>CM060943.1:676195671-677445671 GCA_030765085.1 Allium cepa | reverse complement strand
ATTTTTCTTTCTTCACGTATAGTGCATGCTCGTAGGGACATTGTGCGAACCCGTTGTCCTTGAAATAGGTGTCATTTCGGGTGTTCCATGCACGAGACGCTTGCTTTAGCCCATATAGCACCTTCCTTAACTTCAATACTTTACTCTCCTCCTTAGCTTTCATGTACTCCAGTGGTTGCTCCACGTATACTTCCTCTTCGAGCACACCATTTAAAAATGCCGATTTTACATCCATCTGATAGATCGACTGCTTGAATTGTGTTGCTTGTGATATAAGAAGCCTGATTGTTTCCATTATCGCCACCAGGGCAAGGACTTCGTCATAGTCGATCCCCGCCTTTTGTTTGTAGCCCTTGGCGATTAGGCGTGCCTTATACCTTTCTATCTCACCATGAGCATTCATGTTTTTCTTATATACCCATTTTACTCCTATGGGTTGATATCCTTCTGGCAAATCCACCAAGTCCTAAGTTTCATTTCTACCTACAGCCTTCATCTCTTCATCCATCGCAGCTTTCCATTTCTTATCTCTCACTTCCACTTCAAAGTAATATTCTCAGTATCTGCCAAGAGAAATATCAAGTGTACTTCATCTGTTGACTCGTATTGGTCTTGCAAACTTTGCATCTTTGGTTGCCTTGGCTCTTCTTCATCATCAGATATTTTAGGTGTTATTAATGTGTGTATCGATGTAGCAGTTAATGATTCTCCTTTTTCTTCCCTCTACATCACTTCCATTTGGTTGTTCCAATCCTACTTGTTTCCTTCATTCACCTGCACGTCTCGGCTCACAACCACCTTTTTTTCAATTGGATTAAATAACTTGAAGGCTTTTATCTTTTCAGCATATCCAATGAATACGTACTTCTTGCTCTTATCATCTAATTTGGTTCTTCCTTGATCTGGTATACACGCATATGCCAAACTACCAAATACTTTTAAGTGTGATACAGTTAGTTATTTTCTGCTTTAAGCTTCATGTGGTGTTTGATCTGCTGTAACAACTCGTAAATTTTAGTGGTTTTATTTATTTAATTAATTGAATTTTTATGAAATTGTAAATTTTAAAATTTTGAAATAAAAAATTAATATTTGGAAAACGTCTCTTTTAACATAGCAACTGGTAAATTTTCATCTGAAAATATGAAAGCTTATTTTATTGTGTAATTCTATTTCAACTTATATCAGTTATTATTGATGAGAATAAAATATTTTCCAAACCTGAATATTTTTACATAGAAAAATTCTAAATCATCTTTTGACTGAGATGTCATTGTTCGTTTTTCCAAATTCGGACTTCTTTAGCTCCGTCGATCTTACTTTTCTGCGTTTTTGCTGCATTTTCCGCTAGTAGAAAATTCAAATTTTTATAATTCAATCGTACCACTAATATCCATACATCGTTTTGATCATCTCGTTGTGCTGATCTCTACGGTACATTCAATTCTGTGTTTTGAAGTCCGAGGTGCGATGAAATCTGTAAAAAAAAGTAGGACCGTATAGATACCGGTTCCGCTAATATATTATATATATATATTGTTTGTCTTTTCGTTTTTCTATCAGAATACTAATAGACCTGACCATTCATCTCACTGCTCATATTTCGTCCTGTCCATTCATATGAAAGGAAAATTTAAACAAATATGAAGTATACATGCTTCAGAAAAATAGAAGAGAATTTTTAACGTCTGTGCATATCAGTCATCACCTCATTTGTTTTCCTTTCATCTTCCTCTCATTTATTTTGCACAGCCGTTCAACATTTCCTTACTCATGCAGCCTCATCCGAAGCCATTCTCACGTTCGCCCACTGGAGCTGCCGAGAGCACCAGCTCCGCCATCAGATCCACGTGCACAACATCACCACCGATCACCTTCTTTTTCCCTAGCCGAGCTCAAGCATCCCCTTTGCTTCTTCCATGAGCCACCACCGCACAAGCAGCCACGTCACCACCATGCCTCTTCACTCCCGATCACAACCCGGACCCGAGCACCCTTCTCCAACACGCTACCCATTTCCGTCCGACATCACTTGGTCGCGTCCATCACCAACATTCGGCCTCCACCTCTACGCACGCCCGCCTTCAACTCCACCTTTCAGCACCCCCGATCCATCACCGAAGTTTACATCACCTAGGTACATGCGGCCTCCGCCATCTCCATTGACCCTGCTCCTTCCTCCGCCTCCCCGCGTGAAATCGAATCTGTCGAGCAAGGCTACCCATGGCCGTACATCTCTGGCGTTCCTTCCTTCCACTTGCTGCCATTCCTCTATCGAATGAGCGACATTGATCCAGTTGATCCCTCCACCTTCTTTTCTCCTTATCTGGTACATATATGTATAATTTGTGTTCATATTTTTTTATATAGTCATATGTTAGCTTAGTACGTATATACATATACTTAAAGCATAAATGTGTGTTGTTTTGAAATATAGATATAGATCGGTATGTATAAGCTTTTAACGGTATATATTATTATAATTATTATTATTTTTCGATTTATATAAACTTTTAATAGTATTATATATGATATATTTGTATATCAGATTTGGTTATTTATAATACATACGGTTATAATTTCTTGTAAAGTGTGAATTGTTATTACTGTTGTTAGATATATATAGAAATATGTTAGTAGTATACCTGTTATCTCCAAAGATGGCTGACGTGTTCATATATAGGTCATAGTAGTCTAGACTTTTAAGATAATTATATTGTATGTAATGAGTTCATATTTCTTTATATTATGTTTACTGGTATAGAGATTTAGTATGTTATAGTATTCACTCAACTTATGTTAATACATCGACAGAGATTTGTAACAACTGTAATATATGCATAGGGTAGGTTTAATTACAGAATTTTAAAAAACAATTAGGTTTATATAGTATATGTTGTGGGTTGTAGTCTTTTATCACTTGCGTGTGCTATGGGTTACAATGGTTATGGGTTACTCAACTTATGTGTTACAATCGTTTGCATATATTTTTGTTTAAAAATATCCTAACTTTTATAATGCTGTTGGAATAAGTTATAGTGTATACATAGGATTGGTTCTTCCATATATATGATTCAAGTCACGCTTTGCTTCGAACCTTTTTTTTTCCTTTTGTTACTTGCTTTCTTGGTAGTGAAGTGTCTCTTTGTTCTTTAGTTTATATATATGTGTGTGTGTGTGTGTATGTGTAAGTTTGCTTGATATTTTATATAATAAGTTACTGTATATGGATCCTATTTTTAGGTGTGGGTTTTATTATATAAAATGATAGTTTATATACATTGAAATAAAACAAATTTATTTTAATTTTTGAAATATATATATACACAATATAATAAATGTATTTATTTTCGGTTTATATCACAACTGATCTGATTTGTTCTCATCGATTTCTATCTATCAGCTTTGTCATCAAATTTGTGCCATCTCACCTTGCTTTGGATTCGTAGCTCATAGTATTTTCGTTCATCTCTTGCCTTGAAAGGTATGCAATCACTCACGATTAACGTTCTTTTATTTATTAAATTTCATTTCAATTGAAATGGCAATTGAAATATGCTACTGATAGTTATTCACATTGTTATATATATGCTGTCTGTTCACCTGTGACATCTGACACCATTATCTATCATTTATATTGATGATATATGTTTGTTATCAGTTATGTATATTGATGATATATTCCTGTTATATTATTATTATATCTGTTGTCACTCTGCAAATTTCCTGTTAGTATATAATTCACTATGGGTTGAAATGATACATACCCGAATGAACTTTATAATAGGAGAAAATCATTATGGGTTGAAATGATAAACCCAATCGATTTTCATTTGAATTGAATTTGGAATTGCGGGTTGAAATGATATATACCTGTATATAATTTAAATTGCGGATTGAAATGATAAATATCTGTATCACTTGACCATAGGATAGAAAATTATATACAGACACCATCTATATATAAATATTTTGAAATGATTTCTATGGTTTTGGGGAGACATATATAGTTTTATTTGATATAGAAATTAGTTATAAATAAGTTTTAAATTAAAATGGATCTAAAATTTATTTGGAATTGTATTTAGTTGAGAGTGTTCTCTAATTAAATCAGTTTGAAATGGATTTAATTAGAGATTTAAAGGTATGACTCTATAATTTGGTTTTGGTTTAAGATGATTTAAATATATTTTGGATAAATTGAATAAGATATTTAGTGATTAAAATTTGGGGTTTATTTAAATGATATCGTATTTTATTTCAAAGAGAAATTTATGTTAAAGTGAATTTGATATATATATATATATATATATATATATGAGGTTTTTGAAATTTGTTTTGAAATGTTGAACGTTTAAAGCTTTAAAGTATATGAAAATCAAAATGGTTTATTTGAGGTTCAAGTCTGTGTTTGAAATCTACATAAATTGAAATGGTTTATTAAGAAATTGATTTGAATTGAAATTGAGGAAGTGAGATTTGGTTAAATGTGAATTTGGAATTCGAGTGATTTGGAATCGATTTATGAAATTTTGAATGGAATTTTTGAAATGTGATTTGGAATGGTATTCAAAATAATAAATGAATGATATATTTGAATTTTAAAAGGTATTTAAATTTGAAATTTGAATTTGAATTCAAATAATGAATTGATAATGAGGTATTGAAAGGATATGATATTTTGATATTTTAAAAATGGTTTGGAAATGATTTGATCTTTATTTTGATAAAGAATGTGAATTTAGAATCATAATTGATTTTTGATCTATTTTATAAATGTTTTTTGAAGTTTATATTAGTATAAAAGATATTTAGTTTACTTTGAATTCGAATTTATTTAAATGATATTGAGTTTGTTAAGTAAATATTTCAAACTAAATATTAATAAATTGAATTAAGAGATATATGAAATTAAAAAAAATTAGTTTTTAAATGTGGGATATTAAAGCTTTGAAATATACTAAAGATTGAATTTTTTATTTTGTGAATCAAATCTATATTTGAAATTTATAAGATTTGAAATGTTTTGAATTGAAACTGACAGATTCAATTGAATTATATTGGAAATTTGAAAGTTTGGGTTGATCTGAAAATTTGTAAAATATAAAGAATTAAAGGAATGTGCCATGATTTCAAATGTATGATTTCGAAATGTTATAATTTCAAAGTGTAATGATTTCAATTATTTTTGTTTCGAAAGAGTTATCACTTTAAAAGTATTATGATTTTTGAAAGGTGAATATATATTTGAAATGGAAATGATATCATATTGATTTGACTATGGGTTTGATATAAAAATGAATTTGTTTTCAAAGTATAAACTATTTTGAAAGGAATATGGTTTTGAATGAAATGATTTGATTTTGAAATATAAACTATTTTGAAATGACCACGTCGTTATAATAACGATTGGTTGGCAAAGAGACCGGGATCAGATATGGGCATACTATCTGTCGATACCGAAAACCACTATGACAACCGTGTACGCGGTGGAGATTCCATAATGAAGTAGGATGGTGGCGACGTTCTTGAGGTATATTACATGGACCTAACTCCCGTGAGTTGGCATAAGGTGGCTAAAACAGGAGCGATCTTGGGCCAAAAGGGGTAGCACCTCTAGTCGGACACACTTCTTCGATACTATACTCTTACTTGTGGTTGATTCTATGGCCATCTTCGATTTTGATAGGGAGTGTGTTACGAGGTGGGCGTAGTGGTTGCTACGTTATCGCCGGCTCGTGTGCGTAATTGGTGCATCTATCATGGCATTGCCTTGTGTGTCGTGTCACCTACCATACTGAGCCTTTACTACGAGTTTATTTTTCTCCCGTAGTCCATGGAGTATTTAGGGTAGTCTCCCGATCTGGAGATACGCTGATACTGGATGGACTGCTGGGACTATTATGTGTTAAGGGGAATATTGGGTCGCTCCTTCATGCTATTTTAAATTAAGTTTATTTTACTGTAGACATTATTATAACAGCGAAATATTACTTCATAGTAAATAGTTTAAAGGATACTTAGAGGATGGTTATCCCAAACATCCTTTGAGTTACTTATATTTCAGTTGTTATTTCACTTGAGTTGGATTTATTGATATAAGAATGTTAATCCTGATTCTAGTGTTTTATGTTTTTCTTTACGCTCGGGTCAGACTATGTGATTCGACATTCAAGACTCACCTTCGGAGTAGGAGCTTTGCTTGAAGATCCAGCCATCTATTTTTCTTTCTGTATCCGGTGATTCCAGTGATGTATTCTGATTGTACTTGATGTATCTTGTTACTCTTTTATTGTATCTTGTTTAACTCTGATGTATCTTCTATATGTATAGTAGCTTCATGAACTACTATCTCTTTTACTTCCGCTGCATTATTAAATACTCCGTGTCTGTGGTCTGTGATTATTTATTAACTGTATATTCTGATATTTTCCAAATTTTATTTACAACGCGATATTTTGAGCAATTCAAGTCCGACATGTGCGGATGCGAATGGTTGAAAATATCGGGTCGTTTCATTTGGTATCAGAGCTTTGGTAGCTAGGCAAAACTCAGCATGTATAGTAAATATATTTACAGAATCACTTTCATTCGAGTTTGAATATCTTCCTTTTTGACTCGATGCCTTTGAATTTTGGAATGTTTCATGCGGTTCCAAAAATCCATTCGTATACCTCACTATCCGTCTTCTTTTGATTCTAGAGTATCTCATAACTCCACTTCGAATTATCTTTATAGTGAGTCGGCTGTCTTGCCAAACTCAAATTTATTTTTAGAGGGGGTGAAACTCCTTTACAACAGCATCGATTCACTATAGATTTTATATCCTCGGTCGTGATGCTAGTATCTCTTGTTATCCTAAAATTCTATCTTTTGAGATCGAATGTTGATTTACCCAGAAATCCACATCGATCTTATTCTTTAAGTCACAGTTGACCCTGTTGAGGTTGTCCATGATTTATATAAACTTATCTATCTTCCTATTTAATTATCTTACCTTTATTTCAAATTTATCTTCGAATCAAAATTCTCTTTGATTTGAGTCCATCAAATTTGAATCTATATCCTTGCTTTGAAAATCCAATCCTGTGTCATCGAGCGAGGGAGGGTATTTGTAAATTAATGTTTAAAAATGTTTTATTATATATTGTGTCGTTTGAGTTGTTGATGATGATTTGGGTTTTCGATCGATTTGTCTGACCAAGACCATCGATACGATTTCCAAAACACTTTAACAGAGCAAACTGACACAATATTGTTTTCAAATTTGGTAAATAAAATAAATTTTTGTACAATTATATTATATATATATAAGTATAATTTTTTGAAATTTAACTGTTAACTGAATTGGTTGTAAAATGATAATATTTTATTTTCATTTATTGTTTTGTAAACTATTGATTTTTCCAACATTTAAATAAAGGAAAGTTATAAAATATGGTTTACAAATTGATTTAGAGTTTAAAATGAATTTAAATAAAGAATTTGAGAATTTAATTTTTGGTGATTTCAAACTTTGAGTTTAAATTTTAAAATGCATATTATATAAAGTAATGTCGAATATAAATCATTTCCAAAGAATTTTAAAATGTTAAATGTGTGCTTTTCTCTTTTGTCACTGGAAAATAATTTCGACGATGGCGGCCGCATCATCGACATTCATTTTCGAGTTTCGAAGTGGAGAGACTATTCTGTATCCCTGCTACACTTTTGTTTGGAAAAAAATATGTTGATTTGAATTTCTAAAAATGACTTTATTTATAATATATATTGAAGATTTTAAATTTGATTTGATATATTATGTGTATATATTTATCTTATCTCTATATGGTTTGAAGTTAATCGGAAATTTAATTCTTAAATTCTATGTTTAAGGGTGATTCCAAATTTTTACTGAAATCAAAATTTTGAATAAATATCTAAACTTGAAACAAATTGAATAAGAAAATTTTACTTATATGATACTCGATTGCATTCTAAAATACAACTTACCTAAATTATTCAGGTGTTGAATATGCAATTGAATAATATACAATATAAAAGGATTTCTACAAATAAATTTGAGTGGTTATAATAAATGCTATACGCTTAAATTTTTGTTAAAAAGATTTATAGAGATGAATAGAATAAAATGTTAATTGAATAATGTACAGTATAAAATTTTGTTAAAAGAAAAATTAAATAAATTTGAGTAGCTATAATAAGTGTAAAAAAATACTTAATATATGTGATAAGATATATCAAGTGGAATAAATTTAATAATTTTGAATAAAAGAGAATTAATTTTGTTCAATAAAATATGAGTATAATAAATGACAATGCAAATTTATGATTTTAGGAAAATTGTTAACTAAAGATAACTGGGTAATAAGAAAATCAATTTAGAAATAGTTAAGACTGATTTAACTTAAGTGAAATCAAATGGGATAAATAAAACTGATAAATAAATAAATATTGTTTTGGAAGGAAACTTTTATATTCAAATATTAATAAGTTTAAATTAAACCAACTGGAATGAGGCACTTTGAATTTAAAATAAATTATTGAATATTAATTAATTTAAATTGAAATTTATTTGGTTTAATCAATTGTTTAATTCTGTATTCCAAATCTATTTTCTTTCTTGTTGTTTTATTCTCCTACCTCGTTCCTTTTCGAGGACGAAAAGTTTTGAGTTGGGGAGGGTATAATGACCCATAAATTTTAGTGGTTTTATTAAATTAATTGAATTTTTATGAAATTGTAATTTTTAAAATTTTGAAATAAAAATTTAATATTTGGAATACATCTGTTATAACATAGCAAATGGTAAATTTTCATCTGAAAATATGAAAGTTTATTTTATTGTGTAATTCTTTTTCAATTTATATCAGTTATTATTTGATGATAATAAAATGTTTTCCAAACCTGAATACTTTTACATAGAAAAATTCTAAATCATCTTTTGACTGAGACGTCATCTTTCGTTTTTTCAAATTCGGACTTCTTTAACCCCGTCCATCTTATTTTTCTGCGTTTTTGCTGCGTTTTCCCTAAGTAGAAAATTCAAATTTTTATAATTCAGTCATACCACTGATATCCGTATACCGTTTTGATTGTCATGTCGTGCTAATCTCTACGGTATATTCAATTCTGTGTTTTGAAGTCCGAGGCGCAACGAAATCTGTAAAAAAAACGTCGGACCCAATCGATACCAGTTCCATGTATATATATACATATATATATATATATATATATATATATTGTTTGTCTTTTCGTCTGTCTATCAGAATACTAATAGACCTAACCAATCATCTCACTGCTCACATTTCATCCTGTCCATTCCATTCATATGAAAGGAAATTTCAAATAAATATGAAGTATACTTGATTCAGAAAAATAAAAGAGAATTTTTAATGTCTGTGCATATCAGTCATCACCTCATTTGTTTTCTTTTCATCTTCCTCCCATTTCTTTTGTACATCCGTTCAACATTTCCTTACTCATGCAGCCTCATCCGAAGCCATTCTCACCTTCGCCCACTGGAGCTGCCGAGAGCACCAACTCCGCCATCAGATCCACGTGCACAATATCACCACCGACCACCTTCCTTTTCCCTAGCCGAGCTCAAGCCTCCCTTTGCTTCTTTCGTGAGCCACCACCACGCAAGCAGCCACGTCACCACCACACCTCTTCACTCCCGACCATAACCCGGACCCGAGCACCCTTCTCCAACACGCTACCCATTTCCGCCCGACATCACTTGGCCGCGTCCATCACCAAGATTCGGCCTCCACCTCTACCGCACGACCGCCTTCAACTCCACCTTTTAGCACCCCCGATCCATCACCGAAGTTTGCATCACCTCGACACATGCGGCCTCCGCCATCTCCAGTGACCCTGCTCCTTCCTTCGCCTCGCCGCGTGAAACCAGATCTACCGAGCAAGGCTACACATGGTCGTACATCTCTGGGGATCCTTCCTTCCACTTGCGGCCGTTCCTCTATCGAACGGGCGACATTGATCTAGCTGATCCATCCACCTTCTTTTCTCCTTATCTGGTACATATATGTATAATTTGTGTTTATATTTTTTTTATAGTCATATGTTAGCTTAGTACGTATATATATATATATATATATATATACTTAAAGCATAAATGTGTGTTGTTTTGAAATATAGATATAGATCAGTGTGTATAAGCTTTTAATAGTATATATTACTATTATTATTATTTTTCGGTTTATACAAATTTTTAATAGTATTATATATGATTTATTTGTATATCAGATTTGGTTATTTATAATACATATGGTTATATTTTCTTATAAATTGTGAATCGGTATTTCTGTTGCTAGATATATATATAGAAATATGTCAGTAATATACTTATTATCTCCAAAGATGGCTGACGTGTTCATATATAGGTCATAGTAGTCTAGACGTTTAAGGTAATTATATTATATGTAATGAGTTTAGATTTCTATATATTATGTTTACTAGTATAGAGATTTAGTATGTTATAGTATTCACTCAACTTATGTTAATACATTGACAGAGATTTTTAACAGCTGTAATATATGCATAGGGTAGGTTTAATTACATAATTTTGAAAAAAATTGGGTTTATGTAGTATGTGTAATGGGTTGCAATCTTTTATCACTTGCGTGTGTTATGGTTTACAGCTGTTATGGGTTACTCAACTTATGTGTTACAGTTGTTTGCCTATATTTTTGTTTATTAAAATCCTAACTTTTATAATGCTGTTGGCATAAGTTTTAGTGTATAAATAAGATTGGTTCTTCCATATATATGATCAAGTCACGCTTTGTTTCGAACCTTTTTTTCCTTTTATTACTTGCTTTCTTGGTAGTGAAGTGTCTCTTTGTTCTTTAGTTTATATATATGTGTAAGTTTACTTGATATTTTACATAATAAGTTACTGTATATGGATCCTATTTTCATGTGTGGGTTTTATTATATAAAATGATAGTTTATATACATTGAAATAAAACAAATTTATTTTGATTTTTGAAATATATATATATACAATATAATAAACGTATATATTTTCGGTTTATATCACAACTGATCTAATTTGTTCTCATCAATTTCTATCTATCATCTTTGTCATCAGATTCATGCCATCTCACCTTGCTTTGGATTCGTAGCTCATAGTATTTTCGTTCATCTCTAGCCTCGAAAGGTGAGCAATCACTCACGATTAACGTTCTTTTATTTATTAAATTTGATTTCAATTGAAATGACAATTGAAATATGCTGCTGATAGTTATTTACGATGTTATATATGTTGTCTGTTCACCTATGACATCTGACACCATTATCTATCATTTATGTTAATGATATATGTCTGTTATCAGTTATGTATATTGATGATATATGCCTGTTATATTATTATTATATCTGTTATCACCCTTCATGTTCCCTGTTAGTATAGAATTCACTATGGGTTGAAATGAACATACCCGAACGAACTTTAGAATAGGAGAAAATCTTTATGGGTTGAAATGATAAACCCTAGCGATTGTCATTTGAATTGAATTGGGGATTGCGGGTTGAAATGACATATACCCGTATATAGTTTAAATTGCGGATTGAAATGATAAATATCTGTATCACTTGACCATAGGATAGAAAATTATATACAAACACCGTTGGTCTATATATAAATATTTTGGAAATGATTTATATGGTTTTGGGGAGATATATATGTTTTATTTGATATTGAAATTATTTAAAAATAAGTTTTAAATTAAAGTGGATTTAAAATTAATTTGGAATTGTAGTTAGTTGAGAATTATCTTTAATTAAATCAATTTGAAATGGATTTAATTAGAGATTTAAAGGTATGACTCTATAATTTGGTTTTGGTTTATGATGATATAAAAATATTTCAAGGGTAGATAAATTGAATAAGATATTTAGTGATTAAATTTGGGGTTTATTTAAATGATATCGTATTTTATTTAAAAGCAAAATTTATATTAAAGTGAATTTGACATATATATGAGGTTTTTGAAATTTGTTTTGAAATGTTGAACATTTAAGCTTTGAAATATACGGAAATTGAAATGGTTTATTTGAGGTTCAAGTCTATGTTTGAAATCTATATAAATTGAAATGGTTTACTGAGAAACTGATTTGAATTGAAATTGAGGAATTGAGATTCGATTAAATGTGAATTTGGAATTTGAGTGATTTGGAATCGATTTATGAAATTTGGAATGCAATTTTTGAAATGTGATTTGGAATGGTATTTAAAATAATAAATGAATGATATATTTGAATTTTAAAAGGTATTTAAATTTGAGTATTTGAATTAGAATTCAAATAATGAATTGATAATGAGGTATTGAAAGGATATGATATTTTGATATAAAATGGTTTGGAAATGATTTGATCTTTATTTTGATAAAGAATGTGAATTTAGAATGATAATTGATTTTTGATCTATTTGATAAATGATTTTTGAAGTTTATATTAGTGTTAAAGATATTTAATTTACTTGAAATTCGAATTTATTTAAATGATATTGAGTTTATTAAGTAAATATTTCAAACTACATTTTAATAAATTGAATTAAGAGATATATGAAATTAAAAAAATTTAGTTTTGAAATGTGGGATATTATAGCTTTGAAATATAATAAAGATTGAGTAGTTTATTTTGTGAATCAAATATGTATTTGAAATTTATAAGATTTGAAATGGTTTTGAATTGAAACTGACATATTTAATTGAATTAAATTGGAAATTTGAAAATTTGGATTGACTTGAAAATTTGCAAAATATAAAGAATTAAAGGAAAGTGCCATGATTTCAAATGTATGATTTCGAAATGTTATCATTTCAAAGTGTAATGATTTCAAGTATTTTGGTTTCGAAAGAGTTATAACTTTGAAAGTATTATGATTTTTGACAAGGTGAAAATATGTTTGAAATGGAAATGATATCATATTGATTTGACTATAGCTTTGATATAAAAATGAATTTGGTTTCGAAGTATAAACTATTTTGAAAGGAATATAGTTTTGAATGAAATGATTTGATTTTGAAATATAAACTATTTTGAAATGACTACGGCGTTATAATAACGATTGGTTGGCAAAGAGACCGGGATCAGATATGGGCATACTATCTGTCGATACCGAAAACCACATTGACAACCGTGTATACGGTGTAGATTCCAGAATGAAGTAGGATGGTGGCGACGTTCTTAAGGTGTATTACGTGGACCTAACTCCCATGAGTTGGCATAAGGTGGCTAAACAGGAGCGATCTCGGGCCAAAAGGGGTAGCTCCTCTGGTCGGACACACTTCTTCGATACTATACTCTTACTTGTGGTTGATTTGATGGCCATCCTTCGATTTTGATTGGGAGTGTGTTCCAAAGTGGGCGTAGTGGTTGCTACGTTACCGCCAGCCCGTGTGTGTAATTGGTATATCTACCCTGGCATTGCCTTATGTGCCGTGTCACCTACCATACCGAGCCTTTACTACGAGTTTGGTTTTCTCCCGTAGCCCATGGAGTATTTAGGCTAGTCTCCCTATCTGGAGATACGCTGATATGGAATGGACTACTGGGACTATTATGTGTTAAGTGGAATATTGAGTCACTCCTTAACGCTATTTTAAAGTAAGTTTATTTTACTGTAGACATTATTATAATAGCGAAATATTACTACATAGTAAATAGTTTAACGAATCCTTAGAGGATGGCTATCCCAAACATCCTTTAAGTTACATGTATTTCAGTTGTTATTTCACTTGAGTTGGATTTATTGATATAAGAAAGTTAATCCTGACTCTAGTGTTTTATGTTTTGCTTTATGCTCGGGTCAGACTGAGTGATTCGGCATTCAAGACTCACCTTCGGAGTTGGAGCTTTGCTCCAGCCATCTATTTTTCTTTCAGTATCCAGTGATTCCAGTGATGTATTCTGATCTGTACTTGATGTATCTTGTTACTCTTCTGTTGTATCTTGTTTAACTCTGATGTATCTTCTATATATATAGTAGCTTCATGAACTACTATCTCTTTTACTTCCGTTGCATTATTAAATACTCTATGTCTATGATCTGTGATTATTTATTTACTATATATTCTGATATTTGCCAAATTTTATTTACAACGCGGTATTTTGAGCAATTCAAGTCCGACATGTGCGATGCGAATGGTTGAAAATATCGGGTCGTTACATCTTCCAATATCGCATGTGGACTCCGACTTTTCACTTATACTGCACATTGTACTGCTTCTTTCCAAAATTCTTTCGGCATGCCTTTGCTTCTCAACATTGATCGAACCATGTCGAGAATAGTTCGATTTTTTTGTTCAGCCACACCGTTTTGTTGAGGTGAGTATGGTGCGGTTAAAAATGTTTTGATCGCTTGTTCCTTGCAATAGCTTGTGAATGCTTTTGACATGTACTCTCCACCTCTATCTGATTGTAAGGCCTTGTCGTCTTCTCTACTAACACTTTGAGTTTCTTAAACATTCCAGATGCCTCAGATTTTTCTTTCAAAAAATAAACCCAAGTCTTGTGTAATCGTCAATAAAAGTGATAAAGTACCTCTTCTCCAGAATGCCTTAGGTGTGATCGGGCCACATATGTCGGTGTGCATCAACTCTAGAGACATCCTTGTGTGATAAACAGCCTTCTTTTTAAAAGAATTTCTTATTTTCTTGCCGAGCACAGATCCCTCGTAAAATTTCTTTGTGTAATCCATGTCTTGTAAACCATAAACCATATCCTTCTTTGCTTACTCTTTAAAACCGTCATAATGTAAGTGTTCGAACCGTAAGTGCCACAGTGAGGTTTTATCCTCCACGTTGACTTGCAAACACCTTTTTCACATTTTTTTCAAATTGAGTTTGAACATTCAATTCTTGGCCATCTCCACATTTGCAAGTAAATAGCCATTTTTTCCCTTTAAATGTAACATCTGATCTTTCGTGAAAACTGAATACCCTTTCTCCAATAGTTGCCCCATGATAAGGATGTTGCTCTTTAGTTCAGGCACATAATAGACATCTTCAATCGACCCTTCTTTACCATCCTTTTAACAAAAACAAATTTGGCCTTGGCCTTTGACTTGAACTTTTGACGCATCTCCAAATGATACATGTCCATCCTTTACCTTTTGCATCTCCACGAAAAGATGTTTTTATCTGCATATATGATTACCAGCACCGCTGTTGAGATACTACATTATATCGCTATCAGAAGCATTGTCCTTGTATGCCATCAAGAGAACACCATCATCTCTTGTTTCTTCTTCTGCAACCAGATTCGTGTTTTCTTCTACCTTTTTCTTGGAATAGCAGTCTTTTGCATAATGCCCATATTTTCCACAGTTGTAGCACTCAACATTTGGACAACTTGACAAGCCACCTCTTCCATGACCAACTCCTCGACTATGCCAATTTTATTGTCTTTGTTGACCTTTTTCTTTAGGATTGTTTTCAAATCCATGGCCTCACGACCAAAACCACGACCTCCACGACTAGGTCCCCGTGACAACCCGAAATTTTTAGGCATTTGAAATTGGAATATTTAATTAATTTTAAATATTTGCACGATAATTTAACGTGGACTTCAAATATCAGTTGAACCTGGCGATTGAATTTATTGAAATTAATAGTTTGAAGTTGGGTAAAATGTTAAATCTGGAGTTTTAAGCCTGTTAAAAATAATTTGAAGGCTTATAAAATTTATAATGATGATACTGAAGATAATAGGATGGTTGAAATTTAAGTTAAAGGTGATTTGTTCAGTTTTAATAATATATCGTTAAATTGAATTTAAAAATAGCCTTCCGAGACAGTCTTGGAATTTGACGAAACCGGTTCCATTGGATCCATAATAGTTAGTTATTATCATATTTCTATTTTCGTAGCAATCGGAGTTGTCGTTTGACCCTGACAGCTCAAAACGCATAGAAACTATTTTAATCGATTTAATTTCAAATTGGTCGTTTATTTCCGTAACTTGAGCATATGATCGAATTAGCCTTCAAAACCTTTTCCATTGCGTTCGAAATAGGGGTATAAGATTATAAACGCCTAGCGGCACTCCTTAAGAGGAGTTCGAAATTTTAAGTAGCAATTAAGTAGGCATTTTGGAAGTTTTATAATATAATAAAATTGGAAGTCAACTAGTCAAAGATATTTTTATAAACAAACATTCATACTCAAGAAGCCATCCCCAAATCTATATTTCATCTCCGTCTCCCTCTCTAATTTTCATACCGAATCGAACATACACAAAAATTGAAATCAAAACAAAAGATTAATGGCCGATGTCTTTCTCCTATCCTTCCTTTTCCTCTCAAATTCAAACGAAGGCCGAACGAAATTAGTTCGTTCATCTAAAAATAACAAAAATGGAGGATGCGACGAATCGCAAGCATAGAGGCAGGGAAATGGCGACTAGGGAATCAAGCCATGCTCGATCGTGTGGAATCACAAGGGAGTCGGCATTCGAGGGTTTGCGCTCGCGTTCGGTTGGGTAGATTCGCGAGGCCAGGGCGATTCACGTGGAGGAGGAGCAGTTGAGGGAGGTCGTGATTTCATCTAGGTTTAGGAGCCGTGTTTGACTCGCGTTCGGAGAGGAAGGCGCAAGGAGGGTGCGCGGTAGTGGAGGTAGGTTTTGGCAATGGTGGCGATCGCAACTGCCTGGGGTCTCGCAATCGATTGTGAGTAATTTTATTTTTTTATTTTTTTTCTTCAAAAGCTTTAATATAGATAAATTTATTTGGTGCATGTGATTTAGTCTTAAAATATGATATGATCTATGTTGTGTATGTTGTTAAAAAGGTTTTGTATATAAGTTAATGGCTGTGTTCATGACTGGAGCAGACGAGTATGCCACTGTTTAAGACACTACAGGTTTTAGACTTGATTTAAAATTTAAATCTTCCACTTAGATGTGTTTACATGCCTTGATCTCTGAGTAAAAGTGTTTTGTACGTGAGCAACCTAAATTGTAAAGTAAAATTCAAATAAAATGTTTAGCAAGTGTCTCAGGAAATCAAATATTACAGCAAAGAGCAGGTTGTAGTGTCGGTCGAAGGGAAGCCGGCGTCGTGTGTACGTGCACGAGTGGGTATTTGTGTCTTAGGTTGTTCTATGATGTTGAGGAAGTTGGAGTTTTACACGTTATCAAACTCGAGTGAATTTAGGGGTTCGCTCGGGGAAAGGTTGAGTTGGCTCGGGCAATTTGTTGTGTCCAGTTTTAGCTTTATTTGAATTGTTCAGATCTTTAAAATTTAAAAAAAAAACCAGATTTGTTCAAAACAAGTGGAATCAAAGTTTGAATGTAAAGGAATGTTTAACAGATTTTCACAACTAAATGATGAAATAAAACAAGTTTTTAGGAAGATGGTTTCAAAGCTATAAGTGTATTTAATGTAAATATGTTTTAAAAAGGGGTGTTTAAACCAAGTTCTCAATATATATTAAAGGTGAATTATATATTTTATAATATAGTTGATCACTAAACCTTTTCTAATGACATGATTGGGTAACCAATGAAGATAAAGAATTTATCTTAATTTAAGTCGTGATTAATTAAAGATAATTAATTAGTGGAATTTATTATAAGTTAATCACTTGAGGAGATAAATTAATTGATACTGATAATCTGATAATCGAAGGGTGAGAAATTATTGGATAGTTAATGATTGTAATTAATTTAAAGACTTTAACTAATAATTAAGTGGTGATTAATTAAGAGTAATTAATAGAAGTGATTAGAGATCATCAATTATGTAATTAATTAATTAATTCAAAAGATGAATGAAAAGTTAATAAATGTGAATGGTTATGGTTAATTAATCTATGTGGTAATTAAAAGTTTAAATTACTTAATGTAATTAAAGAATAATTAATCAAGGTTGATTAATTAAGATGGATACTTAGTGTATGATTAATTAATTGGTTTTGTAATTAATTAATGGTTAAGTAAGCAAGACTTATAGTGATGGAAGTAATTAATTTAATTTATTAATTAGAGAAAATGTGATTAATTAATCTTGCTTGTGGGTGACGGATTAGGTGAATGCTTTAAATTGGTTGATTTCTCTAATATAAAATGTTTTGTGATATGATAAGATTGGGTTGTATAGCGATAATGCGGTTATCTATTGATGATAAATTGCTGTGTTAAAGTGACATCCTATATTTAAAATTGAATTTGTATTTCATTTGAATAACTTGGGTTAAGATGATTTTGTATTCGAAGAGACCGGGGTCGGGTATCAGTAATACCCGAAGCCACTTCGACTTGTAATCTACATGATTCTATATGGATTTTGATGTGAGAAATCAATAGATTGAAATGGAATAGTATGAACTTTCAAACTAAGTCAGAATACTTAGAATTTGATTAGTGAAATAAGTGTTGAGCCTAACAAGTAATGAACTTGTGGTGAAGTACGAGTTACCCGGGTTTTCTTTTATGGGTTGAACTTAGTATTTTCAAATTATATGGGTTTACTCATGCTGGTTTCCAACATGACCCGAGTGTTACTTTTATGTAATGCTCGGGTCAGACCGAGTATTACAGATTTTCAGGTAAGGACGTTCTGGAGCTCAGGAGGCGAGCTGGATGGCAAGAATGTATGCAGTGTTTCCGCTATATTATATTGTTGTATATCTGAGACATGATGATTGTGTATATCCAGTATCTGTATATATGTGTAACTCTGATGTATTGTAAATGTATTTGACAAATACAAAATTCTTTTGTAAACTGTTATTATTTATTATTATATTTTATCCGCTGCGAATGTGAGATGTTGGTGTTTCTGTTCTTCTTCTATCTCTCTCTTCTTTTTCCTAACTATCTGAAATTTTCGGGATCAAAAATTTGCGGGTCGTTACAGTTGGTATCAAAGTTGAAGGTTAAGCGAGAACCTTGGCTCTGGTAGGCGATACTCATTAACGATAGGGTCAATGGTACCCTAGAATGAGTTTATATATATATATATATATATATATATATATATATATATATTGAAAATTGGTTAAATCCTTTATTGCTATATTAAAAGGCCAAAGCCCAAAGTTACAAAATATATTAGCTATTCATTACAGAACTCGAACATTCCATATCTAATCTACTACTTTAATAAAGCACAATCCATTTTTTCATGGTGGCTCTCGAATCTCTGATAGATTTCCTTCATCATCTTCCTTCCACTTCGCCAGTAGTGATTTTTCTGGTCCCTTCGGGCTGGTACGCAATTTTTTATTTATTTGCAGTACTGTCATTTTCACATCTCGATCTATTTGAGTACTCACTGATTGAATGTTTTTCTCCTCCATGTTAAAAATCATGTTGTTCCTTTCTCGCCGGAGATGCCAAATGGAAGTTGTGAAGAAAATTCTGAATACTTCCTTAAAAAGGTTCGAATAGTTTCTCCAGTTGTTCAGGTAAAAAAATTCATCTTCTAGTGTTTTAACTTCATTCGACCCCACGCACTTCATTTTCTGAAGACTCCAAACCGATTTTGTGAAGTTACAATCAAAGAACAGGTGTTCATGACTCTCATTTTTTTCATTGCATAAGCTGCATGTGGTTTCTTCGATAATCCCCCAATTTTTTAAACGATCTTTTGTGGGCAGTCTGCCAAGAATGGATTTGTATGCAGTATGTGCCATTTTTGTGGTAACCGATTTACTCCATATTGTATTGTACCATTCAACCTTTTGATGGTTATATTTGGTTAGCTCCATTGTTTCATGGAAGTGAAATTTTCCTGTCCTTGAGTGTTTCAAGCTCCATTCGTCAAAGTTTCTTTCTGAATATATAGGTAGATTCTGAATTTCTTATGCAAAGTTTCTTGTAACAATCTGTTTTTCACATTTCCAAGTTCCTCCATCAATAATACATGAGGCAGTGCAGTTAGGTTGACCATAATCCGAGTATCCTTCCATTCCTAGTCTATCGATTAGGCTTTTATTATTGAACCAAGGATCTCTCCAAAGATCTGTTGCATATCCATTGGCTATTTTCCTTTCAATTAGAGGTTTTAAAAGTTCTCTGTGATTCAGGACGTTCTTCCATATTACAGATGCATTTTTGTAATATCCCGGAATTTTTAACAATATTAATTTAATAATCTGTATTTAAAATTATATTGATATTCTGTTAATAATTATTCAAAAAGATTTAATAATCTTCTTCAGTAAATATTTAAATTGGTTGTTTTATCTTTTAAAAATAATAAATGAATTTCTATTTATGACATAAATATAAATATATGGTTTATATTTTAAATAGATTGGTATTGTTTTAATTTTAATAAGTAAAACATATTTTCTAGTTTTAATATTTGTAGTAATTTAGAAAAGTTGTTTTTATTTAATATTTAAGCTTATCAAAGTTAAATAAATGATTTTGGTTTAAAATTTAATAAATGAACCATGTTTTAAATTCTAATATATACATTTAATTTGGAAATTTTGATTTTAGATAGCATTGAGTTTTAAAACTATTTCCTAAATAAATATATGATTTTAAATGTGATAAGAAACATATTAAATGTTTAAATTAAATCAGATTGAGTTTTAAATTTAGAATAAATTCAACAAAAAGGTTTCATAGCTTAATAAAATGGATATTTTATTAATAAAAATATAATTTCTTGTAAAATGATTTTTATTAATAATAAGAAAATTATAAAAACAATATTAATATTGTATTGTCTTTATAAATAGAGTTTGAATAAAATTTGCTAGTTGTTATTTCAAATAGAATTTATATTCACAACTTGATTTGAAAAATATTTGATTTTGAATTTAGTTTGAATTTAAAGTCAAAAGTATAAAATCTTATTTGTTTTAATTTTTAATATGTATAAGTTTATTTATAAACATTGTTTGTTTTTATTTTCATTTATAAATTTATACAAATATTCTAATATAAACTAATAAATTGAAATTAAGCTAACACACATGCATTACTTTGTAAATTTAAAACTAATTACCTTTAAAAGAAAATGTAACGACCCGCTATTTTGGACTATTCGCATCCGCACATGTCGGACTTGAATAATTCAAAATACCGAATTGTTAATTCAAATTTGACAAAACTCACATATACAGTAAATAAATAATCACAGAATCACAGACACAGAGTAATAATATGCAGCGAAAGTAAAAGAGATAGTAGTTCATGAAGCTACTATATATATATATATATATAACAGAGTTAAATAAGTTACAACAGAAGTTTCGAATACAATAGTCAAATAAAATAATCAGATTACATCACTGGAATCAACTGAATATCTGAAAGCTGGATAGATAGCTGGACCTCCAAGCAAAGCTCCAACTTCAAAGGTGAGCCTCGAAAGCTGGTACTCATAGTCTGACCCGAGCGTAAAGCAAAACACAAAATACTCGAGTCAGGATTAATATTCTTATATCAATAAATCCAACTCAAGTGAAATAGCAATCGAAATACAAGTAACTCAAAGGATGTTGGAATCACCATCCTTTAAGGATCCGTTAAACTATCTACTATGTAGTAGTATACGCTACATAGATAATGTCTATCAGTAATATAAAGTATCAAAATAGTGTTAAGGCGTTACCATTATCCCCCTTAACACATTTTATATAAATGTCATAGTCTATACAGCACTGTAAACTCCACCGTAAACTGATGGGATATCAGGGAGTACTCCATAGGTATAACACAAAACAAATTCGTAGTGGTCGCGTATATAGGGATACAAGTATGACAAGGCACATGAGGCAATACCCAAGGTAGTGAAACTACCATTTGCCTGATCCGAACTGGTGAGAACGCATCGCCGCAGCGATCGCAACACCGCGAAACAATACTCCTGAAATTCCGAGGGTGCACCAATCAATCACAAGTAATGAGTAGTAGTTACGAAGAAGTGTGTTCGCTCGAGGTGGCTAACCCCATTTGGCCCGGCACGGCTCCTGTTTTAGTCATTTTCAATTTGACACAAGTGCCAAGGCTATCCATTATCGTTCTCTTTCTTCAGTCATCACGTACATCATTCCAACCACTTCATTCTGGATCATCACTCCGTGTATAGTTATTAAAGTGGTTTTCGGTTTAGATAGAGAGTATATCCATAACCGATTTCGGTTTCTTTAATAACTTTCGTAATTATTACACCGATTGGTCGTTTAATAACTTTCAAAAACCAAATCAATTCAATTTCAATTTCAATTCGTAAACCATCATTTCGTTTTTCTTTCTAAATCAATTTCCAAAATTTACATTCAAAACTTCCAAATTACCATTTCAAAATCTTATAATTCGATTTCAACTTTTATTTAAACAATTTAAATATTGATTCAAGTTCATATATAAGTTTCATTCCGAAATCATTTAAAATGGTTTAATTTTCATTCAAGTCAATTTAAATTCGTTTATCGATTTCATTCCATATTCGCTAAGTAAATTTATCCTTCAAAACAACTTCTGTTTAAATTGCAATTCATTTAAATCAATTACTTACGTTCAGCTTCATTATATCAAAACTTCAACTGAAATAAATGAAATACGTCAAATCAATTTTTTAAATTACAAGTCTTACGTTATTTCAATAAATCTCATTCATTTCAATAAATGACATTTTATTTCTTGTTAAAGAAATTCAATTTTCACTTATTTATTGACTTCGTTACAATTTTCGAACTCAATTAATAAAGAACTAAATTTCATATATTCGAGAAGTTTAATTTCACTTATTAACTTACTTAAATTTTCCCAAAGCTTAATTAATAAATAAGAAACTCAATTTCATTTATTATCGAAGTTCAAATCCACATATTCAAAAGTTCAATTTCTCTTATCAAAGAATTCAATTTTTATTCAATTATCAAATAATTAAATCTCATTCAATTATTAAATAATTTCAATCTTAATTATTAATAATTTCAAAACTTAATAATTACAAACTTGATTAGAATTTCAAACTTAATTATTAAATCATTTCCACTTAATTATGAATTCAAACTTAATTATCAAATCATTTCAATTCAATTATAAATTCAACTTGATAATTTCAAACTTAATTATAATTCCAACTTAATTATAATTTCAGATTCAATTATTAAATGATTTCAAACTTAATAATTTCAAAACTCAATTATTACTAATTCCAAATTATTTATTAATAATTCCAAATTTAATTATTAAATAATTAAATTTCAAACAACGTTCTTTCATCACTAACTACGTTAACATTTGTTTCAGATTTCAATCTTTACATTTTCCTTTCAAGAATTCAAATTCCAACTTCATTTCAAAACTTATTCTTTGCTCGAATAAAATCATTATCTTATTTTAAAATCAAATTATTGACCAATCGGATTTTATTTAATTCTCTATCCTAGGTCAAATTCATTTGGGTATATATCATTTCAACCCGATTCCAAATTAAATTCAAGATCAAGCATAATAAAGGGAACTTGCAGTGTGATAACTGGGATGGTGTCAAAGTAAATAAACAAGCAATAACAACAATCAAACACAATCCAATAATCAATTCAAATAATCCCGAAATAGTCGTATTAATTCACATTTATTGTTTGTGCGAATTAATATAATTATTTCTAGAATCTACACTATCATTTCATGTAGATTAAAGATTATTACAGTACGGTTTTCACTTGTCGTTCAATTTCAATTTCAGTCTCATCAATTTAAACAACATACATTCAATGGTTCAAGGTGTAATTAATCAAATCCTACGAGTCATTTAAAGGGGTCATATTATACAAGTTCGCCTAATTAAATTCAACATATATATCAATTTAAATTGTTAACTCCTACGTCAATTTCAATTGCATACATTTTATCACTTTATACATTTCAATTTAACATCCAATATAAACAACAATCAATCAATCAATTATCAACCAAACAGTATTATCGTCGCATAAGTGATTAACAGATAATGGTGTCAGATGCCATAGGCGAACAGATACAGGGAATAATAGTGTACATAACTAACAACAGCATATTTCAATTGTCGTTTCAATTGAAATCAAATTTAATAAATAAAAGAACATTAATCATGAGTGATTGCTCACCTTCCGAGGCTAGAGAAAATTGACAATGAAATGGATTACGAATCTCAGCATGAATTTCACGGCAAAGCAAAACTGGTATGGATTTTGGCGACAGAGCTGATAAGTAGGAATGAATAGACATAAATCGGATCAGTTTGATATAAACTGAAGATATATACATTATTATTATAATTTCAATATCTTAATAAAAATATTAAAATAAATAAAGATATATATATATCTGTAAATAAAATCGTTGTTTTAAATTAAAACATATGTATTAAAATCAAATATAAATGTTTTGAAATAAATACATATATATACAACAGATCCAAGTTATATGTAGACATAATCGGATTCACAAAGCTTAAAAACATACGTGTATGACCAATCTCATTATAAATATTATAAATTATTACCATTATAAATATATATATATATATATATATATATATATATATAGGTGAGCCAACAAATCAGGTGTAACTCATATAATACAAACAGCTACTGTATATGTAAACAACTTATAACTATATTTGTATAATAATTCTTCTCTAAGCAGAACACAGACTAAATTTAACACAAATTATATTAGATACTACCTTTACAATAGAAATCAAAGTGTATATGTTACATGTTTTGTTTCAAACTGGCTATATCTTAAATCAAAGCACATATGTACACTATCCTATTCTTTCCATTGAGAATATGAATGCAGCAGTACAAAAACAAATTTTTGAACACTAACGTATATAAACCTTTGTATATATGTAACATTGGTATAAACAGCTATATTTATAACTTACTTTTTCTTTCTCAGATATGAAAACTTGAACTAATATAATATACTAAAAAAAAATGAAAAGAAGGAAAATGGAAACAGAAGAAAATGTGAATATGCAAACTTTCAAACCTTTGAATATATACATATACTGACTATAAAATTTACAGATATATATTGATAAACATCAATACGTGAACCACTTATATTTCATATTATACATCAAACATATGATAAAGTCACTATATAAAACTTACTTTAACTCATATATATGCAGACTATAACCCATTATTGCCAAAACAAATGTTTTAAACTAGTATGTAAGCCCACCTATCAAACTAGTATAACTTGTACCCTATAACAACAGAGCACAAATATCATAAAACTAATTATACAAACATATATCTGGTATGTAAAGTATTAAAAAAACTGTTATATACAAATATATATAATCACGTTAACCATAGGCGGCCACAAAGAAGCTAGCGCGGAGGCTCGGCTTGCGGAGAAAGCTCGACTGTTGAGACAAAGGAGGAAGACAAGCTGATCCCAGCGGCTAGAGGAGTGGTGGAGGGAGACTGCTTCGGCAGCAAAGGCTGGGTGGTTCGGCTATCGGGATTCGTGAGGGGATGGCTGTCATGGAGAGGAGGGTGGCGCTGGGCTCAAGGCATGGATGATGGAGGCTTCAGGGTGGTGGGTGGAACGATGGGATGGTTGGCTAAGATTTGGGCAGATGAGGAAGAGGGAAACGACGATGGGTCAGGCGAAGGGTGATAGATTTGGAGATGAGGCCGTGTGCCGCGTTTGGTGATGGAGTGGGCGATGGATTCTGTCATACGAAGTGGAGCTTGAATTTGCAGATAGGTAAATGGGTTTGGAATATGAGGTGCATACATATCAACAATAATATACTTTCAACAAATATTTCATGCAAATGTTAAATCTGGAAAGAAGAAGGGAGAGCATTGTTTTGGCTATGGGATGGGTGCTCTGGAAAATAAAAGGAAGGTGGAAGATATGCAGGTGGAACCAAAATGAAGGCTACGAATAGGTAGCATCATATTAATTAAATATAGGGAATCGCAATAGTCAAGGTTTAGGAAATATAAAGGCATTAATTGTTTTCAGCTGTTAGTTTGCGCAGTTTCAAATTTTGGAAGTAATACAATTTGGAAAAGTTGTAATTTGTAGTAACGATACGGTGTACCGATATACCGTTTCCGTCGTATACCAGGCCCAAAACACGGAAATAAATATACTACGAAGATCAGCACGGCGAAACGATCGAAACGGTATATAGATGTCAGTGGCACGATCGAATTACAAAAATTCAAAATTTTGTACTACGGAAAATGCATAAAAATCGCAGAAAAATAAGATCGACGGAGCCAAAGATGTCCGAATTTGGAAAAACGACGAACTGACAACTTGCTCAAAAGATGGTTTAGAATTTTTCTATGTAAAAATATTTTGGGTTTGAAAAAGTTTTATTTTCATCGCTTTTTAGCTGATTAGATTGAAGTAAATTTACGCGCGAAATAAACTTTCATATTTTCAGACGAAAATTTACAAGTGGCTATGTTTAACTAGACGCATTTCAAATATAAAAAATTTTATTCAAAATTTTATCGTTTAAATTCCCACAAAAATTTCAATTAATACGTTATTAAAACCGGTTAAATTTACGGGTTGTTACATTCTCCCCCACTCAAAACTTTTCGTCCCCGAAAAGGCAGGAAGTAGGAGAATAGAAACAACCAAAAGAAAATAGACTTGAATTACATAACAAACAATTAATTTAAACTATATACATTTCAATTTAAATAAATTTACATTTAACAATTTGTTTTTAAATTCAAGGTTTCCATTAAATAGATTTTATTGCATGTTTATTAATGTTAGGTATAAAAGGTTTCTTTCAAATGAAATTCAATTTAAATTCAATTAATTCAAGATATCTCATTAAGTTGATTTAATTTCAATTTTATTAACTTTCAAAACAAAATTTTATTTTATTAATCACATCTATTATCAAATTAACTTATTATTCTATTTATGTCCATAAACATTTTTTTTGTTTAAAATTTAAGTGAATAACATTTGTTATATGCACTCACATTTTATTTATAAAGACACTTTATATTTATATTATCCAATTATCTTAAATTAACAATTTCAAAGATCATAAATCCGAATAGTCATTTATTATAATCAACTTTATTCGACAAATTTATTTAATATTTCTTTATTCCAAATTATTATTAAATTTATTCCACTTAATATATCTTATTACATATATTATGTATATTTACTCTTATTATAACTACTCAAAATTTATTTGTAAATTCCTTTGATATCATTTTATATTGTACAATATCCAATTTCATAGTTAACTTTTTAAAATTTGGGCAAGTTATATTGAATGCAATTGAATATTATCCAAATAAAATTCCTAATTCAATTCTCTCGAGTTTAAATATTAATTCAAAATTTGGTTTCATTTATAATTGAAATCATCTTTTACCCAAATTTTAAGAATTAAATTTCCGATTAACTTCAAACAATTTAGAAATATATATATATATATATATATATATATATATATATAGACACACACACACACACACATATACACACATTCACTATATCACATCAAATCAATAATCGTATACCAATATATATAAATCAAGTCATAATCTAGAAATTCAAATCTATTAAAAAAAATTTTCCAAATCAAAGTGTAACAAGGCTACGAATAAGTCTCTTCACTTCGAAACTCGAAAATGAATGTCGGTGATGCGGCCGTCATCACCGAAATTATTTTCCAGTGAAAAAGAGAAGAGCGATGATTTAAACATTTTATATTCTTTGAAATGATTTCTATTTGAAAATATTTTAAATAATATACATGTTAAAACTTTTAAAATCAAAGTTTGAAATCACCGAAAATCAAATTCTCAAATTCCTGATTTACATTCATTCCAAATTCCAAATCAAATTATAACCAAATTATATAAATTCATTTATTTATTTTATGAAATAGTCAATGATTTATAAAACAATAAATGAAAATCAAATATTATTGTTTTGGACAACAGATTCAATAACAGTTTAATTTCAGAAAAATTTATACTTATTATAATATAATCATTCAAAATTTATTTTATTTACCAAAATTTGAAAACAATATTGTGTCAGTTGCTCTGCTCAAGTGTTTTGGAAATCCTATCAATAGCGTTGATCGGACGAATCGATCGAAAATCCAAATCAACATCAACAACTCAAACAACACAATATATAAAACATTTATAATGAAAATTTACAAATACGCTTCCTCGCTCGACGATACAAGAATGGATTTCAAAATAAGTATAGAGATTTAAATTTGATGGAAATCAAATCAAAGAGAATTTTTGATTCGATAATAAGTTCGAACAGAAGATAAGATAATTCAATTAACAGAATCAGGAGATAGATAAGCTTATTTAATTCACGGGCAACCTTTCGGGTCAACCGTAACTTCAAGAATAAGATCGATGCTGAATTCCGAGGTAAATCAACATTCGATCTCAAGAAATAGAATTCAGGTATAGCAGGAGATACATAGCATCGTAAACCGAGGATACAGAAATCTTCGGTAAATCAATGCTTATTATAAAGGAATCTCACCCATTTACAAATAATTCGAAGATTGGCGAGACTGACGATCCATTATAAAGATTATTCGAAGTGGAGTTATGAGATACTCCAGAATTCAGAAGAACGAATAGTGAGGGACAAGAATGAATTTCGGAACTTAAGGAGCGTCCCAAAATTCAAAGGAATTGAGTCAAAATGAAGAGATTGAAACTCGAATGAGAGTGATTCTGTAAATTCATTTACTATATATGCTAAGTTTTGCCTAGAGCTACCAAAGCTCTGATACCAACTGTAACGACCCGCTATTTTGGACTATTCGCATCCGCACATGTCGGAGTTGAATAATTCAAAATACCGAATTGTTAATTTAAATTTGGCAAAACTCAGATATACAGTAAATAAATAATCACAGAATCACAGACACAGAGTAATAATATGCAGCGGAAGTAAAAGAGATAGTAGTTCATGAAGCTACTATATATATAACAGAGTTAAATAAGTTACAACAGAAGTTTTGAATACAATAGTCAAATAAAATAATCAGATTACATCACTGGAATCAACTGAATATCTGAAAGCTGGATAGATAGCTGGACCTCCAAGCAAAGCTCCAACTTCAAAGGTGAGCCTCGAAAGCTGGTACTCATAGTCTGACCCGAGCGTAAAGCAAAACACAAAACACTCGAGTCAGGATTAATATTCTTATATCAATAAATCCAACTCAAGTGAAATAGCAATCGAAATACAAGTAACTCAAAGGATGTTGGAATCGCCATCCTTTAAGGATCCGTTAAACTATCTACTATGTAGTAGTATACGCTACATAGATAATGTCTATCAGTAATATAAAGTATCAAAATAGTGTTAAGGCGTTACCATTATCCCCCTTAACACATTTTATATAAATGTCATAGTCTATACAGCACTGTAAACTCCACCGTAAACTGGTGGGATATCAGGGAGTACTCCATAGGTATAACACAAAACAAATTCGTAGTGGTCGCGTATATAGGGATACAAGTATGACAAGGCACACGAGACAATACCCAAGGTAGTGAAACTACCATTTTCCAGATCCGAACTGGTGAGAACGCATCGCCGCAGCGATCGCAACACCGCGAAACAACACTCCTGAAATTCCGAGGGTGCACCAATCAATCACAAGTAATGAGTAGTAGTTACGAAGAAGTGTGTTCGCTCGAGGTGGCTAACCCCATTTGGCCCGGCACGGCTCCTGTTTTAGTCATTTCCAATTTGACACAAGTGTCAAGGCTATCCATTATCGTTCTCTTTCTTCAGTCATCACGTACATCATTCCAACCACTTCATTCTGGATCATCACTCCGCGTATAGTTATTAAAGTGGTTTTCGGTTTAGATAGAGAGTATATCCATAACCGATTCCGGTTTCTTTAATAACTTTCGTAATTATTACACCGATTGGTCGTTTAATAAATTTCAAAAACCAAATCAATTCAATTTCAATTTCAATTCGTAAACCATCATTTCGTTTTTCTTTCTAAATCAATTTCCAAAATTTACGTTCAAAACTTCCAAATTACCATTTCAAAATCTTATAATTCGATTTCAACTTTTATTTAAACAATTTAAACATTGATTCAAGTTCATATATAAGTTTCATTCCGAAATCATTTAAAATGGTTTAATTTTCATTCAAGTCAATTTAAATTCATTTATCGATTTCATTCCATATTCGCTAAGTAAATTTATCCTTCAAAACAACTTCTATTTAAATTCCAATTCATTTAAATCAATTACTTACGTTCAGCTTCATTATATCAAAACTTCAACTGAAATAAATGAAATACGTCAAATCAATTTTTTAAATTACAAGTCTTACGTTATTTCAATAAATCTCATTCATTTCAATAAATCACATTTTATTTCTTGTTAAAGAAATTCAATTTTCACTTATTTATTGACTTCGTTACAAATTTCGAACTCAATTAATAAAGAACTAAATTTCATATATTCGAGAAGTTTAATTCCACTTATTAACTTACTTAAATTTTCCCAAAGCTTAATTAATAAACAAGAAACTCAATTTCATTTATTATTGAAGTTCAAATCCACGTATTCAAAAGTTCAATTTCTCTTATCAAAGAATTCAATTTTTATTCAATTATCAAATAATTAAATCTCATTCAATTATTAAATAATTTCAATCTTAATTATTAATAATTTCAAAACTTAATAATTACAAACTTGATTATAATTTCAAACTTAATTATTAAATCATTTCCACTTAATTATGAATTCAAACTTAATTATCAAATCATTTCAACTCAATTATAAATTCAACTTGATAATTTCAAACTTAATTATAATTCCAACTTAATTATAATTTCAGATTCAATTATTAAATGATTTCAAACTTAATAATTTCAAAACTCAATTATTACTAATTACAAATTATTTATTAATAATTCCAAATTTAATTATTAAATAATTAAATTTCAAACAACGTTTTTTCATCACTAACTACGTTAACATTTGTTTTAGATTTCAATCTTTACATTTTCCTTTCAAGAATTCAAATTCCAACTTCATTTGAAAACTTATTCTTTGCTCGAATAGAACATTATCTTATTTTAAAATCAAATTATTGACCAATCGGATTTTGTTAATTCTCTATCCTAGGTCAAATTCATTTGGGTATATATCATTTCAACCCGATTCCAAATCAAATTCAAGATCAAGCATAATAAAGGGAACTTGCAGTGTGATAACTGGGATAGTGTCAAAGTAAATAAACAAGCAATAACAACAATCAAACACAATCCAATAATCAATTCAAATAATCCCGAAATAGTCGTATTAATTCACATTTGTTGTTTGTGCGAATTAATATAATTATTTCTAGAATCTACACTATCATTTCATGTAGATTAAAGATTATTACATTACGGTTTTCACTTGTCGTTCAATTTCAATTTCAGTCTCATAAATTTAAATAGCATACATTCAATGGTTCAAGGTGTAATTAATCAAATCCTACGAGTCATTTAAAGGGGTCATATTATACAAGTTCGCCTAATTAAATTCAACATATATATCAATTTAAATTGTTAACTCCTACGTCAATTTCAATTGCATACATTTTATCACTTTATACATTTCAATTTAACATCCAATATAAACAACAATCAATCAATCAATTATCAACCAAACAGTATTATCGTCGCATAAGTTGTAACGACCCTAGATTTTAATTTAATTTAAATTGATAATTAAATGAATTTTTGAATAAAATTGTAAGATAAATTGATTTAAATGGAAGCGAGTTTCCCCGATTCGACTAGGAAATGTATAAAGTCATATGGATTTGACAATTTGTATATATGTGAATATATATTTAAACTGGATTAGAAATAAAATCTTAAATAAATGGTTTTAAAAATAAATATAGAGATATATATGTATATACATTAGATATGAATTGTAAATGAATGGTTTAATATTAATTGATAATAATAAGTATTACAATTGATGGTTAATAATAATTTGAATTTATAAATTTAATATAAAACAATAAATATTAAAGTAAAATAAATAATTTAAGTTAAAATAAAAGAGGAATAAAAATAAGACAATGGAACAAAAGAAATGACAAAACAAAGTTTAAGTATAAAGTGAAAAAAAACAAAGCAAAAAAAAATATAAATACAAGTATAAAATATAATTATAAAAACATGTTAATATGAATTAAATGTTTGATAGTTAAATACTAAAACAAAGAAATAAAGAGTAAGTGTTATGCTAGAAATAGGAATAAAACAAAGTAAACAAATCTATGTATATACAATACATATATACAACATACACATATGCAAACCTGAAGACAACAAACAATATATACATATGTATCAAACAGCAAAACAGCAATACAACATGGAATACAAACTAAAGATATATGTATTTATACATCAAACTAATATGCTTGTAAACAATAAAGGGAACAAGGCACTAATGCAAATCTAGTCAAGTATGTAAGGCCATACCTCCACTTTTATTAAATCACTTCATCCTACTCAAAATCATATCAGATCTATTAGCTGTCAAAGGAAAATCTTTCTTTAGTATTTTACTCAAAATCTTGTACTAGTGGATGTAACAAAGCCTGTATCTTTTCTTTTATATACATCACCTTCATATTTTTAGTTCGTTCTAAAAACAGCAAAACTAGAAAAAAAATGAGTAAGCTTTCTTTCTACAAAATTTAAAACAACATCATCTTTTTTCAATCTGGAAATGGTTACTGCAAGCAAATCTAAAACAACAAAAGCAATAACTCTCTGTTTTTCAAAAACTGAAGGTGAGCAAACTTATCTTTGAACCAATTTTCTTGATATCTGTGATGATGGTAGCTCGATGGTTATGATCAATGTTTGAGTGTTGTTGTGGAAAAATATTTGAATATGTTTACTTGTAATATATGTATGCCTGCAAACAGAACAAAGCTTGCTTTTATTCATACATTCCAGATTTTTAAACCAGTTAGAAAATTTAAATCACCCTAAATCAAGTCATTTTAGACCTTGCTTGCTAAATGAAAAATGTTTATATGAATATAACATCACATTTTAAAATAAATTCAATTGTGTTTATTAAGTATTTACTTATAAATTGATAACTGTCAGTGAAACTAATCAAAGACTTCAAATTTAATGTTCGGGAATTCTTGTTTTGAATTCATACCCTGATTCGAGATACAAATTTGTGAATTTTAATGGTAATATCATGATTTAATGATTTGGAGATTGTTTGAATTTTAGAGTTAAACAGAACTGTGAAAACCATCAATTTCCGATCGTCGACGTGATAATGATCGCCGTGATCAATACTGAAGGTGGAGAGATGGATGTAGATTCAAGGAAAAATGCTCGCATAATTTCCAGTTGATCAGGGCGATTGTATGACTCGAATTTAGGGTTTTAGAGCTAGTTTACTCGTCTGGGTTTGAGAAGGGACTGCGTCGACCTCAGAGTGTTTCAGGAAATCGGTCAGGTGGGGATAGCGGCACGTGATCAAGGCAAAGCTTCTGACGAGAATTCGTGACCTCTGGTGGTCTTTAATGGTCGGAGGCAAGGCGATTATGTAACGACCCAGAATTTTATTTAATTAAAATTTGAATATTTAATTAATTTTAAATATTAATCAGTGAATTTATAAGTCGAATAAATTTTATTTCGATTTATTGGATTTAATTGGATAATTAAATCGATAATTTATTATGTTAAATTATGGAAATAATTGAAAATTGAGTTAAATATGATTGAAAATGATTTGTAAAATTTTATTTTATCATATTGAAGTTAGAATGATATTTTAGAACTTTTAAAATCGAATTAAGAGTTAATTTGTGAAAATTGAATATTTTAAATATTAAAATCGACTAGTGAAAATAGCCAATTTTTGAACAGTCTCAGAATTGAACGAAACCAGTTCCATTGGATCCGTAATAGTTAGTTATTATCGGATTTCAATTTTCGTGTCAATCGGAGTTATCGTTTGATCGTGGCAGCTCGAAACGCATCGATTTATTTTTAATTTTAAATTTGACGAGTGAAAATAGCCATTTTTCAAAAAGTCTCGGATTTCGACGAAACCAGTTTCATCGGATCCGTGATGTGATATTATTGTAAGGTTTCAAATTTCAAGTCGATTGGATTTACCGTTTGTCCGGTACAAATTAAAACGCCTAGAAAATCGTTTAAATCGGTTTAATTTAAATTGAACGTTTGTAGCCATAACTCGCACAGATGTCCGAATTAGCTTCCGAAACCTGTTCCATTGTGTCCGGAACGCGGGGTAAACCCTAGAAACGCAGGTTACGGCGCGTAAATCGGAGTTCAGAATTTTCGGATGAATAGTGTTCGAAAATTCTCTATAAATAGCACCCACCTCCTTCATAAATAAAAAAAAAATTAGGTCATGAAACCCTAGCCGCCAGTTCAAATTGAATGGCCGAAAATGATCTTCCTTCTTCCCTTCAAATCTCTCAATCCGTAGACAATTATGCAAATTCTTCAACTACAATGTTGAAGTGGAGAGTGAGAGCTTCATATCCAACGGCTATGATTGGATATGGTTGCATAGATCATCGGCAAATTGAGCATGAAGTCAGCGCGCACGGCCTCGTTTTGCGTGCAGATGAGGGGACCGAGTTGCATGACCTTGGGGCCGAACCTAGAGCAAGTGATGGCGCACGTGTTGCAACTTCCTGATCGTGTTTTCGTGGAGCGAGGGGATGGCAAAGTCGAACCCTAATTTCTTGTATATGGGTTTGTTTTGCGTTTTGTTACTGAAGCAAGAAATGGCGTTTGGAAGAGAAGAGAGATGGACGGCCAGATGCAGGGAAGCAAGATCATGCGGCTGTTAATAGTTTAGGTTTATAATTTATAAAATTTTGTTGTAAATTATATAATTTAATCGTGTACAAACTTCATAAATGCATAACTTTTTCATACGAGGTCGAAAACGCGCGAAACCAGTTGCGTTGGAATCGTATGGACGAGCACTACGCGATGAAATTGGATTGGAGTCGTTTGGAGTTAGTGAGAATTTTGGGTAAAATTAAACGTCCGTTTAATTTTATTCGAAATAAATCGCTAAAACGGAAATAAAAATCAAGGTGAGAACTTCTCACTCAATCGAATCAGTTTCGATTTTATTTTAAATAGTTAGATTTAAAATATTTGAATGCATGTTTGAATGTTGATTGATATCTATTGATTGTTAAAATAGACATTATACGCCGTTAGTAAGCGGATGTTATTTAGTAAAAACATATACCGCGAATATTTCATAAACAGTGAAATTGGTATTATATATAATAGCAATATATATATATTGGCATATGTATATATTAGAGTTATTGATTTCCTGCATTTTTTGTTTAGCGGATGAGACCCTATTGCGCCGCCTATTAAGCGGATAATATTTAATAAAAACATATACCACGATAATTTCGTACTGGAGCGAAATTGGTATTGTGCTAATGTTTGTGGATGCAGGAAACAGGTTGGAGGGATCCAACTGGATTCCTCAACAGTATTTATTTGATTTCAGATATTTTGATATTTGATGGATTATCATATCGATATATGATATCGTTGTTGTCGTGATTGGCTATTTGGTATGTAGCATCATTGGACCAAACTTTGAAAATTTAAAAATGATTTTTAGAAGTGATTTTTGAAAATATACTATATTTTTGGAATTGATCCATGTTAAATAAATAAACGTTATAATTTTCAAAGTTATAAAATTTTGGGTTTTGTGAAATATAGTTAAAAGCTGATTTTTGAGAAATAAGGGCTAATGATTTTATAAAATAGTTTAATCGGGATTTTAGAATTTATTGTGAAAAGTTTAAATATAGGATTTATAAAATTTAATTATTTTATGAATCGAATGGTGAAATAAAAAAGGAGATTAAAGACGTTTTAAAGAATAATATAAATTGATTTATATTAAGAGATTTATAAATGGATATTTATGAATTGAAATATTGACATTATAAAACGAGTTTTTATAAGTGTTTGAATGAAGTGTAAATGAATTTTGTAAATTGAATGAAATTTATAGAATTATAAACGGTGAAATTATAAATGGAATTTTATAAACAGTAGGTTTATAAAATTTATAAAGTCATTAAAAGAATGGTTTTGGATAAATAATTGAATCTTATAAGTTATAAGATTTATAATTATGAAATTCAAAGAAACGATTTTTGTAAAATAATCGTTTTATAAGCATTTAACTTATAATATGAACCTTTAGTTTATAATTGAGTTATAAATCGAATAGGTTAATAAAGGAATTTATAAAGGAAGTAGTTATAAAACAAATAGAAATAGAATTTATAAACGTTGTTTTATAAATTCGCAAACGACTTATTTTGATAAGTAAATTGTTGAAACCTATTAATGGAGTTATATTCACATTTTTGACTGTGAATAATACTTTAAAATAAAATGTATAAAAGGATGAAAAATTGTTAACGTAGTATATTCACGTTTTTGAATAGTGAATAATATGTTAAAGAAATTGTTTTGAATGTGATATTTGAAATAGAATTAAAACGATCTAACGATGTTTTAAAATATGTTGAGATTCGAAACCATAGATTTCAACATTTATTGTTGAAATAGACGTTTTCGAGAAATAAAAGGAAATGGTGGACTATAACACTGTTGTTATAGTAAATGATTTCCAAAAGGAAATGTTTTGTATAGTATTGGGATTTATATATCTATCTTAAAATTCGAATCCCTATACTAGTGATTTTGGGTTGTCGTAACGATGTTTTACGCAACATTCGTTTTGGCCCAAATAAATATGTTTAAGAGAATGATTTCCTTAAAGAATGAAATATATACTTAATCTCGATTTAAGTATATTGAATATTTTCCAAGTGTTGAAAATAAATGGAGTTGTGAATTACTTATTAAATAAGTATGGAAATGTTTTTCCAATATAAAGTGAATATTAGAGAATTTATCTTTTTGAAGATAAATTGAAAATGAATATTATAAATCGAATTGAAGTCGTATATTCATTAATACTTTGGAATGTAAATTCACTATTGAATTTATAAAAGAAAGTAGAATTGGTTTAAAAATAAATATTGATTTATTTTTGAAGTATGAAATAATATATCTTGTAAAGATATTTTGGCAAATAAATAATTTGGAAAATTATTTGGAATCTGGTGATGTTGTGCATATCCATTGATAGTTCAATAACCGACTATCAATATTTCCCTTTGAATGGGTAATTGATGTGATTTGTTTGAATTTGAATGCCACACTTATTTTTGAATAAGCGCTCACTATTCGGGTTAACCGGGAAAGGACCATGGGGTCGTATAACCCATTCCGAATATGTGATACGTCGTTATAATTGCATTGAAGATCGGTGTTGAAGACCCGGTATTTGCGAGAGCGATAGGATGACCTGTCGATTGTCTCTGCACTGAGTTGCAGCGGTATAGAGACTCCCTAAGTGATGGGAAATCCGATCAGGATTGTGAATATCCGGATTGCAAGGACTTCTTTGTAAGTGCCTTCGGTTTTGTTCGAGCCCGGAACAGACTTGTATGGATTGTATGTCTGACATTACAAGTTGAGATATAAAGCCGATTTCTTTCAAATATATTTCTGTTGGTGGCGGAGAATTTATTCTTTTAGCTTAACACCCTTCTCTGAGACGTACGAGCTCAGAGGTTATATAGTTGAAGTTATCAGCGATATATTCCCAATTTGGTAATGTGACATGCTGAGTGTTGCTGTAAATGATCATTGTGTTGATTATTTGTGATAGGATCATTTATTTGATCGTCTATCTTGGTGATCATTTCTATGATCATTTGTTGACCCAAAGCATGGCTTTTGTATAAAGTATGTTTTTGTGGACGTGACTTCGTCGAGCCTCACACCCCGGAAATGGTCAAAACAGGAAAGATGCGGCAAGGTTATGAGGGGTAGCTCCCTTTAGGGTATGTACATTTCCTTCTGGATAGAGGTGGTATCATGGTATGGAGCCCAGATATTTAACCTATGTGGTTACTGCGAATTTATTACTTTGTGGTTGTTGGTTATCGGGATCCCGTGAGAAAGGTCGTTTACGATCGGGGAATGGCGTGCTCGTGTCAGTAGTTACCCAGTTAGGGGTAACCCGGCCTTGTGTTGGCAGAGTTCCGGTTTGGTTCTCGGGGATGTCTTTCCAGAGGCATTCTCATGTGGCAATGGGAAGTTCCTTGGCCTGACCATTTGTTGGAAATCCAAAGAAACAATACGAAACTTGTACGGTTTTAGTTGTAGAACCTGCCATCTAATATGGTAGCTATTAGTAGGCATAATATAATGGTACCTATGCTGGCTAAGATTTATATTCTACTTTCGAAATGAATTTTCTACACTATGCACTAGTAATAATATCAAATGTTCTTTTTAAATGCGTATCAAGCATGTTTGACTATCATAAGGAGAAATCTTCTCCAAGTCTGCGTTTGCATTGTGTGTGTGGCAGGAGGTCTTATGGTAGTCTCATTTTTAAAAGCATTACGAATTGACTTTAAAAATATTCCTCTATTTTGATTTTAAAGATAAATAAACTGTTTTGAGTTCTCACACCAGTCACATGACTGACTCGAAGTTTATTGTTTTCCTTCCTAAACTCTGGGTGCCCACCAATTTTCACACGGGCAGTCAAGAGTTAGGTTCATCAGGATATTCTGGATATTCTGGAGTTGCTGGAGGCAAGCTGGATGGCATGGCGTATTACTAGTTATATAGTATTTCTTTTTTTTCCGCTGCACTGTTGGTTGTTGTTGTAAACTCTGATGATATGATGTAATGTAATGTGATGTAATGTAATAACTGTTATAGTTCTTTGTTTAAAGATTATTCATTTATTTATTATATGTTGTTCCGCTGCGAATTGTGAGATTCTGATGTTGTTCTGTTGCTTTCTATTCCTTTCTATGTTCTCTATTCTCTTTTCTTTCTATTTTAAAATGATCTATTTTCTTTCTGTTCTATGTTCTACTCTATTCTCCTATTTTCTTTCCTCTCCATCTTCTATCTTTTTCTCTTCTCTTTTTTTAAATACTTTTTTCTTTTTCTTAAACCCATAACATTTTGAGTTTCCGGCCTTCGATTTCTCGGCAGTCGATAAAGTGAGTATCGATGTTGAATTTTCGAAAGTCGAAAATTTTCGACATGTTACATTTGGTATCAGAGCTTATGGTTAAGCGACAACCATGGTTCTGTTGGGTATTACTCATTAGAGATAGAGTCAGTAGTGCTCTAGAATGAGTTGAGTGTAATAATAGCTATGAGAGCGTATTTGTTAATGAATATGAAATTGTTTTATATTGTGATAATTGGTTTATTGAGTGGCATATGAACCTTCGTCAGCGCGGTCTGTCAAACTATGCCGAAGGGGTTTCTAAACACTTGAATAGAACAATTCGGCACAATATTGATTTTAAAATTGGGTAAATGAAATAATTTTACCTTGAGTATATTTTTTTAAATATAAAGAAATAGTTTTTCAGAATTATTAAAGTGAAAATAAGTTGATTGTTTAGATGTTTGAATAATCTAAATAAAAGAATAATTGTATAAGCAAAAAAGAATTATAAGAATTGAATTATAATTAAAGTGATTTACAATTGAGAAATAAACTTATATATATAAGAAGTGAAACTATATGAATATATTTATGAAAATGAGTTGAAAATAAAAATGAATTTAAAGTTAAATGGAATATAACTTAAGGTATCAAAGTAAAATAATAAAATTAAGTGATGGATATGAACTTGAGTTATATAAATGAATTGGATTAAAGGATTGAATATTAATCAATTAAATGTGAATTAAGTTGATATGAAATAATGAATATAAGTGTAATTCATTAAAATCTAATGTTATTAGAAAGTTGAATAATTGAATGAAAATCAATTAAATTAAACCAATTGTAAGCAAAGGAATTTGGTTGTAATTAATATACATTGATTGTTATATGATTGTTAGTTGATTGTATATAATTCATTAAGTGTTAATGAAATTGATTTAATAAAATTGGAAGCTAAAGTAATTGAAATTCAATTGGAAGTTAAGTGAAACTTAAATAGAATTGAATTTGATTTGGAAGTGAACCAACTTGAATATGAATTAGTGAATATAAGCAAATTGAAAATGAATGTTAGTAATAACATCCACTGTATATGAATCAAATGTGATTAAATTGAAAACCCAATTCATTGAATATTAATAAGAATATGAATGAATATTGATTTGGTTATGGATGATAGTTGGTTGATGGTTGAATATATATTACATTTGTTGTTTTGCTGCATTTGCTATGTGACATATATAGTTATTATGTTGCTATATGTTGTATATCGATACTATTTTCATACATGCATGTTCTCATGTTGTTTGTTGAGTGTTTAGTAGGTACGGATCGCGTTTGCTTCGCATTTGGAGCTCGCTTTCGCGCTATATTAGCCGTATATGCTCGCTAATAAAATATAAGGTACATATCTCGGATTACATACCGTACTTTTATACTTTTTTCCCTTCGGGATGCCTCATTACTTGATGAGATGTATATTTGTGATATATATACTGTCATTTTTTTTTCGGATCGAGCCGCACAAAGGAGACTATGGCGAATTTTTCCGAAAATTTAAGGCGTTAGAAATTTTTTGAGAAAATTGGAAAATTTTGAAAACTTAAACTTTGATTTTGGAATTGAAAGTTAAATGATATAGTTTGGTTTTGAAAAAGATAATTAAGCATGATTTGAAAACTTAGTAAAGTATGGTAAGAAGTTTAATTATGAATTTTGGGAAAATTAATGGATTCTGTAACTTTTCTTACTTAATAATTTCGAGGACGAAATTCTTTTAAGTGGGGAAGATTGTAACGACCCAGAATTTTATCTAATTAAAATTTGAATATTTAATTAATTTTAAATATTAATCAGTGAATTTATAAGTCGAATAAATTTTATTTCGATTTATTGGATTTAATTGGATAATTAAATCGATAATTTAATATGTTAAATTATGGAAATAATTGAAAATTGAGTTAAATATGATTGAAAATGATTTGTAAAATTTTATTTTATCATATTGAAGTTAGAATGATATTTTAGAACTTTTAAAATCGAATTAAGAGTTAATTTGTGAAAATTGAATATTTTAAATATTAAAACCGACTAGTGAAAATAGCCAATTTTTGAACAGTCTCAGAATTGAACGAAACCAGTTCCATTGGATCCGTAATAGTTAGTTATTACCGGATTTCAATTTTCGTGTCAATCGGAGTTATCGTTTGATCGTGGCAGCTCGAAACGCATCGATTTATTTTTAATTTTAAATTTGACGAGTGAAAATAGCCATTTTTCAAAAAGTCTCGGATTTCGACGAAACCAGTTTCATCGGATCCGTAATGTGATATTATTGTAAGGTTTCAAATTTAAAGTCGATTGGATCTACCGTTTGTCCGGTACAAATTAAAACGCCTAGAAAATCGTTTAAATCGGTTTAATTTAAATTAAACGTTTGCAGCCATAACTCGCACAGATGTCCGAATTAGCTTCCGAAACCTGTTCCATTGTGTCCGGAACGCGGGGTAACCCTAGAAACGCTGGTTACGGCGCGTAAATCGGAGTTCGGAATTTCCGGATGAATAGTGTTCGAAAATTCTCTATAAATAGCACCCACCTCCTTCATAAATAATAAAAAAAAAATTAGGTCATGAAACCCTAGCCGCCAGTTCAAATTGAATGGCCGAAAATGATCTTCCTTCTTCCCTTCAAATCTCTCAATCCGTAGACAATTATGCAAATTCTTCAACTACAATGTTGAAGAGGAGAGTGAGAGCTTCATATCCAACGGCTATGATTGGATATGGTTGCATAGATCATCGGCAAATTGAGCATGAAGTCAGCGCGCACGACCTCGTTTTACGTGCAGATGAGGGGACCGAGTTGCATGACCTTGGGGCCGAACCTAGAGCAAGTGATGGCGCACGTGTTGCAACTTCCTGATCGTGTTTTCGTGGAGCGAGGGGATGGCAAAGTCGAACCCTAATTTCTTGTATATGGGTTTGTTTTGCGTTTTGTTACTGAAGCAAGAAATGGCGTTTGGAAGAGAAGAGGGATGGACGGCCAGATGCAGGGAAGCAAGATCATGCGGCTGTTAATAGTTTAGGTTTATAATTTATAAAATTTTGTTGTAAATTATATAATTTAATCGTGTACAAACTTCATAAATGCATAACTTTTACATACGAGGTCGAAAACGCGCGAAACCAGTTGCGTTGGAATCGTATGGACGAGCACTACGCGATGAAATTGGATTGGAGTCGTTTGGAGTTAGTGAGAATTTTGGGTAAAATTAAACGTCCGTTTAATTTTATTCGAAATAAATCGCTAAAACGGAAATAAAAATCAAGGTGAGAACTTCTCACCCAATCGAATCAGTTTCGATTTTATTTTAAATAGTTAGATTTAAAATATTTGAATGCATGTTTGAATGTTGATTGATATCTATTGATTGTTAAAATAGACATTATACGCCGTTAGTAAGCGGATGTTATTTAGTAAAAACATATACCGCGAATATTTCATAAACAGTGAAATTGGTATTATATATAATAGCAATATATATATATATATATATTGGCATATGTATATATTGGAGTTATTGATTTCCCGCATTTTTTGTTTAGCGGATGAGACCCTATTGCGCCGCCTATTAAGCGGATAATATTTAATAAAAACATATACCACGATAATTTCGTACTGGAGCGAAATTGGTATTGTGCTAATGTTTGTGGATGCAGGAAACAGGTTGGAGGGATCCAACTGGATTCCTCAACAGTATTTATTTGATTTCCGATATTTTGATATTTGATGGATTATCATATCGATATATGATATCGTTGTTGTCGTGATTGGCTATTTGGTATGTAGCATCATTGGACCAAACTTTGAAAATTTAAAAATGATTTTTAAAAGTGATTTTTGAAAATATACTATATTTTTGGAATTGATCCATGTTAAATAAATAAACGTTATAATTTTCAAAGTTATAAAATTTTGGGTTTTGTGAAATATAGTTAAAAGCTGATTTTTGAGAAATAAGGGCTAATGATTTTATAAAATAGTTTAATCGGGATTTTAGAATTTATTGTGAAAAGTTTAAATATAGGATTTATAAAATTTAATTATTTTATGAATCGAAATGGTGAAATAATAAAGGAGATTAAAGACGTTTTAAAGAATAATATAAATTGATTTATATTAAGAGATTTATAAATGGATATTTATAAATTGAAATATTGACATTATAAAACGAGTTTTTATAAGTGTTTGAATGAAGTGTAAATGAATTTTGTAAATTGAATGAAATTTATAGAATTATAAACGGTGAAATTATAAATGGAATTTTATAAACAGTAGGTTTATAAAATTTATAAAGTCATTAAAAGAATGGTTTTGGATAAATAATTGAATCTTATATGTTATAAGATTTATGATTATGAAATTCAAAGAAACGATTTTTGTAAAATAATCGTTTTATAAGCATTTAACTTATAATATGAACCTTTAGTTTATAATTGAGTTATAAATCGAATAGGTTAATAAAGGAATTTATAAAGGAAGTAGTTATAAAACAAATAGAAATAGAATTTATAAACGTTGTTTTATAAATTCGCAAACGACTTATTTTGATAAGTAAATTGTTGAAACCTATTAATGGAGTTATATTCACATTTTTGACTGTGAATAATACTTTAAAATAAAATGTATAAAAGGATGAAAAATTGTTAACGTAGTATATTCACGTTTTTGAATAGTGAATAATATGTTAAAGAAATTGTTTTGAATGTGATGTTTGAAATAGAATTAAAACGATCTAACGATGTTTTAAAATATGTTGAGATTCGAAACCATAGATTTCAACATTTATTGTTGAAATAGACGTTTTCGAGAAATAAAAGGAAATGGTGGACTATAACACTGTTGTTATAGTAAATGATTTCCGAAAGGAAATGTTTGTATAGTATTGGGATTTATATATCTATCTTAAAATTCGAATCCCTATACTAGTGATTTTGGGTTGTCGTAACGATGTTCTACGCAACATTCGTTTTGGCCCAAATAAATATGTTTAAGAGAATGATTTCCTTAAAGAATGAAATATATACTTAATCTCGATTTAAGTATATTGAATATTTTCCAAGTGTTGAAAATAAATGGAGTTGTGAATTACTTATTAAATAAGTATGGAAATGTTTTTCCAATATAAAGTGAATATTAGAGATTTTATCTTTTTGAAGATAAATTGAAAATGAATATTATAAATCGAATTGAAGTCGTATATTCATTAATACTTTGGAATGTAAATTCACTATTGAATTTATAAAAGAAAGTAGAATTGGTTTAAAAATAAATATTGATTTATTTTTGAAGTATGAAATAATATATCTTGTAAAGATATTTTGGAAAATAAATAATTTGGAAAATTATTTGGAATCTGGTGATGTTGTGCATATCCATTGATAGTTCAATAACCGACTATCAATATTTCCCTTTGAATGGGTAATTAATGTGATTTGTTTGAATTTGAATGCCACACTTATTTTTGAATAAGCGCTCACTATTCGGGTTAACCGGGAAAGGACCATGGGGTCGTATAACCCATTCCGAATATGTGATACGTCGTTATAATTGCATTGAAGATCGGTGTTGAAGACCCGGTATTTGCGAGAGCGATAGGATGACCTGTCGATTGTCTCTGCACTGAGTTGCAGCGGTATAGAGACTCCCTAAGTGAGGGGAAATCCGATCAGGATTGTGAATATCCGGATTGCAAGGACTTCTTTGTAAGTGCCTTCGGTTTTGTTCGAGCCCGGAACAGACTTGTATGGATTGTATGTCTGACATTACAAGTTGAGATATAAAGCCGATTTCTTTCAAATATATTTCTGTTGGTGGCGGAGAATTTATTCTTTTAGCTTAACACCCTTCTCTGAGACGTACGAGCTCAGAGGTTATATAGTTGAAGTTATCAGCGATATATTCCCAATTTGGTAATGTGACATGCTGAGTGTTGCTGTAAATGATCATTGTGTTGATTATTTGTGATAGGATCATTTATTTGATCGTCTATCTTGGTGATCATTTCTATGATCATTTGTTGACCCAAAGCATGGCTTTTGTATAAAGTATGTTTTTGTGGACGTGACTTCGTCGAGCCTCATACCCCGGAAATGGTCAAAACAGGAAAGATGCGGCAAGGTTATGAGGGGTAGCTCCCTTTAGGGTATGTACATTTCCTTCTGGATAGAGGTGGTATCATGGTATGGAGCCCAGATATTTAACCTATGTGGTTATTGCGAATTTATTACTTTGTGGTTGTTGGTTATCGGGATCCCGTGAGAAAGGTCGTTTACGATCGGGGAATGGCGTGCTCGTGTCTGTAGTTACCCAGTTAGGGGTAACCCGGCCTTGTGTTGGCAGAGTTCCGGTTTGGTTCTCGGGGATGTATTTCCAGAGGCATTCTCATGTGGCAATGGGAAGTTCCTTGGCCTGACCATTTGTTGGAAATCCAAAGAAACAATACGAAACTTGTACGGTTTTAGTTGTAGAACCTGCCATCTAATATGGTAGCTATTAGTAGGCATAATATAATGGTACCTATGCTGGCTAAGATTTATATTCTACTTTCGAAATGAATTTTCTACACTATGCACTAGTAATAATATCAAATGTTCTTTTTAAATGCGTATCAAGCATGTTTGACTATCATAAGGAGAAATCTTCTCCAAGTCTGCGTTTGCATTGTGTGTGTGGCACGAGGTCTTATGGTAGTCTCATTTTTAAAAGCATTACGAATTGACTTTAAAAATATTCCTCTATTTTTATTTTAAAGATAAATAAACTGTTTTGAGTTCTCACACCAGTCACATGACTGACTCAGAGTTTATTGTTTTCCTTCCTAAACTCTGGGTGCCCACCAATTTTCACACGGGCAGTCAAGAGTTAGGTTTATCAGGATATTCTGGATATTCTGGAGTTGCTAGAGGCAAGCTGGATGGCATGGCGTATTACTAGTTATATAGTATTTCTTTTTTTTCCGATGCACTGTTGGTTGTTGTTGTAAACTCTGATGATATGATGTAATGTAATGTGATGTAATGTAATAACTGTTATAGTTCTTTGTTTAAAGATTATTCATTTATTTATTATATGTTGTTCCGCTGCGAATTGTGAGATTCTGATGTTGTTCTGTTGCTTTCTATTCCGTTCTATGTTCTCTATTCTCTTTTCTTTCTATTTTAAAATGATCTATTTTCTTTCTGTTCTATGTTCTACTCTATTCTCCTATTTTCTTTCCTCTCCATCTTCTATCTTTTTCTCTTCTCTTTTCTTAAATACTTTTTTCTTTTTCTTAAACCCATAACATTTCGAGTTTCCGGCCTTCGATTTCTCGGCAGTCGATAAAGTGAGTATCGATGTTGAATTTTCGAAAGTCGAAAATTTTCGACATGTTACAGATTAGCTTAACTGGGTTGTTTTGGGTAGACGTGAGGTAGCACGAAAATTTGATTTCGAGTTTGATTCGTTGGACTGGGTGGTCAGGGGACTAGCAGAGCTCGGAGGTGATAAGAAGCGATGGTCGGAGGTAGGGTCGTCGTTCGGTAGAGGGTGTGCATGTGCACCGTGTCTCCCTGTGCACAGTGGAAAGGAAAAGGTAGGAGTATCAGAAAAGAAATAAGGGAGGAGAAGAAGGAAGGCACTGGAATATTGCTCGGGTTTCATTCGAGAAAGAAGGGCAGGGGTCTCGAAGCAGTTTTAAGTTTTCTCGGTCACTGTTTATTCCAGGTTTTAAAAACCCGAAACCTGTCTGTTTAAATTTTAAACAGAAATTGAATTTAAAACAGATTTTAATATAAGTTTACAATCAGAATTGAAAAGATGGAATGCAAGTTTACTTTTGAAATAAATGAAGTTTTACAAAATTTAAAGTATTCAAACAACTTTAAAATGTTTAAGTATACTTTATACAATAATTTGAATTTAAATAATTGGGTTTAAACCCTTGTAAATTCTTTTATAAGACTAATATTATTCAGCATGCAAGTTTAAAGGTTTTAAAAATTTAGTGGTAGACTTTATTAAAGATAAACTGGAATTTCATTTTGAATTTAAAAATGAAATTTAAAAGTAAAATTGGATGAAAAGTTATTAGTTTAACTTAAATTTATTAGTTAAATAAATCAATTTATCTTTAAAGCTGGAATGTACATAATTTGATTTAAACTTAAATTCAAAATGGAATTAAATTGTAAGTTCAAAAGTAAAATGTTTAAAATATATATGTTAATGATAAGTAAGTCATTGATAAAGAAATGGATTATCTTAGAGATAATTAAGGTAATTAAAATGATTGAAATTATTAAGTAATAAAAGTAATGTGATAAATTTTGATAACAAATTAGATTAATTAATTAAATCAATTGTAAATTGTTAATTACTTAATGAAAGCAATTAAGGGGTTAATTACTAATTGTAATTAAATTTGAATATTTTGATTAAATTAATGATAAAGATAAATTGGTAATTCATGATTTGTTATTATGAGATGATTGCTTAATGGTAAGTAATTAAAGAGTAAATTTCTTGAAATAATGAATTAAGAAGTTAATTAATTATATAATTGGTTCAAGAGTCAATTTAATTAATATGATTGATTAAGAATAATTTAATTAATTAAAGTGTTTGATAAATTAATTTATATCAAATGAGTTAGAATTAATAAATCTGAATTGAATAATAAATTCATAGGTAATCAATTAAATTGGAAATGAATTGAATTAATTAGGATTAAACAATTAATTAGTCCTGCTTACAAATGTTTATTGAATGCTTATGAATGATTGTATAGTATGAAATGCCTTGAATTGATTTCCTATCTGATTTGTGATATTTTGTTCTGTAGATTGAGCAGTGTATATTTATTTGCATTTGTATACTATCTGTGAATCTGTGAATGGACGATGAGCGTTATAATTTTATATCGCTCATCAACTATATTCTGTGTTTTGACCTATGATGATTGAATGATGTTGCACTATTGTGTTAAACCCTTGGACCACACTTATACACACACCAATATGGATTTCACGAGGAAATCGATTAAGTCATAGATTTTTGAAATAGTTTTAAATTTGAATATTTGAATTCAAATGTTTTGGAAATGGATTGGGTTTAAAGTGAAAAGCTTTTGAAATGGAATTTCATAGATGAAATTTATTTTGAATAACTCGATAAAATATGAAGTTGAATAATTTGATTTGAACTTAAATTCAAGATTTGAAATTGAATTCTATGATTTGAAAACTAGGGATTAACGATATTATACTAGTTATATATGAGTCAAACCATTTTTGAAGTGTTGTTTTTGGGAATTTGAATTAACCCAAAAGATTTAACTTGTATAAATAAGATCGAATTTCCTCGAAACGAAAACTACTTGTTTCAAATAATAACAGCTTTCATTTAAAGAAAGGATCTCCCAATTATGTTGAAAGGGTTTCAAGCTGAAATAGAATTGAAATGTTTTGAAAGCTATGAAATAAATCTTTGATTCAAAGACCGAATGAGTTAATCCAACTTGAATTGAAATTGTTTTTGAAAGGCTATGAATGAATCTTTGGAAATGATTTTTAAAAGCTATAAGTTGAATCTTTGATTTAAAGATTCAATAAGTTAATCGAATTTTGAAAGCTATGAGTTAAATCTTTGATTTAAAGATTTAATGAGTTAATCCAATTGGAATGGAAATTGTTTTAAAATCTATAAATTGATCTTTGTGAAATAAATCTTTTTTTTTGTAATATAAAGATTTGAAATGGTAATTGGTTTAAACCATTTGAAGAAAAGTTTTGGGTTTTAAGTTGTGACTTAATTGAAATCCCAATATCCATATGCTTTTGAAAATACTGCGCTCACTATTCGGTTTAGCCGGGAGAGGACCTTTGTGTCATATATCCCATTCTGAATATGTGATATGTCGTTATGGATAGCATTTGAAGACCGGTGTTGAAGACCGGATATTTTTGAAAGCGAAAGGACAACTCGTCGAATGTCTTTGCATCGACTGGTCCCTGGTATAGAGACTCCATATGTGATGGGAAGTCCGAACGTGATTAGTGAATATCCGGATTGCAAGGACTTCTTTGTGAGTGCCTTCGGTTCTGTTCGAGCCTGGAACAGACTTGTATGGATAGTATGTCTGACGTTACAAATTGAGATATAAAGCAGATTTCTTTCAAATATATTTCTGTTGGTGGCGGAGAATTTATTCTCTTAGCTTAACACCCTTCTCTGAGACGTACGAGCTCAGAGGTTATGTAGTTGAAGGTTATCAGCAATATATTCCCAATTCGGTAATGTGACATGCTGAGTGTTGCTGAGAAATGATCATTGTGTTGATCATTTGTGATAGGATCATTTGTTTGATCGTTTATCTTTGTGATCATTTCTATGATCATTTGTTGACCCTAAAGCACAGCTTTTGTATAAAGCGTGGCTTTGTGGACGTGACTTCGTCGAGCCTCACACCCCGGAATGGTCAAAACAGGAAAGATGCGGCAAGGTTATGAGGGGTAGCTCCCTTTAGGTTATGTGCATTTCCTTCTGGAAAAGGGTGGTATCATGGTATGGAGCCCAGATACTTACTCATGTTGAAACACTTTATTTATAATTGTGTGATGTTGATTAGAGAGCTCTCGAATAAAGGTCCCAAAGGAACAGGGGATGACATATTCGTGTAGTAGTTACCTAGTGATAAAGGTAACCCGGCCATGTGTTGGCAGAGAGCTGGTTAAGTTCTCGAGACGTCCCGCCAGAGGCGTTTCCATGTGGCAATGGGATGTTCTTTGGCCTGACCATTTGTTGGAGATCCAAAGAAACAATACGAGACTTGTATGGTTTTAGTTGTAGAACCTATCATTCACTTATGGTGGCGCCCCACTGTTTGGATGGTAGCTATAGTAGGCATAAGTGTGGAATGCCTATGCTGGCTAAGATTTATATTCTACTTTCGAAATTATTTTATACACTATGCACTAGTAATAATATCAAATGTTTCTTTTTAATGCGTATCAAGCATCTTTGACTATCATAAGGAGAAATCTCCTCTGATTCTGCGTTTGCATTGTGTGTGTGTGCGGGAGGCCTTATGGTAGTCTCATTTTTTAAAAAGCATTGCGAATTGACTTTGAAAATCTTTTGTTGAATGTTTTAAAAGATAAACTGTTTTGTTGCTCACACCAGTCCCACGACTGATCCGGAGTTTATTGTTTTCTTTCCTAAACTCTGATTGCTCATTATTTTCTACACGAGCAGTCTAGAGTTGGGTTTTTCAGATAGTTAGATATAGTGGATTATCTGTAGTTAGTTCGGTCTTTGGACCACACCAGTCTTGCTTAGCTTGGTGCATCGTTATTGGGGGTTCGAGCTATTGCTGGATTGATTCTTAGAGATGGAGTTGCAGTTCTCGGAGTTCTCTTTTGAAGACTATCTTAGAGTTATATTGTTCCACTGCTAGATGTCATCTATTTTCTTTTCCGCTGCTATTTATTGTATCATATCTCTGATGTATATTGATATCTATTGGATCATCTGTTGTATCAGATATTGTATCAAAGATGTATATCAATGTATTATTCTTTTATTCCGCTGTGTTGTTTACTTAATGTTGTTATAAGCTCCGGCGAATCGGATTTGAACGGTCGAATCTATGACGTTCGAATACGATATGAAGTATGGATGTCGATTTTCGAGCGGGAAAAATTCGAAACGTTACAGATTAACAGATAATGGTGTCAGATGTCATAGGTGAACAGATACAGGGAATAATAGTGTACATAACTAACAACAGCATATTTCAATTGTCATTTCAATTGAAATCAAATTTAATAAATAAAAGAACATTAATCATGAGTGATTACTCACCTTCTGAGGCTAGAGAAAATTGACAATGAAATGGATTACGAATCCCAGCACGAATTTCACGGCAAAGCAAAACTGGTACGGATTTTGGCGACAGAGCTGATAAGTAGGAATGAATAGACATAAATCGGATCAGTTTGATATAAACTGAAGATATATACATTATTATTATAATTTCAATATCTTAATAAAAATATTAAAATAAATAAAGATATATATATATATCTGTAAATAAAATCATTGTTTTAAATTAAAACATATGTATTAAAATCAAATATAAATGTTTTGAAATAAATACATATATATACAACAGATCCAAGTTATATGTAGACATAATCGGATTCACAAAGCTTAAAAACATACGTGTATGACCAATCTCATTATAAATATTATAAATTATTATCATTATAAATATATATATAGGTGAGCCAACAAATCAGGTGTAACTCATATAATACAAGCAGCTACTGTATATGTAAACAACTTGTAACTATATTTGTATCATAATTCTTCTCTAAACAGAACACAGACTAAATTTAACACAAATTATATTAGATACTACCTTTACAATAAAAATCAAAGTGTATATGTTACATGTTTTGTTTCAAACTGGCTATATTTTAAATCAAAGCACATATGTACACTATCCTATTCTTTCCATTGAGAATATGAATGCAGCAGTACAAAAACAAACTTTTGAACACTAACGTATATAAACTTTTGTATATATGTAACATTGGTATAACAACTATATTTATAGCTTACTTTTTTTTTCTCGGATATGAAAACTTGAACTAATATAATATACTAAAAAAAATGAAAAGAAGGAAAATGGAAACAGAAGAAAATATGAATATGCAAACTTTCAAACCTTCGAATATATACATATACTGACTATAAAATTTACAGATATATATTGATAAATATCAATACGTGAACCACTTATATTTCATATTATACATCAAACATATTATAAAGTCATTATATAAAACTTACTTTAACTCATATATATGCAGACTATAACCCATTATTGCCAAAACAAATGTTTTAAACTAGTATGTAAGCCCACCTATCAAACTAGTATAACTTGTACCATATAACAACAGAGCACAAATATCATAAAACTAATTATACAAACATATATCTGGTATGTAAAGTATAAAAAAAAACTGTTATATACAAATATATATAATCACGTTAACCATAGACGGCTACAAAGAAGCTAGCGCGGAGGCTCGGCTTGAGGAGAAAGCTCGACTGTTGAGACAAAGGAGGAAGACAAGCTGATCCCAGCGGCTAGAGGAGTGGTGGAGGGAGACTGCTTCGGCAGCAAAGGCTGGGTGGTTCGGCTATCGGGATTCGTGAGGGGATGGCTGTCATGGAGAGGAGGGTGGCGTTGGGCTCAAGGCATGGATGATGGAGGCTTCAGGGTGGTGGGTGGAACGATGGGATGGTTGGCTAAGATTTGGGTGGATGAGGAAGAGGGAAACGGCGAAGGGTCAGGCGAAGGGTGATAGATTTGGAGATGAGGCCGTGTGCCGCGTTTGGTGATGGAGTGGGCAATGGATTCTGTCATACGAAGTGGAGCTTGAATTAGCAGATAGGTAAATGAGTTTGGAATATGAGGTGCATGCATATCAACAATAATATACTTTCAACAAATATTTCATGCAAATGTTAAATCTGGAAAGAGGAAGGGAGAGCATTGTTTTGGCTATGGGATGAGTGCTCTGGAAAATAAAAGGAAGGTGGAAGATATGCAGGTGGAACCAAAATGAAGGTTACGAATAGGTAGCATCATATTAATTAAATACAGGGAATCGCAATAGTCAAGGTTTAGGAAATATAAAGGCATTAATTGTTTTCAGCTGTAAGTTTGCGCAGTTTCAAATTTTGGAAGTAATACAATTTGGAAAAGTTGTAATTTGTAGTAACGATACGGTGTACCGATATACCGTTTCCGTCGTATACCAGGCCCGAAACACGGAAATAAATATACTACGAAGATCAGCACGGCGAAACGATCGAAATGGTATATAGATGTCAGTGGCACGATCGAATTACAAAAATTCGAAATTTTATACTACGGAAAATGCATAAAAATCGCAGAAAAATAAGATCGACGGAGCCAAAAATGTCCGAATTTGGAAAAACGACGAACTGACAACTTGCTCAAAAGATGGTTTAGAATTTTTCTATGTAAAAATATTTTGGGTTTGAAAACGTTTTATTTTCATCGCTTTTTAACTGATTAGATTGAAGTAAATTTATGCGTGAAATAAACTTTTATATTTTCAGACGAAAATTTACAAGTGGCTATGTTTAACTAGACGCATTTCAAATATAAAAAAATTTATTCAAAATTTTATCGTTTAAATTCCCACAAAAATTTCAATTAATACGTTATTAAAACCGGTTAAATTTACGGGTTGTTACAGAAAAACATGTGTTGCATTCATAAGCATTGATTTAAACAAGTGTTCAAAAACTAATATACAATTTGACAAGTGTAAGATTTCTTTTCTTTTAATTAAATCTGAAAATCACATTTATATAAACTTGCTTCTTTATTCTTATTTATTTTTTTATCATTCCTTAATCAAAAGAAAAGATCAAAATTCATTTTTCATATCCATAATCAAATCTGCATATTCAACAATTCCTTAATCAAAGAAATCTTCAACTCCTAAAAATCAAATCTAAACATCCTCAAATCCAGAAAATCTGCATATTCCTCCTCTTCAAAATCAAACCCATCTTCCTCAAATTCAAACATCAATATGCATTGATCTGCATGCCACCTGAAAGCAAAGGCACATCTGCATTTTTAATAAGCATGCACTGTTTTTTTTCTGCGTTCTGTTAAACTTGGGAAGGATAGCATCTGCATGTATTTGAGGGAATAGCTACTACATCATCTACCTTCTGCATGCAAGTAATTATAGGCAGGAACATGAACATTCCAGATTTCAACAAATTGCAACCCAGATTTTAAATCAGATAGAGCATGCCTGCATATTCTTATTTCTGCAAAATTCATAAAGTCAAAACAGGAGCTCTACATTTAATATGGTGAGTAACTTTAAATATTATTTTTTTTAAATAGGATTGCATGCTGAATTTTTTTTTGATATAAACAAGTATTGCTGTGTATAAAATGTATATAGCTTGTTGTTTACTTATTTATTTGTTCTGTTTTCTGGATTTTCAGGCAATTTTTTTTATCAAAACCTTATCTTTTAAATTTTTGTTTCTGATATGTTTAAATTTATAAAGAAAGGTTATTAACTATCTTAAGTTATCTTTTAAAGTTTTAAGTAAAAATAAAAATGGAAAAATATAGTTTTCTGGAAAGACAGGAGGTACCAGTGAAAGAAGAATTTTAACTAAAAAGTAAACATGTAACTTTTGAAATTCAGTTTCATAAATTTAATGCATAATCAAAAACTTGATTTTTAAATCAAGTATTAATATTTTTAGGTGTTTGATAAAGTAGCAGTTTGTTCTTAAACCAAAAATGAATTTGAGCAAAATTCTCGCAATCTGTGTTTTGAGGAAACTTAGAATTATTTTGAGTTATAAAGTAAGGATCTTAGATCCTTAGAAAAATTAGAGAAGTGAATATAAATTGTTAGATTAGTTGCAGTTGGTAAATTTTTGTATGAACCCTAGTTTTAAATGGGTTTGTGCATTGAGTCAGTTTGAGGTAATGGATTGATCGAGTGTTTTAATTTTTGGGGATTGTGTAGTGGAAGTGTGAGGGAGTTCGAGGCTGAAGGGGTCGAGTGTCAGATGGTCGGGCAGGCGCAAATTCGCCGTTGACAGGTTTTGACAGAAAACCTGTTTTCAGTTTACAGGTTTTGGAATTTGGGCTAAACTTTGAATTCTTGTTTAAATGTTCGACCTGGTGTTGTAGTTAGGGCATTGAGGGGTTGCTGGTTGTGGTTTGATGCCTAAGATGATCGGCAGAGGTGGTGGTCGCCGTGCATATGCACGGCGATGTAATTCAGGTGAAGTATGTGGGGTTGGATGGTGTTACAAGGGAGATGTGGGGTTTTACTCGAAGCGGATGGTTTGAAGACTCGGAGTGGTGATGCTTAAAACTCGAAGTAGTACTAGGGTTTTCTCGGGTTGATCTGTAGTTTACAGGTTTCTCAGAAAAACTGTTTTTAAAAATCTGGGTTTAAGGATTTTTAAATCTGTAGTTTTAGCTTTAAACTAAAGTTTAAGTTCAACTTCAAATTCAAGTTTGAATTTCTGATTTGAATTCGAATTCCAGTTTTTAAATAAAATAAAAAGTTTAAAAATTTAACTTAATTAACTATTTGTTTAGTAAAATAGTTTAAACACTTTCAATAATGAGGTTTTAAAATATGAGTAGTTTTGAAGTTTATTTAAAATATGGAAATTCAAAAGTTAAATTTGAATTTCAGTTTTTAAATTTTAAAGAAGGTTTAAATTGAAGTTTTAAATTAAATGAAAATTTAAGTTATTAAAATTTTGAAATGAGTTTAACTTTAAATTTTTCATTGCACTTGTTTGATTTGCAATTTAAAAAGTTTAAAAATTATTTAAACATTGATAAGTTTAAATTGTTCTTATTTTAAACTTGTATTTAAATGGAAGTTAATGGTAATTTCAAAAGTACTTTGACTTAAATAAATATTGTTTTAAACATAATTAAGTTATGTTTTATCTTGAAAATTTAATTAAGATTAATATTTCAGGATTAATTTAATTAATAAGGTAATTAAGATTAATTAATTAATTTAATTAATTAATTGAATTTGAAATTTATAATTGATAAATGATTAATCAATCTATAATTAAGATCATTAGTTAGATTAGTAATTAATGATGAATATTAATAATTATGTAATTAAGTTTTAAATTAAGGTTAATGAATTTAATAATTAACTTTAATTAATGAAGGATTAAAGATAATTTAAATTGTAATTAATTTAAGTTAATTACTTTATAAAATAATTAGAAAATGGTTAATGAAGGTCATTAACCAGGATTATTTAACAATTAATTAATATGATTAATTTTCATAATTAATTAGATTAATTAATTTAATAATAATCAATTATGAATGGGTTGAGTGCAATTACTTAGTAAAGTAATTAAGAAATAATTACTTAATGTAATTAATTTAGTTTAATGAGATTGTTTATTTTAATTAATTAAGTTTAATTAATTTTAAACACTTGGGTTTTATAAATAATTACTTTATGCAATTAATGATTTGGAAATTACTCGGTTAAGTAATTGTTTAATAATTACATGATTGTAATTAAGTGGAGATATTTAAGAATGAGGTAATTTTGTTTAATTATTTAATAACTAATCAAGGAATTAATTAAGAAATTAATTAAGGATAATTATTTTGGTTTAAATAAAGTAATTAAGTTAGTTAATTACTAAATGTATTTAATCTGGGATGATTAATAATTAATTACTTAAGGTAATTAATAAAAGAGAATCATTCATTATTTTAATTAATGATGTAATTAAAGTTGATTAATTATGATTAATTAATCAATAATAGGTAATTAAAGGTAATTAATTAATGTAATTAATTAAGGATTAAGGTAATTAATTACAGTTAATTAATTAATTGAAGTAATTAAAGGTTAATTACTGTTTGTTTGAGAATAATTAATTTGTGAAATTAATTAAGGATAATTACATGAATATAATTAAGGATAATTAATCAAGAGTGATTAATTAAAGTGATTAATTATGAATGATTAATTGATTATAATCAATTAAATGGTTAAGATAGCAAGATTTTTATTGGTGAAGTAATTAATTTAATTTATTTTAAATTAATTATAGATGAAGTAATTAATTTAATTCACTTTAAATTGATTTGGAGATAGTTAATTTAATTCATTTTAAATTAATTATATTGTGATAAGTAAATCTTTTCTTATATATGAATGGATGACATTGATTGTCTTGGATACTTTGAAATCTCAGTAATGAGATAAATGATATTGTGTGGTATGAATGTCTTGATTGTATTGTGATGATAACATAGGTTATCTATTGTGATGGTGATATATGGAATATCTATTTGATATTCATAATGTGGGTTACCTGTTATATGATAATGTTGATTATCAGTTATGATTTATGAATTATCTATCTATGTGTATATAGATACTGTATTGAATTGTTTTAAAACCTTTAAAACAACTTGGACTTAAAAGACACGCTTTGGATTTCGATGAGACCGGGATCGGGTTTCCATATTTGGATATCCGAAAACCACATCGATTCCAAATAACGTTAGGTCGTGTATCAAAGTGGAGCTTTGTGAAGACTCGAGGTGTGAGGACAATACGTCATTATAACTCTGTGGGTGATTCCGTAATGAGTTTGACGGAATTAGTTCTTATAGGTTCGAGATGGTGGTTTAGAGTGCAAGGGTTATTGTCGTTAACTATGAGGGTGATTCCAAAATGAGTGTAACGAGATAATGCCTTCGGTTTCGTTAACCCGGAACGAACTTGTACGGATTGAATGCTTTCAGAACATCGTCAGGTGGACGATGAGCATTCTAAGACGATGTGTTCTATAAAGGTAATCGTAACCTCAAGCCTCATCAACCGGGAATGGATAAAACAGGGGAGGTGCAGCAAGGCTTCGTGGGTCGCACCCACTGGAGAGCGAGATTTACCCCTGTCTAGAGGTCCCTTTTTATTTCGGCTGTGTGGACGGTTTTTGAGCTCCAACCGTCGAGGTTATCTTGTTCGGAACTATTCAGTAAGGAATGGGTCCGGCTTTGTGTTGCAGGGGAGCGGGTGTACTCCTCGGTACGGTGATCTAGGCCACGTACTGTGAGGGGCGGTACCCCAGTAGCCCTGCCATTGTATGGAATCCAAAATCCAATAAGTGCCAACGGTTTTGATTGTATTACCCACTTTTGTGGTTAGTAGATGGAATTTAATCATGTAACAATTTTGGGCTATTTCATATTTATTTGAAAACCCTAGACACTATTATAATATCATCGGATTTCCTATCAAATGTTTTGGTTAGCGTAAGGTAAAAACTTTTCCATGTTTATGTGCGGAAAGTCTTACGTGATACCTTTTCTTTTCAAAGGTTTTTCAAAGTTAAGCAACTTTAACCTGTTACTCACACCAGACCCATGTCTGACCCGGAGCTATTTCTGTTTTTATTTAACTCTTGGGTACTCAAATTTTTACGAGTAACCAAGGGAATTCAGGTTAGGATTCGGGTTAGCTTTGACGAATTGTGGAGGAGCAAATGGAGTAGGAGGCTTCTACGTATAGTTATATAGTTTTCCGATGTGTTGATATCCCTGAGTGTTTGTCTGTAATGTTTTGAGTTGTAATAACTAGACAGGTGTTTATAACTGTCTAGTATGTGATGTATATCTGTGTAACTCTGATATTGATTGTAAACTATGTAATGTTTATGTTATTAATATAGTTTATTCGTTCCGCTGTTAGATTCTAATGTTGTTTCTTTCTTCTCTTCTTTCTTTCCTCTTTTCTATCCCTTTCTTTCCTAAAAATGATGCGATTTTCTATGGTAAGAAAGTCGGGTTGTTTCACTTGGTATCAGAGCATTAGGTTGAGTGAATACCTAGGCTTTTTAGCGGTGTCTATCTTGAGAGAGCGTATTTGTAATTTTTATATATAACTATATATATATATATATATATATATATATATTTCTACCTATCTGTTGGGTTACCTGTTCAGGTTTTCCAATATAAGTTATAAAGGTAGATGGGGTAGTAGTGTGTGTTACACGACTACCATTGGTGGGAGTTTGAATGTTTGAGGTTGGAAGTGTATTTGTCGAGATTATAGACCTAATACCGTCTCGAGTAATCTTTATAGTTTGGTGTAAGGAATTCATTGATCTCTGAAGGAAACCTGTTAAGGTTCGGAGTGAATTCTTTGAAGATTGGATGAGTAGTGTTTGGATTTGTTGGTTAGGCAGAAGCGAGTAATGGTATTTTGAATACCTCAGGAAGTAGTAGCTGTGTGATGAGATGCAGTGACTATGGACGTTCCCGAAGATGTTTTCTTTGGAACAAGTTAAGGAGGTGAGTCTGCTTAGGTGTTGTGGCTGTGTTCAGCTGGTGTTTCTGTTTGGTTTGAAGTCCGAGTTTCTCGAAGAGCTTTGTTTTGGAATTCTTTGGCATCTGTGGCAGCAAGTGCAGCTTGGAGTGTTCTCGGTGTTGGGAAGAGATCTTCTGGCTTAGCAGTTTTTCTGAAGTGGAGTTCAGAAGCATTTGAGTGGACCCGTTTCTTCGATAGGTTGGCTAGTTAAGTGTAAGCTGTTCTATTTGGTTAAGGGAGAACAGTTTTCCTTGGATTTGGTTTGGGAGGATCGCAAATGTGACTTGCGATTGTTTGAGTTTCTCTTGGGTTATCTGAGTTTTTCTGAATGTCTTTAGGAAGTCAGAATTTTATTCGCATCTGGAGATTGAGTTTTCTTATCGACTGGAATTCCAGGAGTGGTACCGGGGGTTCGGCTTTATAGAAGAATGGTTCCAGGAGATTGAGTTGGTGTAGCATCTCAGAGTTTTGAAGGAACTTCTGAAAGTTTCTTATGGATCTGTTGAATCATATCTCTGGGGTGTGTTGTCCTGTTTGTGCTTGCGTTCTTCTTCAAGCATTCTCTTCTACTTCAGATCAGAGTTGAGCAGCGGAAGCAGTTTGGAAGTGTATCTACTTTTCTTTTCCCGGACAGAAGAAGTTGTTGTCTTCTGATGTTGAGGAGTAGAGTTTGAGATTTTGATCTTGGTTGATCTTGAGGAGATCATTTTGTTGGGTTGATTGGTCTAGTTTGTTTCTAGAAGCATCAGTAAGGGATGAGCTGATCAGTAAGGTTGTGGGCAGCCCAGGATTGTCCGAAGAGATTTTGGTGGATAAGAGTCGGAGGGATTTGGATTCTGAAGTCGGAGATTTAATTTTGGATAAGTTTTCTCCGATCATAAGTGAGCTATAAGTTTGGCTAAGTCTGAGAAGCTAGCTCTGAAGTGTTTTGGATCTTTTCTGTATCTAGGAGAATAAGTGTTTGATCTACAGGATTGGATTGCCAGTTTGGATAACTGGGATTCGATGAGTTTTACGTATCTCTGAGGGAGTACGTGTATGATCTATCTCTGGTTGTGAAACCAGCAGTTTTGGAGTTTTGGATTGTTGAGTCAGACTCGTTTGTAGTTTGATATCTTGTCTAGTGTTATAGATGTAGTTGTATAGGAGCTTTGTAGCTTCATCGTATTGTTTGTTTGGATTCTCTGGAGCGAGTATCCCAGTATATATATATACACCTGGGGAACTCGATAAAATTCTATCTAGAATTTGTCTGGATAATTAGATTTGTTTGATTGGTTGTTTTTGGTTGTTAGCATATGTTTGTTATATGCTTGTGTTTAAATTAAAAATTTAATAAGATTATTAAATTACCTTTGTTTTAAATTTCGAGGACGAAATTTTTTTAAGGGGGAAGGATTGTAATATCCCGGAATTTTTAACAATATCAATTTAATAATCTGTATTTAAAATTAAATTGATATTGATATTCTGTTAATAATTATTCAAAAAGATTTAATAATCTTCTTTAGTAAATATTTAAATTGGTTATTTTATCTTTTAAAAATAATAAATGAATTTCTATTTATGACATAAATATGAATATATGGTTTATATTTTAAATAGATTGGTATTGTTTTAATTTTAATAAGTAAAACATATTTTCTAGTTTTAATATTTGTAGTAATTTGGAAATTTTGTTTTTATTTAATATTTGAGATTTTCAAAGTTAAATAAATGATTTTGGTTTAAAATTTAATAAATGAACCATGTTTTAAAATTCTAATATATACATTTAATTTGGAAATTTTGATTTTAATTAGCATTGAGTTTTAAAACTATTTCATAAATAAATATATGATTTTAAATGTGATAAGAAAAATATTAAATGTTTAAATTAAATCAGATTGAGTTTTGAATTTAGAATAAATTCAACAAAAAAGTTTCATGGCTTAATAAAATGGATATTTTATTAATAAAAATATAATTTCTTGTAAAATGATTTTTATTAATAATAAGAAAATTATAAAAACAATATTAATATTGTATTGTCTTTATAAATAGAGTTTGAATAAAATTTGCTAGTTGTTATTTCAAATTGAATTTATATTCATAACTTGATTTGAAAAATATTTGATTTTGAATTTAGTTTGAATTTAAAGTCAAAAGTATAAAATCTTATTTGTTTTAATTTTTAATATGTATAAGTTTATTTATAAACATTGTTTGTTTTTATTTTCATTTATAAATTTATACACATATTCTAATATAAACTAACAAATTGAAATTAAGCTAACACACATGCATTACTTTGTAAATTTAAAAACTAATTACCTTCAAAAGAAAAACATGTGTTGCATTCATAAGCATTGATTTAAACAAGTGTTCAAAAACTAATATACAATTTGACAAGTGTAAGATTTAGTTTTTATTTTTCTTTTCTTTTAATTAAATCTGAAAATCACATTTATATAAACTTGCTTCTTCATTCTTATTTGTTTTTTTATCATTCCTTAATCAAAAGAAAAGATCAAAATTCATTTTTCATATCCATAATCAAATCTGCATGTTCAACAATTCCTTAATCAAAGAAATCTTCAACTCCTAAAAATCAAATCTAAACATCCTCAAATCCAGAAAATCTGCATATTCCTCCTCTTCAAAATCAAACCCATCTTCCTCAAATTCAAACATCAATATGCATTGATCTGCATGCCACCTGAAAGCAAAGGCACATCTGCATTTTTAATAAGCCTGCACTGTTTTTTTTTTTTTTTTGCATTCTGTTAAACTTGGGAAGGATAGCATCTGCATGTATTTGAGGGATTAGCTACTGCATCATCTACCTTCTGCATGCAAGTAATTATAGGCAGGAACATGAACATTCCAGATTTCAACAAATTGCAACTCAGATTTTAAATCAGATAGAGCATGCCTGCATATTCTTATTTCTGCAAAATTCATAAAGTCAAAACAGGAGCTCTACATTTAATATGGTGAGTAACTTTAAATATTAATTTTTTTAAATAGGATTGCATGCTGAATTTTTTTTTGATATAAACAAGTATTGCTGTGTATAAAATGTATATAGCTTGTTGTTTACCTATTTATTTGTTCTGTTTTCTGGATTTTCAGGCAATTTTTTTTATCAAAACCTTATCTTTTAAATTTTTGTTTCTGATATGTTTAAATTTATAAAGAAAGGTTATTAACTATCTTAAGTTATCTTTTAAAGTTTTAAGTAAAAATAAAAATGGAAAAATATAGTTTTCTGGAAAGACAGGAGGTACCAGTGAAAGAAGAATTTTAACTAAAAAGTAAACATGTTACTTTTGAAATTCAGTTTCATAAATTTAATGCATAATCAAAAACTTGATTTTTAAATCAAGTATTAATATTTTTAGGTGTTTGATAAAGTAGCAGTTTGTTCTTAAACCAAAAATGAATTTGAGAAAAATTCTCGCAATCTGTGTTTTGAGGAAACTTAGAATTATTTTGAGTTATAAAGTAAGGATCTTAGATCCTTAGAAAAATTAGAGAAGTGAATATAAATTGTTAGATTAGTTGCAGTTGGTAAATTTTTGTATGAACCCTAGTTTTAAATGGGTTTGTGCATTGAGTCAGTTTGAGGTAATGGATTGATCGAGTGTTTTAATTTTTGGGGATTGTGTAGTGGAAGTGTGAGGGAGTTCGAGGCCGAAGGGGTCGAGTGTCAGATGGTCGGGCAGGCGCAAATTCGCCGTTGACAGGTTTTGACAGAAAACCTGTTTTCAGTTTACAGGTTTTGGAATTTGGGCTAAACTTTGAATTCTTGTTTAAATGTTCGACCTGGTGTTGTAGTTAGGGCATTGAGGGGTTGCTGGTTGTGGTTTGATGCCTAAGATGATCGGCAGAGGTGGTGGTCGTCGTGCATATGCACGGCGATGTAATTCAGGTGAAGTATGTGGGGTTGGATGGTGTTACAGGGGAGATGTGGGGTTTTACTCGAAGCGGATGGTTTGAAGACTCGGAGTGGTGATGCTTAAAACTCGAAGTAGTACTAGGGTTTTCTCGGGTTGATCTGCAGTTTACAGGTTTCTCAGAAAAACTGTTTTTAAAAATCTGGGTTTAAGGATTTTTAAATCTGTAGTTTTAGGTTTAAACTAAAGTTTAAATTCAACTTCAAATTCAAGTTTGAATTTCTGATTTGAATCCAAAGTCCAGTTTTTAAATAAAATAAAAAGTTTATAAATTTAACTTAATTAACTATTTGTTTGGTAAAATAGTTTAAACACTTTTAATAATGAGGTTTTAAAATATGAGTAGTTTTGAAGTTTATTTAAAATCTGGAAATTCAAAAGTTAAATTTGAATTTCAGTTTTTAAATTTTAAAGAAGGTTTAAATTGAAGTTTTAAATTAAATGAAAATTTAAGTTATTAAAATTTTGAAATGAGTTTAACTTTAAATTTTTCATAGCACTTGTTTGATTTGCAATTTAAAAAGTTTAAAAAATTATTTAAACATTGATAAGTTTAAATTGTTCTTATTTTAAACTTGTATTTAAATGGAAGTTAAAGGTAATTTCAAAAGTACTTTGACTTAAATAAATATTGTTTTAAACATAATTAAGTTATGTTTTATCTTGAAAATTTAACTAAGATTAATATTTCAAGATTAATTTAATTAATAAGGTAATTAAGATTAATTAATTAATTAATTTAATTAATTAATTGAATTTTAAATTTATAATTGATTAATGATTAATCAGTCTATAATTAAGATCATTAATTAGATTAGTAATTAATGATGAATATTAATAATTATGTAATTAAGTTTTAAATTAAGGTTAATGAATTTAATAACTAACTTTAATTAATGAAGGATTAAAGATAATTTAAATTGTAATTAATTTAAGTTAATTACTTTATAAAATAATTAGAAAATGGTTAATGAAGGTCATTAACCAGGATTATTTAACAATTAATTAATATGATTAATTTTCATAATTAATTAGATTAATTAATTTAATAATAATCAATTATGAATGGGTTGAGTATAATTACTTAGTAAAGTAATTAAGAAATAATTACTTAATGTAATTAGTTTAGTTTAATGAGATTGTTTATTTTAATTAATTAAGTTTAATTAATTTTAAACACTTGGGTTTTATAAATAATTACTTTATGTAATTAATGATTTGGAAATTACTCAGTTCAGTAATTGTTTAATAATTACATGATTGTAATTAAGTGGAGATATTTAAGAATGAGGTAATTTGGTTTAATTATTTAATAACTAATCAAGGAATTAATTAAGAAATTAATTAAGGATAATTATTTTGGTTTAAATAAAGTAATTAAGTTAGTTAATTACTAAATGTATTTAATCTGGGATGATTAATAATTAATTACTTAAGGTAATTAATAAAAGAGAATCATTCATTATTTTAATTAATGATGTAATTAAAGTTGATTAATTATGATTAATTAATCAGTAATAGGTAATTAAAGGTAATTAATTACATTTAATTAATTAATTGAAGTAATTAAAGGTTAATTACTGTTTGTTTGAGAATAATTAATTTGTGAAATTAATTAAGGATAATTACATGAATATAATTAAGGATAATTAATCAAGAGTGATTAATTAAAGTGATTAATTATGAATGATTAATTGATTATAATCAATTAAATGGTTAAGATAGCAAGATTTTTATTGGTGAAGTAATTAATTTAATTTATTTTAAATTAATTATAGATGAAGTAATTAATTTAATTCACTTTAAATTGATTGGGAGATAGTTAATTTAATTCATTTTAAATTAATTATATTGTGATAAGTAAATCTTTGCTTATATATGAACGGATGATATTGATTGTCTTGGATACTTTGAAATCTCAGTAATGAGATAAATGATATTGTATGGTATGAACCTCTTGATTGTATTGTGATGATAACATAGGTTATCTATTGTGATGGTGATATATGGAATATCTATTTGATATTTATAATGTGGGTTGCCTGTTATATGATAATGTTGATTATCAGTTATGATTTATGAATTATCTATCTGTGTGTATATAGATACTGTATTGAATTGTTTTAAAACCTTTAAAAAAAACTTGGACTTAAAAAACACGCTTTGGATTTCGATGAGACCGGGATCGGGTTTCCATATTTGGATATCCGAAAACCACATCGATTCCAAATAACCTTAGGGCGTGTATCAAAGTGGAGCTTTGTGAAGACTCGAGGTGTAAGGACTATACGTCATTATAACTCTGTGGGTGATTCCGTAATGAGTTTGACGGAATTAGTTCTTATAGGTTCAAGATGGTGGTTTAGAGTGCAAGGTTTGTTGTCGTTAACTCTGAGGGTGATTCCAAAATGAGTGTAACGAGATAATGCCTTCGGTTTCGTTCGAACCCGGAACGAACTTGTATGGATTGAATGCTTTCAGAACATCGTCAGGTGGACGATGAGCATTCTAAGATGATGTGTTCTATAAAGGTAATCGTAACCTCAAGCCTCATCAATCGGGAATGGCTAAAACAGGGGAGGTGCAGCAAGGCTTCGTGGGTCGCACCCACTGGAGAGCGAGATTTACCCCTTTCTAGAGGTCCCTTTTTATTTCGGCTGTGAGGACGGTTTTTGAGCTCCAACCGTCGGAGTTATCTTGTTCGGAACTATTCAGTAAGGAATGGGTCCGGCTTTGTGTTGCAGGGGAGGGGGCGTACTCCTCGGTACGGTGATCTAGGCCACGTACTGTGACGGGCGGTAACCCAGTAGCCCTGCCATTGTATGGAATCCAAAATCCAATAAGTGCCAACGGTTTTGATTGTATTACCCACTTTTGTGGCTAGTAGCTGGAATTTAATCATGTAACAATTTCGGCTATCTCATATTTATTTGAAAACCCTAGACACTATTACAATATCATCGAATTTCCTATCAAATGTTTTGGTTAGCGTAAGGTAAAAACTTTTCAATGTTTATGTGTGGAAAGTCTTACGTGATACCTTTTCTTTTCAAAGGTTTTTCAAAGTTAAGCAACTTTAACCTGTTACTCGCACCAGACCCATGTCTGATCCGGAGTTATTTCTGTTTTTCTTTAACTCTTGGGTACTCAAATTTTTACGAGTAGCCAAGGGAATTCAGGTTAGCTTTGATGAATTGTGGAGGAGCAAATGGAGCAGGAGGCTTCTGCGTATAGTTATATAGTTTTCCGCTGTGTTGATATCCCTGAGTGTTTGTCTGTAATGTTTTGAGTTGTAATAACTAGACAGGTGTTTATAACTGTCTAGTATGTGATGTATATCTGTGTAACTCTGATATTGATTGTAAACTATGTAATGTTTATGTTATTAATATAGTTTATTCGTTCTGCTGTTAGATTCTGATGTTGTTTCTTTCTTCTCTTCTTTCTTTCCTCTTTTCTATCCCTTTCTTTCCTAAAAATGATGCGATTTTCTGTGGTAAGAAAGTCGGGTCGTTTCAAATTTTATCTAGTGAATCTGTCCAGAAGTTTGTTTTAATGTATTTAGCCCTCATCCATTTTGGCCATAAATTCTGTGATGATATTATATTCCACGCCAACTTGATTCCATATACTCTTTTGAGTTCAAAAAGGTTTTTAAGACCAACTCCGCCTTCTTTTTTAGGTCTGCATAATTCTTTATAGCTGATTTTGTGTAATTTTCCCCTCCTAATGAAGTCTACACATACTAAGTTGATTTTCCCAAGGAAGCAATCTGGAATTTGAAATATTTGGAGCCAATATCTAACTTTAGAGGTGATCACTGTGTGGACTAGTTCCACCTTGCCAGCAAAAGATAGCAATTTGGATCTCCATCCTTGTAACTGCTCTCTTATTTTATCTATCAGTTTTGCACATTCTTTGTCTGTAATGGAGTTAGTAGATAGTGGAATACCCAAGTATTTAACTGGGAGTGTCCCTTCTTTTACTCCAGTTCTATTAATCAAATTCTGTTTATCTTTAAAAAAATTGTTGAAATAACATTTAGTTTTACCTTCATTGAGTTTCAACCCTGCATACTTTTCTAATTGATGGAAAATCTCTTTAAGCTCATCAATTGCATGTGTAGTAGCTTTCATGACTACTATCAGATCATCTGCATATATAAGGTGCGTTACCTTTGGTGAAATTCTATGCACATGGATAATCTTATTATTATGACATGCTATTTCCATTTGTAGGGAAAACCACTCCATTGCCACTGCAAATAGGTAAGGGGATAGGGGGTACCCTTGTCTTAGTCCTCTGTTGCTACAAATGTATCCTCTAGGAACTCCATTAATCAGAATTGAGAAAGTTGGGGTGGAAATACAGAACCTTATCAGCTTTAAGAGACTTTCTAACACCCCCATTTCTTTGAGCATGTGAATTACAAAGTGTCTATTCACTTTATCATAAGCTTTATGTAAGTCTACTTTAAGATACAATTTGTCTGCTCCTGGTTTATTAAAGTCTCTAATAAGTTCATGTGCCATCAGCGAATTTTTTGAAATTAATCTCCCCTTTATAAGTGCACTTTGATTTTGAGCAATCAAATTTGGGAGAATTTTGTTCAGTCTAAAGCATATAATTTTATTAATTATCTTGTATGAAACATTGCAACAAGAGATAGGCCTGTAATCTTCAATTCTGTTTGGTTTTATAATTTTTGGAATAAGAGAAATAAAAGCGTGGTTAATTTCTTGTAAAAACTCACCACAATCTAGAGCTTCTTGATATGCTTTTAACATATGGTTTTTCATGTGTTCCCAGTGCATTTTGAAAACAGTTGCCCCCATACCATCTGGTCCAGGACTAGCATCAATGTGAATGGATTGAACATCTCTCCTCAGTTCCCTTTCAGAAATCCTAGCTGTAAGCATGGCGCATCCCTCTTGAGAAATTTTCCTTCTACACTGAACTACAGGTAAGACTTGCAATGAACTACCATTACATAAGTCTGTAAAGTACGCAAGGGCTTTGTTTTCTATTTCCTTCATATTATTCACCAAGTTACCTTCCTCATTTAGACAATTAAAGATATTATTATATTGAGATCTTTGAGACATTTTGGTGTAAAAGTATTTAGTGCATTCATCTTCTTGTGTTATCCAATTTTCTTTTGCCTTTTGTTTGATTTCCATTGACTGTTTGTGAATTTCATCTTTCTATTTGATCTTCAACTGATAGAATTGTTTGTTGAGGTTCTTATTTAATGGATCTTTATCTAGAGAGTCTTGTATAAATTTAAGCTGATTCTGGGTATTGGTAATGATATCCTTGTTTTTTGGCCTCTTTCTGTTCCATTCTTTAAGTCTCTGCTTCATAGTCGTAAGCATCATTATAAATTTATACATATTGTTACCTGGAGGAAGTATGATATTCTCTATGTTTAAAGCCTCCTTATATCCTTTAAGCTGATGCCAATTATTTGCATATCTAAATGGCTTGCGTTTTCTGTTATTATTGTCACTATTAAACTTAACAAGTAAAGGGCAATGATCACTAGTCGAACTAGGAAGAACAATAATTTGTAACGTAGGGTATTAGTTCTGAATTACATAAACTTCTGTCATTTTTAGAAGAGATATTTCTACCCTCACCACTCTTCCATGTGAAATCCAGGCCTGTATTGGATGTTTCCAGTAATCCACTTGCTAGGACACATTCATTGAATTCTGCTAATTGGGCCACCGTCAGCGTACTTCCTCCTACTCTTTCTTTGGTTTTTAAAACAGCATTGAAATCACCCAGTACTAACCATGGATTTGTAATTTGTCTAGAAAGATCTATTATTTGTTGCCATAACACTAGTCTCTCTGAGGCCAGATATTTTGCATACACAAACGTAATATAGATTTCCAAACCTCCTACATTTTTTAAAAATATAGTCATTTGTTGTTCTTTATTATCAATAATGGTTCCTGACCACATATTCTTTTCTCATAACACAAGAATTCTCCCCTTCATATGCTGTATGATATTGTGTTCCATGTTCCATTGATTTCCTACTTGATTTTGAAATACTTCCAAGCTACCTTATGAAAATTTATTTTCCAATAAACCTGCTATAGATGGCTTATGAATAGCCATTATATTGTAGAGGTCAAATTGACGAATGTCATTGTTAAGACCTCTCACATTCCAACATAGAATAGTCATTTAATTTTATTGGATTTGCTCCTAGTAATTGGAGCATCTACAACCATAACCCTCTTAGAAGTCTCTGCGTCTGGTTTGTTACTAAACATATAATTATAATTCTTATTGGCTTCTGTATATTTGCTGATATCTTCTATGTCATCATCACTATCTTCTGCAGACGACTCTACCTGGATATTCATCTTGTGAATTTCCTCCAGAGATTCTGGCAACTTATCATCCTCCTGTACTTGATCCACCACAAGGCTTGTAGGTTGATTTAGCTTTTGATCCTGAACTGGATGAATTGCTTGCACTATTACAGAGCCCTTAGAACTAACTACCTTAGAAGGACTACTAGCAGCATTTTGTATGTAATTTTTTGTAGTTGCAGTATTTTTTGGGTTGCTGGGTGGAGAGTCATTTTGTATTTTGTTTTCCTCTACCCATACTTGTTCTGGCTTCTCTTTGTTAATATTACAACATAAAGTAGAATGGCCAAAGCACTTACAATCAGAACATCTAGAAGGAACAAACTCATATTCTATGTCCTGTGTGTATAACACACCCTTATTGTTTTTTGCTTTGACATTTGCTGGTAGAGCACTGTCTGCCTTTATTTCTACTTGTACTCTAGCATAATTAATTCTTTTCACCTTTCTTGTATTCTCATCTATTGCCAATGGTTTCCCAATCATGATTGCAAGTTTGTTAATGCATCTTGTATTCCAGAGTGTTAGGTCAAGTTTATGCATTTTAATCCATATTAGAAGATGATAGCATTTCTTTTTCAAAATTGAAATCGGCCTCCCACTTTTTCATTATGATAAGTTTACTATCCATGAACCATGGACCACCCTTCAGAATTTTATCAAAATCTTCTTCTTTTCCAAACTTTATAAGATAAAAACCGTTGTCTCTAGAAAAAAGATCCCACACTCCTTTAGGTTTACAGACTCGTTTTATGTAAGCATTCAAGTCAACAACATACGGTCTCTTCCCCAACATATAAATGTATATAGAATTCTTCCAGAGTTTTTGTGATTCTGCATAATCTTCCTCATCTATTAGTTGATAGATGTCTTCGCCTTCAACAATTGGTTCTATGTAATTCAAATCACCTTTAATTTCTACCTGATTTCCAATCGCTTCAATCCAAGATTTAGGATTTGCCTTTTGGTACCTCAGCAGGATCTCCGCAAAAGTTAACTTATCTCCCTCTTTCTCAATTCCCTTCCCCTTATGTTTCACCTCCACCCATTCAGCGCCATCTCTAGGATCGAAAGTTGTGGTAGGTGTAGGAATCGAATTGACATTAGGGTTTTCAGTCGCCATTTTAGAGATATTTTAAATTACGTATATATATATATATATATATATATATATATATATATGAGAGCGTACTTGTTATTTGCTTATATACATATTTTAAATGATTTTATATAATAATATATTTTGACATATAAAGCAATATTTCTTTCTAATAAATATTAAGGTGATTGGTTGTTATACTATTTGAAAATTTAATAATGAAAATTAAGTGGTAATAGAAATACAACCAATTAAAATTAAATGAAGATAAGTTTGAAATGGATTCAGAATTAAATAGTTTAAAGAGATAAGTTGATTTGATTTAAAGGATTAAATCAATATTTAAAATTTTAACTCGAATTTATATAATTCGAGATGGTTTAAATTTGAAATTTGAATTGAATTCGTTCAAATTGAGTCTGATTTAAATTAATTGGATTTATGATTGAAGATGTATAAGTTTAAAAAATTTAATGGAAAATTTGAATTGGATTGAATTGAAATGATTTGAAATTGAAGTGGGTTCAATTGATATTAGTCCAAATTGATTGGAATAATTTGGAGTCGTAATTAAAGTTGAGTAGGTTTAAAAATCAAATGGAATTTGATTTGAATATGGAAAGAAATCAAGATTGATTCAACTTGAATTAGGGTTAAATCAATTTCAATGGAAATTGAAGTTATTCAAATTGGAACTGAGTCAATTTAATTGGAAGTGGAAATTTAAATTGAATTGATGGGGAACTGAATAGTTTTGACTCTGGACTAATTTCAATATAAATTGTTTTAATATAAACTTATTTTTTCAAGCTATTTAATATATACAGCCTTTCTTTTTGAAAGCCAAATTAATTTATATTTATTCTACAATTATTTTGGAACTATTTAACAATTTTTCTACTGTTTTATAAACTAATTACTGTTTTTCAACTATTTTACAAATTAGTTACTATTTTACAAATTAGTTACTATTTTACAACTATTTTGCAATTATTTAAACATTCTATAACTATTTAACTATTTTTCAACTATTTTACAATTACTTAACTATTTTACAGCTATCTCACAAACTATTAATTGTTTTTCAACTACTTATCTATTTTAAACTTTTTGAGCTATTTTCTGAATTTAAGCTGGACAGAGTTCGAACTATTTATAATTAGAGTGATAATCCTAATGGAATTGAAACAATTGTGATTATGTGGATTAAAATTAAAGGAAATGTGAATAGAAAGAGAAATTGATTTAGTTGATAATCAATAAAGTTAAATACGTAGGATGTACGTATATTATTCTATTCGCATAGTGATTTTATCCAGATTCGAGCATAGAATTTCGAGATAGTTATAGCGATACGAGTTGGGATTTTTCACTTGATTTTCGACGGTGAACCTGGATATGGATTGTTGATTGGTTCTGGATATTCTCTATCATAGTTACGACTATGCAAGGAGAATGACGGTTTCTGATCAAGAAACCAGATCTGAATCTGCACCAGGAAGTTGAGTAAACGATACTAGTCCGGAAGTGAAATTGCGTGATCGAGTGAGCGATCAGACTAGTATAGCGTACGGATGATATATGTACATCGTACGGGTTTAAATGAAATCGATATTGGAAATTTGTTAATAATAAATGTGAAATGATTTCTTTTGAAATGAAAGTACATTTTGTAAATATATACAATGGATAAAAGTGAAAGTTGGATATTTTTATGATGATAAGTAAGATGGAAACAACTTTATAAAAAAAAGAGTAATCAAATTTGAATATTTGATTTTGAATAAACAAAGTTATATATCTTTGTTATGTAAGATAAATCTTCCCTTGTTGAATCTATTGCCGGAAGGAAAAGATTTTGAAGGTGTTTAAAGTATAAAAGGAGTTTTACACAAGTTTGAAATGATCCAAAAACAATTTATATCTATATATGTATATATATATATAAAGGATCTTATGAGGATTTTAGAAAAAGGTTTTGGGAACCTTTGGATTTGGAAAGGCTTTTGATTTTTGGGTAAAATCAATATTGGAATTTGGAAAGTCTAGTTTGAGAATTATCGATTTTGGGATAATCGATTTTGAGAAAAGAAGATTTATATGAGATTCATACTAGGTGTATGATTTGGAAGATACTCTATGTTATGGTATAAAGTGTTTCGATAATGGCTCTGGGGAAAAAGGCGCTCCCTTGAAATGAACTTCTCAGGAGTGCCACCGGGTGGTGTTGCCTTGAACCCTAAGGGGGTTCTAAAGTTGATCATGTGAGGAGTCCGGACAAAACTAATTCCTAAGGATTATGAGTAGTGTGTAGCGAAAGTCAAGGGCGTTGATGCCTACAGAGGAATTTGGGTTATGCTGTGACGACAGTGTAACTCAATGTCATTGCGATCTACTACAGACTATAGCGAAAGTCGTGTGTGCTGCTGAGAGCCAACAGTCTGCGTTTGATTTTATATCGGTAGACTGCGGCCTATGGTAACATAGCGAAAGTCGTGTGTGCTGTTGAGAACCAACAGTCTGCATTTGATTTTACATCGGTAGACTAGGACCTATGTAGGAGTGTAGAAGTTTCATTTTTGACAGCGAAAATCGAGGGGCATTGATGCCTTCAATTACATAGACTTTTGTTGCGATGGAAACGTAACCTTGGAATGTAATTGCGATCTGTTGTGGGTTCCATGCCGTAATCGAGGGGCGCTGATGCCCACTGTTACATGGACTTTTGCTATGATGGCAACGTAACCCAGGATGTAACTGCGACCATGGTTGGGGTTATGATTTCCAGAGCATTCTCACCAAAGATATTTTCTCTATTTTCAAAACTATTTTCTATATTTTCAATAAAATTATTTTCAAGTATTTTCACTGGATGTTGAAAATGGGTCTGCTAAGTACTTATAGATTTTCTGTCCTACGCCTGATCAACGTATGATTGAATTTCTGTGAGAACAAGGATGGACTGGTTGATACATCGAGTTATAAGAAGTATTTTTCTTATATAAAAAAAGCTATTTTAATAGTATTATGTGAATTGAAAAGTATTTCTAAAAATTTTAAAATAAAAATGTTGGAATTTGGGAAAAATGAAAGAAATCCAAACTAGAATTATGAAAAAAAAGAAAAATTGAATTCAGGAAAATTTAATGAAGTGATTTTTGTAATAAAATCGAATATTGAATTAAAAGTTGGAAGTAAGCTAATTAGCTAAATAATTATTTGATGGAGTATGGTAATAAAATTTAACTCGGTAAAATAAAATGGATTGTAAGTTAATAATGAAGTTTGGAAATAAACTCGAATTAAAATAGAGTTCGATTTGGATTGATAATGAATTGAAATAAGTGGAGATTTTGTAAAAAAAAACAGAATAAAAATAAAATGGAATTGGATTATAAAAGAAATGATTTGAGTTACAAATAAAATCCAATTCGAGTATAAATGAGTTTAATATGTGCTTGGTAATTATTTTTCTACATTGAGAATGTGAATTAAAATTAAAATGGATGGGCTAACTGAATTAAATGGAATTTGATTAAATGAGAATCAAATAGAAGTGAACATAAGTTTGATGTTGGAATAAATTAAAGTAAATTAACTTAAGTTTAAAATTTATGGAAGCTTGGCTTCGAATAAGGGTGAAAGCCCATTAAATAAAAACTTGGGTTGAATTAATTTGGAATGGTTAGTGCCACATAAGCATGTAATGTGTCGAGCTAAATAAATTGGTGTGAATAAATTAAAATGGAATTGAATTAAATAAAATTGAGTCGGAATCAATTTAAATTGGTTATAAAACTTAATTAATTATTTATTCACATGGATATCATCAATTTGCGTATAAATGATTGTCGTTTGACGTAAATGAGATTTAATTAAATTCTATGAATTAGTGGATGCAAATATAATTGATTTTTGAATAAATTGATATGAATATGAGTTTGTTTGGAATTATAAATGAATTGAAGGTATGTATGTGAGTTGTACATCACTTAAATTAAATGCAAGGGTAAGAAAAGTGAGTGAAAGCAAATGAATTGGTGATTGAAACCTTACTAATTACTTTTAAGTGCTATTTGGTTGGTATGGCTTATGAAATCTATGTGTTAGCTATTGAAAATGAGTGAAATGTACATAAATTTCCTATATATGGCACTTATATATTTAAATTGAGTAAGTATAGGTACCTGAAGGCCGTTTGGCTTGATTCGGATGTGCTAATTGCTAAAATAATAAGCCGCTTGCTTAAAAATGCTAAATAAAGGTACGCCTACGCAATAAAAACAGGAAATATGAACTATTTTTGTCTTTCCAACCGTGTGGGTCGATGAATATACATTCATATCTCTTTTCAAATTGCAAAATCTCCTCCGTACAAAGGAGACTCTGTCAAAATTTTCCGAAAATTTTGAGAGTTAGAAATTTTTTGAAATTTTTTGGAGAATTTTTGTTAGCGACAAAACGATTTCAAAGTGGAAATTGAAATAAATTAGTGGATGAAACTAATTTAAAATAATGATATGAAAACTTCTGTAAGGAAATGTATAAAATGGTTTTAAAAGTTATGATTGGATGTTATTGCTAAGTATGATATGCAGGTATTATAAAGGGAAAAGGAAAATTGGTTTTGATTTCCGAAGATAAATTTGAATTTCTCGACAAAAATGTATGTGTTTAAATTTCTGTATGAAATCTGATTGGGTTTTTGATCTAGCCACATGGCTTTTTGTTTTATTTTGAAATTTAGGGGCTCATAGAGGCATTTTTGTAGTTGTAACGAGCTAGCCATGCAAAGGAGACACTGGCGAGATTTTTCGGAAATTTAGAGAGTTAGAATTTTTTTGAGAAAGATTTGATAATTCAAATCTGGATTTAAATTTGAATAAGTGGAGTAAATAATGTTGTTGGAATCTATGGAAGGTTTTGGGAAGTTGGTTGAAGTAATAGTGGGTCTTTCATAAAGGATAGGTTATGGCAAGTTGATAAAACTGTTTGGTTTTGGAAAAATAGTAATGGGTATCGAATCATTCTTCTTAACTAGCAATTTCGGGGACGAAATTCTTTTAAGCGGGGAGGAATGTGACGACCCAAAATTTTTAGGCATTTGAAATTGGAATATTAAATTAATTTTAAATATTTGCACGATAATTTAACTTGGACTTCAAATATCAGTTCAACCTGGCGATTGAATTTATTGAATTTAATAGTTTGAAGTTGGGTAAAATGTTGAATCTGGAGTTTTAAGCCTGTTAAAAATAATTTGAAGGCTTATAAAATTTGTAATGATGATACTGAAGATAATAGAATGGTTGAAATTTAATTTAAAGGTGATTTGTTTAGTTTTAATAATATATCGTTTAAATTGAATTTAAAAATAGCCTTCCGAGGCACAGTCTCGAAATTTAAGAAAACCAGTTCCATTGGATCCGTAATAGTTAGTTATTATAGGATTTCAATTTTTGTAGCAATCGGAGTTGTCGTTTGACCCTGGCAGCTCAAAACGCATAGAAACTATTTTAATCGATTTAATTTAAAATTGGTCGTTTATTTCCGTAACTTGCGCATATGATCGAATTTGCCTTCGAAATCTTTTCCATTGCGTTCGAAATAGGGATATAACATTATTAACGTCTAGCGGCACTCCCTAAGAGGAGTTCGAAATTTTAAGTAGCAATTATCGAGGCATTTTGAAAGTTTTATAATATAATAAAATTGGAAGTCAACTAGTCAAAGATATTTTTATAAACAAACACTCGTACTCAAGAAGCCATCCCCAAATCTATATTTCATCTCTGTCTACCTCTCTAATTTTCATACCGAATCGAACACAAAAAAAGATCGAAATCAAAACAAAAGAATAATGGCAGATGTCTTTCTCCTATCCTTCCCTTTCCTCTCAAATTCAAATCGAAGGCCGAACGAAATCAGTTCGTTCATCGAAAAAATGGAGGACGCGAACGAATCGCAAGCGTAGAGGCAGGGAAATGGCGACTAGGGAATCAAGTCATGCTCGATCGTGTGGAATCACAAGGGAGTCGGCATTCGAGGGTTTGCGCTCGCGTTCTGTTGGGTAGATTCGCGAGGCCAGGGCTATTCACGTAAAGGAGAAGCAGTTGAGGCCAGTTGCGATTTCATCTAGGGTTAGGAGCCGTGTTTGACTCGCATGCGAAGAGCAAGGTGCAAGGAGGGTACGCGGCAGTGGAGGTGGGTTTCGGCAATGGTGGTGATGGCGACTGCCTGGGGGCTCGCGATCGATTATGAGTGATTTTTTTTTTTCTTTAAAAGCTTTAATCTGGATAACTTTCTTTGGTGCATGTGATTTAGTCTTAAAATATGATATGATCTATGATGTGTATGTTGTTAGAAAGGTTCTGTATGTAAGTTAGTGGATGTGTTCATGACTGGAACAGAAGAGTATACCATTGTTTAAGACATTATAGGTTTTAGACTTGATTTAAAATTTAAATCTTCCACTTAGATGTGTTTACAGGCCTTGATCTCTGAGTAAAAGTGTTTTGTATTTGCGCAACTTCAATTGTAAAGTTAAATTCAAATAAAATGTTTAGCAAGTGTCTCAGGAAATCAAATATTACAGTAAAGAGCAGGTTGTAGTGTCGGTCGGAGGGAAGTCGGCGTCATGTGCACGTGCACGAGTGGGTGTTTGTGTCTGAGGTTGTTCTATGATGTTGAGGAAGTTGGAGTTTTACACGTTATCAAACTCAGGTGAATTTAGGGGTTTGCTCGGGGAAAGGTTTAGTTGGCTCGGGCAATTTGCTGTGTCTAGATTTAGCTTTATTTGAAGTGTTCAGATCTTTAAAATTTTAAAAAAAACCCATATTTATTCAAAACAAGTGGAATCAAAGTAGGAATGTAAAGGAATGTTTAACATATTTTCACAACTAAATGATGAAATAAAACAAGTTTTTAGGAAGATGGTTTCAAAGTCTATAAGTGTATTTAAAGTAAATATGTTTTAAAATGGGGTGTTTAAACCAAGTTCTCAATATATATAAAAGGTGAATTATATATTTTATAATATAATTGATCACTAAACGTTTTCTAATGACATAATTGGGTAACCAATGAAGATAAAGAATTTATCTTATTTAAGTCGTGATTAATTAAAGATAGTTAATTAGTAGAATTTATTATAAGTTAATCAATTAAGGAGAAAAATTAATTAATTGATACTGATAATCTGGTAATCGAAGGGTGAGAAATTATTGGATAGCTAATGATTGTAATTAATTTAAAGATTTTTGACTAACGATTAAGTGGTGATTAATTAAGAGTAATTAATAGAAGTGATTAGAGATCATCAATTAATGTAAGTAATTAATTCAAGAGATGAATGAAAAGTTAATAAATGTGAATGGTTAAGTTTAATTAATCTATGTGGAAATTAAAAGTTTAAATTACTTAATGTAATTAAAGAATAATTAATCAATGTTGATTAATTAAGATGGACACTTAGTGTATGATTAATTAATTGGTTTTGTAATTAAGTAATGGTTAAGTAAGCAAGACTTATAGTGATGGAAGTAATTAATTTAATTTATTAATTATAGAACATGTGATTAATTAATCTTGCTTGTGGGTGATCGGATTAGGTGAATGCTTTAAATTGGTTGATTTCTCTAACATAAAATGTTTTGTGATATGATAAGAATGGGTTGTATAGCAATAATGTGGTTATCTATTGACGATAAATTACTGTGTTAAAGTGACATCCTATATTTAAAATTGAATTTGTATTTCATTTGAATAACTTGGGTTAGAATGATTTTGTATTCGAAGAGACCAGGGTTGGGAATCAATAATACCCGAAACCACTTCGACTTGTAATCTACATGATTCTATATGGATTTTGATGTGAGAAATTAATAGATTGAAATGGAATAATATGAACTTTCGAACTAAGTAAGAATACTTAGAATTTGATTTATGAAATAAGTGTTGAGCCTAATAAGTAATGAACTCGTGGTGAAGTACGAGTTACCCGGATTTTCTTTTATGGGTTGAACTTAGTATTTTCAAATTATATGGGTTTACTCACGTTGGTTTCCAGCCTGACCCGGGTGTTACTTTAATGTAATGCTCGGGTCAGACCGAGTATTATAGATTTTCAGTTAAGGACGTTCTGGAGCTCAAGAGGCGAGCTGGATGGCAAGAACGTATGGAGTGTTTCCGCTGTATTATATTATTGTATATCTGAGACATGATGATTGTGTATATCCAGTATCTATATATATGTGTGACTCTGAAGTATTATAAATGTATTTGACAAATACAGAATTCTTTTATAAATTGTTATTATTTATTATTATATTTTATCCGCTACGAATGTGAGATGTTGGTGTTTCTGTTCTTCTTCTATCTCTCTCTTCTTTTTCCTAACTATTTGAAATTTTCGGGATCGAAAATTTTCGGTTCGTTACCGTCCCCTTCCTCGATTTTTTTGTGCGTATATAGCCTTGTCTTCCTTAATATTTTCCTTAGCTTGTAAAGCCTCTTCAAGTAGCTCTTGTTTCTTTTTCATCATCCATTGTTCATGTGCTTCAAGAGAACCTACAAGATCATCGACGGTCATTTCTGCCAAATTCTTCGACTCCTCAATTGCGCATACGATGTTCTCGAAATCGTCGGTCAATAATCGCAAAATCTTCTCCACAACTCTTGCATCGGTTAGGTTTTCTCCATTGTGTTCAAGTTGATAAACCACTGTTTGGACACATGTGATGTAATCGGATATTCCTTCTGATTCTTTCATTTTCATCGCTTCCAATTCGCCTCGCAGAGTTTGAAGCTGCACTTGTTTAACTCGGTCAGCTCCTTTATAGACCTTTTGTAAAATGTTCCATGCTTCCTTTGAATTTACTGAATTAGTAATTTTCTAAAATCTCGGCTCATCCACTGCATAGAACAAGAGGTAGAGAGCGACCTTGTCTTTCATACACATTTCTTTCAATGTCTTTAACTACATAGCAGTCAAGTTCGTAGTATTTTCTATTTCTTTGTAGCCATTTTCGACTACTTCCCATGCATCTGTGAACCTAGCAACGCATGCATCTGAATGCTCTAATTGTCATAATTCAACTTGTTTAGTCGTGGAATCGGTATTTGCCCCAACGATAAACTCCCAAAAAATTTCATAGCTCTGATACCAATTTGTTAGAAATGAGGAGGAGAGAAGAAACTAATTATATTTCATAAAATATTTCATACAAATTTTCTTGCTTGCAAACAACACAAAATGACCACATATTTATAGTGGTCTACATACGCTTACAAATAGACATGACCCTTTAGATAGACACATCTTCACTCTAATGGACACCACTCTTCACTCAATAGACACAACTCTTTCCCTTATTATTAATTTGAGTTTATTCTTTAACAAAGACAACCTTAGCCTTAACATTCAAGAGCTCCAAACAATATGCCTCCAGCAATGTAGATTATTTGAACATTCAAGGCAATATTCAAATTTCAATTTAGAGTCAAATGCCTATTAAATAGATGTCTAGACATCTGAAATGCTTTATTTAATAAGAGATTTATTCTCAGACATCTAAAATCAATCGCTCTTTTCATAGGCACATGACTGTTAAAGATTTTCACAATAAATTCAGCACTTAATATTCAAACGTTGAATATTAAGTGCTTAATCTATTGGAGATGCTAAGGGTCCGTTGGAGATGCTAAGAGATCACGCAAGCAAAGGGATTTTGTAAAAATAAACCCAAATAAGAATAGTTATAACAAAAAGTGAATATAACCAAATGAGGGTTTCCACGTTGAAATTATGATCATTTTTCCTTAATAAGGACCAGGTCAGATTCAAGAACCTTTTGTCTATCTTTATCACAAGTAAAATCAAAATAAAAGTTGATATTGTCTAATTTAACTTTAAAGGAACCTTTCAATCTCCATGTTTTTTTGAAGATGAGACACAACTGCAGTATAGTGGTTACCATCCAAAAAGAAGCCAACGATATGATTATGCTAATAATCAATTCCACCAGCTTTGACAACATCAGGTATAGACAAAGGAGAACCCACATGGTTTAGCTTGAAATAAAAAGGAATGAACTTTCCTGCATTACGTGGTTTGGACTTGAAAAGGGAATTCCAATGCTTGGAATAGCGGGCAGGTTTGAGATACGCATCGATGAATTGGAGGTTCTGATGGGATAGAAGAGGCAGAGGCAATTAGGATAGGCGAAAAAGAAGGAAGAAGAGGAGGGTCAGGAGGTTCTGGTGGGACAGAAGAGGTAGAGGCAGCTAGGATAGGCGGAAAAGAAGGAAGAAGAGGAGGGTCAGGAGGTTGTGGCGGGACAGAAGTGGTAGAATCAGTTAAGATAGGCGGAAAAGAAGGAAGAAGAGGAGGATCAGGAGGTTCTGGTGGGACAGAAGAGTAAGAGGCAGTTAGGATAGGCGGAAAAGATGGATGAAGAGGAGGCTCAGGAAGTTCTGGTGGTAAGAGGTTGGAGGAAGCCAAAGGAGGAAGCGGAGGTGGAGGAGAGAGCGCGACATTGTTATAAGAGGCAAGATGAACGGAGGCTTGATATGTCAGGACCGTGGGAAAAGGACGGGAAGGGACGGGGGAAGGAAGGGAGGCCATGAAAATTGGAGCAATTCCCTTGTCTCTAGGTCTTATGTACCCCTGTCCTCTATCTAGTCCAGCCATTCATTTTGAGTGTGGTCCCCGGTATTTAATGTTTTAGGTGACAACTCAATGGCTGTAATTAGCTGGGTGCATGGGACACAAATTTTGGATACCTTCTTTGAGTTAATTTTGTTTGATATCTTGTTTAGTAATTAATATTAAATACATGGTGTTATGTCATTTCAACTTAATTCGATCGTCGATGTTATCAAAGTTAGTTGTCAATCGGAACTGATTATAAATTATCGAATGAAAGAATATAAATTATAAGATCAAAAAATTATGTCTAAATGAAACAATATTATATACTCAAGGTTTTTGATGATGGCAAGGATTTCGTTTAGTCGAATATCAAAAATTCAAACGTAAATAGCAGTGTTAGTTCAAACCGATCGTTTTCGATAATTAACTTATGCATGTAAGAACTCCAACTAACAACGGGTTTGAACCGACAGTCCTATTTACATCACGAATTTTAAAAATCAAACCATACATATTCTTTAATATTATATGAGAAGATTAACTATTTGATATCGTATAATTTCGGATCAATTTAAACATCAATCTTAAGTGTTTTATAATCAATTTTTTACTCTTAAATAAATTCCAATGGGTATATAAAATCAAAAACAACTGTTATTTATATCAATTACTACTAATAATGAAAAAATATTGAATACTAATTTAATATAGTTACAAAACCGAATAATATAAGAGAAAAGTATACAACTGTAAAATAAATGTTAATAAAAAAAATTAAAATAAAAGCCCAATTTCAGAGTCCTTTACTACAGCGTTTGTCGCAATAGCATCGACAATATACAAGTGTAGTAGGGAAGGTGTTGGACTCCAAACGCCTTCCTTACTATCTGTTTGTAAAATTTCCCTCCAGAACTTTGTGCAAATTATATAATGTATGGCCAGAAAGACATCGAGAATCCCTCTACGCTCTCGCGACGCCTTTAAGGATCCCCTACAATTCATTGATGCCCTATTGACATGGCATTGACAATTGCTGCTGGTAGTGTGTTTGGTAACATATAAGAACATTGATTATACTTTGTCATTCAATCACCATATGTAACTATGGGTAAATACATAGTTTTTATTTGAACAATTTATTGAGCTTAAAGATCCAAACAAGAAAGAGAATCGCTATAGTAGTTTTTGCATTGAAATAAATTTTAATTAGTAGGATTCCTGTTGTATGTAGTCTGAATCATGGTTCAAGAGTCCGCCCGGTATGATGGAATTTCTGCCAATTTGGCTCGGTTCCGACAGTGGCTGGGATGGAATTCGTTCAGAAATCCGTTTTGGGCACGGCAAAAAAAAAAAAAGACGATTTGAAATAATAAATACCCGTGAGAAGACAGCGTCACAAAGAAAGCGATGTGAAATTGGAGAGAGGCGGCAGCTTTATCTGTTCGTTAATTAGGGTTTCAGAAAACGGCTGGCATGAGGCGGCAGGTTTGTTGTTCGCTAATTAGGGTTTCTTGGTAAAGAAGGAAGCAGTAGGTGTTGGACGTAAGTGTTGGGCTGCGGCATGCTAATTGGGTCTGAATTAAGTGTCTTCTTTCTGGACTAGGTTTAAGTTATGGGCATTAGTAGTTATTCATAAATTATGGACCGATAACAAAAATTGATGCATTTCAGCTAGGTGAAATAAAGTTCCTATTTGTGTAATCTTCATTTTTATAAAGTGGTGTATTATTGGATAGTATAAATTTATATAAAGTTTATTTTTGTTTATTCTGTACAAAGTTCAAACTATTTATATAAAAAATTATGTTAACTGACAAATTACTATAGAATAGCATCGGAATTCATATACCGGAATTGAAACGGAAATTCCAAATTTTCGTAATGAACCGAAATTTCAAAAAAAAATTGTTCACCGGAATGAAAACGAAAAACGAAAATTTAAACCTTGATCTGAATAGACAAATTACAGACATGAACAAAAATGGATGGAAAAAAATACAATAAGCACCTATAAGGCATTTAAAAATAAGGGAACGTATGTGATAGTACATAGTAAATAGCTTGGTTTATAAGTTAATTGACCACCCTGCAGTTGAGTCTAACTTGGCCATTGTTTTTACTAGGCAAAATATTACCCATCTTTACCATAGCGGCAGCAAAATCATCTTGGAACACCTTTGGATTTTCGCTATATAGCTTCACTAATGAATCCTGGGATCCACCGTTGAATAACTCTTGATCGGAATGCAGTAGTCCTTGTTTCTGAATTAGGTCTTTAAAGTACTGGTTATCGAAAGAATCAGCAGTTTTATCAAATGGAGCGAGACCATTGCTGCCACTTACAGCGCAAGTGGTTTGAAGCTGGAGAGCAAAGAGTTGATCAATGTTGGACTCGTTCTGGATGCGGGTCTTAAAAGAACTGCATTTGGCGAGCCCGATCGTGTGGGCACCAGATAATGCGGTCATTTCACGCGCATTGAACCCTTTTGCGGCAAACGTGGAAATCAAACTTGAAAGATTGAGGAATGGTGGTGGCAGGTCTCTGTTGGCATCACCCTGGCTTGCTCTTGTTGAGTCCAGACGACCCAGTGGTACTTCCCATGTTGGACCTCCCAGCTATATAGGTATATACGACATTTTGTAAAACAATATGCCAACAATAAGATTGCACATTCATATCGATTGGGTAAGCTGTTTATGACATTTCAAGAAAGAAAAATAATTACCAAGAGGACGCTGTCCCGGGCAGCCAAAGCTAGAATGTCAGCACATGAAACAGTAGCTTGGCACTTAGCTTCAACCCTAGATTTTATTTTATCTATGACTTCGTAGCCTCGTAGGGAGTTTCGGTTTCCAACTGCATTCTTCTCACCTGTAAATGTGGGCGTGTCGTCAAGGAGGATTGATGCATCGCACCCCTGCAAGTTCGTTTAAACATACAGATTTATATATAGTCATGCAACAACCAGGATGCAATAGAATTTCTCTTTTAGAATAGGAAACGTAGTAAATATTACATTGACAAAGCAGTCGTGAAAAAAGAGCCGAAGAAGGGAGGCTCCCATTCTGGGTTCCATATCCAGAGCTTGTGAAATTGTAGATCGCACCATTCCATGCAGACTTGGGCAGGAGCGCTTGTAAAATCTTTCGTTTGAAAGTTGAGCATTGACATCCAAACCTAAAAGAAAAAACACTAGGACAACTAGAATAAATAAGCTAGCAGATGAAGCCATGGCTGCTTATGGGTTGTGAGTATGAACTGCTAAAATTAAGTAAACTGGAATGAGATATATATTTAGCTGATCTTGCCATGGTATTTATACTGTCGAACCACGCATGCAATCCGCGTTTTGCCTGTAGGTACTGCAACATATATATTAGTAATTGACAATCAGTATAAAAATGAGAAGACTTTCTTTACATGATCAATATAATCATTGATAGTTACATGATCAATATAATCATTGACAGTTGGAACCTGTACTAGAATGAGAATAATATCTGATTCTTGCATCCACGAACAATACCAATTAATGGTCAAAGTTGTTAACAAAATTCACAAATTAATTATACAGCCTGATATCAAACATATTAAACTGATAAACAATTGAGAAGAATACTATCTTTAATTTGTAAAGAGCCTATCAGTTTATTTGGTCAATGAATAAAAAAGGAAGATATTAAGATACGAATAGAGTACATCGTTCATGTATCTCCAACAAACTTAATTAATATTGTATTCATGTCGTGGCAGCAACATGCCTGAAGAGATGGAATGCTAGTTCTTTTGCATTACCCGCACTTAAAGGCTCTGATATACTACTTTTCAAAGAGAGCCCTGTGATTGTGTTTTGAATTTAGCTGTATATGACTAAAGCTATTATCATGATTCTTGATTGGTAATAATAATTGCCATAGAGGGAGCAACTTGCCTCCTTGACTGTTTAATTCCTGTTTATTAGTTTTCTGTACTAAATTTCCATTATTAATTAACTGAGAAGTGGTACCCATATGTAGACCTCTGCATGCGAAGGTTAATTCTATGACTCTAAGACCATTCCCAGCTGTTGTTTTCACTTCATACTTTTGTACCGAAAAACTAAAATAAACAATCCTACATCCAGAAAATACCTACATCAGCCATGTAACAAGTTTTTTAAATAAATTATTACTAATTAAAATAAAAAATAAATAAATCGATATGCATTAAGATGACAATTACTTTGCCATATTAATGCTCTATGCATTACAATAACAAAGTGATTATCGTTTTAATGTATGCTACATTAATAAGGTTATTCTTTGTCGTTTTAATATCCAGTCCTCCATACCATTTCTTTAACTACGGAGAAAGCTTGTGGCTTATTATCTGAACAAGTCACATTTGGGTGCATCATGGCATGTTAGGTGCATTTTTTAACTGAATAAACCGCTATTAGATATGCCCTAACTTATGATGCTCAAACGGCAAAGTACACTACTAGAAAATGCTGCAGTTTCCTACGCAAAATTTCCGACGTCTTTTCTACGCTAAAAGGCGGGGCGTAGGGTAGGCGTAGGAAACTGGTAGAAAGAGGTAAAGGCGTAGGGAAAACGTAAGAAAATTTTCTACGCTTCTCCTACATCAAATTCCACACGTAGAAAAAAAAATGGAGGCGTAACCAAGGTGTAGGAAATCTTCTACACGAAACTCATACCGTAGAAAAGGCGTAGATAATCTCCTACGCCATTTCTACGCTTCTGCTAATTTTATACAATTCCATGTTGACGTAGGAAAACCGTAGGAAATTTCTCACGCCGTCCCTACACGTGCAAAAAAAAAAGTTTTTAAATTTTACATTCATCACCGTATCGTCATTCTCCAACCTCAGCACCGAATAAAAAAAACCTAATTCTAAAAAAATTATCTTCTCCTCCTTTTATATTTGTTTTGATTGAATTTCGATTCAGGGGTTTCCAATTCGTGCAATCTCCATGGCGACGCTTGAACCCAGAAAAACTAGGGTTTCAAAAATCAACGCCTTCTAAATAATCATCGCTGCATACTCGGCTATTCCATCATCCATCGTCGGCTCATCCTTGCCTCCTACGCGATATTTTCCACTGCTGATTTGAAGTCCCGCTACAGCCTCGTTATACTCCCACTTCTCATCCTTGCCTCCTACGCGATATTTTCCACTGCTGATTTGAAGTCCTGCTACAGTCTCTTTATACTGCCACTTCTCATCCTTGCCTCCTACGCGATATTTTCCACTGCTGATTTGAAGTCCTGCTACAGTCTCTTTATACTGCCACTGCTAATTAAGTATGCGAATTTCTTATTTTGAGTTGTCTAATTTTCTACTGCACTGCTGATTTGAACTATATTTGTCAAGTAGTCAACAAAAAATTGTTTTTATAGCGTAACATCATGTTGATATTGTTTAAACGCGGTTGGGCAAACAACACCTGTAATTGTTTGACAAACCTGATTTATGTGCTCCGCAACCATAGTAGCATTATGTATAAGATTCATATTACAACGTCAAGAAGATAACATCGCAATTTGTTTATTATTAGATGATGAAAAATGTGAACGCTAATATAAATGTTAAAGCATCAGTCTGAGTCCATAACCACATTTTGCTGCTTTTAAATTTGTAAACAAGATGTGATGGCCACACCTTACAGCAATGATTATTCTTGGGTCAATCAATTATTCCAACGTTGGCTTACAGCCAGACAACCAATAGTCAAGTAAGTGACTACCGATCATAGCTGTGAGAAAAATTAATAATATAATATAATTCAGACGAATTAGAGGTAGAAAATAAGTTAAATATCTGCTTAAACGTTTGCTCTCCTGCTATAGTTATGTAACTTAAACGTTTGCATAGTTTTTCATTTATGCTTGTCAACTTCTTCTTCATTTGTTACTTTGTCTGAGTTCCTGCAGACAAAATTTATGAACCCATGAGCCATAAGTCGGTTGTACTTCCACATGCATTTGACTTGTCCCAAAATCAAGTATTTTAATTGTTAAATGTCTTATTATGCAATACTGTACGTTTTGACCAACTAATAAAGCCTTCAATTTTGTATAAACAATCCTATGTGGATTTTAAATTAATTATTACTATGGAAATATCAACCAATCTATGACTCAAGAAGTTTATTATAAGCACCCTGCCTGCATTGTGTGTAACAAATTCTCAATTGAACGCGATAATGTCTTTTTGCGTATTCAAATTTAAAACGTTATAAATGGATTTTTGGATTGTCAATTAAGAGAGAAAAGAAGTAGATGCATATGAAAAATAAAGTGGAAAGGGTAAATGCCTGATAATTTTAGTATTGTTAGAAGAATGGGTCGCTGCGTTTCTTGGGCCTGTAGACTTAGAAAAGAGAGTTGACAAAACAGATGATACCAACTCTCTCTTATTTAAGAGAACCCAACTTCTTCTTTTCTGTAGAGTTTTAGAGCTCGTGGTTGATGATGTTTTTTAAGAAGGGGTTGTTGCTGCTTTTCGCCGCATTTTTGATCAGTGCTGTCACTGCCCAGAAAACTAAATCGCCATGGCTCACGTTGAGCGGTAAGTTTACTTCCTCCTCCTTCATCTTAGGAAGTTGAGTGTAGGTGTGACATTGGTAACTGTTGACCTATAGTTTTGTAGCTGAAATTACTAATTTACTGTTCAGGTAAACATGACTATTGACCGTCCAAGTTTGTAGGCGTGAATTTAAATATAGACCACTTTCAAACTTATTTACAAATATAGACCTATATTTTGTTTGCCGGACTTTAAATTTCCTATAATTAAATATAATTTAATTTATTTCTAATTATGCAGTAAAAGATGGATTATATGAAAGTTCGAACTTGGATGTATGAGCCTGGATGGAAAAGAGGATCAATATCATTGCATTTTAGAAACAACATGGAAGCATTTCTACAAGTGGCGTCTTGTAATAAAACAAAGACGAAAGAAATTCGATGCCCGTGTAAAAAATGTCATTGCATGAAACTTCAAGATTACGAAACTATAACTTTTCACTTGCATAATTATGGTTTTATGCCAAATTATTACGTGTGGAGATATCACGGTGAATCGGGGACAAAGCATGATTCGACAGTGGTAGTTGAAGATGCAACCGAAACCATCAATGCTAATTTTGATGACTATAGTATGGAAGATAGAATGACAGAAATGGTCCATGATGCTGCCGGTCCATGTTTGTGGACTGATGAACCTGAAGCAGAAGAACTTGACTCGGAAGCTAAAAAAAATTTTGATTTGTTAAAAGCATCGAAACGACCACTTTATATAGGTTGTACAATGACACACTTGTTGGCTACATCTAGGTTAATCGCTATAAAATCCAAATATAATGCGTCGGAAAACATGATGAATGCGATTTTAAGTCTGTGTAAAGAAATGCTTCCACCTAACAATGTGTTGACATGTAATTGGTATTCATTAAAAAAGGAAGTATCTGCATTTGGTTTGTCGTATGAAAAAATTGACACATGCCCAAGTGGATGCATGATATATTGAAAGAAAGATCAAAACCTTACGAATTGTAAATTCTGCAATAAAAAAAGATATAAGTCTACAAAAACCAATGGAAAAGGTGTACCTTTCACTCGTATGCATTATTTTCCGCTTACACCCAGATTACAAAGGTTATATGCATCTTGTGCTACCGCAAAACACATGCGATGGCACAATGAACGACAACGAGAGGAAGGGATTTTATGCCATCCTTCTGATGGCGAGGCGTGGAAACATTTTGATAAAGTTTATCCCCATTTTGCTAAAGAATCACGAAATGTCCGACTTGGTTTGTGTACGGATGGTTTCGCGCCTTTTGCGTCGTTCGGAAAACCTTATTCGACATGGCCAGTTATTGTAACACCTTATAATTTACCTCCGTGGATGTGTATGAAGAATTCATACATGTTTTTAACTGTGATTGTTCCTGGACCAAAGAATCCTAAAAACAGAATAGATGTATATTTGCAACCTTTAGTTAATGAAAAAACTGTGGATAGATGGCGTTGTTACTTACGACGTGTCAAGGAAAAAAAAATTCAGAATGTTTGCTTCTTTATTATGGACAATAAGTGATTTTCCAGCATATGGGATGCTTTCTGGCTGGAGTACTAGCGGCAAGTTCGCTTGTCCTATCTGCATGGATTCGACTGAATCCTTTCGATTAAAATATGGCGGCAAACAGTATTGGTGGGATCGTCATCGTCGTTTTTTGCATCCAAACGACCGTTTTAGATTTGATAAGAAAAACTTCAAGGCAAATACAACTATTACTTTAGAGCCACCTGACATTCTGAGCAGTGAACAAGTGTACAAGATCGTGCAAGATTATCCTAAAATGCATGAGATAGGAAGAGAGCCAAAAATCCCTGGTAAAGGACAAATTCATAATTGGTGCAAACAAAGTATATTTTGGGAGCTACCATATTGGAAGAATCTGAAACTTCGGCACAATCTGGACGTAATGCATAATGAGAAAAATGTGTTTGAGAACTACTTTAACACAATTATGAATGTTAAGGGAAAAACAAAAGATGATTTGAAGTCAAGGAAGGATATTGCATTCTACTGTAATCGTCCTGAACTAAAAATTGATAGTAAACTTCCAAATTTCAAACATTTAGCTTGTTATGAGTTAGAAAATATTCGTCTTAAAAAAGTATTATAGTGGGTAGAAAATTTGAAGTTACCAGATAGAATTGCTTCTAATATGAAACGATGTGTTGACATGAAGGACCTTCAACTATCGGGAATGAAGAGTCACGATTGTCATGTATTTCTTGAGACTCTATTTCTGATTGTTATGTAACACCCTCCTTACTGATGCATGAAATCAAACACAAAATACACACGAATGCTATTTGTCTCCATGCCCCTCCCTATGGAAATTTGGAATCCTCACTCCAAGATGATCATTCTCAACATCCGCCATCATCAAGCTCCAATGGTTAAACATATGATAATTGTAACATTCCATTTTGGGATACGAAAATATATACTAACTATGCTGCGTCACCCTCGATATTACTTTCCTATGATAAAATAAGATCAGTAATTGTATCATTAACATCAAAAGCACAAAAAATTTTAAAAAAATTGATAATATATTTTTCATTTATTTCAAATTTATTACGTGCCAGTTACATAATCTCATGATTACATTCATATAGATAAAATAAGATAAATACAAACATAATTCCAATGGCAAATATGATGATGCCAACTTGGATGATCGGAGTCATAACTACTAACAAATACAATATCTGTCTTTGTAAAAGAGTTTACAGAGATTGATATTTTGAGGTAGATGAATTTGCGGAAGAGAATGATCTTTATTTATGATACTAAGACTGAATTACAAGTAGTACATTTTGTTTACGTTCAGCACAATATATATATGATATAATAAATGATATGCGGCACATCCTTTCGTTATTGGGCTGATACCCGCATCCATTATATTACCGCTTCAATACTTTGATATGCGGAGATATACTGAGAATATTACTTTATTTTATCATTCTTTATACGCCACCACAAATTCCTCTAGGGTTTTGCACTAATTTTCTTCTCGTGCTTCCAGATCCACAAATCAATCCTCAATAACATGATAAAACGAAGAAATTTAACTCTTTTCTTCAACAAACCGCTGCTATCTCCTCTATCTTACACCAATTTTCCCAAGCGACCTCTAGATCTGTTGAGATCTACAGACCACGTCGGATTTAATTGACGAGACGAAGAAAGTTTACTTCTTTCTTCATCTATTCTCTGTTACTTGCTTAATTACAATCCAATTTGAACGCACGATGGCCGTGAATTTCCATTGCTATCAGATCTAAAGGTGCTTCGACTTTCAGTGTTCTTTCTGAGTACAAATCTGGAGACATTTGAGTAATAAACACACTTTCTTAGTAATAGGAGAACCATGGTTTTGCTTTACTCTTTATTGTTGTCTGTTCCTGCACAGACCTTGAGTTCTCCCTTCAGTCTCCAGAAGTTCATGTCGGAAAGAGGCTTGGTAAGTATGTCGGCTATTTGGTAAGCCGTAGACAAGTGACTAATCTGTAGTTTTCTCTATAAAACCTATTCTCGAACAAAATGTAAGTCAATTTCCATGTGTTTTGTTCTCGAATGAAGCACTGGGTTCTCTGATATAGACATAACACTAAAATTGTCACACGAAAGTCTTGGTTTTAAGTTTATGCTAATTTTCAATTCACTTAGCAGTGATTGTGTCCACATGATTTCAACTGTTGTGCTCGCTATACTTCTATATTCAGCTTCTGTACTTAGATCTAGAAACTGTTGCTTGCTTTTTAAAACACCATGAATTGGATTGCTTCTCATGTAGATATAGAATCATGTGGTAGATCTTCTACCATCAGGATCATTGGCCCAATCAGCATCTACATACCCTGTTACGTTGAGATGTTTACTGGCTTTAAAGCTTAATCCATGATCAGCTGTGCCCTTTATGTATCTTAATATTTTCTTGACTTCTTTTCAGTGTTCATCTTTGGATTTCTACATGAATTGACACACCTTGTTAACACTATATGCTATTTCTGGCCTAGTAATAGTCACATATTGGAATGCACCAACAATGCTTCTATATTCTTTATGGTTAAATATTGGTTCTTCCCTGTTTTTTGATAAATGAAGGCTCGTTGTCATAGGTGTAGGTAAAGAATTGTTAGCATCCAATTTTGCTTTAATTAATATATCTTTAATGTATTTCTTTTGGCACAAGAAAACCTATGAATCTGAAAATCCGGTGACCTCTATTACCAGAAAGTAGTTTAGTGTGCTAAGACCCTTTATTGAGAATTTCATGTCTAGAAATTGAATAAGATCATTTATCTCTGCCTCGTTATCGCCTGCGATAATCAAGTCATCAACATAGAAAAGAACATATATAGTTGAAAATTTATTGACTCTAATGAATAATGAGTTATCTGATTCAGTAAACTTAAAGTTTAAACTTGACAACGGGTTTTTCAGTTTATCAAATCAGACTCTAGAAGCTTGTTTAAGCCCATATATGGCTTTATTAAGCTTACAGTTTCAATTTCTATTTCGTTTATAACCTTGTGGCTGCTCCATGTATACTTTCTCTTCTAAGTTTCCATTTTAAAAGACAATATTTACATCCAACTGCTTGATGATACAATTTTTGTGTAATGCTATAGTAAGAATAATTCTGATTGTTATTGATTTCACAACTGGGGAAAATGTTTCATTGAAATCAAAACCATGTTGTTGAGTATATCCTTTTGCCACAAAGCCTTACTTTATATCTCATTGTTCCTTCTGCATTTTTCTTCACTCTATAAGTCCACCTGCATCCCACTATGTTCTTATTTTTAGGTGGATAATCAAGATCCTATGTATTATTTTTTATAAGTGCATATGGCTCTTTTCCAATTAGTGCTTTTTACTGCTTGATCAAAACTGATTGGCTCATCATCCTCGGCTGTAGCTGCATACAGTTTGGGTTAAAAAATTCCACTCTTTGACCTAGTAGTCATGTGATGTCTAGTCTGAACTTGTTGTCTGCTCTGTTATTGTTCAATTGAACAGTCTTGCTGTATATGTAATTGCTCTTCATTATCAGTTTGACTGACACTTTGTGTTTGAATGCCTACAGGTGTGTGATTGTACTGGTTAGATTGCTCTGTTTGTTCATGACCTGGCCTAGCTTGCACTGTGAGTTGTGGATCAGGGTGATTTGAACCTTCTTCAGCCCATGCCTTGCTCAAACTCAGTTGGATATAGAGGCACATTTGGTATGGAAATCCTTGGATTATAAACTTTTTGAGTTGTTTTTATGACTGCATTAGCAAAAGGAAATACATGTTCATTAAACATCACATGTCTGCTCACGAATATTTTTCCATTGCTATCCAACATTTGTATCCTTTTTGATTCGTAACATAACCCAAGAAAGTATATGGAGTTGACCTAGAATTTAATTTGTGTGTGTTGTATGGTTTTATATAAGGAAAATATAAGCATTCAAATGTTTTCAAACCATAATAATCAGGTTCTATATTGAACAAAATCTCTATTAGGCTTTTGTTCTTTAAAACCTTTGTTGGCAACCTATTAACCAAGTATACTGCTGTATTAAATAAATCTGGCCAAAACTTTAAAGAAAATGATGCCTGAGATAATAAAGTAAGATCTAACTCCATAATATGTCTATGTTTCCACTCAACCAAACCATTTTGCACGGAAGTGTGTGGGCATGTGATCTTATGAACTATTCCTTTCTTTTGAAAGTAGTTATTGAGAGGATTAAAATTAGTACCGCCATCAGTTTGTAAAACTTTCAATTGTTAATTTGTTTTCTTTTCTACTTGATTAATAAAATTAATTGCTGCTCTGGAAGTTTCTGGTTTTTCCCGTAGATAATATATCCAAGTATATCTAGTGTATGCATCAACAAATGATATGTAGTATTTAAATCCATAATATGAATTGACTGGTGCTGGTCCTCATAGGTCAGCAACAACCATTTTCAATAAGAATATATTTTACAATATTGACATAAGGATGGCCTAACTTGTAATGCCAAAAATCAAACACATAAACTTTTCTTTTTGCATTTCAGAAAGATTACAGTGAACTCCCCTGTCTTGAGAACTTCTCGAATTAACAAAGTCAAATTTGTATAGTCCTTTATTTGCATTACCCTATAAAAGAATATCTTTAGTTAGTATATCTTTAACCAAACAATATTTTGGATAAAATTCAAAATAGACATTGTTATCATTTACAAATTGTGATACACTTACTAAATTCTTCCTTATTTGAGGCACTCTAAGTAAATTATAGAGATATAGTTGTCTATCACCTTTGATGCAAGCAATTCCAGTGTGTATTATAGTGACACTCTGACCATTACCCATGTGTATGGACTGATTTCATATGTATTCCTTTTGACCAAGATTTAGATTGTCCAAATTGCTTGTAATGTGGTTTGTAGCACCTGAGTCAGGGTACCAACTTTCATCTTGTGTGTCATCTTGTCTTGCAACATTAATAGTTGAATTTCTTGGACTTTTTGATAGATTACTCAATTCTTGTTGCAAATGAGCCACATTAACAGTTGGATTTGCATTATTTCTTTTGTTGTTTTGACACTTATTTGGCACATAATTTGAATTGAATCTTAAGTAACATTTTAATGCAGTATGACCAATCTTTTTACAAATTTAGCATCTGGGTCTGTTGTTGTTATTCTATCTTCCTCTTCCCCTTGCTCTATTAGACTATCCTCCTCTTTGATAATATGTATTTGTTCCGTTGTACTCATGTCCTTTGCCTTAATAGTTTGCCACATAATTGATAGATAATTCACTGTCCAGTGATCTTTTCTGATCTAACCTTCCTTCATGAGCAAGGAGTGTCACATTGACATATTTTATTGATGGTAAAGTTCTTTAGATGCTATTACAGCCACAACAGACTCATAATGATCACCCAGGCCGCCAAAGATGGTCAGTATCTGATACTTTGTGCCCTGTTGTCTCAAATAAATCATATGTTGTTTTCCCCTTCGACGGATATTCTCTCATAGATAAACTGTCTTTTCTAATGTTTTGCAGTTGCCTCTTGTAATGCATTATTCTAGCAACTGATTGAGAATTAAAAATTTGTTGTATGGTTGTCCAGATCTCATTTGATGACTTATATCCTACAATTTGTGGCAACGGATTCATACTTATTGATGACAGTAACCATGAACTAATCAAATTGTCTTGTCTTTGATACTTTATGAATTCTTGATTTTTAACCACCTTGTTTTCTTGGTCAGTAATGAATCTTAGAGGCACAAGTGACGTTCCTAGTATGTATCCATCAAGGCCATATCCCCTTACAACTGTCTCAACTTGATATTTCCATAGAAGATAATTATCTTCATCTAGTTGAGCTATGACCAATTGTGTCTGCGGACTTATTACTGTCTTGATCAAATCCTCGATGGTAGATTCATTTTGCAAGCTTGAATCACCTGTCTTGTCGAAAGTTGCTGAATTATGATCTCCTTTAGCCATGATGAATTTCAAGATTCAGAAGTGAAATAACAAACAGTCAGGAAATTCTTGATGCAAAAAATTGCTTGGTAAGAAAAAATAAAAAAAATTACATGTTTGTTGCAAGCAGCAAAAACTTAGATAATGAGTCCTTTCTAATAGGTTTTCTGGTAAGGCACTGACTATCTTGATGTGTTTTACGATGGTTTTCTTGCCTTCTTAATTTGTTTTCTGATTTCCTGGTTGTTTCTTCAATTTGCTTGATTCTGACAAGATATCTTGTTGCAGCCGAACTTTGTTCCTGGCAAGGCACTCAATTTTTTTTGTCCAATTTGCAAGCAAATTCAAAATCTCAAAGGACGTGATTAATATTTTTGATGAATGCACCCAAATGATGATGTGTGATTTGATGGGTTGCTTGAAATAAAGTTAATGCTGAATGCTGTTAAGCAATTCTTCTCTGATACCATAAAAGATTTTATAGAGATTGATATTTTGAGATAGATGAATTTGCAGAAGAGAATGATCTTTACTAGATGATACTAAGAGTGAATTACAAATTGTACATTTTGTTTACGTTTAGCACAATATATATATATATATATATATATATATATATATATATATATATGATACAATAAATGATATGTGGCACATTCTTTCGTTATTGGGCCGATACCCGCATCCATTGTGTTACTGCTTCAATACTTTGATATGTGGAGATATACTGAGACTATTACTTCATTCTATCATTCTTTATAGCATACGATGAAAATAAGCAGTTACATTGCACAGTGGAAACAAACATAAATAACCACTAGCTTCCCTCCTGCATGTTTCGGAAAGCTTTATTTTGCAAAACCTACTTTCAGCCTACTCAAAAGAATACTCAAGAATTTATGGGGGAATCAAAAACTGAGGTTAGAAGAAAAAAGTCTTATATAGATAATATTAGTCCACCCAATCAAAGCCGATATTTAGTAAGACCATGTTGTTGAGCACAATGGATTTCTCCTCATTAGAATCTTACGATCAAATGCCAAACATAACATCCTTTAGATAGAATGAAACGGGCCTAATGCACTGTGCTTTCCTCATTAATCCACAATCACAATGGTTAGACCATAATATAACATTATGCAAAATAGGTCAAAATAGATAGTCTTATATTAAAATATGGTCCAAGCATTACAAGTTCCCAAATCAGCCCTTTCCATTAAGTCCATACATCGATATAATTTTTCCAAGGTTACAATAAACTTATTAGTTTTCTCCTACTAACTAAAAACCTATATAATCAACTCGAGCCAAATTAACTTGATAGTCAAACTGTGTTCCATTTGCATAAGAGTACCAAGATACTTTTGTGATAGAATAAGGATAACAACTATCTTCCATTCCCGTAGTGATACAAAGATACCCTCGTATAGAAGGAAAACAATCGTCAACATCCCCACTCGATTCTCGGATGCATAACTAAAATTTTAGTCTCATTCTTGGTGAAGCCCTATGCATTAGATTCGTTGACTATGATAGTCGAGGGGCTTAATCAGCTACGATGTGAGGCGCTACACTGACACGAGTCCACATAACTTAAACTTTGTTCATAAATAAAAAAACAAGTCATTTCCTTTGATCAGTTACGAGCATTCTAACATAATTTGATCTTCTTGATTACCTGGATGCGGTTCTACTTGCATATGAGTTTAGTCTTACCATATCCGCTAATGTAATAACCCTACTTGGTCATCAGTTATCAATTCCCAAGGTTATAATCATTGAGTCATACGAGTTAGCTTGTCAACAATTTACATAAATAACACTACTAATCAATGAACATAAGTGAACATATGAATATTTTAATTATCATACAAATATGTTTGCATGATAGTTGTTTACATTTAAATCATATATAAACATTGTTTATTTTATTTAAGCATAGTAAAATGGATCCAAATTTTCCTTTTTCCCTTCCTTAAAAATCTTATTAACCCAATTTATAATTTAACGAAAATCCCTTTTTTTTTGCTCAAAAAGCCTTACCCAATACTTGGCAATGTGCTATCATACGAATAACAATAAGGCAATCACCCTTCTCAATGTTATAGTGCTATCACACCTCTAAAGTACTTAGGCTATTGCAACCATAAGATTTCATGGTGTCGCACCTTTGAAATCCAAAGCTATTGTAAGTATAGAATAATATATTATCACACCTTTAAAACCCAATGCAATTTTAAGTACAAAATTAATAAATTAATTGATTTATTTGGTAATGCGAAGAATTGATTTCTAAATGTAAATTAATTAAGTTAATTTTGAAATTGATTAATATTTTTGGTGCAATAGAATTTATCTCTGAACTTTCCGAAAAGATTTCAAGAAAGATTTTGATTAAAAATATAAATTTGACGTATAGAATAATTTGATGAAAAGAAACTGCTTTTAAAGAAAACAAATCAGTCTTAACGATAATTAAAGAAATATCATTTATACATGTGATAGCCCCTTAAAATTTTAATGATGCAGTGGCATTGGAATTTTGTGCTTATGATACCTATTTTTATTGTCATGATAGGTTTGATTTTAGAAGCATGATACCACATGTTTTATGCTCATGATAGCTCTGATTTTGGAAGTGCAATAACACATGTTTCATAATCATGATATCTTTGGTTTTAGAAGTGGATAGCATATGATTTTATACTTATGATAACTATGGATTTTAAAAACGGAAATTATATGATTCTATACTTATGATAACTATTGTTTATACATACGATGGCTATAGGTTTCAAAGGTGCGATGGCACATGATTCCATACTTATAATAACTTCGGACTTTAAAGGTACGACAGCAAAAAATCATGTACTTACGATAGCCTTAGTAATTTAGAGGTGGGACAGCACTATAACATTGAGAAGGGAGATAATCTTATTTTTATACGTACGATAGCACATAGCCAAGTATTGGACATGGCTTTTCTAGTAACAAAAATATGGATTTTTGTTAAGTTATAAATTTTAATAATAGGTTTTCTAAAGAAGGAAAAAATGGAAAATTCATTCAAATTCGACTATGCTTATATCGAATAAACGTCACATATGTTTATATGTGATTTTTATGTAAATGGCTACCATGTGAACATATTTATATAATAGTTAATATATTTATGCATTAACTTATGTTCATTGAATAGTTGTGCTACTGTTTATGTAAATTGTTAACATGCTCACTGGTATGACCAAATAAATATGATCTTGAGAATTGTTAATCGAAGACTAAATAAGGTTGTTCCATTAGTGGGTATTGTAAGACTAAACTCATATGTGAGTGGAATCACATCTAGAGGATCGAGAAGATCAAATTGTGTAGGGTGTTTGGAACTGATAAAAGGAAATGACTTGTTTCGATGTTTATAAACCATATTTAAGTTATATGGATTAGTATTAATATAGCTTCTCACACTCTAGCTGAGTAAGCCCGTTGACTATTAAGGTCAACGAATCTAATGCATAAGGCTTCTCCAACATCGAGACTAAAATTTTAGTTATACATCCGAGAATCAAGCGGGTATGTTGACTATTGTTTTTCTTCTATCATGGCCCAAGTATCTTGGTATAGTTACAGGAATGGAATAACGTTGTTATTCTTATTCTATCATGGAAGTGGCTTAGGTACTTTTATGGGAATGGAACATCGTTCGACTATCTAATTATTTTGGCTTGAGTTCGCCATATAGGTTTTTAGTTAGTTGGAGAAAACTTATAGGTATGTAGAGACCATAGAAAAACAATGTCAATGTATGGATCTAACGTAAAGGGCTAATTTGGGAAATTGTAACCTTTAGAGCATACTGAATACTTGACTATTTGTTTTGAACCATTTTTCATGATGTTATGTTATGTTCTAACCATTGTGGTTATAGGTGAATAAGGAAAGCATAGTGCTTTAGGCCTTTTTCATTCTAGCTAAAGTATGTTACATTTGGCATTTGATCGTAAGATTCTAGTGAGAGGAAACATGTTCTGCTAAATGGCATAGTCTCACTGAATTCTATTTTGATTGGATGGACTAATATTATTCACACTAGACTTTTTGTCTGAAATGAATTTTTTCATTTCTCACGAACTCTGAGGTACCCATTTTTGCAGTTTGAAAATAGGTTTTGATAAATGAAGCTTTCAAAGATGTTTAGAAACCAGTAGTCATTTGTGTTTGTTTTCGCTATGCAATGTAACTACTTATGTTTGTCGTATGCAAAGGTAGGTATTGTAATCATTAGTAGTTATAACTCTAATTATCCAAGTGGACATCATCATATTTTCCCTTGGAAATATGTTTGTATTCATTATATTTTATGTGAATGATGTAATTGTAGGTTCCGTAATTGGCAGTAATGAATTTGAAATGAATGAATGAAAATTATTTGATGAATTTTTTTATAAATTCTTGTGCTATTGATATTAATGGTACAATAACTGATCTCATTTGGTCATGAGAAAATAATACCAATGGTGACCGTAAAATCATTAGTATATATTTTTGGGCCTTAAAATGGGGATCTTATAATTGCCATATGTTTAACCATAAACTATCGAGAAGCTTGATGATGGTAGAAATTGAAAATGATCATCATGGAGAGACTTTTTCACATTTCCATATGGACAGGCATGGAGAAAATTGGTATTTGTTTGTATTTCATATTTTATTTCATGTAACGATATGGATGGTGCAACTTCACCGTATGAATATAATAGGTTAAGGCATTTCAAATAATGCTTTGTACAGTTAAAAGAATGCATTGAACAAGGCATGATGCACCCAGATGCATCTTGTTCAGATAATAAGTCACAAACTTTCTCCGTGGTTGTGGAATTAGTATGGAGTACTGGTTATTAAAATATAACATTCCTCGTTTTGAAACTTGAAAATGAACATCGACAATCAAGCCGTCATAAGTAAAATTATTTTCAAGCGAATCAGTGTGTTCTATATATTCAAAAATAATTTAAGTAAACAGAGCAGCTAATTATTTTTATTACATATAACATGATTTAGAAATTTATTACATACATGGTTTTCTAGATTAACCCAAGAGCCATGCCCACGTAGGGGTTAAATAAAAATATATATTAATATAGCACTGCTGAGTCCAAATTCATAAAACTACAAAAACATCCTTCTTTATTAGCTAATAAAGCATACTGCTCCATCTTCGATCTGAGTACTGCAGCACCTAAAATAAACATACTTGAGCCCATATGCTCAATCTACTCAAATGAGTACCTATAGGTTTATGGCAATAACAATAATAAGAACATCAATCAAACATAAAGTCTAGTGTGAAAAATACCTTACCTGAAAACATAACATATATATTGTGTACCAAACCGCAGATTAAGAGCTTGGCTTCCCCCTCACTTTTCAACATATCCTAATAAAAACAATAATAATTTACTTCTACGGAAATTCTTATTACCCAATGCCTACTAAGGTGCGCCCCATGTAGAATTCACTCTATATTTGTGGCCCATACAATTAACCTACAGTTTTATTTTAAACTACTTTTTAAACCAAATGCTGCATGGAACCTGCCCTCTGCAGCATCCTTCTAATTTATTTATTTAATTTGATATGCACAAAATTGACACCTTATAGTATTACTATAGTTAAACTTCAGACTACAATGAACTAGCCACCTGTAGTTTTAAAGTACTTATTTGTTAAACTTTAGGTCACAAAGAAACAGCCACATGCAGTCCCTATATATTTATTTACGTAAATTATGGACTGCTACAAAATAGCCACTCGTAGTCCCTAAATATTTATTTAATTTGAAATTGCATAGAATCATCCCCCTTCAGCATTCTTCTAATTCATTTATTTAATTTAATGCCATAGGGAATCAGCCCCCTGCGGTCTCCTGGAAGTTGAAAGCCTCTCCCAACCTTCTTTAGGTGTGCATTCGAGTGAGCATCCATACCTAGCATCAATAATCCTTCCAACCCTATCTTAGCACATGAGTTCTTTCTCTTACTAGCCTTTGGCTTCCTCGAGTCCTACCTAATTGTCTTCTATTAGGTTTCATTCATACCTTGCCTTGGCCCAGTACCACCCTGCCCCAACCTATATGTGCAGTTTACCTTTTTATTTAAGTGTTCACTTTCATGTTGTGGCATCGTATGCCTTACTCATATGGTAGTGCAGTTTAGTCTCTTCCAACTTTACATTTTGCAACATAGTGTATCCTTTACATATTCTGGCATGGATCTATTTTCCCCTGAAAGTCTCTGGATTCCCTTAGCAATTCACTACCCTCGACAACCTAGCGAAGTTCTACTGAAAGTCAAGATGCCCCCTCAGCTCAACATCAAACAAAGTCTGACACGCCTGACGTCTTTCCATGTGTCGTTACCTGGAACATCACGATTTCACTTTCTATTATCAACATTGTACTTTATATTTCTTTTCAGCTTTTATATGCATTCGGTACCCAATTTATCTGACACTTATTTCACCGTATAATTATAAATTACAAGTAGTTGCTTAGTACCCTTTTCCTAGTGCGGTTCCCCTCTTATAGTATCTTATTTTCTTCATTGAATAAAATTCCAGATAATTTGTGGATAACTATTCTAATTTCATTCTTTCTTTTGATATTTTATATATTTTCCTTATTTATCTTGTAGGTATACTGTGACGACCGCCCATGACTCCTGCACTAAATAAGAAAATAGTGCGCTGTAAAGTGTGCCAGGCCGCCATGGACGATCATCAGGGTAAGGTAAACACAGAATAGTCTATCGTATTACTCACAGCGCATGGATAAAATACAATAGAAAAGTATACATAGTGAAGCTCCATAGAGCAGAATTCATCATATAAACTCATAATAGTTTGGTACAACAATCTGAAAAGTCAATACAGCAAGCCTCACTACATAACACTCAGAGAATCATACAAACAGCGGAACATCCAGTACATATAGTAAGAAAACAATATGCAAAAGCCTCCAGCTCGTCTTCGTCATCAACAGCGTTAGTCATTAAGAACAGCACCTGTCACCTGCTACCTAGTCTGCCCATCCCAACATGGATGAACAGCCCAAGGTAATAAGAGTTAAACATAAAACCTTGAGTCAGACAAGAGTCTTAGTGAGCGGTAAATCAACTATCAAACGTACCAAAAGAGCATAAAGGGTAAAAAAAAAAGAATAGGAACTCAACCATCCCACTCCACCTTTTTCTACAGTGATAGCCCCCAGACACACTAAGGAGAAACAAACATAGCAAAGCAGACAATTAAAGTAAAGCAATTATCACTCGAGTCAAGGTCGATGTTTTCCGAGTACAGACCCCCAAGGCCTAAACCAAGATCAGGTAAGCACCAAGAAAGCATCGCTCTTGAGACCGAATGATGGTTCAACCAACACCCAAACATCCATGACTCTGGCTATCACTGTTATCATTGCCTCGATATCACCGTTAATTGAATGACTGGCTCATTCTTTCATCCGTCCGTCACGGGCTAATGGTAAACCCCGGTTCTAGACATAACTCCGCACGTCGTCGTGACCCGTGCCTAGGACTATCGAATCTGCCCAGAGTACTAACACGTCATCGTGACCCGTGTCTAGGACGTCGTCGTGACCCATCCCAACGTACTCTTGCTTTGAGCATGCTAGAACCTTCAATAACGATGAGATCTCAGCCTTCTAGTCATCCTCCTCGACGACTATTCACATACTATCTCAAGCGCCTCTCGAGCCATCCATTATCAACAAACTCATACCACATCACCGAGTTATCAACATGCTTGGGATGATCCCGTCTGGATTAAACCAAGGCTTTCTCATATCATGCTTTGCTTCATCGCATCATAGCAAAGTCTCATCTTAGCATCATGCTTTGCCTCATCACATTATAGCAAAGTCCCATCTCAACATCATGATCAAATCTATCCATATGAGCTTTATCATCCGCTTCATATGCCACGAGCAGCTTTCCTTATTCAAGAGCCTTTCCATTTAGCTTTTGAATCATTTTCGATCAACTTGTCCAAATTCAATCACTAATCAACTAATCAATCAAATCAATCATTCATCCAAGTAATCAATCATTCAAATAAGATCTACACAGACAGTTATAACAATAATGGCAATTTCGTAATTAAAGGGTCCAAATCCAACAAGCATGAATTTTAAGTAATATCTTGATGAATGAACTAGCATAGGTTAACATATGGTAAAATGGATATCAAAGCTTCATGAACAATAGATCTACATGCAGACTTAAGGAAAATGAATGAAATCACTATCTTTAACACACAAACAAACCACCGATCCAATATACTCCTTTGGGTCCGTGTGAGAGATAACTACTACTCACCGAATCACCTAAACACTTCAAAAGCTACCAACTCCAGATCTGGACAGCAAAGGATTTAGCTTGATCCGACAAGATTTCCCTTCAAACGATGAAATCTCTCTTTAATGGAAGGAGATCTTCAACCTTGGCTCTTGGATCTTCGATTTGATCTTTAATCTTGGATGTAAGTAAGCACTAGATTAGAGTGGAGAAAAGAAGTGAAGAAGTGTTGTAGTCGAGCTCTCAAAAAAAGCAGCACTTCGTCGCTTCAAAATCCGGTGCCAAAAAGTGAGTCAAACCCTTCTATTTATAGGCTGGAAATCCCATAAGTCGGTCGCCCATAAGTCGTTGCCGACCTAACGACTTGCGACCTAACACTCAGGTCGATCTACGACCTAAAGCATTGCCGACCTAACAACCCAACACACCCTACCGTCCTAACGACTTGGGACCAACCACTCACAAACCCATACGCGACTTATAGCATGCACGACCTTACACGCGCACGCGACTTAACACATAACCACTGGGTACGACCTAACCCTTGCCAACCTAACCCTAAGCCGCTACACCGACCTAACTCCAACACAGGTGCTCCTTGGGTCGGTCAATCCCTATAGGTTGTTAACTTCTCTAGGTCGGTCCGACTAGTTAACCCCTAAGTCGTTAACTCCCCTAAACCATTAGCTCTTAGGTCGGTGACCTTTCTAGGTCGGCAACACTTAAGCCGGCCAACCACTAGGTCGGCTATCTTCTTAACTCGGCCACACTTCCCTAAGCCGCCTACCATCCTTAAGTCGTTCCACCGACCTAACTTCACACGAGCTAACTCTGGATCGCTCATTCCTATAGGTCGGTCAATAAGTTAAGTCGCTACATTCCACTAAGTCGCTCAACCGACCCAGCCTTCAATACGACCTAAGCTCCTACACGGCTTATTAACTTCATGACCTAAAGCATACAATTTACAATATTTCGATCCGTAGAAATACGGGTCGTTACATTCTCTCCCCCTTAGGAATTTCGTCCCCGAAATTCCAAACAACAAGAGCAACCAAAACTATTCTGCATGCCTACCATCCACAGAAATCAACAAACCATGCATCCAATTATTAACCTAGCATGCAGAATTCTAGGACTAGAACAAGTTACAAATTCATGAGATGTCACGACACCTTAGGGCCATACCTCGAAGAGTTCAGGATGAGCTGCCTTCATCCTCTCTTCCTCCTCCCATGTACAGTCGTTAACATCATCACTCCATTGTACCTTGAGCAACTTGACTATCTTCCTCCTAAGCTGTTTCGTGTCAGTCTCCACAACACGAAGCGGCTTACGAGGTCTCTTAACTACTAGATCAACCTCTAAATCTTCATAGCTATCAACAGAAACCACCATATTCGAGTCGTGCACATACTTCCGTAGATACGATACATGAAAAACATTGTGCACCCCTGACATCTTTTCTGGTAATTCCAATTTATAAGCGAGCTTTCCAATTCGCTCGACGATCGGGAATGGTCCAACAAATCTCGGAGTCAACTTTCCTTTCTTCCTGAATCGAATAACATTCTTCAGTGGAGAAACCTTTAGGAAAACCATATCGCCTACGTCGAATTCCAAATCCTTATGACGCTTATCGGCATAACTTTTCTGACGGTCTTGGGCTGCCTTCATTCGTCGCCGAATGGTCTCTATACAATCCGAAGTCTGTCGAATCATTTCTGGCCCAAGTATCAATTTTTCTCCTGTTTCCAACCAACATGTCGGAGAGTTACACGGTCTTCCATACAATGCTTCATACGGAGCCATACCAATACTTGACTGGTAACTGTTATTATATGCAAATTCCACCAAATGAAGATGATCTTCCCATGATCCTACGAAATCTAAAACACATGCTCTAAGGAGATCTTCCAGAACTCTATTGACTCTCTCAGTCTGACCATCTGTTTGAGGGTGATAAGCTGTACTCAAACACAACTCGGTCCCCAAAACTTCTTGGGAGCTCTTCCAAAATCCACTAGTTAACAATGGGTCTCGATCGCTCACTATACTCTTCGGAATACCATGGAATCGAACTATCCACTTAACATACAACTCAGCCAATTTCGATGCAGTCCTAGTTGATCGAACAGGAATGAATCTTGCACTCTTAGTCAAACGATCTACGATGACCCAAATTCCTTCATTTCCTGCTCTGGTTCTCGGTAGTCCATCGATAAAATCCATCAATATTTGCTCCCACTTTCATGTAGGAACTTCTAACGGCTGAAGCAATCCACTTGGCTTCTTGTGTTCGGCTTTTACCAACTGGCAATTCATACATTTGGAAATGAAATTTCCAACATCCTTCTTCATACCTTCCCAGTAATAGGTTCTCTTCATATCCCAGTACATCTTATTCCCTCCTGGATGAATTGTCAACTTCGAATGATGACTTTCCTTCAGAACTTCATCTCTCAATTCATCTATATCGGGAACAACTAGTCGTCCTTGCTTCCGAAGCCAACCCTCTCGATCGACTTCGAATCCTTTATCCTTCTCTGGATCTGATCCAGATTCCAAATCTTGGATAATCTTGACAAGTTTATCGTCTCGCTTTTGGCTCTCACCAATTCTTTCCACAAGAGTAGGTCTTATCGATAAGTTTGCCAACATCTCAGGTTTCAATTCACATCTGGGCCTGAAGTCAAATCTAGCTAAATACTTGAGACTCTTCCATTCTGAAAACATGACTCCCGATCCTGCATGTCTTCGACTTAACGCATCTGCCACTGCGTTACCTTTTCCCGGAGAATAGGCTATACCAAAATCATATGATGCTAAAAACTCTAACCATCGTTGCTATCGAAGATTCAAATCCTTTTGGGAGAAAAGATACTTCAATGACTTATGATCCGTAAACAACTCAAATCGAACTCCCAATGAATAATGTCTCCACATCTTCAGAGCAAATACAATCGCCGCTAACTCCAAATCATGAGTCGGATAATTCCTTTCATGCGGCTTCAGTTGTCGACTTGCATACGCAACAACTTTATCCTTTTGCATCAACACTGCTCCAAGTCCAGTACCACATGCATCGGTGTAAACTACCATCTCATCATTCCCACTTGGAATAGTCAAAACAGGAGCACTTGTCAGTCGCTCTTTCAGGATTCCGAAAGCTTGCTCACACTTAGCTTCCCATCTAAATATTTGATTCTTTTTCGTCAATCCTGTTAACGGTGCAGCTGTCTTGGAAAAGTCTTTGATAAACCGACGATAATATCCTGCTAATCCAAGAAAACTTCTCACATCAGATGTATTCTTACATCTAACCCAATCCTGGATCACTGCCACCTTGGCGGGATCAATCGCTATTCCATTTCCAGAGATAACATGGCCTAAGAACCTCACTTCGCTCTTCCATAAGTGACACTTTGAAAACTTAGCCCTCAGTTGATGTTTCCGCAAGATTTCCAAAACAACACGTAAGTGCGTCTTGTGCTCTTCTTCAGTTCTGGAATAAATCAGAATATCATCCACGAACACAAGTATGAACTTGTTCAACTGATCCCTGAATACTCTATTCATAAGATCCACAAAATATGCTGGTGCATTGGTCAGTCCAAACGGCATTACCAGCCATTCAAAGAAACCGGATGGTGTCCTGAAAGCAGTCTTCGGCACACTATCCTTTGCCACTCTCAACTGGTGAAATCCCGTTGCCAGATCCATCTGAGAAAACACCTTAGCTTCATGAAGCTAATCAAACAAGTCATCTATTCTCGGTAGTGGATACTTGTTCTTCTTAGTCACTTTATTCAGCTCTCGATAATCCACACACAACCTCAACGATCCATCCGCTTTGGTTGCAAACACAACTGGTGCACCCCATTCGGACACACTACGCCGAATGAATCCTTTCTGTAAAGGGTCATCAACTTGCACCTTCAACTCTTGCTGTTCCCTAGGCGCCATCCGCCTAAGGGGCTTCACAACAGGTCTGGCTCCCTCAACTAGATCGATACGAAACTCGATCTCCCTATGCGGCAGTAACCCTTTGACCTCGTCAAAGACATCCTCAAATCCATTCACAATAGGCACTGATGACAGTCCATCCCGTGGAACAACTAGCGAATACATGAAGCTCATGAAGACGCCTTCTTCATGCTTATATCGTATCACAACCTTTCGCCCCTCCACATTCTCGACTGTCACCTCTAGCCTCTTACTATCAACCCATGTCGCATACTCCCTAAGCCAGTCCATACCCAAAATAATTCCGAACCCCGCAAAGTTCAGAACAAAACAATCACAAACAAAAGAGCAATCATGACTCGAGACAACCAGACCACGGCATATCATACACAAACAAGACGAACCCCCAACTGGATTAGTCACAACCAATGGTCTATCAACAATATCCGATTCCAAACCCAACCGGCCTACAAGTTCACTACAAACAAAGGAATGTGACGCCCCAGTATCAAATAACACTCTAACAGGAACACCACAAATGGAAAGAGTACCTTGAACCACCACACTCTTTCCCTCCTCTTCAGCAGTAGGAGCCTTCAAAGATGATGGCACAGCCCCCAAAGCATAAGCTTGCACAATCTGCTTATCCTTCCTCGGTTCCGAACAATTCTTCCTGATATGCCCCGGCTTATCATAGTTGTGGCACTTCAACGGCACCTTCGGATTCTTGCAATCCCTAGAGAAATGGCCCTTCTGCCGACAATTATAGTAGGTCACTTCACCCTTTGGCTTCTTCTGGCCATCCTTACCCTTCTGCTGTTGCTGCTTCCTCTTCTTGTTTCCACTTTGCTCCTTTGTCATAGCAACAACAGATCCTTCTTTAGGAAACAAATTCTCATGCCTGAGAGCTTTCTCCACAAGCTTCTCAAATGGGTCATCCAAATGATCTACCAACTGCCTCCCAAGATAACTGTCCAAGCCTGTCACAAACTTCTCATTCTTCTGATATGAAGATTCAATATATGACCGAGCATACTTGGACAAAGCTTCAAACTCAGAAACATACTCAAGAACTGGTCTCCCACCTTGCTTGAGTTCCACAAACTTCTTAAACAGAACAGATTTCTGAGCTGTAGAAATGAACTTAGCTTCAAATCTAGCTTGGAATTGCTCCCAAGTGTTCTCTTCCTCTGGAGTATCAATGGTGATAGAATTCCACCAATCAGAAGCTCTTCCCTGAAGCTGTCGTGATGCAAGCTTTCTCTTAGTTGCATCCTCAATTCCCAAATCACCAAAGATCCTTTTACAAGCATCAATCCACCTTTGAACTTCAATGGTTGATTCTGTCCCCAAGAAAACCTTTCCTCCAAGAGCAGTATAGTCTTTACACAACTTAGCAAAATCCACTGGTTTTGGAGCTTGAACTTGAACTCCAACATCTACTGATGGCCCCGGAGCTGGCATCCTTCTCATGATCGAAGTCATCATAGCCTCGAACATAGAAGCATAATCAGCAGCCCCCTCAACAGCACGGCCTCCCCTAGCAGCTGGTCTCCCTCTTCGACTCATTCTTAATATCTATAAAAAGAATGATTAGAACACCTTGAGAAACAACCACATAAGGAGTTTAAATCCTTCTAAGCTACTATATTATATATAGTAATCATCCATCAAAATACAATTACGTCTCTCATACGTAGTTACGTCAACGGGCGTTGGCTAAAATTGATTAACCTAAGCTTTGATACCAAATGTGATGACCGCCCATGACTCCTGCACTAAATAAGAAAATAGTGCGCTGTAAAGTGTGTCAGGCCGCCATGGACGATCATCAGGGTAAGGTAAACACAGAATAGTCTATCGTATTACTCACAGCGCATGGATAAAATACAATAGAAAAGTATACATAGTGAAGCTCCATAGAACAGAATTCATCATATAAACTCATAATAGTTTGGTACAACAATCTGAAAAGTCAATACAGCAAGCCTCACTACATAACACTCAGAGAATCATACAAACAGCGGAACATCCAGTACATATAGTAAGAAAACAATATGCAAAAGCCTCCAGCTCGTCTTCGTCATCAACAGCGTTAGTCACTAAGAACAGCACCTGTCACCTACTACCTAGTCTGCCCATCCCAACATGGATGAACAGCCCAAGGTAACAAGAGTTAAACATAAAACCTTGAGTCAGACAAGAGTCTTAGTGAGCGGTAAATCAACTATCAAACGTACCAAAAGAGCATAAAGGGTAAAAAAAAAGAATAGGAACTCAACCATCCCACTCCACCTCTTTCTACGGTGATAGCCCCTAGACACACTAAGCAGAAACAAACATAGCAAAGCAGACAATTAAAGTAAAGCAATTATCACTCGAGTCAAGGTCGATGTTTTCCGTGTACAGACCCCCAAGGCCTAAACCAAGATCAGGTAAGCACCCAGAAAGCATCGCTCTTGAGACCGAATGATGGTTCAACCAACGCCCAAACATCCATGACTCTGGCTATCACTGTTATCAGTGCCTCGATATCACCGTTAATTGAATGACCGGCTCATTCTTTCATCCGTCCGTCAAGGGCTAATGGTAAACCCCGGTTCTAGACATAACTCCGCACGTCGTCGTGACCCGTGCCTAGGACTATCGAATCTGCCCAGAATACTAACACGTCATCGTGACCCGTGTCTGGGACGTCGTCGTGACCCGTCCCAACGTACTCTTGCTTTGAGCATGCTAGAACCTTCAATAACGATGAGATCTCAGCCTTCTAGTCATCCTCCTCGACGACTATTCACATACTATCTCAAGCGCCTCTCGAGCCATCCATTATCAACAAACTCAGACCACATCACCGAGTTATCAACATGCTTGGGATGATCCCGTCTGGATTAAACCAAGGCTTTCTCATATCATGCTTTGCTTCATCGCATCATAGCAAAGTCTCATCTCAGAATCATGCTTTGCCTCATCACATTATAGCAAAGTCCCATCTCAACATCATGATCAAATCTATTCATATGAGCTTTATCATCCGCTTCATATGCCACGAGCAGCTTTCCTTATTCAAGAGCCTTTCCACTTAGCTTTTGAATCATCTTCGACCAACTTGTCCAAATTCAATCACTAATCAACTAATCAATCAAATCAATCATTCATCCAAGTAATCAATCATTCAAATAAGATCTACATAGACAGCTATAACAATAATGGCAATTTCGTAATTAAAGGGTCCAAATCTAACAAGCATGAATTTTAAGTAATATCTTGATGAATGAACTAGCATAGGTTAACATATGGTAAAATGGATATCAAAGCTTCATGAACAATAGATCTACATGCAGACTTAAGGAAAATGCATGAAATCACTATCTTTAACACACAAACAAACCACCGATCCAATATACTCTTTTGGGTCCGTGTGAGAGATAACTACTACTCACCGAATCACCTAAACACTTCAAAAGCTACCAACTCCAGATCTGGACAGCAAAGGATCTAGCTTGATCCGACAAGATTTCCCTTCAAACGATGAAATCTCTCTTTAATGGAAGGAGATCTTCAACCTTGGCTCTTGGATCTTCGATTTGATCTTCAATCTTGGATGGAAGTAAGCACTAGATTAGAGTGGAGAAAAGAAGTGAAGAAGTGTTGTAGTCGAGCTCTCAAAAATAACAGCACTTCGTCGCTTCAAAATCCGGTGCCAAAAAGTGAGCCAAACCCTTCTATTTATAGGCTGGAAATCCCATCAGTCGGCCGCCCATAAGTCGTTGCCGACCTAACGACTTGCGACCTAACACTCAGGTCGACCTACAACCTAAAGCACTGCCGACCTAACAACCCAACACACCCTACCGTCCTAACGACTTGGGACCAACCACTCACAAACCCATACGCGACTTATAGCATGCACGACCTAACACGCGCACGCGACTTAACACATAACCACTGGGTACGACCTAACCCTTGCCGATCTAACCCTAAGCCGCTACACCGACCTAACTCCAACACAGGTGCTCCTTGGGTCGGTCAATCCCTATAGGTTGTTAACTTCTCTAGGTCGGTCCGACTAGTTAACCCCTAAGTCGTTAAGTCCCCTAAACCATTAGCTCTTAGGTCGGTGACCTTTCTAGGTCGGCAACACTTAAGCCGGCCAACCACTAGGTCGGCTATCTTCTTAACTCGGCCACACTTCCCTAAGTCGCCTACCATCCTTAAGTCGTTCCACAGACCTAACTTCACACGAGCTAACTCTGGATGGCTCATTCCTATAGGTCGGTCAATAACTTAAGTCGCTATATTCCACTAAGTCGCTCAACCGACCCAGCCTTCAATACGACCTAAGCTCCTACACGGCTTATTAGCTTCATGACCTAAAGCATACAATTTACAATATTTCGATCCGTAGAAATACGGGTCGTTACATATACTCCTTTAAAATTTCATAATAAATTATTTTAACATTAGAAACCTCTCATTTTAAAAACCCTTTTCTAATATCATGATTGGAATTTTGTATTAATTTTTTTATAGCATATCAAAATGTTAAGAGTTGGTGAAATACATCTAAAGTTCCTATGTTCATCTATTTTTCCTCCAAAATATTCATTAAACATTTTACTTATTAATGAAAATCCATATGAAACTCCATCTCATATAAAAGAATACAAAATCATACAAACCAAATAATTGGGAGCAGTAATTTAGGTTTAGCATTACTTACCTAAATCTTTGAAAGATCTTGCTTTAGTCTTACTAACCCCTTGTTAACTTACGTGTCCTTGTCTTCTTTTTATTTGCTCTTTTTAAATCCCCACCATTAGTGTACTCTCAAGTGTTTATTTTTATATTTTTTAGGTAGAGTGAAATGAAGGAATGAAAAAGAGCCATGCTTATTATCCCTTAATAATTTAGGCCTTGGCCTTCATAATCCTTTTTGTTAGTTCATTAAATATTTCTTTAAAGTTATTAACCCTTAATATTTTATTAATCAATCTTTAATTATTCTACCCTTAATTACTTTCACTAAGTAATTACTATTTTTATTAAATCATTCATTAATCACTTGATTACTTAACATGAATTTCTACTTAATTTACTTTAATTACTTATATTAAGCAATTTACTTCAAGCAATTAATCTTTTTAACAAATAAAATCTATTAACCATTAAAACATAAATTATCTAACTGAACAAATAAAGTTTATTAATCATTTAAAACATTCTAATATTATTAAGTTAAAATAACTTTCCAAAATAAAGATTGTATTTTAAATCATTTTTTTAAAACTTGCTAATTTAAAACAAATGGTAACATTAAATTTTTAACCAAAATCAAAACTGGTTTAACCTATTTTTTTTCAAAGTGAAACTTGATTTTTCTTCTAAAAAAAACTGAAACTGCTCCTGCCCAAAACCAATAACCCAAGCTAAACCCTGAAAAATTCGTGCCTTGCTTCGAGTTTCCTAACCAATTAACCCGAGAACCCCAAAAGTTCAACCTCCAAGATTTTCTAAGTAATTTCCCTATCGTCCTAATTCCTACTTCGAGTTAAACTCGAGTTAATACGCAAGATTTTCCGAGGTATACTTCGAGTTCGACCGAGATAACATCATCTTCCCCAATTCTAAAATAACGCAGGTACACAACGTCTCGCGTGCATACGCACATCCAAGTGCAGCGGCTCCGGCCATCACCATTAGCATCGACAAGTTGACAACCATTCTCGCACCCCATTCCGACCACCCAAACATCGATTCAAGCGTGAAATCAAAATTGAGCTTCCAAGCTCAACTGGAAACAACTGCATCAACCCAAAAACCCAACCCAGTTTCACAAATTCGCTCCGCGTGGCCACCTCTAGCCACCGGCGATCATGCGACCGCCCCCCACAGCTGCTCCAATATCCCACTCGTCTCTCCTCGAAGTCCGGTTCACCTCGATCCACGCATGACCTCAAAAATAATTCAAGAATGACGCTAGTCCAACCATGGCTTTATAACACTACCTCGATCAAAATCAACCTCCACGTTGATTTAAAATTTTGTCAAGCATTTTTCCCAAGCTTCATGATCTACCACGAAGCTCTAATTTCAATCACGAGAATTAACACTTTCCGGATCACCTGATTTTCGCTAAAATGGCCACGCCACTCATCTTCGAATTGAACCAATAATACCTTACTAAAAATTCCAAATTTTCTTTTAAAAATCATAGATTTTAAAAACGTTTTCATTCATATAATTGAGAACAAAAATTATAAAAATCAATTTTCAATGTAGTTTGATTTTCCTGTAGTTTCCTGCATTTCAAAAAAAAACTTACTTTAAATTTGCTCAAATAAAATTTAAAACTTCAAAATAATGCTAAACAAAAAAAGTTTGCTCAGATTATAAAGGTAGATAAGGATCAAATAAAGAGGAATTGAAAATTTTAACAGGTTTTAACAACCTGAGAATGAACAGAGGCAAATGTGCCTGTAGCTTGAACATGCACATTTTCCTCAGCATATAACCATATACACATTTGCATGCATGTTAAAATTTCACAATTAATTTCAACGTCATCACAAAACAATACTTAAAGCTTCAGATTCTTAAGCATTAGATTCAAAGAAATGGTTTTGCTCACAGGCAATTTAAAAATAGGGAGGGTGAAGTTTTGCTCACCAGATTGAAGACAGGGAAGAAAATTCCCGAGCTTGGAAATCAAGTTTTGAAAACTAGAAATCAATTTTGATCTGTTGCTTTCCTTCAGGTTCTTCTTTTCTTTTCCTTTTTTTCATTACATTTGATGTTTTCCAGGTTTGCTCTTGATTTCAGAAATTTGCACTGCTTGAAACATTGAGACAGAATTGCTTTGAAGCTTGTTTTCAGGTTGAATTCATTTTCCAAATTTGAAAATTTCTTTTACTTGAACTTGTTGACAATTTGAAATTGCCTGGAGTTTTGCCTTGCTCAAGTCTTTGAATTGATTTGTTTTCAGATTGGAATTTTTTTTTCTGTTTTAAATTCTACAGTTTTCTAGTTTTTAAAACCTGAAACAATATTGACAAGAAAAAGTTTTCTTATTTTATGTTGAAAGAAACATATTCTTTTGCCAATTGTTCATTATGTTTACATTTGTTAGTTTCCCATGTTTGCCTTTCAACACTTGTTTTCATATAGTTATTTTTATGCTTTTATCCTTATTCAATTAAATTTTACATATGTATTTTTTTTAAACTTGTTTTAAACCTTTATTTCATTTAAATTTGAATTTTGTATTAAAAACTTGTCTTGAATTGATTTAAACTTTTGTTTTTAAACCTTGTTTTATCTTTATTGTATTTTATACAGCTTTTTGAATAGCTTTGTAAATTTATTTATACAAAATTTAACACTTGTTAGTTGTTTAAGTTAATATTTTTACAGATGTCATTTGTGACTTAAATTATGTTTAAACCTTATTTTATTTTAAATTTATGAAATACGTTTACCTATTTTGTTTTCTTTACATTCATATATTCTTAGATATATATACATATATATACAAATCTAATTTTACATCTTAAATTAAAATCCAAAATTTGATATAAAATCAATTTATACTTATAAATGAATAAATAATTAAATACATTTTTATAAATATATTTTTATATTCCATTTATCATCTATTTCTTTTTAAAGTTCAAATTAAATTCTTATTTATAACAAATGATTTGGAAAGGTTATTCATTACAAATAAATATTTATATGTTAGTTAATAAAAAAATTTATTGAATTCAAATCTCAAATTATAATTTATTTGTAAAATATTCACTTTTGAGTTTCCAATCATAATTCTTTATTTATTTAAAGATAAAAACATTTATTTACAATCTTTATATATATTTTTAATTATTCAAATCTACAAATAAATTTAAAATTAAATTTGTAATTAAAATATTATTTAAAATATTTATTTCAGAATTTCCAATTAAAAATTCTATTTAAAATCATATTTACATTCATTTACATTAATAAACAAACAAAATCTTTTAAGATTTGAAAAACACCAGATTAAATCATAATTAAATTCAAAAAAATTAAATTTATTTCCAATTTAAATTTGATTTAAAAACGGGAATGTTACAGATTCAAATAGGAGCATGTATTTAATCTCGTTGAGGATTTCATGAAACAATCTTCCATACTCAGCCTCATGTTTATCAATAAGGTCAAGCGTCTCGTTTTTAAAGTTTTCGTGAATGACGCTAACTTCCAATGTTAGGTCGCATGGTTTATTCGATTGATTTTCAAGATTTAAAATTTATGATCTAAAGTCATGTTTCCAAAAGAGATTTTCATCGAACTGTTGCGATAATTTATTAGAGCATTCGAAGTAGCCAAGAAAGCCTAGCCTAAAATCAATGGAATTTAACTCATTAGAGTACTCACGAGTTGAGTCTCCAAAATGATGGTATAAATGAGGAATATGAATTGACTGATTTTTATGAGTACGTTTTCAATTTCTCCCATGGGTTTCTTAATTGAACGACCGATAAATTGAAGAGTTACTTTTGTCAGTGTCAATTCACCTAAGCCAAGTTGTTGGTAAACTGAATAAGGAGTCAAATTGACACCCACACCCAAATCGAGTAGGCATTTCTTAATCGTTTTGTCTCCTATCGTGCATGAGACTGTCTGACATCCAAGATCTTTGTATTTAATGGGGATTGGTTGAGACAAAACTTCTCTCCCGCTTTCCGACCGAAGCAATAGCTAGTCCGATAGCTAAGAAAACTTTTTGAGTATATGATTGTGTCTTTTTGGGTACATAAGTCCTTGAGAAACTTAGCGTAAGTTGGGACTTGCTGAAGGATGTCAAGAAGTGGGATGTTAACTTTCACTTGTTTAAAAATTTCCAACATTGTTTTCATTTGTTCAGAGTGTTTCTTGGGTCGAAGACAATGTGGAAATGGAACACGATACTTAGTAGGTGGGCTACTTGAGTAGAAGAAAAACTGGATTAGAATTTGACTCAGCGTTTGGTTCCATGTTTTGTTTAGAATCGTTTGTTGTTTTAAAAGTGTTGAGAGGGGTTTTCAGTAAATTGTTTGGATTAACAACTTGATTATCGATTTGTTTACCAAAATGCGGAGTTGTGATAACATTAAATTGGGTTATGTTGCTATCTTGAATAACATGGACTTGATTTGAATTAGTGTTTTGATTTCTTGGATTTGGACCAGGCTGGCTTGGGAATGTGTCTAGTTTGTGTTCACATATAGATGTGGCTAGTTGACTCATTTGCATTTCAAGCTTTGCAATCGACTGACTCGTATTCTACATGTACGAGGTTAACAAATTTTGCAAATTAGTGTTTAATTCGAGGCTTTGAGTAGATGCCTTAGCCAAAGTTTCGAGACATTTTTGAAGTAAACTTAAACGTTTATCGTCTTAGGGAGAGAAAACAAAAGAATGTTGCATTGGATATTGAGATGGAGGCACAAAATTTGGTTGAAAATGATTGGGTTGAAAGGGAGGATTCGAAGCATTGTTCGAAAATGCTTGAAAATTGGGACGAACCAAATTTGTGTTGGGATTATTTTGGTTCCATGCAAAGTTTAGATGATTTCTCCAACCAGGTTATAAGTAGGAGAAACCGGGTCACTTTTAACTTTATTAAAAGCATTGAGTTGTTCTATCGAAGTAGGGCACTAATCGGCTATGTGATTCGGATCGTTACATTTATAGCACATTGGTTGGGAAGTTTTGTAACGACCCGTATTTTTAGCTATTTTAAATCTATTAAATTTAGTATGATTATTAAATAAAAATGGTTAAAATAATATTTTTTTAATGATTTTGAATGTAAGTTATGGGATATGAACTTGAATAGAATTTAGAAATAAACTAGTTTCGAAGATTTAAGTAATAATGAGTATTGAAGATAATGCCATGTATTGAATGGGTTTTCAATCCATAGTTGAATTGAATAATAAATGTTGAATTTATTAGATGAAAATGAAGTAATTGATTGACAACTAAAATCCATTTAGAATCAATTATTGAAATGTGTTTAAGATTGAATAATTTAATTGTTTAATTTAATATTGGAAATTATTTGGGTAATTGAATTATGGACCTAATATTTATTTTAAGGTGAATTAAAGTTCTATCGAAGTTAGAATTATAATATAGGACCTTTGAACGGAATAAGAGTCGATAAGTTAATTTGTAAATTTATATATTAATTTAATATTGAAATTTAATATATGAAAATAGAATTAATAATTGAAATTTAATTTAATATGATTCAAATTAGTTTCCAACATGTATATAAATTCTATTTAATTTATAATTGAGTTAATAAGCTTTTAAAATATAAATTTTAAGTAATTCTGTAAATTTTGAAAAATCGCCGATTTAATCGACGAGTTAAAATAGCCTTCCGGGGTACAGTCTCGGAATTCGACGAAACAAGTTCCATTGGATCTGTAATAGTATATTATTATCGGATTTCAAATTTCGTAAATTTTGGAGTTATCGTTTGGTCGTACGGGTTAGAAACGCGTTGAATTTAATATCGAAAATTTAATATTTTGATTCAATTCAAAAAGTTATCTTATTCATGCGATCGAATTAGGTTATGAAACATGTTCCATTGTGTTCGGAATATGGGTAAAATGTTATAAACGCATGTCTGCACGTGTCGTTTGGAAATCGTTTGAAAAAGTTGTTTAAAAGTGAATTTAATATTAAAATATTATTATATATGCTTATATATACGTGAACATCGCCGAAACCCTAGCTCCATTTTGTGGCCACCATTTCTTGCGTATAATGGCCGAAAAACAACCTCTTTCTCCCCCATTTTTCTCTCAATCCACAAACTTTCTTCAAAAACTATTAACTGCATAAATCTAGAGCTCGTCGAGAGCTTTAAATCCATACGTTTGAGATCTCGTTTTGTCGACCAGAGGAGAAGTATGGAGGCCGCGTTCATGAGGCATTCGAGTGTGATTTTCTAGGCAAGGAGGAGGCCATTCATCTTGGTTGTGGCCGATGGTATTGCTAGCATAGAGCTTCGATTTGGTGGTCCTAGATTGAGTGCTGGATGATGGAGGAAGGAGCAGCGTTCGAATTAGGGATTGAAGCATGGGTTTCAGGAGTTCACGATGTGCCTGGCTCGTACGGGAGGAAGAAGAATGCAAGCGGCCCAGACCTTTTCCCTAACGGGCGTGATTTTTTTTAGGTATAAAAAAAAGAATTGTTGTTTTTAAATATATATACAAACTTTGAAATCACTTATCTCATCCATACGATTTCGGAATCGAACGAAACTAGCGACACCAGAATCGCAGAGACAAGGGCTACATTGCAGTGTAGATTCGAGAGCATTTGGAGCTGATTACAATTTTAGGTTAAATCGAATGTCGCTCGATTTAATTTAAAAATTGAAAATCAAGGCGAGTGTTCATAATGCTCACAACGTACAAGAATATTCTTATGCTAGTTAAATTTGATATTATAAAGTGATATGATTATTATTGGTCGTTGTTTGATAAATTTAATTGTCATCTAGATTGTCATTGAATTAACTGTTAAAAATATAAAATAAATTTGACAGTCGAATTGAAATTGGAATTTAATTGCAATTAAATTACTAATATTGATAACTATGAATTGCCGTAAATTATAGTGCATGTTTGTATGATTGATTGTGATGGATGCAAATTGATTGATATTTGGATGGTTGGATGTTATTTGATTTTATATATAACTTGTTATCATCCTATAATTTATTTACAGTATGTAGAAATGTAAATTAAATTATTTCAAATAAATTAAGAAATAGGTTGAAATGATATATACCTATGACACTTTGATTTGGATTGAAATGATATATATATATCCATCCCAAAATTAAATTGAAATAACCGATATCACTTGGCCATAAGATAGGAAATTGTATACGGACACCAGATTGGTTAAATTAAATGATTTCAAAATTTCTGATTTGAAACTATTTAAATGGTTTTATTTAAAAGAGATAAATTTCAAATTTTTGGAAATCATACTATTTTCGAACTTGAGCTCGAAATTGAATTAAATTCGAAAATTGGATTTTTGCTTTGAATATTAAAGGTTAAATTCGATTAAGTGTTTTGAATAGATATTTGAAAATCGAGTTCGAAATCGATATAAATTGAATTTGAAATTGAATTGACTAATTTGATAATGAAATTGAATTAAGTTTAAATCAATTAGAATTGGTATCGGAATTGAATCGACTGAATGAAAATCGAAGTTGATTTGGATTATAAAGTTGAAATTGGACCGGTTTGACTTTGAGACCAATTCTAAATAAATTATTTTAGTTTAATTTGTTAAAAATATTTATTCTTTAAATCTTTAAATTATTTTGGTTTTCCAAATATTTTACTATATAAACCATTTTATACTAAACTATTTTATATTAAACTCTTTTAACTATTAAAACTATTTTAACTATTTTACATTAAACTATTTTAACTATTTTAATTAATTAAACTATTTTAAAAGTATTCAAACTATTTTTAAAAAAAGTTCAAACTAGTCAACAGTGAAATGTATATATTTAAGTCTTGGATTTAAATACAAATCAGATTCAACTGAAGTTATAAATCAAATTGAAGTTGAAATTATTTTGGAATTGAAATCGAGATATTGAGGTGAATACAGTTTTGAATCGAAATGGTATATTTTTAGTAAATGTGATGATTTCGAGATGGATTTGGTTTTGAAGTGAATATGATAACTGTTTTCGAAATGTAAAAGAACCGACCGGTGTGTAAAATGACGTTTGGTTGTTAAAGAGACCGGAACTGGATATGGGCATACTCTCTGTCGATACCGGAACCACTTTGATAGCTGTGTACGTGGAGTGATGATCCAGAACGAAGTGGTTGGATTTGGCGTCGTTTGCTGTATTTGAAGAAAGAGAACGATGATGGATAGGCCCGACACTTGGGCCAATTTGAAATGACTAAAACTGGATGGCTTGACAGGGCCAAGTGGGCTTATTACCCTGAGCGGACATCCGTTCTTCAATATTCTTGCACTCGGTCCATATTATTACTCTTGATGTTTGTTTCGATTGGTGCACCATGATTTGGGATAGCCTCCCTTTGACTCGATGTGGGATGGATGGACACGGTGGGCGGTCATGGCTATGATGCGTTACCACCAGCCCTACGACCCGAACTGGTAGTATCCTACCTTAGGCATTGCCTCATGTGTCTTGTCATACTTTTATCCCTATACGAGACCCATACGATTTTGGTTTAGTGTTGTCGTATCATGGCGCATCCCTATCCACCGACCCATAAATGGTGTTTTATATGCAAACTATGGAAAAAAAGCTATGCTCTGATACCAAATGAAAAGACAGTGCGGTTCATGCTATATGGAATTATATTAAACTAACGCGGAAATAAACTGTGATATTATAGCAATGTAAATAAAATGAAATAAAAGCACACCAAAGATTTTTATACTGGTTCGAACTTCCTGTTCTACGTCCAGTCCCAGACTCCTTTCTGGAATTTCACTAACATCGATCCTCACTTAACCCGGAGGAACGGGTTTACAAAACCTGAACAACAGAACAGGATTTCGATGCCTCAACAGTCGAAGAGGACTTTACTCGACTGAACAGTAGAACATGACTTCAACTTATACAGAGAGTATTTGACACAGTGTGTGTGTGTGTGAAGAATATAGGAGTAAATGAATGATTTTGTATGAACTTGAATGCACAAGAGTGTTAGAATTAAAGTAGATTAAGAATAGAAAGAGTTAGAACAATTTCTTTAATCAAACTGATGATTCTAGCATGTTTATATAGATTATAAAAAGATGCAATTGTTCGTAGATGGATGTCATGAAAATATATGGTCATACCTGTTGATTAAAAGTCGTATCTCTTTATGGAAGGGAATGTCTGTTCAGAAATATAGCCGTTATAGGAATTCAAACATCTGAAAAATAGAGTTCATACTTCTGAAATCACTCACGTGCAAATCAGAAAGCATATAGGCTATTTTTGGCCTTATTCAGACGTCTGAAAATTTTCATTCAAAAGTCTGAATATTGTGAAACAATATTCTAGTTTTAGCATTCAAACGTCTGAATGAAGTATTTCAGACGTCTGAATTTAGCCTGTAACAAAAAGTATCATAGCTCATTTGGTTAGAGCACTTGCCTTTTAAACTAGAGACCCGGGTTTGAGTCTCGCTCCATGCAATTTTTGAAAACTTGATTCATTTAAAATATGAATGTATATGTGTGTATACCATTTGGAGAAGATTTTAACACTTGTAGACTCTAGACACGACAACATATGACTAATAATACTTTGTTTGTCACCTTCGTCTTGTCTCTATCGTGTGTATCTATTCTTATATCTCCATATGTATACTTTCATCCTGTTTTGTACTGTGTATCTTCATTTTGAATGTATTTAATTATCTCTTTTTGATACTCATGTACCTGCAAATTAGCTTAGAGATTCTTTGGCATAGTTGTATAGTTGTTGTCATTAAAATCTAATAATTGAGGTTCTAACATTCTCCCCCTTTTTGATGATGAAAACTATACAATTTAAAAAAATATTCATTCTATATAAAAAATAATATAAATATGTTTAAAGCTCCCCCTAAGTATAACATCTCCCCCTAAGTATAATATCTCCCTCAATTAATATGTATATGAATTTCTCCCCCTTTGTCATTATCAAAAAGAATGAGGGAATATAATAAATTATATAAAATATCTTGTAAATAACGAGATAAACTCATTATTTATTATGAAAAAAAATAAAATATATTTTACCATATTTGCTGAAGTCCATATTTCATTGTAAACACGTAATTCTGTTAAACGTATGGAACGTTCTTTAAAATTCCAAAATCTATCATTTTCCTTTTGTTTCTCCAAGTACCTGCAATAAATAATAATTATTTTTGGTACCCACTTACTATATTAGGGTCCGGGGGGTTAGGTCTTAGGAAACCATACTCATTTGGGTTTGGTTGAACCTTTATAAATATAATTTTCATTATTAACTACCATATCAAAATAATCATTAATGTATTTTTCTCTATTTTTCCAATTAACAGGAACCCAAATACTTAGATAATTTTTATTCATATTTCCATTTAATGATTTTGTACTTCTAAAGAAATATAAACATTATTGGTCATAATAGTATTTGAATTTCTATAAAAATTGGATTAAGACTTTACTCGAAACTTAGTACTAGCACTATCATTTTTACTATACATGAAAGCAAATCTAGTGCTATTTCTATGATCAGTTTTATTATATCCTAAACTACTTTTATCATTGTCAGCTTTTGAATTCTTAACATAACCTAATCCCTTCTTACTTGAAGTAGGTTGAGAATTTTCAATAATCTTGGATAAATTTTCTCTGCCTTTAGTAAAATTGGAAACGTTTTTAGTAATGTCATCAAGCTTAGTTTTGAGACTAGTGTTATCTAACTCAGCAATTTTAATTTTTGTTTTTAACTCATGGTTCTCAGAAGCTAGAGCATTATTCTTTTCTTTTTAAGCTTCTATTTCTTGACATAATAGAGCGAGTTGAGAATTGTCTGAATCTTGAATTTTCCCAAGTTCTTCTTCTAGTATTCTCTTCTCGTCTTTAAGCATATCTCTTTCGAATTCTGCTTTCTTCTGATTTTCCAGAGCTTCCTTATATTTTCTTTTGAGACTTTTTAAAGTGTCTAGAAGTTCTGAATTTATTTCTATCATATCATCAAAAGTTAGATCACTAATCTCATTATCTTTTGCCATGAAGCATTTATTTGTTTGCTCCTTTGATTTTTCTTTATTGCACTTCCTCTTCTTATTGCCTTGACTAGATCTCTTTGTACCCATTTATTCTAGAATGTTGTTACGATCTCTATAATACCATGCTTTGATACCAAATGAAAAAAAGCTATGCTCTGATACCAAATGAAAAGGCAGTGTGGATCGTGCTATATGGAATTATACTAAACTAATGTGTAAATATACTAAGATATTATAGCAATGTAAATAAAATAAAATAAAAGCACACCAGAGATTTTTATACTGGTTCGAACTTCCCGTTCTACGTCCATTCCCAGACTCCTTTTTGGAATTTCACCAACAACAATCCTCACTTAACCCGGAGGAAGAGGTTTACAACACCTGAACAACAGAACAGGGTTACGATGCTTCAATAGTCGAAGAGTACTTTACTCGCCTGAACATCAAAACAGGACTTCAACTTATACAGAGAGTATTTGACACAGTGTGTTTTTAATAACATGAATATATCTCTTGATAGTACAACCTTCCTATAATCTTCTCCTTTTGATATATATATATACACATATATATATACGTATGTATATGTATGTATGTATGTATGTGTGTGTGTGTGTGTATGAAGAATATAGAAGTAAATGAACGATTTTGTATGAAGTTGAATGCACAAGATTATTAGAATCAAAGTAGATTAAGAATAGAAAGAGTTAGCACAATTTCGTTAATCAAATTGACGATTCTAACATGTTTATATAGATTATAAAAAGGAAGAATTGTTCGTAGATATATATCATGAAAATATATGGTCATAATTGTTGATCAAAAGTCGTATCTTTTTACGTACGAGAAATGTCTGTTCAGAAATATAGTCGTTATAAAAATCCAGACGTCTGAAAAATAGATTTCAGACTTCTGAAATCATTCACGTGCAAATCAGAAAGCAAATAGGTTATTTTTGGCCTTATTCAGACGTCTAAAATTTTTCATTCAGACGTCTGAATATTGTGAAACAATATTCTAGTTTCAGCATTCAGACGTCTGAATGAAGTATTTTAGATGTCTGAATTTAGCCTATAACAAAAAGTATCATAACTCAATTGGTTAGAGTACTTGCCTTCTAAACTGGAGACCTGGGTTCGAGTCCCACTCCATGCAATTCTTGAGAACTTAATTTTTCATTTAAAATATGAATGTATATGTGTGTATACCATTTGGAGAAGATTTTAACATTTGTAGACTCTAGACACGACACTATATGACTAATAATACTTTGTTTGTCACCTTTGTCTTGTCTCTATCGTGTATATCTCTTCTATCTCCATATGTATACTTTCATCCTATTTTGTACTGTGTATCTTCATTTTGAATGTATTTAATTATCTCTTTTTGATACTCATGTACCTGCAAATTAGCTTAGAGATTCTTTGGCATAATTGTATAGTTGTTGTCATTAAAATCCAATAATTGTAGGTTCTAACAAACTGTACGACAATGCTTTAAAACGCGTTAAGGGGGATTCATGTAAAGCCTTAATGCTATTTTAATATTTATTTTACCAATTAGACATTATATATATAGCGTATTCTATTACACATAAATATTTTGACGGATCCTTAAGAGATGGAAAATCCCGTAACATCTCGTGAGTTATTGCACGCACGTTATACATAGGATAGGAGATGTGAAATCTCGTAAGCATCTTTGACGCTGTTACACTCATGTTTATGCGATATTGATTTGACTGACATAAGGATATTTTAGTCCTGACTCTAGTGTTTTGTCTTTTCATTACGCTCGGGTCAGTCCTGAGTTTTTCAGCTTGTTGAAGATTTATTCTAGAGGATGAAGACGAAGATTCGGTATACTACTACTATTATTCCTACATCATGCTTTATGCTGCATCATTTTATTTATTCTGTTGTATATGTATAACTCTGATAAATGTTGTATAAGTGATAATCAAGAGTATATTAAACAGCATCATGAACTGTTTATTTGACTATTATATTTTATCGTTCTGCTGCGAGATTTTGTGCTTGTTTCTTCCTCTTTTTCTCTTATTGTCTTATTTACCCCATTAACAATACTTCCTTTTGAATGGTTTGAGTTGATATATGTGGTTTATTATTGATTTAAACTATCCAAAAAGGTGGGTCGTTACAGTTGGTATCAAAGCCAGGTTTAGCGATAACCTTAGCTTTGTGGGGTTTGATTCGTTAGAGATAGGGTCAGTAGTACCCTAGAATGAGTCTGAGTGTATTAGTAGATATGAGCGCGTATTTGTTAGTGATATAAAATTGTTTTATATTGTGTTGGTTGATTTGTTGGGTGGCTTATGGATTTTGGTCAATACGAGTATTTAGCGTCATTGATAGGGATCTTCAAACGCTTGAACAGAACAATTCGATATAGTATTGTTTCGAAATAGGGTAAATGAAATAATTTTCCCTAATTATATTTTTTATATAAAGAAATAATTTTCATAAATTATTATGATTTATCAAGCTTGTTGGTTGTTAGGGATGATAATATTGATTGTTATCATTAATTGGATATTGTATTTTAATAAATAAGGTTTATTACGAAATAAACAATGATAAAGAAATTTGTGAAATGTTTTAAGAAAGTAAATTTCGTAAGAATAATTTATAAATGTCACTTATAAACTAAATAGATTAAATTGAGAAATATTGAATCTAAGACCCAGGAATTTTGAAAATGGTTTCCAAAGCTTTGAAGAAAAAAAAGATATAGTGATATTAGTTGGAAAGTATTTATGAAAAATATTTTGAAAGGATTTTTTAGAAGGAATGAATTTTGTACTCATTTCTCCTGTCGTTGGAAAATAATTTCGGTGATGACTGCGCAGCATCATCGACGTTCATTTTTGAGTCTCAAAGTGGGGAGACTTGTGCGAAGCGTTGCTTTGAAGTTGTTTTGATAAATGGATTTTGGTTTAACTCCAAAGGTATGATTTGATATGACTCCCCTCTAAATCTTTTTGTTTGTCTACTACTTCTTATTCTTATGTTTTTATTTATTTAAAATAATGAATGTATGAACCTAAACAAAAGATAAAAAGGACATAAGTGCATATATTTATTTCAAATGATTTGAAAAGAACCGTACATTTAAATTTTTATACTTAAAAATTTTCAAATTATTTGAATGAAATGAAATATTGAATAACCAGAAGTTATAAAATAAAAGAATTGGGAAATCTATGCTAAATGATTTAAGAAACTCTAGAGTTAAATTGAAAGTAAAGAAATTTAAGCAAGTTAAAATAGTGAACATTCAGATTAAGTAAGAATGTCTGGTTAATTTGTATAATACCAAATTGCATTCTAATAACATATAATAAGACTTACCAAATGATAAAAGTTAAAGAAATGATTTGTATATGTAATGAGATATTACACAAGTAAACAAAACCTAAAAGTAATTGAAATATACATGTAAACAAAACCTAAAAGGTAATTAAAATGTATATAAATGGGAATTTGGTTGTGATAAAAATGTATATATACTTAAGTATATTATGAAATGATGAATGGCTAAATGGAATAAGTTAGTGAACTTAAGAAAGAAGGCAAATGAATCAAGCCATATCTTTGTAAATTTGTTATAGAAATTGAATATAACTTTGCAAGGAAATTTTTGAAATTGAATTTATGACTTCTAAGAAATTATAAATTTAGATAAAGTCCTATTTCTTATGTATGGCTTTTATAGAACGATTATAAACTAAAATGATGATTAATGAGATGTTTTACAAATAAATCTGCTATTAAAGGAAACTATGAAAATGAATGTGAATGAAAAAGATTTGGTATAACTAAGAGTTAGTTGGAAAATGAAATTTAATTTAATTGAATTCTATAGAATGTTTAAAATGAACTTAAGTAAGCAAATTCTATGGAATGATGTTTAAGAAAGGATAATATTAAGAATATACTTGGTAAAGGAATAAATACTAAGTAAATAAGGGATATGAATAATGGATTGTGAATAATTAATTGTAAATTAAATGAAGGTAAACAAAAGAAATTAATATAGATGAATTGGATAGAAACCTATTGAAGAGTAATACGTAAGTTGTACGTACATTATTTTATTCACATAAAGATTTGATCCAGATTCGAGCACATAATTTCGAGATAATTTATATCGATCCAAGTTAGAATTTTTAACTCGATTCTCGACGGCGAACCCTGAAAATGGATTTTTGATATGATTCTGGAATTCTCTATCATAGTATATAGCTATGCAAGGATAATAATGGTTTCTGATCAAGGAACCAATTCTGAGTCCGCACTAGAGAGTCATGTGAACGATACTAGTTTGGAAGTGAAATTGTGTGGTCGAGTGAGTGATCAGATTTGATACCGCGTATGGATAATATATGTATTTCGTATAGGTTTAAGTAAATTTAATATTGGAAACTGAAAATGAAAAATATAAAATGATTTTAAATTACATGATTGGATATTATTGGTAATTAAGATGCAGGTATTTAAATCAGGAAAATTTAGATGGCCCGACAAAAAGGTACGTGTTTATTTTGACATTGGATTTGGTGATTTTTGATGGAGCCACTTGGCATTTGGTTTTCTTTTATTGTTTTGAGGCACGTAAAGGCATTTTGTAGCTGTACCGATTGAGCTGCGCAAAGGAGACTCTGTCGAAATTTTTTGCAAATCGGGGTGTTATAAAAATTTTGAAGTTTTAAAATTTATATTACGTGTTTTGGTAATTACCCTAAAAAATTCATAAGCCACTCGGAGTAGCGTAGTGGAAGTGTAGTAATGGCTTTATAAATGAAATCTTATTGTTTTATAAGTTGATTGTTTTGAATAAAATATACCAAATGTAAAATTCTTTACTTAGTTCCTTTTCAAGGACGAAATTTTTTGAGTGGGGGAGAATGTAACGACCCGTATTTTAAGCTATTTTAAAATTATTAAATTTAGTATGATTATTAAATAAAAATGGTTAAAATAATTTTTTATAATGATTTTGAATGCAAGTTATTAGATATGAACTTGAATAGAATTTAGAAATAAACTAATTTCGAAGATTTAAGTAATAATGAGTATTTAAGATAATGCTATGTATTGAATGGGTTTTCAATCCATAGTTGAATTGAACAATAAATGTTCAATCTATTAGATGGAAATGAAGAAATTGATTGACAACTAAAATCCATTTAGAATCAATTATTGAAATATGTTTAAGATTAAATAATTAATTTGTTTAATTTAATATTGTAAATTATCTGGGTAATTGAATTATGGACCTAACATGATTGAGGTGAACTAAAGTTCTGTCGAAGTAAGAATTATAGTATTGGACCTTTGAATGGAATAAAAGTCGATAATTTAATTTGTAAATTTATATACTAATTTAATATTGAAATTTAATATATGAAAATAGAGTGAATAATTGAAATTTAATTTAATATGATTCAAATTGGTTTCCAACATGAATATAAATTCTATTTAATTTATAATTTAGTTAACAGCCTTTTAAAATAGAAATTTTAAGCAATTCTGTAAATTATGAAAAGTCGTCGATTTAATCGACGAGTTAAAATAGCCTTCCGAGGCACAGTCTCGAAATTCGACAAAACCCGTTTCATTGGATCCGTAATAGTTTATTATTGTCGGATTTCAAATTTCGTAGCTTTTGAATTTATCGTTTGGTCGTATGGGTTAGAAACACGTTGAATTTAATATCGAAAATTTAATGTTTTAATTCGATTCAGAAAGCTATCTTCTCCGTACGATCGAATTAGGCTATGAAACATGTTCCGTTGCATTCAGAATGCAGGTAAAATATTATAAACGCCTGTCGGCATGCATCGTTTGGAAATCGTTTGAAAAAGTTTTCTAAAAGTGAATTTAATATTAAAATATTATTAAATATGCTTATATATACGTGAACAGTGCCGAAACCCTATCTCCATTTCATGGCCGCCATTTCTTGCATTTAATGGAAAAAACAACCTCTTTCTTGCTCATTTTCCTCTCAATACACAAACTTTCTCCAAAAACTATCGACTGCATAAACCTAGAGCTCGTCGAGAGCTTTAAATCCATACGTATGAGATCTCGTTTTTTCGACCAGAGGAGGAGTACGGAGGCCGCGTTCATGAGGCTTTCGAGCGCGATTTTCTAGGCAAGGAGGAGGACGAGTTCATCTTGGTTGTGGCCGATGGTAGTTCTCGCATAAAGCTTCGATTTGGTGGTCCTGGATCGAGTGCTGGATGATGGAGGAAGGAGCGGCGTTCGAATTAGGGATTGGAGCATGGGTTTCTTGAGTTCGTGAAGAGCCTGGCTCGTAAGTAAGGAAGAAGAATGCAAGCAGCCCAGATCTTTTCCCTAATAGCAACGGCCGTGATTTTGTTTAGGTATAAAAAAGAATTTTTGTTTTAAAATATATACACAAACTTTGAAATCACATATCTCATCCATACGAGGTCGGAATCGGATGAAACTAGCGATGCTGGAATCGTAGAGATGAGCGCTACGCTGTAGTGCAGATTCGAGAGCGTATGGAGCTGATTACAATTTTAGGTTAAATCGAACATCACTCGATTTAATTTAAAAATTGAAAATTAAGGTGAGTGTTTATAATGCTCACAACGTACTAAAATATTCTCATGCTAGTTAAATTTGGTATTATGAAGTTATATGAATTTTATTGGCCGTTGTTTGATAAATTTAATTATCATCTAGATTGTCATTGAATTTATCGTTAAAAAAGTAAAATAAAATCAACAATCGAATTGAAATTGGAATTTAATTGCAATTAAGTTACCCGATATTGATAACTATGAATTGCCGTAAATTATAGTGCCCGTTTGTATGATTGATTGTGATAGATGCAAATTGATTTATATTTGGATGGTTGGATCTTATTTGTTTTTATATATAGCTTGTTATCATCCTGTAATTTATTTACAGTATATAGAACTGTAAATTAAATTATTTTGAATAAGTTAAGAAATATGTTGAAATGATATATATCTTTGGCACTTTGATTTGGATTGAAATGATATATATCCATCTCGAAATTAAATTGAAATAACCGATCACTTGGCCATAAGATAGAAAATTATATATGGATACCGAATTGGTTAAACTAAATGATTTAAAATTTTTTGATCTAAAACTATTTATGTGGTTTGAGTTAAAAGAAATAAATATCAAATTTATGGTAATCCTACTATTTTGAACTTGAGCTCGGAATTGAATTATATTTGAAAGTTGGATTTTTGCTTTGAATACTAAAGGTAAAATTCGATTAAGTATTTTGAATTGATATTTGAAAATCGAGCTCGAAATCGATATAAATTGAATTTGAAATAGAATTGACTAATTTGATAATGAAATTGAATTAAGTTGAAATTGAGTTGAATTGGTATCGGAATTGAATCGACTGAATAAAATTCGAAGTTGATTTCGGATTGGAAAGTTGAAATTTGACCGGTATGACTTTGACACCATTTTTAAATAAATTATTTTAGTTTAATTTGTTGAAAATCTATATTCTTTAAATCTTTAAATTATTTTGGTTTTCCAAGTATTTTACTATATAAACCATTTTATACTAAACTATTTTATATTAAACTATTTTAACTATTAAAACTATTTTAACTATTTTGCATTAAACTATTTTAACTATTTTAATTACTTAAACTATTTTAAAAGTATTCAAATTATTTTTCAAAATATTCAAAATAGTCAATAGTGAAATGTATATATTTAAGTCTTGGGTTTAAATATGAAATGGATTTAATTGAAGCTATAAATCAAATTGAAATTGAAACTATTTTGGAATTGAAATCGAGATATTAAGGTGAATACAATTTTGAATTGAAATGGTATATTTTGAGTAAATGTGATGATTTCGAGATGAATTTGGTTTCGAAGCGAATATGATATTTTGATATCAATTATACATTGTTATCGAAATGTAAAAGAACCGACCGGTGCGTAAAACGACGTTTGGTTGTTAAAGAGACCGGAGCCGAATATGGCATACTCTCTGTCGATACTGAAACCACTTTGACAGCTGTGTACGTGGAGTGATGATCCAGAACGAAGTGGTTGGATTAGGCGTCGTTTGCGGGATTTGAAGAAAAAGAACAATGATGGATAGACCCCGGCACTTGTGCCAATTTGAAATGACTAAAACAGGATGGTTTGATAGGGCCAAGTTGGCTAATTACCCCGAGTGGACATCCTCTTTTTGATTTTCTTGGACTCGGTCCATATTATTACTCTTGATGTTGGTTTTGATTGGTGCACCTTGATTTGGGATAGCCTCCCTTTGAATCGATATGGGATGGATGGACGTGGTGGACGGTCATGGCTATGATGCGTTACCTCCGACCCTACGACCCGAACTGGTAGTATCCTACCTTGGGAATATCATTACGTGTCTTGTCATACGTTTATCCCTATATGAGACCCATACAATTTTGGTTTAGTGTTATCGTATCAGGGCGCATCTCTATTCACCGACCGCGTAACAGGTGTTTTTATATGCAAACTGTACCTCAATGCTTTAAAATGCGTTAAGGGGATTAATGTAAAGCCTTAACGCTATTTTAATATTTATTTTACCGATTAGACATTATATATATAACGTATTCTACTACATATAAATATTTGGATGGATCCATAAGAGATGGAAAATCTCATAATATCTCTTGAGTTATCGCACACACGTTATAATAGGATAGGAGATGTGAAATCCCGTAAGCATCTCTGACGCCGTTACCCTCATGTTTATGTGATATTGATTTGACTGACATAAGGATATTTTAGTCCTGACTCGATGTTTTGTCTTTTCATTACGCTCGGTCAGTCCTGAGCTTTTTAGCTTATTGAAGATTTATTCTAGAGGATGAAGACGAAGATTCCGTATACTACTACTATTATTATTCCTGCATCATGCCGTCTGTTGCATTATTTTATTTGTTCTGTTGTATATGTATAACTCTGATAAATGTTGTATAAGTGATAATCAAAAGTATATTAAATAGCTTCATGAATTGTTTATTTGATTATTATATTTTATCATTCCACTATAAGATTCTGTGTTTGTTTCTTCTTCTTTTTCTTTTATTTTCTTATTTAACTCATTAACAATCCTCCCTTTTGAATGGTTTGAGTTGACATGTGTGGTTTATTGTCGATTTGAACTGTCCAAAAAGGTGGGTCATTACAAGTTTGGTTTATTTGGTTTGATGAGAAAACTTTGACGAATTTATTAATTATTACATCGATTTTAGCTTCCAAAGACAAAGATAATCCTATCGAATGTGCACTCAATCGTGAGTAAATGGATTTTTCTTTAGAACATTCCCATTGGGACAATTTTTTGGTTACGTTTTCAAGAAATTGCAAAGCATCGCCGTTATGTTGTGTGAGAAAATTGCCTTGGCACATCGATTCAAGCATGGTTCATGAGCTATTTTCGAGTCCATCATGTAAGATTTGGCAAAGCATCCATTTTCCGAAGTTATGGTGTGGACATTTTATCAGGAGTCCTTTAAATCTTTCAAAATATTTTCTGAATGGTTCTCTAATGAATTGATGAAAACTGATGATTTCGTTTCAGATTTGTGACGCTTCCTTCCAAAGGATAGAAATTTTTTAAGAAAACTTTCACAAATTCTTCACAACTTTTAATCGAGTTAGATGGTAAGTTATACAACCATTTTTTAGCATAATCCATAAGAGCGAATGAAATTCATCGAAATTTGATTCTGTCATTAGAAAGTTGTGGAGTTTCATGGTTGCGCAAACTTGTTCGGATTTTGTCAAGAAAATGTATGGGTCACCGTGTTCAAAATTGTAAAATTTTAGAAGCGTGACAATATGATTTGAGTGAATTAGTGGTGGGTAATTTGATGCAAGAAGAGATAGAAACTTTATCAGAAAAGATTCTAGCCATAAGAGTTCGAGGGGCATTCTCGTTCGCCATTTCAAGAGGATTGTTTATTCGAGTTAAACGATTTGAGAAGGTCACGAGTCCAACGGTTCATAGATGTGTCACGAATCCAAGTAGGGAAAGTGAAAGAAGTTCGAATCGAGTTTAAGAGAAAGAAGCAAGGTTTAAAAGGTAAAATGAAGTGAAAATTTGTTTTTTAAATATTTTTTTAAGGAGGAAAAATATTTACAAGAAATGATTTTTTTTTATAAATAATAATTTGATTTTTATTTTCTTTGGATTTTCATTTTTTTTTTCTTTTTTATGTTTTTTTTAAGTTTTTGAAAAGATTATATTTTTTTTGGATTTTTGGTTTTCCAAAAACTGGGTTTTTTTATTTTGATTGAAAATTTTCAATGGAATGGATTTAAAAGCTAAGTTAAGGAAAACTTACATTTTTTTAGTTTTGATTTTAATTTTTTTTCTTTTTTTTAAATGTACATGAACTAATGCAACTAAATAAATGCAAGGACTTAATTACAAATTTTCTGTCCTTAATAGCTCATAACCCAAAATTGTATAATCACACTTTGTCTTAATCCAACAAAATACTTCTTAGCCAGGTAACAAGCAGGAGTTATCAGTGCACCATGAATCACCGTAACAATGCAGTCGAAGGTTTAAGTACCTTCAGAAAAACAATCAGTATAATATTTACGAATCACCATAATTTTTATAACTGATTATTGCTCTGCTGTAGCCTAGACATCAAGAAATAAGATTGTTCAAAGAAGACAACTTGTCAAGATACAATTAAGCCTTAGGTGAGCTCACGACTCCCTTAAGTCTGAAGTCTGTCCGTTATTATTAGTCAAAATTCTATGATGATATGCAATTTGTGGGCGAAGGTGGGGGTGATGAAATCCTCCACCTTATGTGGATTAGGTGTTGCCTTTAGAAGAAAAAAAATTAGATGAATGCAAAATAGAAATTAAACATGAATTGACAATGCAACTACAAATGAAATTTGTTTTTGTTTTTAAATTTTTGAAATTATATACACACACACATACATGTATGTATATAAATGCAAGCAACCAACAATTACGAGCAAATAAAAAACAAGGGATAAGAACACGATAGGAGAACGTGCAGAATTATTAGCAATTATTTATTTATTTTTAGCGGTGATTTTTTCAAGGAAGCAAGTCAAAGAAATTTTAGTAGCAAATCCTCTTCTTATCTGCTTCTGCAAATTGAAAATTTGAACAACAAAAGAAAATTGAAAATAACAAAAAAAAAGGGAAACAAATTGAGTCCTTTTTATTAAAACAAGGATGAATCTGAAAACAAAATAAAACTAATCAAAACGAAAATGAGAACACACAACAAATTGAAAACTGTTATTGTTTTTTTTAAATAAAAAAAGGAACAATTGGTAAACAAAATCTAAACAATATATTTTCTTGTTTTTTTACAAGGCCTGGCCCAATCCCTAAAACACACAGCAAAAAAAGGTACTACAAACACACAGCAAAGAAAGGAAAAAATCAAATTTCTAAAACACAAATTTCTCATTAAAAAATAAAAAAAAAATAAAAAATAAAACAAGAGAATACAAATCGAAATTCCCACAAGCACTAAAATCGATTCCTGATGCAACTTTGAAGTTAAGATTTTCTGGTCGATTTGAGGGTCGCGATTTGTGGAGTTTATGTGGTTGCGATGTGGGTTGCGGTTTTGGAGTTGAATCTTGGTTCTACAGTGGGGTGATTTAGGCGCGTGATTTTCAGGTTGTTGACAGTGGCTGTATTTGTCAGTAGGGAAGATGGTGGAAGATGTTGAGGAGGATGTGCAGAAATTTAGCCAGTGGTTTGATGTCGATGAGGATGGTGACAGTAGGGGTGTGTTATGGTTAGGTTATTGTGTGGAGGATAAAGGAGGATGCACTGTTATGTGACGAGGGAGGGGGTTGATGTAGCAGCAATGCAACAAGGATGATGATGGATGGAAGGCAGGCAAGTATGATGATGAAGGAGCTATTGCAGAAATAAGTGACTGGGTTGGGGATATTGAAGTGTTTGTGATATGGTAGTAGGTTTTGGGTTGCTACACTGTTGACTTGTTGTCTGAAGTTGGTCAGAGGGGCAGTAGTGAGTGGAATGGTGCAGTGCACTAACTGTTTTGAGGCGCTGGGGTAAGTTGATTGAGAGTTGACTGAGGGTTAGTGTGGTGAGTTCAGTATGGCAGGCGAATGGTTGATTGCAAGGAGGGGAAGTAGGAGGTTGTTGAGGGTATTGGTTTTGGTAATGTGGTTATTTTGGTTATGGCAGTTTGAGGAAGAAGGATGAAGTATTGTGGTAGTGTTTAGTTGGCAAGCAATTTTGTATGAAGATTGTGGGATGGTAGAGAGGTATGTAGTGAAGTATGGTTAGGCAGTTCATATGTTGTTTGGTAGAGAAGTTTGTGCACTGGAGTTGCTTGAGATGAAGCAGTTGTGAAGGTTATGTAAGTATGTATGGCAGTGCACATGTGTTTGGAAGTTGGTATTGTGGATGAGCAACTTCTGGTTTTGGGTTTGTGGCAGTAGCAGAGGAAATTTAAGGAAGGTGAATGATGGTGATAAGTGGTGATAAGGTAATGATGATTTGTGAGGCAGGTAGTTGTCCGCAAAGTGTGTGGTGGTGCATCAGGTAAGGGCAGCAATGCAAAGTTGCTGAGATGATGATATTATGGTTTGAAGGCAGCAGTAGACAGTAACAATGGAACAATGAAGGCAAAGGAAGCAGTGTAGTAGGTGGAGAGTGAGCAGGTGCACAGTGATGTTTTGAAGTATTGCTGTGAGGTAGTAGTTGTATAGATGATAATACAGTGAAATTGGTTACTGTGATAGGTAACAGCATAATTTATATGAAGGAGATGGTTGTATGTTGTTGATCTCTGTTGATCAATGGGTGTGATGGTTGACAGGAAAGTGCTTTGTGCAGTTTGTTGGCTGGTGTTTGATGGCAAGTGATCAGTTTAGGCAGAGGGGGGTTAGGAGTTTGATGACAGTATGTGGAGACAGTTGTGGTGATGGTTGCTGTAAGTGTAATGTTGAGGCAAGATGTCTGTGCAGCGGTGGGTGGTCTGAATGATGTGTAGTTGATTGTGTGAGCGGACAACAGCAAGGTGATATGCAAATGTATGCACAGCGTGCATAATTTTTTTTAAAGAAAAAAGACAAATGTGACTGTAAAATGTAAATGTAAATGCAAATGCAAATGTAAAGATAAAATATTTTGTTTTGAAATTGTGTGTGTCTATACACACACACATACATATATATGTTACGATCCACCTTCTTGGACCTCAGAAGTCAACAATAATATATCCACGGTATTGACATGCCGAACGACTAAGTGTCGAAAAGGCAGACTGTTAGAGGAAAGAAAGAAGATAGAAGAAACTAAACAATAACAGAATCTCACAATGTAATGGAATAACATATATTAATCAACATAATACATTACAAAGTCATTTCAAAAATGATACATCAGAGTCAGACTATAAAATTCTACCCTTGAATAGTTATAATAGTCTGTCCAAATTTAATTGATATAAGATACGTATAATATATGGAAAACAAGATAATAACTAGCCATCGATGAAGCCTACTACTATAAGCTCCTCCAAGATGCTTCCATGGAAAACCAAAAGTACTTGGCTGCGCATAAAAATTTGAGCACCCAAGAGTTTTAGTGAAAGAAATTAAAACTCCGGGTTTGACATGCGTCTGGTATGAGTTAACTCAAACAACTGAATTATTATGTTTAAAACCATTTTAAATTCAAAGATATCTCGTAAGACCACACCGTACATAAACGCTGACGAGTTTTTGCCTTATGATAACCAAAACACTATTTATAGAAAATCCAATGATATTATAATAATGTCTAGAGATCAAAGTAAAATATGAATATAGCTGAAATACTTGCATCTCACATTTCAACATAGTTGAGCACAATCAAAATCATACGACGCTTATTGGAGAATGAATTACATACTATGACATGGTACTGGGTACCACCAATCACGGTACATGTCTAGAAAATGTACCGATGACCTCGTCTAGATCCCCTGCCAACACAAGACCGGCCTATCCCTGACTGGATTGTGCCGAGTATGTCTTCACCTTGGTTGCTTTGCAACCCTTTTTATAGAGATCTCGTGCACAACCATTCCATAAACATGTTGTATCTAGAAAGGTAATGACACACCCTAATGGGAGCAACCCAATTAGCATTGCTGCATCTCCCATGATTTAATTCATTTCTGGTTGATGAGGCTTGAGTTTACGCTTAGCTTCTGAATAGGAATCCCACTTGGAATGCTAACACTGTCTTCCAAGCAGTAATGCAGTGCCAGCATTCATCCATACAAGTTATCCAGGATAAAGACAAACCGAAGGCACTACTTCTAATATATCCATTTTGGAATCAACCTTAGGACTAATAGCAAGCAACCCTTGCATTTCAATGCTCCATCTTTGATTCCATATTCTTCAAGATGTCTTTAGTTCGAAATGCTTGAGTTGGATCGAAGTGGTTTCCGAATAACATATCCAATTCTGGTCTCTTCGAAACAACTTTCAATAATTTTTCGTAAACCCAGCCCCGGTTCTTAGAAAATAAATAGATAAAGATAAGAACGGAGTGCGCCTCGTAATCATTTGTGCATGGATTTCCTTATCATTTATCCAAGAAGGATGAAACGAGACTTATACGCACATTATAACATCATTGGGGATGGCCGTGCCACATAACTCACGTGTTTCTCCTAGGTATTTCCAAAGTCACGTTTAGATCAAGATTTGATATTTGGTTATTTAACGGTCAAATAAACAATCATTCAACATTGATTTGATTTCATATGGGATCCACTAAGCCTTTATTAATTAATTTTTAATTAACTAAAACACTTTGCAAAACTTGGTTGAAAGATCTTTTTAAAACACTATTCCCAAAACTTTTTACATCCCTTTATACTTGAAAAATATTTTTAATTATCTCAAAAATATAAGAATTTACCAAAAAAATTTGGAAAATTCCCTTTTATCAAATTCCATATTAAAAGGCAAAGAAATTCCCTTTTCAAAACATCATTTGTAATAAAAACCTTTCACTTTATAAAACTCATTCACTTGTTCCTTATAAAAATTCTTTTTATAAGTTTATTGCATGTTTCAAACCCCCGTATAAATTTTCAAACTAGATTTAAACTTCTTTTTAAAATCTCTAAAATCATTTATAAAATCACTTTCCGTATATAAAACGTTTTATAAATTTTCCTTTATAAAATATCTTTTACATTACAAAATATCATTTACAGAATCTCAATTTTAAATCATTTTAAATAAACCCTTTTATTTAGTAAAACCCTTATATTAAAACAAGTTATTATTTATAAATATCTTTATAAAAGAACTATCATTTATAACTTTAAAACCCCAGACCGATAAAATAATTGAAGTTAATTCAAAATCATACTTCATAAATTAAAAATGAGTCTTAGCAATACCAATGACACTAATTTAAGTTACCATTTAATTTCAATTTCATTTTCAAATCATTCAACAATTTATTTACATAAGTCAACATATATGTAATTCATATCCAAATCAGGAAATAATATGCCAATATAAACTTACTGGCCTATATATGTTCAAATAACATAATAACAGGATGGTGATTTGTCCTGCTAAATAAATGTCCAACAATCAAACAGTTAACCTATAGCGGAACGAGGATTTATCCAACTAATATATATGTCCATACAATCAAATAATCAATCTATAGTAGAACGGAGATTTATTCTGCTAATCTTTGTCCACAACAGTCAAATCACTTACATTATAGCAGAAGAGGATTTATTTTGCTAACACATATCAACATAATCAAACCATTTACATAACTCTTTCACAATTGTTCATCTACTTAATGGTATCGACATTTGAACTCTTATGTTCAAAACCATCTTTGAAAAAGAAGTACCTTTAACAATTTGATTCTTGGAAAACAAGGATTTAAAACTTAAGACGACCTTTAAAATGATTAATTACAAGATAAAATCTTATTAAATAATAACTAATCTTTAATAAATTTGAACTTAATTTAATTATACATTAATAATTAAGTAAACCTTTAATAAATAATTTATATATAAATTAAACCCTTAATTAATATTAAATAATATTTTAAAACATTTATTAATAATTAACTATTAGTTAATCTCAATTAATTAAATAATCCTTTAATTAAAACTTAAATAATAAATTAAACCTTAAACGAATAATTTATTTTAAATTAAAACATTAATTAATTAAAAATAATTTAAATAATTAGTTTAGTTAAATAGTTAACCTTATACTTAATTAATAATTAATTAAAAATAAACCATATACTTATATTATATTAAAGATTAATCTTACTTGATTAATAATTAATTAAAATCAATTTTATAAGATAATTAATTAATAACTAATCTTTACTTAATTATAATTAATAAACCCTGTTTAATCTTAATTAATTATTTAAACTTAATAGTAAAAATTTAATCATTTAAAAACTTAATTGACTTTATAAAACATTACTGTTAAGTTTATAAAATAATTTAAAAAAACTTTAAGTTAATAAAATCAAATTTTGCAAAAATCGGATTTTTAAGCGAAATTGCATTCATAGCGACTATTGCTCCGAATACCACAACTTTCAAACTTGTTTAACATCTTAAATATCCTTTACAACTATTACCTTTACTTTGAATTACTTTACTACCTCAACATAAAGTTTTTGGAGCAAAAATAAAGTTAGAAAATATTATAAAACATTTTGTTAAAACAGGGTGACTTAAACAAGTTTGAACCCAAGGAATCTCCATGTCACTTTACAAGTTCAAGTGTTAATTTTTTTTAGTATACATCACATACACATGTCTAAACATCCATAACATATCACAATCATAGCATAACTAAATATCACATCTTTATAACCAACCACATCACTTAAGCCTTCGATTCACAAGTCAAAATCTAAACCACAACTAGCAACCTATACACATATTCAAACCACACAATAAACTAACAAAACAATCAACTTATTTTACCAACAATTAGTCAATACATATAAAGGTAAAAAAATTCCCAAAAAGTAAGAAGTTTACTCACTGAAATCTTTTAAAAACTTGAAAAATTTTGGAATTCGAAAAGCTTGGAAAATCACAAAATCTACTCAAAAATAGGTCAACTTCCGTTTGATTTTTGGACATGTATTTATTAGATTTTGGAAAAGTGGTCAAAAGGAATTAATGTTTTATGAAATTATTTCCTCTACAATACAAAAAAAGAAACACCCAATTTCAGTTACTTTTGGGGAAGATATGGTTGAAATAATAAGAATCAATTTCGGACTTGGATCTTTGAGTCCAAAAACATGTCTGAAAGAAATGCATTTTTGATATAGCTATAATCGAAATTTGAAAATGTGAAAAAAAATATGTATCTATTGGAATTTCATATGGTTTGAAAAAAAGAAAATCTCCATTTTGAGTAGTATGGAGAAAGTTATCACCGAATAAAATGTGAGTAAAAATGGAGACGAAAGCATTTTAAAACAAGGTTTGAAAACATTTAAAAAAACTAAATTTTTGAATTTAAATTTTATAATTCTAATATAGGAAGTTATGAAAGCTTCTTAAAAAACTTAAGAAAGATGAAGGTAATATTTTTGAAAGATTTTGAAAATGAGAATAGAAATGAAAGGATATTTAAAAATTACTTTTATATAAATTGCAAAAATCTAATTACCAAAATAACCTTACCTTACATAACCTCCATTACATGAATGTCACATCAATACCCTTGTTCCCCCTCTCTAAATTTCGAAAATTACCTTGTCTCCCCCTTCTTTTCTTTCCAACATTCTGTTTGGCTAGTGTGCTTTTCTTTGCTAATGACATGACATGTTATGAAAATTTCCGTTTTACCTTTTTAAACTTAATTAAATTTTCATTAAATGTCATATCAAAATTTTAATAAACTGAAGTATGTATTTATGTATCAAATAATACCTAAATTTATTTATATATGTATAATATATATGTGTATATACATTGACTCAAATGTGCCTAATGTTTTATGAAATTATTTTACCATCATTATTTATCATTTAAAAGAGTTTTATTTTCATTATAAAACCTATAAATTGAATATTTAAAATTAATTAAATATTCGCAAATCAAAGGAGTAAAAATAATGGGTCGTTGCACTCTCCTCCCCTTAAAAGAATTTCGTCCTCGAAATTAAACATCAACCTATCCATGAAAACACTTATCACTATATACCAATTCGTATGATGCACATAGATCGTTCTTATACAAAAGTATTATTCGATCACAACTCGAATACATAAGTTCACTTCTGATCTAGTATCGATCACTCGATTTTCTAGTGCAAACTCCAATCAGGCTCCTTATTTTGGAACCTCTATTATCCTTACATAGCTGTAACTATGATAGAAAACATTTGTCCCATATCAAAAACACTCTTCGAATGCTTGCCGTGAAAAATCAAGTAATAGATCCTTATCCGTAATGGTGTGAATCACCTAAAAGTTATGTACTCGAATCTTATATCAAGACTGTATGGAAGGAGAAATGATCTACGTCCAACCTACAACACTTACTTAATTCTTTCTCATTGATACCAACTCTATTTCCACTAAATTGTTTATGAAAACATTTCATAAAAACTAAACATAGATTCAACTTATTAATACTCCACTACATCCTAAGAGTATATACCCTACTTGATTCAAGTATTCCATTTTACATTTATTTTCCTAAGAAAACTCAAGAGCCAAATACTCGATCTTATTTCAATAACTTTTTCAAAACGAAACTTTTATATATATATATATATATATATATATATATATATTAATCATAGAATATATATATATATAGCTCGAGTAACCCCAAAATGATACTAAGGAACTGGGTATTACCAAAGCATACCATACACTCCCTTACTAAGAAAGTAATACTCAAGAAAAGTGTTTACCATTGGAACACATCTCTTTCCCAATTTTAGGATATTTCTGGGCCATTCGAACTAGTTAGCTTAAAAATATCTCTTTTATTCCAAATTCCCATTTTTTTGAAACAATACTTTACCTTTTTCCAATAAAACGTTTATCACCAACTCACTTTGGGTTCGTTCGAGGTATGAACTTGTTTTGATTGTACAATGATTAAGATAATAATTTCTAAGTACCCTATAGCGTTCGCCTAGGCAAACATCCAATCGTTAGTTAGAAGATTATTCAGATCATCACAAAACAATCAATACTCATTCTCCCAAACCAGTCTAAAGAAAACACTTTTTACTTAATCTTTTCGTTCCTAAAATCTTGTACTTGAACCAAAAATATTTTCAAATAATACAATTATTATTTTTCCATCCTTGAAATACATTTTTTGAAAGTCCCGGGATTCTAGTCCTTAAGTTTCAACTTAAATTCTTTTTTATTAAAAAGCAGGTTCTTATAAATTCATTTTATAAGATCAACTTTTATAAAACATTTTCCAAATATTTATTTCAAATATTCAAGCTTTGAAATAAACAACTTTCATTAAATCAATTTTTACCCCAACATTTACATCAAACGCCTTATAGTGAGATTGTGAAACTTATTTCACAAGGTGTTCGTTTCAATATTTTTCCTGTTTCCCATATACCTAACCCATATCATAAAAAAGGAAGCTATACACACACACACACATTAATAACAGTGAATGCTCAAAATAAACAAGCATGGCTAAACAAACCTTAAATGATAATAATAAAATATTATTATCTCCTAGCAAACAATCTCAAAATACCACACTATTTTGAAAATCATTCTTCATATTTAAATATATCATAGGTAAAATTATTTCATTTACCCAGTTTCAAAATAGAATTGTGACGAATGTCCATGTTCCAGTGTTTAGAGATCCTTATCAATAACGTTGGCTACTCGTATTGACAAGAATATATAAGCCACTCAACAGATCAATCAACATAAGATAAAACATTTTTATATCACTAACAAGTACGCACTCTTATATATATATACACACTTAAACTCACAATAAGGCATTCCATTAACTTATCTCTTAATGAGTTGTCCTACCAAAACCAAGGTTCTCGCTTGACCTTGCACTCTGATACAAAATGTAACGACCCACCTTTTTGGAACCCCATAAGTTGACACTAATACATCCACGGTATTGATTTCCTGAATAGCTAAGTGTTGAAAAGACAGATTGTTAGGGGAAAGAAAGAAGATAAAAGATAGAAGAAACTAAATAATAATAGAATCTCACAATGCAATGGAATAACATATATTAATCAACATAATACTTTATAAAGTCATTTCAAAAATGATACATCAAAGTCATACTATACAAATTCTACCCTTAGATAGTTATAATAGCCAGTCCATACCTAACTGATATAAGATACATATAATACAGTGGAAACAAGATACTAACTAGCTATCAATGAAGCCTACCACTCCAAGCTCCTCCAAGATCTGTCCGTGGGAAACCTAAACTACTTGGCTGCCCATAAAAGTTTAAGCACCTAAGAGTTTTGGGGAAAAAAAAATAAAACTCCAGGCCATACATGGGTCTGGTGTGTGTAAACTCAAACAACTGAATTATTATGTTTAAAAGCCTTTTAAAATAAAAGATATCTCGTAAGACCACATCACACATAAACACGGAAGGGTTTTTGCCTTATAATAACCAAAACACTATTTATAAAAAATCAAATAATATTATAATAATGTCTAGAGGTCAAAGTAAAATATGAAAATAGCTAAAATGCTTGCATCTCATGTTTCAAAATAGTTGGGCATAATCAAAACCGTATGACGCTTATTAGAGAATGGATTCTATACTATGACAAGGTATCGGGTAAAACCTATCACGGTACAGGTCTAGAAAATGTACCGAGGACCTCGTTTGGATATCTTGCTAACACAAGACTGGCCTAACCCAACTTGATAGCACCGAATATATCATCACCTCGGTTGCTTTGCAAACCTTTTTATTGAGATCCCATGCACAACCAATCTATAAACATGTAGTTGTATCTAGAAAGGTAATGACACATCCTAATAGGAGCGAACCACTTAGCCTTGCTGCATCTCCATTGATTTTAGTCATTCTCGGTTGATGAGGCTACGCTTACCTTTTCAATAGCAATCCCATTTGGAATTCTAACACTACCTTCTATGTAGTAATGGAGTGCTAGCATTCATCAATACAAGTTGTCCAAGATAAAGACAAATCGAAGGTACTACTTCTACACATCCATTTTGGAATCACCCTCAGGACTAATAGAAAGAAGCCCTTGCACTTCAACGGTCCATCTTCGATTCCATATTCTTCAAGATGTCTTCAGTTCAAAATGCTTGAGTTAGATCGAAGTGGTTTTCGGACAACATATCCGATTTCGATCTCTTCAAAACAACTTTCGATATTTTTTGGTAAACTCAGCCCTAGTTCATTAGGAAATAAACAGATAAAAATAAGAGCAGAGTTCACCTCCTAACTGTTTATGCACATATTTCTTTATCATTTATCTTAGAAGGATGAAAGGAGTCTTATATGCAAAGTACAACATCATTAGGGACGACTGTGCCATATAACTCACATGTTTCTTCTAGGCATTTCCAAAGTTACATTTAGGTCCAGATTTAATAGTCAGTTATTTAACTATCAAATAAACAATCATTCAATATTGGTTTGATTCCATATGGGATCCACTAAGCCTTTATTCATTAATATTTAATTAATTAAAACACTTTGCAAAACTTGATTGAAAGATCTTTTTAAGACACTATTCCCAAAACTCTCTACATCCATTTAATACTTGGAAAATGTTTTTCCTTATCTAAAAATATAAATATTTGCTAAAAACATTTGGAAAATTTCCTTTTCTCAAATTCCATATTAAATGGCCAAGAAATTCCCATTTCAAAACATCACTTGCTATAAAATCCATTCACTTTATAGAATTCATTCACTTATTCCTTATAAAAATTCTTTTTATAAGTCCACTTCATATACCAAACCTCCTTATAAATTTTCAAACTAGATTTGAACATCTTTTTAAAATCTCTAAAATAATTTATAAAATTTATTTCCATATATAAAGCTCTTTATAAAATTTCCTTTGTAAAATATCTTTAACATTACAAATATCATTTACAAATTCTCATTTTTAAATCATTTTAAATTAACCCTTTAATTTAGTAAAACCCTTTTATTAAAACAAATATATTTATAGAAAAATTATGTAACATGAAGTCATTTATAAAATAAAAAACCCCAGACCGATAAAAGAATTGATGTTAATTCAAAATCATACTTCATAAATTAAAAAGAGACTTAGCAATCCCAATGACACAAATTTAAGTCACCATTTAATTTCCATTCCATTTTTAAGTCATTCAACAATTTATTTACATAAGTCAACATATATGTAAGTACACTTCATATTCGAATCAGGAAATAATATGTCAATATAACTAATTCGCATATACATGTCCAAATAACACAATAATAGGATAGTGATTTGTCCAACTAAGTAAATGTCTAACAATCTAACAATTAACCTATAGTAGAACGAGGATTTATCCTGCAAATACGTATGTCCATTCAATCAAATAACCAACCTATAGCAGAATGGAGATTTATCCTGCTACTCTATATCCACAACAATCAATTCACTTACATTATAGCAGAAGGGGTTTTATTCAGCTACTACATATCCACATAATAGAACCATTTACATAACTCTTTTATAATTATTTATCTACTGAATGTTATCGACATTTGAACCCTTTGTGTTCAAAACCATCTTTGAAAAAGAAGTACCTTTAACAATTTGATTCTTGGAAAATAGGGCTTTAAAACTTAAGACCCCCTTTAAAATGATTACTTAAAAGATAAACTCTTATAAAATAATAATTAATCTTTCTTAAATTTGAACTTAATTCAATTATACATCAATAATCAATTAAACCTTTAATAAATAATTTATTTATAAATTAAACCCTTAATTAATCCTTTATTAATATTGAATAATTGTTTAAAACATTATTAATAATTAACTAATAATTAATCTCAATTAATTAAATAATCTTTTAATTAAAACTTAAATAATAAATTAAACCTTAAATAAATAATTTGTTTTAAACTAAAACATTAATTAATTAAAATGATTTAAATAATTAGTTTATTTAAATAGTTAACCTTCTACTTAATTAATAATTATTTAAAAATAAACCACATACCTAAATTATATTAAAAATTAATCTTACTTAGTTAATAATTAATTAAAATTAATCTTATCCTTTAATGATAATTATCTAATAACTAATTTTCACTTAATTACAATTAATAAACCTTATTTAATCTTAATTGATTATTAATTATTTGAAATCAATTAATATAAAAATTTAATCATTAAAAACCTAATTAACTTTATAAACTATCATTATTAAGTTTATAAAACACTTTCAAAAAAATTTAAGTTAAAAAAAATCAAATTTTGCAAAAATCAAATTTTTAAGCGAAATTGCATTCATAGTGACTATTGCTCCGAATATCATAAATTTTAAACTTGTTTAACATCTCAAATATCTTTTAAAGATCTTACCTTTACTTTGAATTACTTTACTAACTTAGCATTGGGACCAAAACTGACTAAAACAAGTTTGAACCTATGGAATCTCCATGTCACTTAACAAGTCCAAGTGTTATTTTTTTTAGCATACATCATATATACATGTCTAGACATCCATAAACATATCACAATCATAGCACAACCAAATATCACATCTTTATAACCAACCACATCACTTAAGCCTTTGATTCACAAGTCAAAATTAAACCACAACTAGCAACCCTTACATATAATCAAACCATACAATAATCCAACAAAACAATCAATGTATTTTACCACCAATTTGTTAATACATATAAAGGTAAAGCTTTCCCAAAAAGTAAGTAGTTTACTTGTCGAAATCTTTTGAAAACCCGAAACATTTTGGAATTCGAAAAGCTTGGAAATCACAAAATCTACTCGAAAATAAGTCAACCTCCCCTCCATTTTTGGACATGTAATTCTTGGATTTTGGAAATGTGGTCAAAAGTAATGTTTTCGGAAATTCTTTCCTATACAATTTAAAAAATGAAACATTGAACTTTAGTTATTTTTCAAAAAGATATGGTCGAAATAAGAAGGACCATTTTCGGATTTGGATCTCTCAGTCCAAAAACATATCTGAAAGAAATGCATTTTTGGCACAGCTACACTCAAAATTTTAAAATGTGATATAAACAATAGTTGTAGCTTTTTTTAATTTCATATGGTTTGCATAAATGGAAATCTCCATTTGGAGATGTATGTCAAAGGTTATGGCCGAATGAAATGTTAGTAAAACTAGAGAAGAAAGAGTTTTAAAACAAGGTTTGAAAACATTCAAAACAAACTAAATTTTTGAATTTAAATTTTATAATTCTAAAATAGTAAGCCATGAAAGCTTCTTGAAAAACTTAAGAAAGATGGATGTAATATTTTTGGAAGAGTTAGAAATGAAAGAATATTTAGAAATTGCTTTTATATAAATTGGAAAGATCTTACCAAAATACCCTTACCTTACATAACCTCCATTAATGAATGCCACATCACTATCCTTGTTCCCCCTCTCCAAATTTTGAAAATTACCATGTCTCCTCCTTATTTTCTTTAGTTCCGACGTTTATTTATGGCTAGTATACTTTTGTTTGCTAGTGGCATGACATATTATGAAAATTTCCATTTTTCTTTTTAAACTTAATTAAATTTTCATTAAATGTCATATCGAAATTTTAATAAACTTAAGTATGTATTTATATATCAAATATACCTAAATTTATTTGTAAATGTGTATGTACATTGATTGAAATGTGCACAACGTTTTCTGATAACTTTCATACATTGAAAAGTCGAAAATTCCGAAAACGATTTCCGGTTGCATTTTGATTTTTCTTCAAACTATATATTGTTGTAAACAAATTTTGAAAATTGTTTTACCATCATTATTTATCATTTAAAAGAGTTTTATTTTCATTATCAAACCTATATATTGAAAATTTGAAATGAATTAAATATTCACAAATCAAAGGAATGTAAATTACTGGTCGATAATATATATTTCTACTACTAATAATGATAAGTCAATGAACTAGGATAAACCGTGTCCTTTTGAAATCCGCAAACTACCCTTCAAATGTCGCCCCCTTTACCATCCGCTTGCTAGCCTACAAAAACAATGTCAGCCTCGCTTCCTAATCCTCCACTACTTCAACTACATCGATGCAATCCTCCACTACTGCAGTTACATTAATCGATTGTCCACGAACCGAAATCAACTGTACACCGACGACGAATTCTACGTCTTCTCAAACGAGCCACATCCACTATGATTTGTAATTAGTTAATTAATTATATTGCTGTGTTATTATTTTATGCTTCTATTGCCATAGGATGATTAGCAATGCAACATAATTATGTTTTTATGAATTACTATGGGTTTTTGAATCACCCGCTTCTCCATTTTCTAGTTTTGCAACTGATAGTCTCGTCTTCTTAAAATTTGCATGTACGATAATAACTTGTATTTACTGAAATAGCAGTTGGAATGAAATTTTAGGTACTATAATATACACAGGTTTGTTTTAACGCTGGATCAAAAATCGGATGATCAAAATTTACAACATGGGTGGATTGCTGAGTCAACGCATTGCTTCATCTCAAATTTTGGATGATGCAAATAATCTATAATATCGAATAGCACACATCTCTACCATTAATAAAGAGAATTCAATAGATAGAATTTTCAGCATCCTTTTGAAATTTCAAAAATACTCTCTTTTATCAATAGAACCGTATTATCGGTGAACTATCTCCACCACCATCCTCTTCGCGACCACCCATCAATGGATTTCACTATCAATTTGCAACCAACACCGTCAACAACTATTCGAAATAAAAGCATTATGACCATCAAAGATTTTGCTCTTATATCACATATCGATCCATTAATTTTTTTTAAATAAAAACCAAATATTTTTAGCTATTAGATGCACGTATCATGCAATTTATACTAGTATATATAATAGAAATGCAAAATAGAAAAGCAAAAAGTACATAAACAAAACGAAAACACAAATCAAATAATAAACACACAACACAACATTTTTTTAAGTGCAAATTAACGCACACAAAAATCAAACAAAAGTAATTCGAAGAATAAAATTCAAATCAAATTAATTCTCCGGCAACGGCACCAAAAACTTGTTTAACGACAAAATTTTCTATCGATTAGAAAATCACCGAAAAATTGTACGCAAGCTCACCACATATAATTTTAGTATGTGTTGAGTATGGTCGATCTATAGAGAATTGTATTGATTTGAAATTCTAGTCAATCAAATTAAACCGAACTTGAGTTTGTTTATAAGATTAAAAAATGTAAAACTAACTAGAACAAGTGAATAAAAATATGATATTAAAAAACAAATTAGAGTCAAATCCACTCTCGTATTTTTACATAATCAGCACAAAAATAATTTATGATCTCTCTATTTTGATCTTAAGTGGAATTAGTGATGTATTTATCATAAGTATGGTTTATTTATGTTATTAATTAACATAACTTAAACCATCAAACTATAATACAACAACCAAAATCACTTATCAAATGTAATGAAAATAAAGTCAAAGCCAAAACTATTTTAGGTATGATATATTTACTATATTATTTACTAATGTAGATTATCAAATTTTGATTCTACTCAAATTTCATAATAAAAAAATCAACTAGTAAAATGATGATGTAAATTGTGTTTATATTTGAATAAGAATAGGCTATTTGTGAATACAACATAGGCTATCAAATTCACTTTATAAACTTACATCAAAATCAAAATCTTCATGAAGTATAAAAGAGATCATAAATAACACAATATGTTGAATTTACATAATTTTTAGAGATCTTCATTACCTCTAAATTGAAGGGGTTTAGCTACTCTTTCTGTAACCATTCCAACACTTGTAAATTTCAACGTAGAAAGATACACAAAGTAAGAGCTAATTAAAATAAAAAGAGAATTAATCTACTTGAATAAAATTAATCTACACTACTAAAATGAAAGAAAAGAGAGTATATAAATGAAAATAAGAATAAAAGAACATGTAAGCATGAAATAAAAGCAAGCAGGAAAAGAAGATGCTTAGGAAGCCATTATTTCTCATTTCATTCGAGGCTACGACTTGTATTCTAATATCATAAGTGATTAAAAGATCCATTCAATGATCATAGAGGGCTATTTATACATGCATAAAACCTAATCCATATTTTATGGGGCTTCTCAAAATACCCTTTAGGAAGTATGGCCACTAAGTTATGATTAGTTTGAATCAATCCTCCATTAAGTGTGCATGTAACTTTAGCCTCTACTAACTTGTACATTAGCTCCTTATTGTGGATTAAGGTAAGTGGGTAGGTGGGGTCCTCCATGATACATGAGTTGATTTATTTCCATCTTCATTTGCCTTCTTCTCTTATGCATGCATGAATACATGAAAGCCTTTTCATATTTCAATCCAAATTTCTACAAATAAAAATAAAATGTGAATGTGAATATTCTCAAAATAAATATATGCACTAAATTACCATTTTACCCCTAAGTTGATGCACGAATGATGACTTGAAAGCATTTTTAAAATTTGGTTTCAAATATGTAAAAACACCCAATTATGACATTTATTTAAATGAAAATAGATTAAACATGGATGTAAAAATATGCACATTTATATTCACATCACAAGCCGAGGGGGAGCATGTCGAGGTAGATGTCACTCCGCTCCAAGTCATACTACCTGGTGGTATCATCGCTAAAAGTTCGACCCTTCCGTATCCTAAAGTGAGTCTGCCTCTATTTCTGTTTTTAAAAGCATTTCACCTAAGGTGGCAAGGGTGGAGGAAGCTTAAAGAGGAAAAGCAACGTTGAGAGGTCTAGTGAGTCCACCACGAAGAAGTCCAAAATGGACAAGAAATAGTCGTCGAATTGGCTGGGTTATATACAGCTAGATAGATAGTTTCTTTCTGTTGGCCATGATTGTGTGGGTTTTGGCCCCTTTTTGGTTTTTAATTTTAGGAATAAACTTGTTCTTAGATTTCCAAGTTTTTTCTTAGGAATATAAACTTCTTTCGTTTAAGTTTATCTTTTTGTGTGAATTCATTTAAGTGTTAAAGCTATTACATTTTCCATTCAATGTAGTTGTAATTCATTGCTCATCGTTTAAGTTGTGTCACTCGATCACCCGTTTCTTCAGGCGTCAGCCCAATAAGTTCATCTCAAGGCCTTCTATCGGTCACGGCCTTATGTCATATCAAACAAAAGCCGTGAGCCATAGTGTTATGCCGCCGTATTCAGCGGTTCAGTGATTTTATTCCTGGCCCCAATCTCGGGTCAGTGGAGTTAATCTTAGGAAGGTCGCATCTGTAGAATATACTAGTTTATGATTTTTGTTTGATGATAATAAACATACACATACACACATATATACATATATATATATATATATATTCATTTTAAATGTATTTTTTATTGTATTATTTTTCCATATAATTAAATAAATGTTTGTTGAACAAAAATAAATAACTCGGAATTCTTATTTCAACAAATATTTTATTCAAACAAATATTTTATTACACATACAAATACAAATTTGAGCTCTCTCTGCATTTACACATTTTCAATTCACATCAATTACAACACAATTGTCACTATACAATTCACCTCACTACATAATTCACTCATCGCTCTTATTTGATCTTAAACTCTTTTCCAACATGTATCCAGTATCTAAACTATCTGCAAAATAAACACTGATGTAGTAAAAGTGTACAGGAAATATTTTGCAAATATTTTGCAGATTAGTAAAATTGAAAAATAAACATTTTGCAATATTTTACATAACAGTAAAATTGAAAAAGAAATATTTTGCAAATATTTTGCAGCATAGTAAAATTGAAAAAAGAAATATTTTGCAAATATTTTGCAATGCACAATGGAGTGTGTGTTTGAAAATATTATTTGCCTTAGTTGTTTGGGTTTTCATTATCATTTTTTAATTCATCTTAAACGAACAACTTGTGACATGCACGGTATATCACTGTATATGCCACGAGGTCATGCACACCGATATACACTTGCTTGTTAAAATAGTAGGGACAAGTGAGCACAAGGTCAAACCCAAGCCGAGACTGGATTCAACTCAAGTGCAAATACAAAATAGCCTCAACATAATGTACACATGAATTCTCGAACAAAATAAGACTAAAATACCAAAGAGCACTAAACCAGAATCTCAATGAAATCAACATGAAATAGAACCAGACAAAGTTTATCAACCCAGATCAATGACTTGAACATGAAAATATACAAAATGTCCAAGCAAATGCAGACAACAGATTAAATACAATAAGTTTTCAAATGGCACAAGGACTACATGTATAAATATAAGTTTAGGCATTCAGGAAATGCAGCACAACCAAGTGCAGACTTCAAGTGGAACAGACTACAACAACAAAGGCATGCTACATGCATGCATTCAGGCATGAAACCAGAGTAAAGAGAAATGGATCAAGCTACATTTAGGCATGTACACATTGGAGCTACCTGTTCAACATGCTTACATGTACAAAGGATAGTGCAAATGCAGACAAATAATGGTGAATATAGAAATGGTCAGTTCAACTAACTAGTGTGGATGAGTATGTACAAAACAACACTTACACGAAAATATACAAAATGTTCAAACTGCAATAAAATATACAAAGGCACAAGCAAACTTTAGACATACTAGACTTTGAAAACAAGGTAACATGAAAACATGCTCATATATGAAAGAAGTTCAGAAATGTACACATGAAGATCAAATCAGACTTCAAGTGCAATGCACAATGGAACCAGTTCAAAAGCTACAATAACACCAGACTTACTCAAATTAAATCATGGACAAAAGTGCACCAGCCTGTCCATAAAATGTACACATTAACACACACATGAATGAACAGAGCAATGAAATGTCAGAACTCAGACTAGAACACAACGGTGTAGACTCATGAAGATCCAAGTCCAGATCAATAACATGGTAGCAACTGAGACATGAACAGAAAAAGTTAAAGGCATGAACACACATGAATCATTTCAGGCTTGAACACAGCAAGTTCAATGGATTCAGGCATGTGGAACCAAACCAGATACGAAGTCAGTAAGCGAGCACTTAAAGCGAACAATGCATACGCACGGTAACCAGAATTGATACCAGAGCCAGCACACGCACATATATACATATATACATGGTGAACACTAGCATGAATGGTCAAAGCAAGTTGGATATGGCAATGCATATGCTCATACGGCCAGAGCAAGGTACAAAGTAAGGTACACAAGAAAAGCACACACATACAACCAAAAGAAATCGAAAATTATTCAGGACGTAGTTTGAATAAAGTCGCAGTTGATATCATGTTGAACCAGTCAATCTTCAGGAAGTAAGAACTAGCCCAACATACACACACACACACACACACATATCAAATTCAAATGACAAGCTGGAAGAGAACGATGAACAAGTCAAGGCAACAAAGAACAGAATCGACTTAAACAATTCAAGCAAATTTGAATTCATCGGTGATATTTAGAGTAAGATGTCAACCAATGAACAAGTCAATATCATCACAATCGTTCAATCAAAAATCAAATGACCGAGTGAAAAAATGACACAGCGAAACCCAAATATATGAACGATATAATAGGGTTTCGTTCCCTATAAATTGAACCCAATTCATCATCGAAAATCATCGCTGTTCGAATTCAAGCAATCAACAGAGAATATAAAGAAAAACTCACCAATTTCATACCGATATTCAAACTCAACATTTGAAGCAGCCTAAGCAATCAAAGCTAGAGAATCGATTGACGAAGCAAATCAAAGCAAGATCATAACTTCAATCGACATATTTCAAGCGGCACCTTAAATTTGAAAACCCTAATCCAGACTGCAAAAGGAACAAGGCGGCCTTGATAAACAGGAAGAAAACAAAAGGGAGCATAGTTTAACTTTATTTTATTGGGCCAATATTATGTTTTATTTAGGCCGTACATTATATTAGGGCTTTATTTTACTTTAGTTGTTTTTATTTGTTTTTTAATTCTTATTTGAGTCAAACTCTAGTTTAACCAGGTTACGAACTACGTGGCATAGTTCGGAGAACTCAGTGGCTGAGTTGTGGTAGAGTTTTAAGCTTGGAGTTAGGTTAGTCTAGTTAGTAGGTGTTGCGAGTTTACGTGTTTTTGTAAGCGTCTGATTATCTAATTTCTAGTAGAAACCATGGGGGCAACATGTAGGCAGGTTATTACCAAAGCTTGGTAAATCTGTGTGTGATCTTTACTGCATTACTTTCTGTTTTTTATTTTTAATTCCGTATTAATTGTTATTAGTATCACCCTATTGTCTAACGCGCAGGAAATTTGGCACAGGCTTGAAGTGACTCATGAAGGAACCTCCAAAGTTAAAGAATCTCGCCTTGCCATGCTTAGTAGCGAGTACGAGAACTTCACAACGGCAAAGGATGAAAGCGTTAAAGAAATGTATGGACGACTTTCTATTCTTGTATACAAATCAAAATCCCTAGGAAGACCATACACAGAACTGGAAATAGTTCGAAAGATCCTCAGAATTATTCCACGAAATTTTGAAGCAAAGGTGACTGCCATCCAAGAACCAAAGGATCTGAAACAAGTTAAAGTTGAAGAACTCATCGAAAACTCACCATTTATGAGTTAGAGATCAAAATCAAGGTTGAACGTGTAGGTGGAGATATGCAGAAGAAATCAATAGCTCTCAAAAGAACAACGGAAAGTGAGATGATGACGATGATGAAGGAGCAGCTGAACCTACACTAATAATAAAGAGATTCAAAAGGTGGAACATCAAATATGTAGATTCGGTCAAAAATCAACAACTGAAGATAGGAATCGTCAAAGGTGTAAATTAAGAGTTTTAATAAATTGTTTTTGAAACTAAAATTTATCTTTTTATATGTCGTAGAATATTTTATTCAACATGTAAGTGAATTTACATGAATTATTTATTTGTAGAAAATGCGTTATTTACTTTAATTACATAGTGTTACAAATCCTCTAATCATCGTGTCCTTAACCTTTTCGTACCTTTGGGGTAGATATAGGTTGGGAATATATCTAGGAACATATATTATTTCATAGTATTCCATATTTGAATTGGAATCAAACATCTAAGAAAAGCAGGAGATCATATGTCACAAGTGCGATAAACCTGGTCATATCAAGCCAAATTGTCCTCAAAATTGAGTCAGCAATGGAAAGAAACCAAAAGGAGAAGTTTTCCAACAACTTAGGATGAAAGCGATGAAGATGAAAATGAAAGCACTGTCAGTGAGTGTGAAAAAGCAAATCCGTGTCTTCAAGGAGAAACAAGTGACAGCGATGATGATGAGCCCAATGAGGTATCAAAACTTACTCACGCACAATTACTTATACACTTTTAGGAAGTAAATGATTGTTTTGAAAGACTTAAGGAAAAATACGCTAAAATAGAATCACAATGAGATAGTTTGATAAAACTTTATAAGCAGCTTGATTAATTGGTTCAAAACTATAGGGAAAAGAGCCCTAAGTGTGATAAGTGTCTATCATTAAAAGAAGAAATAAAAAAAAAATAGAAACAAGAATTAAATTGCTTGAAAATGAAATTCTAATTTTGAAAGAAAGTGAAAATACTAGGAGAGAAAATTCTATTAAAAAGTGCACTTTTTATTAAATGAAAATGGATCTCTCAAGTCACAAGTACAACAATTGTCTACAGGTAACGCCCCACCCTGAGACCCACATTAACAAAGAGAATTACATAGTAATTCTGTCTGCTAATGCAGAGAATATGGCTGGTTAAGGGCGACCATCATAGTCTCGCATTAGATAAGAGCTAAGTTTGTCGGTTTTGGCACTTATTTTTTTTCATTTCATCTCGAGTATTCGAAATACTTAATTCCTATCTAATACACTACTATGGTGGCTATAGGATTGGTTCAGAAACAAAATATAATAACTAAGCCATCATAGATCATATGTACATACACATACATCAAATGTAATACAACCCGTCATTAGTGGTATTTAACCTCAATATATACATACATCCCCATAAAAGAATATATACATCATAAGGTTCCCAAATTAAAGATCACCATACAAAAATTAAGCAATATCCAAAGCAATGATGAAATCCAAAAGGTAAAGCTAGCATAGGTCCAAAAGCTAACCTGCAACTCGGTTTGACCTGAGTAATGAATACACGGGACAGGCTAACTAGAACTTGATATTAGCAAAAGATAAAGGAATACATGTACATAAGGGAAACATTTCTTTAAAGATAAAGGAATGATATAAGAAAATATATTTATACAACTAAGAATAGGTATTCCATAAAGGGTCAAAGTTAATCACATAATAAGGTTTAACCTGGCATAAATGTTTCACATTCAAGGGCTATACAATGTAGTGAACATAAGCAACATATAAGCCATAAGTGAAATCATCAAAAACTCCAAATCAAAACTCATGAAACTCAATAAGAGTTCATAATCCCAATATCGAAATCACCATAAAACAACATATATATATATATATATATATATATATATATATACATAAGTCTTTCTCTAAGTCAAGGCTATAAGTAAGTTCATTATCCCAAATTGGTGAAATCGAAATCAAAACTCATAAAAATTCATCGGATTGGCCAAATCCCATTTGCATGCCGAAGCGATGTTGCACGTGCCATCCCACCAGTACTATATATAATTGAGGCACCTCATGACCGAAGTCGTAAATCCCATATGACCGAAGTTATAAATCCAAATGACCGAAGTGGTAAATCCCAAACGACCGAGGTCATAATCCCAGATGACCCGAAGGTCTATAGTACTGGCAATCCCAAAATATGTCACAAACTACTAGATAGGAACACGAAAAGTGTTAACATGCATCCCATACCACATGTTCACACTTAACGGTTTACTAACCGCTATCAACGCCACATAAGAAAATAGAAATCATCATAAAATCTCAAAACTCAGAAAATTCGGAAGCGCCTCATCTCATCGGCAAGTAAAACACTATATTGAGTTCTCATAGATCATATTCCTATAATAGAAGATCTTGAACCACAACTCGCCAAATATTGGCCATCTTAGATAATTCCTAATGATAGAAATTATAATTTAAAAAACTCGCCATAAAATGGCTAAATAACTCAGAAATCAGTAACCCCTAATAGATTCGATCGTACAAGTCCGAAATTGACCGATAAAGTAAACTCACGTGTCCCATACCATATGTTTTACTAAATCATTTAATTCTCTTTCACATACCTATGAAAAGTATAAAAATAAAGTACATTATTTATAAAAGAATTTTCTAGAGAAAACAGGATTTTAAAGTAATTTTCTAAAACCATTTTGAAAGCATTTTAGTGAAAATTCCCTTTATTATAAGAAATAAATATATTTGAAATACTTTAAAATAGTTTAAAAATAATTTATAAATATTGGAAAATATTTATTTCTAAGTCCTTTGAATTGTGAAACTATTTCAAAATTTATTTTAGAAAAACTCATTTTTGAAACGATAAAAATCGATATAAACCACTGAAATTCAACATTCGAAAACAACCCAAATTCGAATCAATCTGGGACTTGGATTGACCATAACTTTTTCTCATCTATTGATAGATTAGCGCTCTAGGAAATTGTTATCCCACCTTTAGTCAAGGCCATGAACAGGAGGATTCAACCCAACCAACTTCACGATTATTGAGGCTGAAATAGGATGGATTCAGTTTAAAAGAATGAAGTTCACTTGGATATGTCGTTTGGTCAAGAAATGGGGGGTTGCATGGCTCGGTCTGGAAGATAAGCTTCATCGGCATACCTCCCATCGATCGGCATACCTCCCATCGATCGGCATACCTCCCCTCGATCGGCATACCTTCCCTCGTTCGGCATACCTCCCCTCGCTTGGGATAGCTCCCCTCGTTCGGGATACCACCCCATGGTCGGCATACCTCCCCTCATTCGGCAGACCTCCCCTATCTCGGCACACCTCCCTTCGGTAGGCACACCTCCCTTTGTTCGGCACAACTCCCCTCACTCGGCACACCTCCCCTCGCTCGGCACACCAACTGCTCCGGGTCGGTCAGCGTAATGAAGTAGGGTTCGGCTATGGCCTTGGTGGGCCCAAACTACTCGGAAGGCCCAACAACCTGGTTTTGCCTATAAATATAGCGTGCGGGTCTCTAAATGGGGGATCTTCTTCTCTCCACGGCTTTCTATTTTCTAAGGCTAAAGGTTACTCTACCAATTTGTAACTGTAATTGATTGGAACATCAATAAAAAGAAAACTACTAGAGTGGACATAGGCCAGAGTTAGCCGATCCACTATAAAATCTATGTTCTTTACTGCTTTCATTTTAATTTCGACTATTCTTCATATTATTGCTCTCTACATATATTCTATCTGTTATCTGTGACCGTTAGTTGGTGCTTTCATTTACATTTGGGTGTTAGTGATCAATTTTGGCGTAACATTTTGGTGCTTTCACCGAGAATTGAACTCAGGAATTTTGGAGCTAGGAACTTAGATTCTAGGAAACAATGGCTAGACCATCAGCAAGGAAGCAAGTGACAAAAAGGAGTAATCAGGAGGAAAGTCAAGAGGCTTCCTATGGAGTAGGTCAAGCATCCATCTACATCACTAGAGATGAGATGGAAGCGATGTTGAAAAGACAAAAGGAGATGATGCAGGCTCTTCTCAGACAATTTGCACAAGCAGGAAATGTAGGAGCTCAGATCCATGGAGCTGGATTAGAAGCGCTCAACCAGCAAGTAGAGGGAATGGCTCAGCAGGGGGCAGCCTCCAATCAACAGACGGCTAACAATCTAGATGGACCTAGACTCGGGGGCACACCACCAGGAAATGCTAGACCAATCCATGGAGGGATACCAGATTACGTTGTGCAATCCAACACCAACAGGAGTGCGGGAGTACGAGATGAGGAGTATGTGCCTGAATTTCCTCATGAACTCGGGGGGCAGACCGGAGGCAACCGACAAGGATTACAGCTTGGCGACAATGACAGATTGGCGGCGATGGTTAGACGAGCTATGAGAGGTGGATTGGTAAACAAAGACTTGGAGGATGTGAATATGAGTCCTTTTACTCCTACTATCAGGCGAGCTAGAAACTCACAGGATTTTAAGCAACCATCGTTGGAAATGTATAATGGGAAGGCAGATCCTATAGTTCATCTGACAAAGTATATGGGGCATATGGAAGTGCTGGGGGCATCAGAGGAAGTCATGGCCCGATGCTTTCCATTGTATCTGATAGACATAGCAGCACTATGGTTTAGGCAATTGGAGAGCGGTTCTATTGGAACGTGGACCGAGTTGACTGGGATGTTTATGAGGCAGTTCAGAGTTCACATTTCGAGACCTAAGAATGTGATGAGTTTGGCAGCGCTAAAGAAGAGGACCGGGGAATCTTTGAGAAGCTTTCTGACGCGATTCAATGAAGCAACAACATCAGTGGATCGACTAGATCCATCCATGGTCTTAATGGCAGCTGTATCTGGCATAGCTAATGGAACAAAGTTCAAAAATTCACTGACAAGGGATCCACCTATGGATCTAGGGGAGTTTTATCATGAAGCCGAAGGATTTCTGCGGTTAGAGGATGCAAATGCTGAGAGAGAGGAAGGAGAAGGAGATGATGTTTATGCAGTCAAGGGTGAAAATCCTTCTAAAAAATATTCAGGAACTGATAAAGGGAAACAGAAGGCTACGGATAACGACGATCGACTAATGCGACCAAGAAAGGAACCGAGGTTCACCTCTTATTCAGAGCTGAACGAGACTTTGGAACGAATTTACCAAGACACTAGGGAGTAGATTCCCTATCGAAGGCCAATGAAAAGGAATCCGACCAGCAATGAAAGAAGATCGGACAAGTAATATTAGTTCCATGAATTGAACGGTCACAGCACAAATGATTGTAGGCACTTGAAGGATGAAGTTGAGGGGCATATCCGGAATGGTCTGCTATCATAATATGTGAGAAGGAGGACTACGATGGTGGAACAAGAACGACCACCACCTGCACCTACTGGGGACGGCTCAGGATTAAGGCGTCAGCTTATTATCAGCTGATTGAAATAATGACGAATAAGTAGCAAACTCCATACCAACGCAATTAAGTCATTTACACATATACAGGACCGTGAAAGATCCTCAGGCATGCTCTGATACGACTATAAATCGCATCAATGTAGGTGTTTGCACTTCGACGTCCCTGTTTTTCTTTTATTTTCCATTTCTCATGTTTTGACTTGATTTTGTTCGAATTTTCTGTTGAAAGACTTATTTCGGACGAAAGTATGTCATCTGTGATACCATAACGTCTAAACCACTTACTCATGTAAGGGATCGTGAACGGTCCTCAGGCATGCTCTGAGATGGCGATAAACCGCCATAACAAACGAGTCAGAAATTCACTCGAACGCAAAATATGGCCTTAATAATACTAAATCCCCCCCTCCCCGAGCACACATAACTCGCCTTGAACGGCACCCGATCGCGAACGATCACAAATCGCCTCGAACGGCAGCCGATCGTGAACGGTCCCAACTTGCCTCGAACGGCACCCGATTACGAACGATCACAAATCGCCTCGAACGGCACCCGACGGCGAACGGTCCCAACTCGCTTCGAACGACACCCGATGACGAACGATCACAAATCGCCTCGAACGGCACCCGACGGCGAACGGTCCCAACTCGCTTCGAATGGCACCCAATCACGAACGATCACAAATCGCCTCGAATGACACCTGACCGTGAATGGTCCCAACTCGCCTCGAACGGCACCCGATCGCGAACGATCACAAATCGCCTCGAATGGCACCTGACCGCAAACGGTCCCAACTTTTCCTTGAACGACACCCGATCGCGAATGATCAAAATCGCCTCGAACGGCACCCGACCGTGAACGGTCCTAACTCGCCTCGAATGGCACCTGATCGCGAACGATCACAAATCGCCTCGAACGGCACCTGACTGCGAACGGTCCCAACTCGCCTCGAATGACACCCGATTGCAAACGATCACAAATCGCCTCGAACGACACTCGACCGCGAACGGTAACATACTACCCCAAATGACATACAATCGTGAATGATCATCATTCGCGGCAAGTAAAGCTATCAATTTCTTTGCAAGTCATTAACAGGATACGAACATCTAGCTTATTGAGCTACAAAACACACCTTCCAATAGCAAGGCATGTTTTGGAGGGCAAAGTGTTAACCAGCCTTTAGTCAAGGCCATGAACAGCCAGATTCATCCCAACCAATTTCACGATTATCGAGGCTGGAGTAGGATGGATTCGGTTTAAAAGAATGAATTTCATTTGGATATGTCATTTGGTCAAGAAATTGGGGGTTGCATGGCTCGGTCTGGAAGATAAGCTTCGATCGGTATACCTCCCCTCGATCGGCATACCTCCCCTCGTTCGGCATACCTCCCCTCGGTCGGCACACCTCCCCTCGCTCGGCACACCTCCCCACATTCGGCATACCAACTGCTCAGCGTCGGTCGACATAATGAAGTAGGGTCCGGCTATGGCCTTGGTGGGCCCAAACTACTCAGGAGGCCCAACAACCTGGTTTTGCCTATAAATACAGCATGTGGGTCTCCAGATGGGGGATCTTCTTCTCTCCGCTCTCTGACTTTCTATTTTCTAAGGCTAAAGGTTACTCTATCAGTTTGTAACTCTAATTGATTGGAACATCAATAAAAAGGAAACTTATGGAGTGGACATAGGCCGGAGTTAGCCGAACCACTATAAAATCTGTGTTCTTTACTACTTTCATTTTAATTTCGACTGTTCTTCATATTATTACTCTCTACATATATTATATCTGTTATCTGGTGCTTTCATTTACATTTGGTTGTTAGTGGCTAATTTTGGCTCTAACAGAAATCATCTCAAATTTGCATCAAAACAAATGACAAAACTATAGCAATTCAAAGGCAAAGTTACGAATTAAAGTCACAAGAACAAAAGCAAGTGGTCAAGTATCAAGTCGACCTTAAGGTCGACCACTCTATTCCTTAGGTCCAACTATAGGTCAACCACATAGTTGACTTGGAGATGAGTATGGTAGACCTCAAGTTAGACCATTCATATTGGAATTCGTTTTCCCCTTCACAGTTCAACTTCTTTGCTCGGTTCAATCTTTGAGCACCATTTTGACATAGCTACCGGTTGTTTCAGGCCATGAAAATTGACATGCAAATAGAGTGACATTTAAACTACAACTCAGAAAAGAATCGACAGTATTTAGCGGCGAAAACAAAGAGATATAAGCACTCAGAGTGGCAACCAGAACAAGATTTTAACAAAGAAATATTAACAGAGAAAACTTCCTATACAGTAAAAGATTTAGCCAAATTTATCATAGGAGATTCATTTTTCCTGCTAGCAATTGTGAGCTTTGAACTGACCTGGTGTTTTAGCAAAGTTATTAGGTGCAAGCAATGATCTTTGATGAAGAAATGGAGCTCAAGGGACCTGTATTTGCTGAGAGAAGAACATGCAACAAGAAACAAAACATTACAGACAAATTCATATCTCAATTCAAGAATTTTTGATGAAATAACTTAGTATTGGATGGAGATTACCTTCTCTATTCTTATCTTAATGGATTAACTTCTTGAATTAGCAGCAAATTAGGTGAAATTTGATTTTAATTTGAGGAAGCCATTGATTTTCTTTGTTATTTACTTTAACTTTCTTAGAGAAGGAAGGAAAGAAAATAACCATGTACAACTACTTTCACAAGCCAGAAGCCTCAAGGAAAGAGGCAAATGGATCATTTCATACTCAAATAGGCCCAAGTGTAAATATACTTAGTGAAATAAAGAAGCAACGTACATATATTAGCCTATTTTTACACTACATTCACATTTTCAACAATTTAAAGTCAACAAAAATGTATACATCTTATTTGTATTGTAATAAAATTGTTATTGTAACAAAATAAAATTTATTTTAATTATAAAGAGAAATCTTTAACAATAAAACCCTATTTTTAACAATATTTAACAATTTACACTATTTTAGTGTAAAAACACCATTTTTATATATGGTTCAAAAATCATTTTCTTTGTCAAATAAATTGCAATAAATCATTTTAACACTTTTTAATCATCAAAATAATTTTTTAGACCATATTTCATCTTTTATTTTAATAAAATACATAATATCTTCATATTTCAAATTTTAAAATCAATAAAAGATTAATATTGACAATATTTTCCTATATTGTTGCATTTACCCAAAAAAATTGCACTTTGATTATTTTCTACTCAAATTCTCAAAATAAAGTTTTTTAAATTTTATTTTCATTACTTTAGATTTATTTCAACAATTTAATGTTGAAATACAGCACCTAATTAATTTATTAGCTCCAACCTAATAAACACCCAATATTTCAATTTATTTAAACCAAATACTTATCCAATCAATATTTAATCCCATATTTATACCAAAATAAACAACACAAAGTTCCAAACTTTATTTTTCTCATTTTATCTACAGAATTCATTCCAAATAAACAATTTAAAATTTCCAATTATATTTTAGTTTACAATATTAAATTATAACTTCTGTTATAATTTAATATATAGAGGTAATCTCCAATCCAAGGTTGTTACATACAACTTTAAAAAAAATTCTCCAAAGAAGAAAGATCACTTAATATGCTATTGGGGAAAAAAACTGTTAATACTATTAGATAAGAACTTGGGTATACTTAATCTGTTAAAGGTAGAAGTAAAACTAGTGCACGATTTATGAAAAAATTAGACACAATCAAAATAATTTCCGGTGTAGACCCAAACACATGAAAACTATACCAATTTGGGTTCCTAAAGGCATGACTGTAAAGTCCCTTAAAGTAAAACAAATATGAGAGCCAAAAGGAACAAACATAGACTATCTGGGTTCTATGCAAACTTGTTTCTCAAAATTATCTATCACTAACAATCATGAACCTATGAAAACAAATAGGTCACTAAATTCTTTTCTCATGTAGGTGTGTTGGCAGACTAAGGAACGACAATATTGGTACCTGGATTCCGGCTGTTCTAGGCACATGACGAGAGGCAAATCAAAGTTCCTTAGCCTAGAGAAGTACAAAGGTGAAAAAGTCACAATTGGCAACAATGATAAATGTAAAATTATCGGTAAAGGTAAAGTAGGTAACGGTGCATTTACCTTAAACGATGTATTATATGTTGAAAATCTATACCATAATCTGATTTCAATCAGCTAGTTATGTGATAAGGGAATGAATGTTGTTTTTGATTTTGATTTTGATTTGTGCATAATTGTTGACCAATCATCAAAAGAAACATTATTTTCTGGTAAAAGGAAAGGTAATATATACTCTCTATCTTTTGATGATCTCACTCTTTCAAAATGTTTGATAGCTAAGTATGTTGAAGTAAACATATGGCATAGATGATTAGGACATGCTAGCATGAATCTGTTAAACAATTAAAAAGAAATGACTTAGTAAGAGGTTTATCATCTCATGATTTCAAAACAGAAAATCTATGTAAAGCATGTACTATGGGAAAACATAAAAAAATCATCTTTTCATGCTAAGAACACTGTAAGTACTTCTAGAGTCCTTGAACAAGTTCATATGGATCGGTTTGGACCTAACAATATTGCAAGTTTTGGTGGTAAGAAATATTGTTTTGTATTGGTCAACGATCACTCAAGATACAAGTGGGTATATTTCTTAGCTAAAAAATCAAAAACTTTCTCATACTTAAATAAATTCACAAAATTAGTTCAAAATGAAAAAAGAGTTTATATTATTTCGCTAAGAAGTGATCATGGTGGATAATTTAAAAATTATGAATTTGAAAACTTTTGTGATGAAAATGGATTTAAACATGAATTCTCTGCCCCACCCATTCCACAACAAAATTGAATAGTCGAGAGAAAGAATCGAACCTTACAAGGGTCGGCTAGTTCTATGATAAATGAGTATGAATACCCTTGTTCTTTTGGGCAAAGGCAGTAAATACAACTTGTCATGTAATGAATAGAGTCATGAACATGCCAATTGTTAAGAGAACTCCATATGAACTATGGTTCAACAAAAAGCCGAACATCGCATATTTCAAAGTTTTTGGCTGTCTGTGTTTTATTCTTAATACAGGCGATCAATTTGGAAAATTTGAGCCAAAAGTCGACGAAGGCATGTTCATGGGATACTCTTCCAGAAGCAAAAGCTTATATAATATACAACAAATGGATGAGAACAATCGTGGAGTCGATTAATGTGAAATTTGATGAAGGCATTGATGATCGAAGCAAGGAAACAATCAAAAGCAATGTCGAAGAGTAAAACGAAAAAGATGAAAGTGAAAATCCCAAGGAAACTCCAACCGCGGAAGAATTCCAAAGAAATCTAGAACCAGACAGATTGAAAATCAAAGCAGATCATCCTCCAGAATTGGTAATAGGTAACCCTACCGTAGGTGTTCAAACTCATTCCTCCTTTAGAAATTTATATGATTTGTGCCTATACAGTGGATTTATTTCCGAAAATGAACCCAAAGACATAGGTACAGGTCTCAATGATGAAAGTTGGTTTATGGCTATGTAAGAAGAGCCAAATAAGTTTGAATGAAATGATGTTGGGATTCTAGCAACTAGACATAATGATTATCCAGTTGTAGGAACCAAATGGATTTTTAAAAACAAATTTGATGAATCTGGTATTGTGATTAAGAACCATCACAACCCATTTTGCTGTACTAATTTAAACTAATTTTAAACATATCTATCAGCCAAATCACACGGGAAAACGGATAGTGAAAGAAAGAAAGAAGGTAGAAGATAGAAAGAAGATAGATGAAAAAGAGAACAATTCAGAATCTCACAGTGGAACGAATGATATATAATATTAACAGTCTTTACATGAAACCAAATCTATTACTTTATAACAGATACAGACTTTAATCAGAGTAACATCTATCAAGCTTGGACAGTTTATAACAACCTGCCCCAACTTGATGACAACACAACCAAGTACAACTAAATATAAGCATCTACGTGAATATGTCTCCTGATTCCAGCTCCTCTCCTGGAGCTTCTAGTCTTCCAGCTAAACCTTAAAATATGCTCGGTCTGACCCGATCAAATAGGAAAAACACCACGCCTGGGTTAATCTGCTAAACCAGGGTGAGAAACACACTCAACCTAATAATTGAAGTTTAAAAATCCTTTGAAATCAAAGGTATCTCGTAAGACCACGCTACAAATAAACATGTCGGGTTTTTACCTTTCGATAACCAAAACATTTCTCATCAAAATCCTCTGATATTATAATAGTGTCCAAGTACAAATACTTTTTCAAATAGTTGAAATTGTTACATTATTAAATTCCAGCAAATACTTGGTTCTACAATCAAAACCGTAAAAGGAACGTAGGTAGAATGGATTTTCAACCAATGACTAGACACTAGGTTACAACCTATCACGGTACCTGGTCTAGACCAGCATACCGAGGACCCCTCCTGTTCCTCTACAACACAAGACCAGAGATACCCCTTACTGGATAGTTGGAATAAGATCACCGCACGGTCGGGATTAGCAACCGCCCACACAGCCGAATAAAAAGGGACCTCTAGACAGGGATGACCTTACCTTAATTGGCTGCTACCCACTTAGCCTTGCCGCGTATCCCTTGATTTTCACTCATCCTCGGTTGATGAGGTTCGAGGCTCTGCGTTACATTTTTAGAACATTTACTTAGAATGTTCACCATCCTCATGATGATTTTCTGAAAGCATTCATTCATATATGTCCATTACGGGTTCGAACGTAATCGAAGTCACTATTACTACTACGTCCATTTCGGAATCACCCTCAGGATTAGTAGCGATTAGCCCTTGCACTTCACTGCTCCATCTTTGATTCCAAGCTCTAGTCTTCATCACAAAAACATACTCTTTGGATCGATGTGTTTTTCGGATTACAAATCCGATCTCGGTCTCTTCAAAAAAACGTTCGCTATTTCCAAGTAAACTCAACCCCGGTTCTTTAGGAAATATACAAATGAAAAATAAGATCGGAGTTCACATCCTAACCGTTTGTGGAAGGGTTTCTTTATAATTCGTCCTAGAGAACAAACGAGTTTATACATAAGGTATAGCACCTCGAACGGTAACCGTACCATATAATTCCTGAGTTTCCTCTAGATATTTCCAAAGTTAAGTTTTGTCCAGATTGTTAGTCGGTTATTTAACTATCAAAATAATCAATCAATTCAACCAAGTTTATTTCCCATTGCAACTATTAATCCTTGTTTACATTTAAAATCCAAATAGATTAGGATTTAGTAAGTAAGCTTATTTCACTGGGTAAATATATTCTCAAAACCATTTTTCTAAAATCATAGTTATAAAGTCTCAATTAAATTTCTCAAGACTTTAAATAAAATACTCTTTTACAAAAGTTACTATAATATGTTATTTAAAACAACATTTATATTTAATAGATTTATATTAAAGAAAATATACTTAAATATTAATTTCTCTAAAATAAAAATTAACTTTTAAAATGATCATTACGAAAATAGTTTTATACTTGCAATAGTTTAAATAACTCATAACTTATAATAAAAATTATACCTTTATAAAGATTTCCGAAAAATAATAAACTACTTTTGACATTTCCAAAATAATTACCAATTCTTTGAAAACATCATTAGAAAATAATATTTATTTCAAACAAAACTAGATTCAAAGCTGACCCAAACATAATAAGGCTTATCAGTCTCAACGATACTTATCAAGCTACAATTCATAGTCTAGCATGACAATACAGATATTCAAAATCAATTAGCTTCCATAGATCGATTCATTATATGCTCAAATATAAGTAACAGGCAAATAAACAGATATATGCATAAGAAGAAGATCAGAGATTTAATCATTGCTAGTAAGCAGTTGCATAGAAAATATCAGATGAATGGCTTAAACTACCCATAGAAGTTAAATTAAATAGTTAGCAGAATGGTGTTTGATTTTGCTGACCAGATATCAAGCAGTTTGAATAATCTACATTTATCACATTTCTTTTATTTGGGAACATCTTAACAGATAGGCCATATAAATTATACAATGGCATTCTCAATGGTAATTTAAGCCTGTAAAATTTTACTTATTTACCTTCACAACGGATCATACGACGGCGTAATATCCGTCTATACGAACCATCTTCTTAATAACACTTTATTATATGTGAAATTAAATAATTAGTATAAATATAAAATCATTTAAGAACTTGGATTAATCCAAGAGTATAAACATTTTATTTTACTTAATTATCTACTAAATTTTACTCAAATTATTCAAATAAAACTCAAGTATTAATAATAAAATTATTTTAAAAAGCTTGACTACTTTATAATAAAATAACTTATTTAAATGACCTCAATTAAATAGCCTTAAAGTAAAACAAATTTATTAATTTTAAAATTCCTTGTCTATATTAAAACTTAAATAAACATTTTAATATAAAAGAGGATTGGTTCAAAACATACGCTTTGGGATTGTTATGGATTTACTTTTACATTAACTATCTTTCCTTTATTATTAATTCTTGTTTGAAAATAAACAAGGACCAATATGGGCCGTAATCCAAAGCCCAAAAACTAAAAAACAAACCCGTACCTATTTTATTTGCACAAACCCAAATAGGCCATAGCCCAAACCCAAAAAAACCTACCCACTTCTCCTCTATCTCTTCTCTCTTCCTCTCACCTACCAAACTAACATTCCCAAATCCACTCGAATTCCGATGCCACAAACCGAAAAACATCTCCGATCAACTCAATCATATTCCTTCTCGAACTAGACTTGATCATGAAACAAGACACAACCTAGATCGAACCCAAACTGCCTCGCTAGGTTCATCCAGCTTTGGAAAGCCCTTCGTGCATGCTGTGCATGTGCATACCCTCGCCTCAGATTAACTCACCGATGTGGCACTACCATCCACTCCCTCATCATCCCTAGATCCAAATTGCCGCTTCGCTAATGCCCTGTAACCACTTACACGAGATTCAACCCATCACGCGAAAACAAGAAAAACCCATACCTCCGCAGTTTGACGAACTGCACTCGCCACATTCCACCAATCGAAACAACTCCCCCACTAAGCGAAAGCCCTACCCTGATGCTACCTTCCTGCCAAACCCTGAAGTTCTCGGTCGCGCCACCTTCTCCCGGTTCGATCGCATTCGTCGGTCTCCCAATGCCTTCCCAAAACCCTACAGCTCGCTTGTTCTTCCAAACCCAACCCAAAACCAAGATTCCATCAGGGTAGTCACCTCCCCTAGGTCCTCTGCTCCCTCCAGACAAGGCTGCACCATCCCACGGCGACGAAGTCGACAAATTTTTTTTTTGAAAGGATTCCGGTCATCCTTCAATCTCTCGTGATATAGAACACTAAATATTACAATTTTACTACTAAACTTCATATTTCTACACAAGAATCCTAATTGCATGCTTGAATTATTGATTTAAAAATATTGAATTTTCGCTAATGTATGTTATTTACTGTAAAACTTATCATTATCTAACTACAAAGCATAATCCATTCACAAACTATTTTTAACTTAAACTACGCCAGGAAATAAATATTTTCTTAGTTTACATGATCATCAAATATGAATTAGATTAAGAGTTTTAGATTTTTGAAACTGGGATGAACAAACATATTCACTGTCAACAGGGAAACAGATCAATCCAATTCCAGATTTAAAATTCAATTCCAGATTTAAAATTAAAGTTTCTCACCTTAATCATATTGATTCCAGATGCTTTAAGTTGAAGTTTTGAAGATCTTTAATTTGAATTCTGAACTTGCTTTTAAAATCTCTTGGTGGTTTGAATTTTAAACAGAGATGCTCCCAGAACATCACCTATTTCCAGACTTGGTTACAGAGTAACTTTTTTTTGTTTCCTGTTGCTTGAATTCTTGCTTATAGTTTTAGACAGAGGATATATTCTTCTTAAGTTACAGGTATAAATTTCAAACAACAACCCGGATCAAATATATATACATGCTTTGCAACATCAGATAATAGACTGAGATGATCTTTTGGTGGCTGGGCAGGTGTTTACTTTATGGAAAAAATATTTGAAAAGAAAAAGATAATCATTACAACATGTTATCAGTTGTTTCCTGCCAGATGTTCGTATGTTTTCTAATTTAAATTTTATTACTTATTACCCATTGTTTTACTTGATTTAAAACAGTTTTTGTTAACCTGTTTTCTCTTAACAACTAATGATTTGAAATTTTCCTATTATTATGTATTTTATATAAACCATTAAATACTTTAAGTATATGTAAGCATACCTATGAAGATAGATAGCCTATATTTATCCTTTGACAAAGTTATTGTTTGCATTTATCTCTTATACATTTTAAAACAAAAATGAGAAACTAGTAAATTAAAATAACACTTCTTGGCATTCCTTCATATATATATTACTTAAATAAAATAAATAACATTTTATATTAAACACCCTATATACATGTGTATCATAAGAACTATAAGATGGTTAAAACTATTTTTAAGCCTTCCCGTATATATGTATTCATATATACATCTTTTAATTTATAACATAGAAATATATTACTTTCAAATAAACTAAATTCATTTGTTATCTATGTATATATATAATTTCTCCTAGTTATACTTGTGTGATTATTATACACATCATTTAATTTGTAACATTTATTTATTTATTTATAAATATTATAAATTTTCCCTTTTGAACTTATCTTTATATATATATATATAACTTTTCTTATTCATGGTATATACATACACACACACACATATATATTATTTTAGAAATTTCAACTTAAAACACCCTTTTTTGTTTAATATAAACAATATTGTTTATATGCCCAAAATCCAAAAAAATCCTTTTTGCTTCATTATCTATTTATTGCTATGTATTTCTATCACATTATATATATACACATATTTTATCTCTAAAACAAAATATACGTATACAAGAAATTCCCATTTGATAAATCTCCTATTTTAATATAGATCTGAAAATTTAAATTATATTGGTTTTGGAAAATTGGATACAATTATTATCAGTTGTTGGGGATGTTTGTATACTAAAATACAATATTATTGAATATTATAAATTAATATTCACAACTCGGGATGTTAAAAATCCCAGATCGTTACGTTCCTTCCCCTTTAAAAGAATTTCGTCCCCAAAATTCGATAACTAAGTTAGTAAAACTATCTACAGACATTAGAACTGATTAATAACAACCCATACTACACCAATAAATGCATAAATTTCATACTTATATATATATATATCAACAACATACATTACATCTTGTACAAGCCAAAATATTCCTATGAGTGCTATCAACATCCACACAAATATACATACATATACGTATACATACATACATATACATATATATATATACACATACACATACACACACACACACATATATATATTGCCCTACCAAACATTAACGCCTAACATCCACGACGTCCAAGGGTCATAAACACATACAAAAAGGCATACACTACCTAGAGAAAGCAATCCAACACTAACTATGGACTCTTACTACTTGAGTCCTCCCCTTTGGGTCCCGACAATTCCCTGGACTCTACATCACTGTCCGTAACCCATACAATCTCTGGACTAAGCTCTCTCTAAAGGAAATCTACCTCAGCAATTGTCTCCTTAACAACTTCACTTATCTCCCAAATGACTACATCGTCATTTTCCGATTCAAGATCCTCCTCTACTTCAAACTCTTCCTCGTCGTCAAACTCATCATCTTCACCCTTGACCTCAAACTCTTCTTCACTGTTGAATTCTTCCTCGGGGTCTTCTTTCTGAAGCTGAGGCTGTGGTTGCTCAACAGGCTCTACCGGCTCTTCTGGCTCTTCCTCATATAAAGACGGCTCGTTAAGATCCTCCCGAATTGTCCCGACCCGGTCAAAATCACCATCCCTCCTAGTCCTAGCCAATGCTCCACCTCGACTAATGCTATGGGTTCTCTACAATCTATACCAAAACCCAAAGGTGAGATCCTAAGGTTTAGACTTCTATAGGCTAAAAAGTACATCAAGGTTCAGATTTCAAAATTTATCCCCCCTTTAAATTTCTATTACCCAAAAATTTTAAAATCATTTTTCCAAAAATAGTTTAAGTATATATTCGAAAAATGGATACAAGGTAGAGAAAAATATATATAATAACACTGTAAGTTTATAAACAACTTATTTCTTCAATTTATAGATCTATATTTATATTTATATACAACAAAGTAAAGTGTTATAAGGTTTTAAATTCTCAAATATCCTTTTAAAAATCCATAGTTATGAAATTATCTTTATTGGTGGAATTTTTTTCCAAAATATTAGTCTAAAAGTTTTCTAAGCCCCTTTGGCAAATAAAACTCAATAAAAATCCAATTTTTCCAAGATTCAAATCCCAAAGGGGTCTAGATCTCTAAGGGTATACTCAAGTCAAAAAGGGAAACCAATGAAAATACTCTAAGACCACTCAAATCCTAGATGATGAATTATTATCATCACAACCAATCATTTTAATACCATATATTTAAAAATCATACCTTTTATGTAGAAAAATATATTTTGGGTAAAATTATTTCATCCACCCTTCAAAACAATATTGTGTTCGTTGGCCTGGTTCAAGTGTTTAGAGATCCCTATCAATAACATTAACTACTCATATTGACTAGAATCATATGCCACTCAACCGATCAATTAACACAATATATAAAATCATTTTTATATAACTAACAAATACGCGCTCTCGTATATATATACACACCCAGATTCAAATAGGTTGCTACAGACTCTATCCCTAATGAGCAACCCACCCAAACCTAGGTATTCGCTCAACCTAGGCTCTGATACCACAATGTCACAAACCATTTTTCCGTACCTATTTAAACTTATTTTAAAGACACCTGTCAGGCAAATCGCATGGGAAGACGTATAGTGAAAGAAAGAAAGAAGGTAGAAGATAGAAAGAAGATAGAAGAAAAAGAGAACAATTCAGAATCTCACAGTGGACAAATAATATATAATATAAACAATCTTTACATGAAACCAAATCTGTTACTTTATAATATATACAGACTTTAATCAGAGATACATCTATCCAGCTCGGACAGTTTATAACAACCTGCCCTTACAACTTGTTGACAACACAACCAATTATAACTAAATATAAGCATCTACGTGAATACGTCTCCTCAATCCAGCTCCTCTCATGAAGCTTCTAGTCTTCCATCTAAACCTGGAAATATGCTCGGTTTGACCCGAGCACATAGGAAAAACACCATGCCGGGTCAGTCTAGTAAACCAGCATGAGAAACACACTGAACTTGATTAATTAAAGTTTAAAAATCCTTTAAAATCAAAGGTATCTCGTAAGACCATGCCATAAATAAACATTTTAGGTTTTTACCTTATGATAACCAACACATTTCTTATCAAAATCCTCTGATATTATAATAGTGTCCAAGTACAAATACTTATTCAAATATCCAAAATTGTTACATTATTAAATTCCGGCGAATACTTGGTTCTACAATCAAAACCCTAAAAGGAACGTAGGGGGAATGGATTTCCAACTAATGACTAGGCACTGGGGTACAACCTATCACGGTACCTGGTCTAGACCAGCATACCGAGGACCCCTCCTGTTCCTCTACAACACAAGACCAGAGCTACCCCGTACTGGATAGTCCGAATAAGATCATCGCACGGTTGGGATTAGTAACCGCCCACACAGCCGAATAAAAAGGGACCTCTAGACAGGGATGACCTTACCCTAATTGGGTGCTACCCACTTAGCCTTGCTGCATGTCCCCTAATTTTCAGTCATCCCTGGTTGGTGAGGTTCGAGGCTCAGTGTTACCTTTTTAGAACATTTACTTAGAATGCTCACCGTCCTCCTGATGATATTTTGAAAGCATTCATCCATACAAGTCCGTTTCGGGTTCGAACGGAACCGAAGGCACTATTTCTACTACATCCATTTTGGAATCACCCTCAGGATTAGTAGCGATTAGCCTTGCACTTCACTGCTCCATCTTCGACTCCAAACTCTAGTCTTCATCACGAAAACGTACTCGTTGGATCAAAGTTGTTTTCGGATTACAAATTCGATCCCGGTCTCTTCGAAACAACATTCGCTATTTCCCGATAAACTCTACTGCGGTTCTTTAGGAAACATAAAGACGAAAAATAAGATCGTAGTTCACCTCCTAATCGTTTGTGGATGGGTTTCCTTATAATTCGTCCTAGAGAACAAATGAGTTTATACGTACGGTATAACACCTCGAACGGTAACCATACCATATAATTCTCGAGTTTCCTCTAGATATTTCCAAAGTTTAGTTTTGTCCAGATTTGATAGTCGGTTATTTAACTATAAAAATAATCAATCAATTCAACCAAGATTATATCCCATTGCAACTATTAAACCTGGTTCACGTTTAAAATCCTAATAGATTAGGATTTACTAAGTAAGTTTATTTCACTTGGTAAATATATTCTCAAAACCATTTCCTAAAATCATAGTTATAAAGTCTCAAATAAATTTCTCAAGTCTTTATATAAAATACTCTTTTATAAAAGTTACTATAATATTTTATTAAAAAAAAACATTTATATTTAATAGATTTATGTTGAAGAAAATATACTTAAATACTAATTTCTCTAAAATAAAAATTAACCATTAAATGATCATTACAAAAATAGTTTTATACTTTCAATAGTTTAAATAACTCATAACTTATAATAAAAATTATACCTTTATAAAGATTTCCAAAAATAATAAACTACTTTTAATAATTCCAAAATAATTATCAGTTCTTTAAAAACATCATTAGAAAATAATATTATTTCAAACCAAACTAGACTCAAAGCTGACCCAAACAGAATAAGGCTTATCAGTCTCAACGTTACTTATCAAGCTACAATTCATAGTCTAGCATGACAATACAGATATTCAAAATCAAACAGCTTCCAAAGATCGATTCATTGTATACCCAAATATAACTAACATGAAAATAAACAGATATATGCATGAGAAGTAGATCAGAGATTTAATCATTGCTAGTAAACAATTACAAAATTATATCAGATGGATGGCTTAAACTACCCACTGAAGTTAAATAAAATAAGTAGCGGAATGGTGTTTGATTCCGCTGACCAGATATCAAGCAGTTTGAATAATCACATTCATCACATTTATTTTATTTGGAACCATCTTAACAGATAGGCCGTATAAATTATACAACAACATTTATTCTCAACGGTAATTTAAGCTTGTAAAATTTTAATTATTTAACTTCACAACGGATCGTACGACGACATAATATCCGTCGATACAAACCAACTTCTTAATAACGCTTTATTATATGTGAAATTAAATAACTATTATTAATATAAAATCATTTAAGAACTTGGATTAATGCAAGATTATAAACATTTTATCTTACTTAATTATTTACTAAATTTTACTCAAATTATTCAAATAAAAGTCAAGTATCAATAATAAAATTATTTTAAAAGCTTGACTACTTTATGAAAAATAACTTATTTAAATGACCTAAATTAAATAGTCTTAAATTAAAACAAATTTATTATTTTTAAAATTCCTTGTCTATATTAAAACATAAATAAACATTTTAATATAAAAGAGGATTGATTCAAAACATATGCTTTAGGAATACAATTTGTTATGGATTTACTTTTTCATTAACTATTTTTCCTTTATTATTAATTCCTGTTAGAAAATAAACAAGGACCAATATAGGCCGAAATCCAAAGCCCAGAAACTAAGAAAACAAACTCGAAACTATTTTATTTGCACAAACCCAAATGGGCCATAGCCCAAACCCCAAAAAACCTACCCACTTCTCCTCTATCTCTTCTCTCTTATTTGCACCTACCAGACTAACATTCCCAAATCCACTCGAACTCCGACGCCACGAACCCAAAAACATCTCCGATTAACTTAATCATCCTCCATCTCGAACTAGACTTATCATGAAACAAGACACAACCTAGATCAAACCCAAACTACCTCGCTCGATTCATCCAACTCTGGAAACTGCTTCGTGCACGCTGTCCATGTGCACACCTTCACCTCAGACCAACTCACCGCCGTGACACCATCACCCAGTCCCTCATCATCCCTAGATCCAAATTGCCACTTCGCCGATGCCCCGTAACCACCTACATGAGATTCAACCCTTCACACGAAACCATGAAAAACCCATACCTCCGCTGTTCGACGAACTACACTCGCCACACTTCACCGATCGAAACAAATCTCCCACCAATCGAAATCCCTACCATGATACTACCTTCCTGCCAAACCCCAAAGATTTCAGTCGCGCCACCTTCTCCTAGCTCGATCGCGTTCGTCGGCCTCCCAATGCCTTCCCAAAACCCTATAGCTCGCTCATTCTTCCAAACCCAACCCAAAACCAAGATTCCGCCATGGTAGTCACCTCCCCTAGGTCCTCCCGCTCCCTCCAAACAAGGCCGCAACACCCGCGGCGACGAAGTCGATAGAAAAAGATTTTTGATCGGATTCCCATCATCCTTCAATCTCTCATGATATAGAACACTAAAAATTACAATTTTACTACTAAAATTCATATTTCTACACAAGAATCCTATTTGCATGCTTGAATTCTTAGTTTAAAATTATTGAATTTTCACTAAAATATGTTATTTATTGTAAAACTTATCATTATATAACTGCATAGCATAATCCATTCACAAACTATTTTTAACTTAAACTATGCTAGGAAATAAATATTTTCTTAGTTTACATCATTATCAAATATGAACTAGATTAAGAGATTTAGATTTTTGAAACTGGGATGGACAAACATATTCACTGTCAACAGGGAAACTGATCAATCCATTTCCAGATTTAAAATTAAAGTTTCTCACCTTAAACATTTTGATTCCAGAAGCTTTAAGTTGAAGTTTTGAAGATCTTTAATTTGAACTCTGAACTTTCTTTTAAAATCTCTTGGTGGTTTTAATTTTAAACCGTGATGCTTCTTGAACTTCACCTATTTCCAGACTTGGTTACAGAGTAACTTTCTTTTCTTTATATTTTATATTTTTTTCCCTGTTGCTTGAATTCTTACTTATAGTTTTAGATAGAGGATATATTCTTCTTAAGTTATAGGTTTAAATTTCAAACAACAACCCAGATCAAAGCCTATATATATACATGCTTTGCAACATCAGATGATAGACTGAGATGATCTTTTGGTGTCTGGGCAGGTGTTTGCTTTATGGAAGAAATATTTGAAAAGAAAAATATAATCATTACAACATGTTATCAGTTGTTTCCTGCCAAATGTTCGTACGTTTTCTAATTTAAATTTTATTACTTATTACCCATTGTTTTACTTGATTTAGAACAGTTTTTGTTAACCTGTTTTCTCTTAACAACCTATATTTATCCTTTGACAAAGTTATTGTTTGCATTTATCACTTATACATTTTAAAACAAAAATGAGAAACTAGTAAATTAAAATAACACTTCTTGGCATTCCTTTATATATATATATTACTTCGATAAAATAATTAACATTCTATATTAAACTTTTCTTATTCATGGTATATATATATTATTTTATAACTTTCAACTTAAAACTCATTTTTTATTTAATATAAGCAATATTGTTTATATGCCCAAAATCAAAAATATCCTTTTTACTTCATTATCTATTTATTGCTATCTATTTCTATCACATTATATATATACATATAAATTTTATTATCCTTATATGTAAAAACTATATGCATATGATTTTTTCCAATTTATTTAATTCTCTATTATATTTTATCTTTAGAACAAAATATACATATTTTATCTCTAAAACAAAATATACATATATAAGAAATTCCCATTTAATAAATCTCCTATTTTAATATGAATCTGAAAATTCAAATTATATTGGTTTTTGGAAAATTAGATACACTTATTATCAGTTGTTGGGGATTTTTGTATACTAAAATACAATATTATTGAATATTATAAATTAATATTCACAATTCGAGATGTCAAAAATCCTGGGTCGTTACAGGAACAAAGCTAGGTTAGTTGCTAAAGGTTATAATCAAGTTGAAGGAATTGACTTTGATGAAACTTTTGCATCAGTAGCTAGACTAGAATCCATTAGAATATTGTTAGCTTTTGCTTGTTATAAAGGATTTAAACTTAGAAAAATGGATATTAAAAGTGCCTTTTTGAATGGAATTTTGAAAGATGATGTATTCATTGAGCAACCTGAATGATTTGAAAATCATGAATACCCTAACCATGTTTACAAACTGAAGAAAACACTATATGGATTAAAATAAGACCCAAGGGCTTGGTATCAATGTCTTAGCACCTCTCTCCTTGAAAATGGGTTCAAAAGGGCTGTGTAGACACCACATTATTTCTATTTTACGAAAATGATGACATTATTTATGGTTCCACTAACAACCTTTTGTATGAGAAATTTGAAAGAGTCATGTAGGAAAAGTTTGAAATGAACTTGGTAGGAGAGTTGAATTTTTTTTCTAGGATTTCAAATCAAACAAAGCGAAAAAGGTACGTTAATATCTCAAACAAAATATATCTTAAAGCTTGTCAACAAATTTGGATTGGAAGATGCTAAACCTGTAAAAACTCCCATGAGCACAACAATTAAACTTAATAAGGATGAAAAAGGTGAGGTAGTTGATCAGAAGCAATATCGAGGTATGATTGGATCACTTCTTTATCTTACTGCTTCTAGACCATACATCATGTTCTCTGTTTGTTTATGTGCATGATTTCAATCAAATCCAAAAGAATCTCATTTAAAAGCCACCGAAAGAATTATCAGATATCTATTGCACACCCCACATTTTGGTCTATGGAATCCAACTAATGATAACTTTGAATTAAATGATATTTAGTTGCAGACTATACTGGATGTCTAGTTGATAGAAAAAGTACTAGTGGAATGTATTTTATGTTAGGGAATTCGTTAGTTGCATGGTCAAGTCGAAAACAAAATTGTATTTCATTATCTACCACTGAGGCAGAATATATTGCTTTAAGTGGTTGCTCTTCTCAAATTTTATGGTTGATACAAACTTTGCAAGACTATGGTCTAAATTTTAAATGAGTTCCACTTATGTGTGATAGCAAAAGTGGAATTGATCACATAAATAATCATGTACATCATTCTTGCACCAAGCATATAGATATTAGACATCATTTCATTAGAGACTATATTTTCAAAGAAATATCTGCATAAATTTCATTCCAACCGATACTCAATTGACAGATCTTTTTACAAAACCCCTTCCATAGAATAGTTTTTGTCGACTTCGTCTCAATTTAGGCATTTTAGAAACATGATTTTATATTTTTTGGATTTGATCTTAAATGACTCTGTTAACTAATCTGACTCTCTACTGATTATCGAAAAGTTAAATAGTGACCAAAGAAGTGATGATTGTTGACATTAATCATACATTATGACTTGAGACAATATATTTAGTAAATTTCTTTAAAAAAATGACAAAATTTGTAATAACTTTGGTTGGTAAAAATTCCATGACCATCTCTATTCCTACCATATTTCTACGACAATCACTCATTAAAATCCAATATAGTATGTCAAAATGTGGTATTTAAATAGTAAATTATTCATTTTTTAATTGATTGGCAATAAATCATCCAAAAGTACTCACTCTCATTTAAAAGTCCTCAAGGTTATGCATGGGTGAACTACTTGGAATCTTTGATTATGTGCTTTCATGCTCATTTAAAGTCCTCATGGTTATGCATGTGTGGAACATATATCAAAATCAGTTAAAATAGGCAAGTTGATTCTAACCCCATTTAAAAGTCCTCACGGTTATGCATGATTATAAGATGCTTGAATTCTTTTTTAATAGAAAAAGGAATACTACTAATCGCATTTAAAAGTACTAATGGTTATGGATGGTTAGTAAGTATTCAAATTCCTATCATAAATATACAAAAAATGGACACGACTATATGGTTTTTATGCCAACATCATCTATATCGCTCTAAAATGGATATGCGCCTCATAGAGAATTCATGATTTTTGTTTGATTTTTTTATTGAAATTTAATATATATACTCGATTAGGTATTAATTTTGTATTAATATTTATCACTTTGTCAATCTTATCTAACGCTGATATTCTTTTGCTGATAACAAAAGGGGGAGAGAAGTTAAGATTTTAGCAAATAAGTTCAAATGTTTAGTTGCGTATTCTCATCTAGGTTCATTGCATTTTTATTGTTTTTTAAATGCATATTTTTTATGCATATGTGAAGGGGGAGCATTGTTGTAGAGGGAGTATTCAAATAGGGGAAGTTAATAGAATTCATCAAAACCAAATACCTTTAATAGAGTCAAGATCATAGTATATGGGAGATTGTAGAATATACTAATGTCTGATTTTTGTTTGATGTTAATAAACATATATATATATATATATATATTCGGTTTAAATGTATTTTTTATTGTACCATTCAATTTTTCCATATAATTAAATAAATATTTGTTGAATAAAAATAAATAACTTGGAATTCTTATTTAAACAAATATTTTATTCAAACAAATATTTTATTACAAATTCAAATAGTACAAATTTGAGCTCTCACTACATTTACACATTTTCAATTCACTTCAATTATAATGCAATTGTCACTATACAATTCACTTCGCTACATAATTCAATCATCACTCGTATTTGATCTTCAACTCTGTTCCAGCTTATATCCAGTATCTGAACTATCTGCAAAATAAACACTAACATGGTAACATTGAAAAAGAAATACTTTGAAAATATGTTGCAGAACAGTAAAACTGAAAAGGAAATATTTTGCAAATATTTTATAGAACAATAAAATTTAAAAAGAAATATTTTTCAAATATTTTACAGCACGGTAAAATCGAAAAGGAAATATTTTGCAGTGCATATTGGAGTGTGTGCTTGAAAATATTATTTTGCTTAGTTATTTAGTTTGTTCGTTATTGTAACAACCCAAAATTTAGCCCATAATAATTAATTAGTTAACTAATCAAATGATAAAATAACTTTATGAAATTTTTAGAATTGAGCCAAGGGAGTTGCCTTATTGTGTCCGTGGTAATCTTTTGGTCAATTTCTGTGACAACCCGGAATTTTCGAGCAATATCAATTTAATAATCTACATTAAAAATTAAATTGATTTGATATATCTTTGTTAATTAAATCTGAATTGATACTTTTCTTTTAATAAATATCTAATTGGTAAATTTTATCTGTTAAAATAAATTAATTGTTAACTATTTATATATGTATATACTTGTATACATTGTAAATAGTTGAGCTTTGTTTTAAAAGTTTAACTAATAAATTATGTTTCAAATGCTGATATACATTTTAGTGAATTGGGAATTGTGTTTTATTTAATATAAACTTTTCAAAGCTAATTAATTAAATAAATATGTGATTTTAAATACATAGGATAAATGTTTAAATAGTTTAAAAGCTTATTTTAGCTTAAGTTAAAATTTAAATTTATTAATAAAAAGATTTGTTTTGGTTTCTTTTTAGTATAGCTTGATAAAAATATGGATTTAAAATTATATATGAGTTTTAATGCAATTTTTGTCAAATGGCACATTAATAAAATAAGCAGTTTATAACAAAAAGATAATTTCTTTTATAAATCATTTCTTTTATAAATCATTTCAAATTGATAAATGTGTTGCTTTTAAATAATGTTAATAAATAAAAATACAAGACTATAAGATAAATTGGGAAAAATATAAAGTAAGTACATTGGCTAAATTTAATAACATAACAACTATTAAATTCATTTAAATTTCAAACAATAAAACATAGAAATAAAAAAAATATACATAAAGCTATTGATTATAAGTTAAAATACTGTATGTAATAAGTTAAAATAAGAAGTACACATATAGGATAAATTTAGAGATTATAAAGCTAAATATAGAACTTCACAAAATATAATAATAATAAGACAACAATTAAACTAGAAATAAATAATTTTCAAGTTTGTAAACTAACATAAGAAAACTGCAGCATATACAAGTTTAGTACAAACAAGGTTGAATATGTGTGCAGGCCAAAAGAAATAAAACAAAGTAAAGACAGTAACAAAAACAAATATATATATATATATATATATATATATATATATATATATATATATATATGAAGGCTTGCTAGGGAAGACAGTATTATGCATTCTTAAACAAACAAACAAAAGTAATTAATGTAAAATCTTTCTAGCACAGTACACTGCATATCAGCCTCCAACTTAATAAAATATCTCTGTTTCAAAATCTGTACAAACAAGATTTTTATGCTATATTGTACAAGTATTGTCATAGTAGTATGAAACATAATAATATACACTGTATGTATAATCAACCTGTCTGCATATGCCCGGTAAACTTGTTTATAAATCAGCTTCACCTGATTCAATTCGAACTAAGTAAAACTAAAATAAACTTCATTAAAAACCTAAACAAACATCCAACAACAACTTAGCAAACTAGGGGATCAAACAGAGGAGATTTTCAGTTGCGTCAGATTTCAAATTTAAGGACCTGCTCGAATTTGTAGCCTCTGTTCTTTCACAAATGCAGGTGAGTAACATCAATCAGTTAGATGTTTTAAGTATATATTAACTGGTGGTATGCTTATTCTCTGAATTTAAGAATGTTTGTAAAGATATTTCTGTGTGTATTTGAATAAGTGTGTACATTGCTCTGTGTCTGGATTGTTTCCTGACTTTGGTTCCAGGTTCAAAGCTAACCCAAATTTATTTGTTCCTGATTGAAGATTGATTTGAACCTATGGTGGAATAAATATATTTGTTATATCCTTGGCTTTAGTTTAAAATTACTAAAGCTCAGAACAAATTGAATTTTTGCTCTAGAAATACTGCACCACTGAGGAAACTTTAAAACAATCAAAATCCAAACTTGATAGTTCATAAATTAAAGTATGTAAATGGAACTAGTACACGAAAAATTGATTTTTAAAGCTTGAATCAGAATTTTTAGATAGGGTTTGGAAGAGCAGTTCTCGGTTGATCGTGAAGTGGGTTTCTGTCGGTTTCTGGTGATTCCCGGGTTGGGGGTGGATGGGATCTTGGACGGAGGTGTAAAAGTGAAGTGTGGTTGCGGGAAAAATGTTCGTATGGTGGTTCGATGAACGTGGTAAAGGCGGTGAGCAATTTTTGCTCGCAAACCTAGTTTTGGAGGACCAAGAACCTTTGATTCGTTCATCCTATTGGATGCACCGAGTGTCACGTGGGGTTGAGGAGAGGTAGAGGGGAGATGGACGAGGCTGTGGCCGGAGTTTTAGAGATGCCGGTGATGGGAAGCGCCTGGACGAGGGAGGTTTAGGTGATGGGATGGGTTCTGGAGGGAGCTAGATTGCTTGATTTAGTTGCTTCACGAATTAATGGGTGCTGGGTTTGTGAGAGCGATCGTTGAGAGATCATCGTCGTGTTGATGTCCTCGGCCAAAGATTAGGGGTGGTCTGATGATCGTGCACGTGCACATGCACGTGGGTGGTCTGGGTTGTTTGGTTTGTTTAGGAAGAAGGAGGTTCAGGGTAGAGTCTGGTTTTATTTTTCTCATGTTTGATTTCGCGCGCGCCTGGGGGAAAACTCGGAGCAGTTCATTGTTTTTCACGGGGAACTTCATGGGTTTACTCGAAGTAAACAAGACGAGGGGATGCTCGGGCTGTAGTATTTCAGGTTTTAAAACCTGTAACTGTTTTTAACAGTTTTGAAATCTTGGTTTTAAAATTTAAGTTGAACCTAGTTCTAACTCAAGTTTAAACAGTGAATTTAAGTTAGTTTTGAAATAAAGTTGGAAGTAATTAAATTTAAATTATTTTAAAAACTTAAAAGTGGTTAATAATTAAAGTATTTTCAAACTAGAGTTGAGTTCAAATGAAAATTTAAACTATTAAGGAAAGATAGAAACAAGTTAACTCCAAAATTGAAATCAGGACTTAGATATGAAATTCTAGATTTGGAACTAAAATAAAGTTTTATGATTTAAATTGATTCAAATAAGTTTTAATGCTATTAAATATGTAAGTTTAAAGGGGTTTGGAAAAAATTTAGTTTTAAAACTTTATTAAGGATAAATTGGGATCTATTTAGAAGTATTTAAAATAAATGTTTTAAACATATTGGAATTGAAAACATAATCAATAATAAGAATGGTTTACCTTAAGTCATGAAGTTTTAGAATTTATATTCATTAACCCTTAAGTAAATTAAGTATGAATACTTAATGATTTATATTAATTAAATTAGTAGTTATAAGATTAAATATAGTAATTAAAATTTTAAATAATGAATTAATTAACTAATATGTGATTAAGAACCTTAGACGAGATATTTATTTAAATGAATAAATTTTAATGGTTAATCAAACTTATAATTAATAATGATTAATATAAGTTAATTATTTAGAAAAATAATTAAACAAATGTTAATGAAGGTCATTAACTAGATTATTTCATAATTAATTAATATGATTAATTTTTAATAATTAATTAGATTAATTAATTCAATAATAATCAATGTAATAGTTTAAATGTAATTATTTATTTGGAAAATAATTAAGAAATTAATTACTTATTGATTGTGTAAATTGATTTAATTTGAGTTAATTAATTTAGTTTAATTAACTGATATCTTTGAAGGTAAATTACTTAGAGAAGTAATTGATGGATAATGGCTGGATGAAATTAATTGGATGGTTGTTAATGGAAGTAATTGGAATATAATTACTTGAAATTAATCAAGGGATTAATTAAGCTTGTTATTGAGGAGTAATTAATTAAGGACGGTTAATTACTGTATGTTATTAATCAAGAGGGTTAATATATGTGATTTGAAGATTTGTATTCTTAATATAATTAATAAATAACAAGTGAAAATGTAATTAGGAAATTGATTTATTTGGGAATACTAGATTGACAAGATAATTAAACGGTAATAAATCTATATAAATGAAATTAATTAATGGATTTATTCAAGATTAATTTCTGTAAATAAATTAAGGAAAACTACTGGAATGCAGCAAAGGATATTTAAATCAAAGATGATTAATTTGAATATATAAGTAATTGATGATAAGATATAAATTAAGTTAACTAATTTTAGAAATCATTTGATGATTTGGTATGCGTAATTACTTAGTGTAATTAATGGAGTATAAGTACTTAGAAAAGTAATTAGATGATAATTACTTGATGAATTAATTCAAGGTGATTTGTAAGTGAAGTAATTTGAGTAATTTCTTTTGTAATTAATCAAAGGATTAATTTATGGAATTAATTAATCATGGGATGATTAATAAGTAATTAAGGGTAGTTAATTACTGGTTTGCTATTAATCAAGGGTGATTAGTAATTGTGTTTAAATAAAGATTAATCACTTAATGTAATTAATTTAAATAAAGTAATTTGATATAAATTAGTGGTCATTAATTAATATAATTAACGATGTAATTAAGAATTGTTTAATTAAGGAATAACTAATAGGGAAGTAATTAAATGTTAATCTGCTATGGATGATTTAGAATAATTCATTTGAGAAATTAATTAAAGACTAAATTACCTCTTGTATTTAGAGAATGATTAATTAATTTTATTTATAATTAATTAATGGTTGTGAGAGCAGGATTTATGGAATGAGTAATTAATTTAATTTATTTTAAATTAACTAAAGATGGAAGTAGTTAATTTAATTCGTTTTAAATTAATTATAGATTGTGATTCATAAATCATTGCTTATGCATGATATTGATATTTCATTGATTGATTGTGATCTCAGAAATGAGATGGATAATATCTATGTGATATGGATGTATGGTTTAAGTATGATAATATTTAATTATCTGTTTAGATGATAATATTAATTATCTATTTGTGATAATGTGATTATATATTATGAGATGTGAATTATCTATCTGTGTATATCAATGATATTGAATTCACTGATAAGACTTAATAAACAACTTGGCCTTAAAAGACACGTTTTGGATTTCGATGAGACCGGGATCGGTTTTCCTTATTCGGAACATCCGAAAACCACATCGATTCCAAATTAACGATAGGTCGTGAATCTGAAGTGAAGATGAAGATTAAGAATGCAAGGATTATGTAACGATCCCCCGTTCTGACCGCCTCCAGTTGGTAATTAAACCAACTAGAAACGTTCAAAATGACGGATTGCTATTTAGCTTATAGAATTTAAACAGAATCAGCCACAGAATCACAGAACAATAATAACATTTCACATAAATGAAATTTTCTTTTATATACAAATATCAGAGTTTATACAATGCATTTAAATTTTTATACAGCGGAATATCTCTTTTAAATACAAAAATCCTGAAAAGCTAAAGTGAAGCGTTAATCCCCCTCTCTCTAACTTCGCTGCCTGAAAATCTTCAAGCTGTAAAATACTCGGTCTGACCCGAGTATTACATTCAAAGGAAAATAATACACGGGTCAGTCTAATTCAAAACTCAGTTATTAGTGCATAGAAGCCATAATAATTAAACAACAATTAGACGACAGTAAAAATAAATTCACCTATCCGATCCTTTAACAAGAAATTAGATAATGGTAAATATAACGCTCAACAGTGTTAAACAATAAATCAGCAGATTCAGATTATCAACGAAGATAGATGAAGGGATTATTTATGAAGGTAATTTAGGAAAAAAAACATCAATATTGCCTAAACGGCAATTAACAACAAAATCATCAATTTAAATCAAATCAATTTAAATAATTGAAATGTTACTTAAAAACACCAAACTGATTGGCTGCAGTACACACACGCGTGCACTGCCTCGCCAATACTATCTATGAAATACGCAAAGAATCAATGGATCAAAAGCAAAAGAAATATCAATTAAAATCAATACTGCATGGCTGCAGTACACGCACGCGTGCACTGCCTCGCCAATACGGCATATGAAATACGCAAAGGATAAATGGATCAAAAGCAAAATAGAATATTATAAAAGCCGTACCGTGTGGCTGCAGTTCACGCTTGCGTGCACTGCCTTGCCACAACAGTGATAATGTACCCAAAAGATCAACGGAAGTTCACACACGAGCACAAGGTCAAACCCAAGCGTTTAAGCCGGATTCAACTCAAGTGTAAATAAAAACAAATCCAATTGCATCAATGCAACGCAAACCAACAAGGGCAAGACTGCATACAATTCGAAACTGCAGTCACCACAAAATGCAGCACTTACATCAATAAATGAAACAACATGAAACAACATAATGCATCATTGAGACAAACCCAAAGTACAGGCAACATGAGGCAGGCCAGAGTATTAACTCAGCATGTGCAAGGCAACTACACAAGTCATCAGACGTAAAACGGTGATGTACACGGGGATCACATTACAAAGAAGCAACCAAGCTTAAAATGACCGTGTTCAAGGCAGAGTAGCAGTTCAAAATGGCAAACGACAGAGACAAGTGCATTTCTACTAAATGTACATGAATACTTGCAACAAATGGTGCAAAATGCAACCTATAGCTATACACAATGGTATATGACCAAAAGCAATGCAAACTAACGCACTAACCAAAGCACTAGTACCATTACATGAACCAGCATAATATGCAGCAGTAAGTTATGTACAAGAACATGAAGGCAAGGCACAAGTCAGGTAGTGGTACAGTCAAAGCCCAAAGTGAATACAGTGAAACATGCATAGGCAATGCCCATATAAACATGTGATACAGTACATATATACAGCAGTTCGAATAACAATGCGACTCAAATCAACGTGTGTACGAGTGGCCACATGTTATAGTAAGGGACAACATGAAATGATGTTTGCATGCCCAAAAGGTCAGAGGCAATATAAATGCAAACAATGTCATATATGAAACAGTGGCAAATTGCACAAACAAGTACAAGTGTGCTCAGAGAATATGCAACATGAAAGACATGAAGGCAGTGAAGTGCTGACTAGAAACAGACTACAAAGGCATCATCAAGTTTGACATAAAGCAGTGCTACAGGTGGGCAGTGCAACCACCAGGCAGTGGCACATAGATTATACCAAAATGAGGGAACATCACTGCAACATGCACCAGTGATGCATGTTAAAAGCAACTACGGAAAGATAGCACCCACAACTACTTCAACATGGAAAATCCAAACAACAAGAAGATCACCAATGAATCAAAATTTATTAACCAAAGGCTAACATGAAATGAATCACCAAACGGAGGATTTACATGACCAACAGGTACGCATAATGCACCATGGACTGAATCACGTATGCAAGGGTCAGGCATACATGCACTCAATTACAATGCAGGCTCTAAATGACAAAGATGTAACATGGTCAGACACAAAGGCAGATGTAGTGATGGAAATGCAGTGGTGCAACATAAGAATCCAAAGCACTAAAATAAACTCAAAGTGACCAGTAATAACAGGAATCGAAATCCTGGTGGCCACAAACGAAGTTAACAGTTTCATAATGCAGACAACAATTTCAAAATCACAGATAGTAGACGAATAAAACCACTAAATGATACCAATAAAGTCTAATTGCAGTTTCGAACAACAATAAAGGAAATTTAAAAACATTTAATAGTTGAAACAAGTTCGGCCGTAGTCATCAGAAAATTCACGGAACCAAAATGCCAGAAATCAAAACCGTAATAGCAAAGAAATCAACCAAGTTAGCATATTTAACAATTCAAGTAAACAAAATTAGAACAAGACACTAATCAACAAGATTCGAACTAGATGTGAGTAATTTAAAAATCACTCACCTCTCACGCATCGAAACAGCTATGGCGAGCACGAAGAATCGATCGAGCAAGGCCACACGCGAACACCCCATCACTGATTCTATCGAATTAAAACGACGCTTCGAAAAGCCCTAAGCTTCAGAGAGGAATGAAGATCGAAGCCCCAAAATTTTCTTTTGAACGAAGGAACGAACGAAGATTTGAGTAGAGAGGCCGCTATTATTTTTTTTTCTTTGCTCGATTTAGGGTTTCGAACGAATGAAGATTAAAGAGGAACGGCTGCCATTATTTCGTTTGTTTTTTTTTCTATCTGCATTGAAATGATGAAGGGGTAGGGTGGCTGAAGTGTTATACTGGTACAAACATTTGACAGAGATATATTTTTCTCTTTTGGAGGCTGAGATGATATAATTTGTGCTGGCATTTATTATACTTGTCTTACTTCCCAAGCCTACATACTTATCCTAATCTTATTTGTACATGAATATAATGTTGTCTTCTTTAGCAAGCCTTCATAGATATTTATGTTTCTTTTATTTAGTCTAATTGCTTTGCAATACAAATGAAGTTCTTGTTAACATGATATTAGAATTTATCTAACATATTTACCTTATACTTTAAAATTTAAGATATTTACATTGTCATTCCTTCATTATCTAGATATTAACTTAAAACAATTTATAAAAGAAACTATCTCTTTATAAATAAACAACATAATCTATTTGAATTTGGAAAAACTCAAATCGATTAACCAATAAATCTCACAATTTTAAATCAAGAATTAAATCAGTTATCAATTTTAAAATAAATTAAAATTCGGAATCGTTAAAATTTAATCGCCAAACTCATAGTTATATTGGGAATTCAACTTAAATCATCATTCAAATATTAAAATTAATTAAATAATTTCAATTTAAATTGTTCAAAATTCAGGGTCGTTACAATCTTCCCCCTTAAAAGAATTTCGTCCCGAAATTACAAGTTAGGAAAAAAATGATTGTTAAAATCTCACCGATATTTATATCCTATACAGGTTTACCAAGTTTGAAACTTATTAAAAATAAATGTGTTCCATTTGTTTTATCTAAATAGCTTTTTTCATTATCTCTTGTTCATTAATTACTACAATCAAGACGTAAAGATCTTTTACTAAAATTTTCGACTTACGAAACTCAGATTTAAACTTAAAATTCTTCACGTTAGAGATTTGCATATTATATCTTTTCCAAAGCTGTGGACTTTCAAAATATTTCGAAAATCCTCTTCCTTAGTTTATTAGGTTGGAATTATGTAATTTTAATTTCAGACTATTGATTTGTTATTTAAAGTTTGAAAATACTTGCTAACTCGAAATTTAACAAGTCTATCGTCGTTCTTAAAGACATTAGGCATACGCTGGCCAGGCGCAGGACTAAAAATCTCCAAGTACTAAATATGCTTGCTTCAATTCCCAGTGAAAATACTTAAAAATTCTTTTAAAAATGGATATGGAAAGAACATTCCCCCATGGATCACAGTTTACACGGCGGTTACGCTACTATCCCAGTAGAATCGCTTGTAACCGTAGATTTCTCATCTCTCTTGAATTTCGCCGTGGTTGTTGCCATAGATCGCGGTCCACACGGCGGTTACGCTACTATCCCAATAGAGTCGCTTGTAACCATAGGCATCTCGCCCCTCGAATTTCGCTTTGGCTTCTAGATTGCAGTTTGCTTGGTGGTTGCGCCACTATCCCAGTGGAATCGCTTGTAACTGTAGGCATCTCGCCCCTCAAATTACGCTAGTCACTCCAACTAATGGAAAACAAATGGCCAATCCAACTAATGGAAAACAAATGGCCAATCCAACTAATGGAAATCAAATGACCAATCCAACTAATGGAATTCAAATGGTCAATCCAACTAATGGAATTCAACGTAGCTACGATTTTCAAATGGACACTCATATCGAGTTCCAACAACCTTCACAAATTTTAAATGGAAGGTACTTTTCCATATCCTCGGTTTAGAAAACATAATATCATATATATGTAGTCTTCACCTTTCGTACATATCATACCTATGTAAACCTACATAAGTTTTCCATAACAATTACTTTCCAAACTGATGGTTTTCGTATTCACTACATTCTCATATATAAGTTTCGAAAACCACAATATCTCATACCCATAACAAATAGAGGATTCATGAGTTTTCCATCTCATTACCGATTTAAAATTTTCCTCTAAGTCGATTTAGAATTTTAAGGTTATCTCAAACCTAATTCACATTCAAAATTCAATTTATTATCGACTTCACACTCGATTTGGATTTCACATGACATCGTAAATTCTCAACACATAATTGATGTCTACCGATATATAACCTCTGAGCTCGTATGTCTCAGAGAAGGGTGTTAAGCCAAGAGAATAAATTCTCCACCACCAAACAGATATATATATTTAATAGAGATCAATTGCTATGTCGTCAATTCACAATGTTAGACATACAATCCAAATCGTCCATCTGAAATTCAAAACTCAACTTATATTGTTTTCGGTGTCGAAGTTAAACTCAATTTAACTCAAGATTCAATCTTTTTGGAAAAATTTCCAAGTTGAACTAATTGTTCAAATTTCCCATTTAACTTTTTCAACTTCGACTTAATTCATAATTTGAATTCCGCATACTTTTCACAATATTGGTTTTAAACCAACTGCAAACTTTCCCAAAAATATCTTTACCAGATATATAGTTTTCCACACTTAACTATTTGAAAACAAATTTCAAATCATTTTTCACCTTTCAATCTTTGAAAACAAATTTCAAATCAATTTCCTTAAACGGAAACACTTCCTAATATTTATCCATTTTAAACTTAAAATGGTTCATTTAAACCAATCAAATAAATCCTTACCGATTTATTTTAAACTTACGTTCCAAATCCGTAAATTTATTTCCACATTTCAAAAATAAATCAATGTTTATTTTTAACAAATTTCCCTTTCTTTTATAAATTCCATAGTGAATTTACATTTCCAAAATATCTATGAATATACGGTTTTCAAATCGATTTCAAATATTCATTTTCAATTTATCTTTAAAAGATAAAATCTCAAAACATTCACTTCATATTGGAAAAACATTTCCATACTTATTTAACAATAAGTAATCTACAAATCCATTTTATTTTCAACACTTGAAAAATATTCAATATACTTATATCGTAATCAAGTATATATATCATTCTTTAAGGAAAGCGATCTTTTAAACACATTTATTTGAGTCAAAACGAATGTTGCGTAAAACATCGTTACGACAACCCAAAATCACTAGTATAGGGATTCGAATTTAAGATAGATATATAAATCCCAATACTATATAAACATTTCCTTTTGGAAACCATTTACTATAACAACAGTGTTATAGTCCACCATTTCCTTTATTTCTCTCGAAAACGTTTATTTCAACAATGAATGTTGAAATCTATGTATTCGATACTTAATGCATTTTAAAACATCTTTAAAACCATTAACTTCATTTCATAATATCACTTCCCTAAAACATATCCGTTTTATTTAATAATATATTCACTGTCCAAAATTGTGAATATACTTCGTTAACCAATTTCAATATTCTACGCATTAAATTCAGAATTATCCACTGTCCAAAATCGTGGATATAATTCCTAACCATTTTTTTATTATCACAATATTTAACTTAAAGGATAATTCGCTGTCCAAAATCACGAATATATCTCCTTTAATAACTTCTATGTTTCGTTTATCAAATTCAATTGGTTTCGAATTTATAAACAATCTTTACAAATTCCATTTCTATTTATAAACTTCGATTTATAAATCTCCTTTATTAATTCAATTCAATTTATATAACTCAGTTATATACCAAAAGTCCATTTATAAGTTAAGTACTTATAATTCATTTATTGACTAAATCGTTCTTCAAAACATTTGAAATCAATTTTCAAAAGAATTCAGAATCAAATTCCCAAGTTATAGTTCAACGATCCCCTTGGCTATAACTAAATTGACATGTCATTTTATTTTCCAATTTATTACTTTGGATATATTCAAAATATTTGATTTAAACCAATTCATCAAGTCACTTAACTTATAATTTATTTTCCATAAATCTCAGCAATTCGATAATGGGTTTTCGAATGATTGGAACTCAAATCTAAGGAGACCTTACCGAAGAGAAACTATCGCAAACCTAAATTTAGAGAGGTGAATTTCCGAAAAAGATTTGAATTTTCAAAATAACTTTTATTTTCAAAGAAAACAATTTTATACTTCTTTAGATTTGAAAAACGCTTTCTTTAAAGTGATTCTGGTAACTATTCATATTAAACGTCATAAACTAAGCTTTGTATAAACCAAAGCTCTGATACCACTTTGTAACGATCCCCCGTTCAAACCGCCTCCAGTCGGTAATTAAACCAACTAGAAACGTTCAAAATGACGGATTGTTATTTAGTTTATAGAATTTAAACAGAATCAGCCACAGAATTACAGAATAATAATAATATTTCACATAAAGAAATTTCCTTTTATATACAAATATCAGAGTTTATACAATGCACTTAAATTTTTATACAGCGGAATATCTCTTTTGAATACAAAAATCCTGAAAAGCTAAAGTGAAGCGTTAATCCCCCTCTCTCTAACTTCGCTGCCTGAAAATCTTCAAGCCGTAAAATACTCGGTCTGACCCGAGTATTACATTCAAAGGAAAATAATACACGGGTCAGTCTAATTCAAAACTCAGTTATTAGTGCATAGAAGCCATAATAATTAAACAACAATTAGACGCCAGTAAAAATAAATTCACCTATCCGATCCTTTAACAAGAAATCGGATAATGGTAAATATAACACTCAACAGTGTTAAACAATAAATCAGCAGATTCAGATTATCATCGAAGATAGATGAAGGAATTATTTGTGAAGGTAATTTAGGAAAAAAAACATCAATATTTCCTAAATGGCAATTAACAACAAAATCATCAATTTAAATAAAATCAATTTAAATAATTGAAATGTTACTTAAAAACATCAAACTGATTGGCTGCAGTACACGCACGCGTGCACTGCCTCGCCAATACTGTCTATGAAATACGCAAAGAATCAATGGATCAAAAGCAAAAGAAATATCAATTAAAATCAATACTGCATGGCTGCAGTACACGCACGCGTGCACTGCCTCGCCAATACGGCATATGAAATACGCAAAGGATAAATGGATCAAAAGCAAAATAGAATATTATAAAAGCCGTACCGTGTGGCTGCAGTTCACGCTTGCGTGCACTGCCTTGCCACAACAATGATAATGTACCCAAAAGATCAACGGAAGTTCACACACGAGCACAAGGTCAAACCCAAGCGTTTAAGCCGGATTCAACTCAAGTATAAATAAAAACAAATCCAATTGCATCGATGCAACGCAAACCAACAAGGGCAAGACTGCATACAATTCGAAACTGCAGTCACCACAAAATGCAGCACTTACATCAATAAATGAAACAACATGAAACAACATAATGCATCATTGAGACAAACCCAAAGTACAGGCAACATGAGGCAGGCCAGAGTATTAACTCAGCATGTGCAAGGCAACTACACAAGTCATCAGACGTAAAACAGTAATGTACACGGGGATCACATTACAAAGAAGCAACCAAGCTTAAAATGACCGTGTTCAAGGCAGAGCAGCAGTTCAAAATGGCAAACGACAGAGACAAGTGCATTTCTACTAAATGTACATGAATACTTGCAACAAATGGTGCAAAATGCAACCTATAGCTATACACAATGGTATATGACCAAAAGCAATGCAAACTAACGCACTAACCAAAGCACTAGTACCATTACATGAACCAGCATAATATGCAGCAGTAAGTTATGTACAAGAACATGAAGGCAAGGCACAAGTCAGGTAGTGGTACAGTCAAAGCCCAAAGTGAATACAGTGAAACATGCATAGGCAATGCCCATATAAACATGTGATACAGTACATATATACAGCAGTTCGAATAACAATGCGACTCAAATCAACGTGTGTACGAGTGGCCACATGTTATAGTAAGGGACAACATGAAATGATGTTTGCATGCCCAAAAGGTCAGAGGCAATATAAATGCAAACACTGTCATATATGAAACAGTGGCAAATTGCACAAACAAGCACAATTGTGCTCAGAGAATATGCAACATGAAAGACATGAAGGCAGTGAAGTGCTGACTAGAAACAGACTACAAAGGCATCATCAAGTTTGACATAAAGCAGTGCTACAGGTGGGTAGTGCAACCACCAGGCAGTGGCACATAGATTATACCAAAATGAGGGAACATCACTGCAACATGCACCAGTGATGCATGTTAAAAGCAACTACGGAAAGATAGCACCCACAACTACTTCAACATGGCAAATCCAAACAACAAGAAGATCACCAATGAATCAAAATTTATTAACCAAAGGCTAACATGAAATGAATCACCAAACAGAGGATTTACATGACCAACAGGTACGCATAATGCACCATGGACTGAATCACGTATGCAAGGGTCAGGCATACATGCACTCAATTACAATGCAAGCTCTAAATGACAAAGATGTAACATGGTCGGACACAAAGGCAGATGTAGTGATGGAAATGCAGTGGTGCAACATAAGAATCCAAAGCACTAAAATAAACTCAAAGTGACCAGTAATAACAGGAATCGAAATCCCGGTGGCCACAAACGAAGTTAATAGTTTCATAATGCAGACAACAATTTCAAAATCACAGATAGTAGACGAATAAAACCACTAAATGATACCAATAAAGTCTAATTGCAGTTTCGAACAACAATAAAGGAAATTTAAAAACATTTAATAGTTGAAACAAGTTCGGCCGTAGTCATCAGAAAATTCACGGAACCAAAATGCCAGAAATCAAAACTGTAACAGCAAAGAAATCAACCAAGTCAGCATATTTGACAATTCAAGTAAACAAAATTAGAACAAGACAGGAATCAACGAGATTCGAACTAGATGTGAGTAATTTAAAAATCACTCACCTCTCACGCATCGAAGCAGCTATGGAGAGCACGAAGAATCGATCGAGCAAGGCCACACGCGAACACCCCATCACTGATTCGATCGAATTAAAACGACGCTTCGAAAAGCCCTAAGCTTCAGAGAGGAACGAAGATCAAAGCCCCAAAATTTTCTTTTGAACGAAGGAACGAACGAAGATTTGAGTAGGGAGGCCGCTATTATTTTTTTTCTTTGATCGATTTAGGGTTTCGAACGAATGAAGATTAAAGAGGAACGGCTGCCATTATTTCGTTTGTTTTTTTTTCTATCTGCATTGAAATGATGAAGGGGTAGGGTGGCTGAAGTGTTATACTGGTACAAACATTTGACAGAGATATTTTTTTCTCTTTTGGAGGCTGAGATGATATAATTTGTGCTGACATTTATTATACTTGTCTTACTTCCCAAGCCTACATACTTATCCTAATCTTGTTTGTACATGAATATAATGTTGTCTTCTTTAGCATGCCTTCATAGATATTTATGTTTCTTTTATTTAGTCTAATTTCTTTGCAATACAAATGAAGTTCTTGTTAACATGATATTAGAATTTATCTAACATATTTACCTTATACTTTAAAATTTAAGATATTTACATTGTCATTCCTTCATTATCTAGAAATTAACTTAAAACAATTTATAAAAGAAACTATCTCTTTATAAATAAACAACATAATCTATTTGAATTTGGAAAAACTCAAATCGATTAACCAATAAATCTCACAATTTTAAATCAAGAATTAAATCAGTTATCAATTTTAAAATAAATTAAAATTTGGAATCGTTAAAATTTAATCGCCAAACTCATAGTTATATTGGGAATTCAATTTAAATCATCATTCAAATATTAAAATTAATTAAATATTTTCAATTTAAATTGTTCAAAATTCAGGGTCATTACAGATTATCGTCGTTAACTCTGAGGGTGTTTCCAAAACGAGTGTAACGAGATGATGCCTTCGGTTTCGTTCGAACCCGGAACGAACTTGTACGGATTGAATGCTTTCAACACATCGTCAGGCGGACGATGAGCATTCTAAGGGATATGTTCTATAAAGGTAATCGTAACCTCAAGCCTCATCAACCGGGAATGGCTAAAACAGGGGAGGTGCAGCAAGGTTAGGTGGTCCATGCCCAAGCAGGACAAGGATATTCCCCTGTCTAGATGTCCCTTTTTATTCGGCTGTGTGGGCAGTTGGTCTGCAGCCAACTGCGGGGTTATCTTGTTCTGGACTGTTCAGTAAGGAATGGTTCCGGCCTTGTGTTGCAGGGGGTCGGGAGTGATCCTCGGTACGTTGATCTAGGCCACGTACTGTGACGGGCGGTACCCCAGTAGCCCTGCCATTGTATGGAATCCAAAATCCAATAAGTGCCAACGGTTTTGATTGTATTACCCACTTTTGTGGCTAGTAGCTGGAATTTAATAGATATAACAATTTCGGCTATTTTCTATCTACTTGAAAACCCTAGACCTATTATAATATCACTGAATTTCCTATCAAATGTTTTGGTTAGCGTAAGGTAAAAACTTTTCCATGTTTATGTGTGGGAAGTCTTACGTGATACCTTTTGTTTTCAAAGGTTTTTGAAAATTAAGCAACTTTAACCCGTTACTCACACCAGACCCATGTCTGACCTGGAGTTTATTTTTGTTTTCATAAACTCTCGGGTACCCAAATTTTTACGGGTAGCCAAGGGATTCAGGTTAGCTTTGACGAATTCTGGAGGAGCAATGGAGCAGGAGGCTTCAGCGTTGTAGATATATATATATATATATATAGTTCCGTTGTGTTGGTATCTCTGTGATGTATTATGTATTGAGTTGTATAAATAGACAGGTGTCTATAACTGTCTAGTATGTGATGTATTATCTGTATAGCTCTGACTGATGTTATATATTATGTATATACTTATGTGGTTAATATAATTTATTCGTTCCGCTGTGAGATTCTGATGTTGTTGTTCTTTCTTCTCTATCTTTTCTATTTTCTCACCTTTTTCTTTCTTATAAACGATACGTCTTCCTGGGCGTAGGAAGTCGGGTCGTTACAATTTCTATAAAGAACGTTAGAATCCTAGTTAATATGAGTGAGTTATGAATTAAACAAGATAAACAAAAACCAAGGATAAAAATAATAATATGGGCTAGGTCGACTGGCTGGTCGACCTATGCACCAGGTCGGTCGACCAAACGGTCAACCCGCCTCCCCTAATGAAAGAACGAATGAACTTTCGTTTGTTCAAACGTAATACACGTCATTTTCATTATTTTGCTCAGTCAGGTCCCTTTATTCTTCCATCTGATGGCTCCTATTCAGCCTATGACGTTGTTGCATCCTATTTAATCCTCAAATCCAATGGTCCGAGATCCACTTCTACATCTTTAAATAGAACCCTAGGCCTAACACTTTTACTCGTTCTATGATTTTCTCCAATTGGGTTCAACTTTTCACCAAGGACCCTAAACGGAATAATTTTCCAAGGGGAGAATCTTATTAATAAAAATATTTTAATACCGTCAAGTGGATCCAGGAAGAACTAAAGGGAAGAGATTAGGACCACATGCGAGTCATTGTAAATATTTTAGATTTCTTTAAGTAATTTAAAATAATAGAGTTTCCAATAGTTGTAGTTCTACTACGATTCTTGGAATAATCTTTTTAGTAGTTTATTTACACTCTTTAGAATAATTTTCAGTCTATTTCTTTTAGCTATTACTCTCAGTTAATTTTAGTTTATTGTTGTTAATTATAGCTTTTCCATTTATTTACAGTATTTAATTTATTTACTGTTATTTATGCGTTATTTACATCTTTTTCCTACGCCTTGGAATTTTTTCTATTTTCAGTTTTCTTTTATTTCTCCTTCTTCTTTACGTATGGATTAGAATAGATTAAACACGAATATGGATTAAAATTATAAGAATATTGAAATAATGAAAGATAAGATGTATATTATAAAGACTGTAATAAAATGGAATTAAGACAGAAATTATGCCTACTTACGATATTAACTGGACCGAATTAAACAGATTAGCCTAGTTATAACTTAAAATTATAACTAAAAAGAGTCAAGATGAAAGAAGCTTATTTTCACACTTAGACCTTTGATTAAGTAATAAGAATGATTATAACATAGGTTATAATGAGAAAAAGAACAGAATGAGGCTTATTTAAAAGACTTAGAATAAGTTAATAAGCAATAGAGCAGAATGAACAGAAGAGGCTTATTTAAAAGACTTATATTAAGTTAATAAGCAACGATAGAAGTAAAGCCCATAACCTATAGCATTCCCTTTCAGACTAGGACTGATGGTTTCACAATCGGTGAGGCTGGGTATGACCCTTTTAGAGTAGGACTAATGGTCTCACAATAAGTGAGGCTGGGCATCACCCTTTCAGACTAGGACTGATGGTCTCATGGTAGGTTAGGTGAGGCTGGGACATGCTTATGCTAACTAAAGTAACCAAGGGGCCAATAGATAGAAGTTCAATCAGGGGATTTGGGCAAGAGGCGCAACTAGATTTTGTTTGGTAGGACCCGAATTGGCAGTATTCCCTTTCAGACCAGTACTGATTATCTCACAGCACACTTAGGTGAGGCTGCACAGGACCCTTTCAGACTAGGACTGATGGTCTCACAATGGAGGAGGTGAGGCTGGGCATGCTTATGCTACTTAGCGTAAGAGGGGGCAACCGATAGTATGAGCCTAATGGTGGTCATGCGTGCGGCCCCGATGTAGGGAGATAATTCGATATTGAGTTCCAAAGTGCAAAACAAGTGTCTTTTTGCTGTGGGCCCATAGGATGGAACTAGCTCACAGTTGGCACAATAGAGGTAGAAGGCCGATCAAAAGGTAGAATTAGGATTTCAGCCTAATTATATGATTAGGGATTTAGCCTAATCAAAGCAACTAACAAAGGCAAGTGCAAAAAATCAAAGTTAATCAATTGCGTTAATTTAGAAATTCATATTTATTTCTAGCTTATTCCTTTTTCTTCCTATTTTCTTTGTTTCTTTTATATATATTAGAACAATTGTAAGGTCTATTACTTTTACTTTGCTTAAAGATTCCAGCAATTATTATCATTTACTAGAGTTTTAGTCTGACCCACTCCTCTATTTTTCCCTTTCCCTCCCATAGGCAATCAGGGGCAAGGAAGGTAGACTGCAGCTTCTTGGAAGACTTATTTGGAGATCCTATCATGTATTCCTTTCTTTTATTTCTAGGTTTTAGTTCTTATATTGTACTGGCACCGTATTGCGGGATAATTGTACTCTGATTTTAAGGAGACTATAGTTTTTGATTTAACAAGACACATACGGGTAGTTTGACATTTGATGTATTTGGTGACTTTTTTTATCATCTTATATAATGGAGTTTGATTTTAGCAAAATACTATAATTGTTTCCGCTGTGTTATTATTACTATTATTTAGTTTTTTTCTTGTCAATCTTAGTCTCTACTAGTTTTAGTTATATCTACAACACACCACATCATTTAGTGTGTCCTTTCAGGTATACTAAGGGGTGCAGTGTTTTACATTTGGTATTCGCGCCTAAATTTATAGGATTCCTAAAATTTGTTTTAAAAGTAAAGAATTTTTCAAAATAAATTGTTTAAAATTATTTTTTAGAAAGAAACTCTTAGAAATAGTTTTCAAGTATAAAAGAAATTTTATAAATATCCCCTCAAAGTCCAGTTCAATCTTTCTTTGATTCTTTCGAGCCAAATTTCTATTTTTCTATGCATAGAATGGCGGATGCCCCTAATCTTCCATAGGGTATCATTGTCCCAGGCTGGTTTCGCAGATGCCTATAAGCTATGACACTAGTGGTGCAAGGGCAAGTGCCCAATCCAGCACCAGCGGGTTTAAATCCCATCAACCCACCCGCAGCAGCCAATTTCTCTGAGCTATGCAAGAAATTCGCTAATCTAGGAGGTAAGACATTTTCTGATATAGAGGTACCCGTGGAGGTGCGAGCTTGGTTGAGGAGTACGGAGCGGATATTTGGGCTGTTAAGATTGGAGGATCAGTAGAGAGTTCAGCTTGCATCTTGGCAGCTGAAAGGAGAGGCTTCTTATTGGTGGGAGGTTATTGAGTTAGAAGGAAGAGAGTTGGATGGTTTGGATTTCGAGAAAGGTTTGAAAGGAAGTTTTTGTCACATGCATAAGAGAGTATAGAATTGGAAAGGTTTATTAGCTTGAAGCAAGAAGTCTTTGAATAAAGTTGTATGTCAACCAATTTAACGAGTTGTCGCAGTTTGGAATGGAGCTAGTGAATAAACCACATAAGAAGGCCATGAAGTTCGCGAAGGGATTGAATTAACCCCTCCAAGGGTTATTATTGACTCATGTACCGATAAGAGCTACCTATGAGTCACTGGTGGAGATGGCGCTTATGTCCGATGCTATTAAGGAAGGAGAATTTAAGGAGGTTCCTAAGTCGGAGAATTCTAAGAAGTCGTGGTGGAAGAACAAGAAGGATAAGAAGAAAGGAGGAGGACCTCAAAAACAGATCAAGAAAAGCAAGAAATGCAATGACTGTGGTCGGGTTGGTCATTACGCAAGAGATTGCAAGAAGGAGACAATGAATGGAAAGTGTTACGCTTGTAGGCAGCCTAGTCATCTTAGTAGATTTTATACCCAGAGGATGGGGCATGGAGCGAGCGTACCTATAGCACAGATTTAGGCTTTAGTTGCAGCCCCTTCAAACAACAGACCAGATAGAGGTAGGAAAGTCACCATAGAAGGTTTAATTTCTATTTCGGATTTTTCCTATTCAGACTCTTTTTGATTCTAGAACATCGCTTAAATATCTCCTTAGTAGTAGACCCCATAGTTGTTTCAAACCCCATAGGAGGATCGACACATTTATCTATGGTTTGTAGGGGTTTGAAATTTTTTTATCCTAGGCATAGAGTTTGATTGTGGCACCTATGTATTAGGATTTTCGAGATATGGGATGATTTTGGGGATGGATTGGCTATCCACTTATGGAGTAATATTGGTCTGTGAGAGGAGAGTCATTAGACTAGAGAGATGCAGCGGTAGGACTCTCGAGGTCTCTTATGACCCGCGGGGTTCATTCATGTTGAGCTTTCTTTATTCCCTCGATTCATTGCCAACATAGTCAGATTCAGTTCCAATCGTCGGAGATTTTCTAGACTTCTCTGAGGAGGTTAGGAGACTACCCCCTAAGAGAGAGATCAACTTTAGGATCTATTTGAATGACAATGATAAGATAGTGCCATTTCCCGTAAGTCATATGGTACCTAGGGAGAGGAAGAAGTTAAGCAAGCTGGTATGTGAGCAATTGGAGAAAGGCTTCATCGGAAAGACCATATCTGAGTGAGGAGCGCTAGTCATCTTCGCTACTAAGGTGGATGGTCCCTTCGACTTGGCGTAGATTATAGAGAATTAAATAAGCTCACAAAATGGAAACGTTATCCGCTTCCTAGGCTTAATGATCTTTTTGACCAGTTAGTTGGCTCTTCGGTATTCTCCCAGCTTGATTTAGCCACAGAATTTCATCAGCATAGGGTCGCTGATGACAGCATTAATAAGACCGCATTTAGGACATCCAACGAACTCTTTGAGTGGTTGGTTAGGCCTTTTGGGCTAACTAATGCCTCGGCCTATTTTCTTGCTTTGATGAGCCATGTTTTTACAGGCGTCCTAAATAAGTTGTTGTGGTATTCGTGGATGACATTTTGGGTGTTTTCCTAGAGTATAGAGGAGGTTCTTCATACACTTCACATTCTTTAGTTAAAAACAAAGTTCTTGAATTATCACTTTTAGCATAAGGAAGTGTGTTTCATGGGGCATAGTCTATACATGGAAAGAGTTTGAGAAATGATTTTGTACATTTAGGATCAGATTGTGAAAATCCAAAGAGAGATATGTACAATAGATTCAGTTGATAAGGAAAGATGATAGCCTGTGTGTAGGTAGTTTTAGAAATTACAATTGTTTCATATAAGTGGATTTAATGGTGATACCTTAGAATAAATATAAGACTTTATGTAAGGAAATGAGATTTCCAAGGTTTAGAAAGGATACTCCTAGTGTAAGTAGGAAAATCCACTTTATGCATAACCCAATAAAATGAAATTATTAGAATTGAAAATAATAATTGTTAATATTTTTAAAGTAAATATTAGGTTTTTGAAGAGTAGTTTAAATTGACTTTTATATAATGTAAATTTTGTTAAGAGTGAATTCATTTTGAAGAATTATAGAACATATATAGCTCACCAGTTTCATAGTAAGAAAACAAGGATTTTAAATATAAAAACCTAAAATGTATCAAGTAGTGAAAACATGTATTACAACATTTATCATTTTAATAGATGTTTCTAAAAAAAGGGAGCAGAGATTATAACGCCACAGTTATAGTAAGTGACTCCCAAAGGAAATGTTTTTACATAGTAGATGTGGTTTATTAGTATTCATTTTTAATTAAATTTATACATTAGTATTTTTGGGTTGTAGTAACAATGTTTTGTGCAACATCTATTTCAAACCCAAATAAAAATGTATTTTTAAAAGATAATTTCTAAGAATAGAAATACAAGTGATTTGTGAATACACCTACTAACTAAATAGGTATAAGAATATGTTCTTGGTTATGGATATATTAAAACCGTTTTGAAGATGAGTTTTTCTGAAAAGAAAAAGTTAGATATTCGAAGATGTCTATTGTAAGAAAATATAATTTAAACATGAAATGAATAATGGTATAATTTTCAATGAAACCAATAAAAAAAATCTATACTAGTTACAAGGAATGCATGAAAGAGATATACAAGGTATGGAAGCACCATATTTTGCATAGCCTATTTCGAAAAATATAAAATAAGTCCCTTGTAATTTCACATAAACATGAAATCCCTTGTAAACGGTTCAAAGAAGATTTTAGCATTAATAATTTCTCATAGGGGAAAGTAGTTCTAATACATGTATGAGACCGTTAGGTGTAATAAGAAGACGTTTTGAAAACACATAAGGATATTTTAAAGATATTTTAAAAGGAAACGGTTTGGTGAAAAATTAAATACGTTTTTGAAAGTGAAAAACTTAGTAATGGTTATATTTAAAAATCCTAATTTTTATAGAAAACTAAAAAAGTGTTTGAAAGAAAATGAGGAATAAGTTTTGGACTTAGAATTTGAAAGTTTATCCCTCTAGGTTTGGGGAATAATGTAAATTCAATAATGTTGTGAAGATGCAAGTCTAGAAACATAAGATTTTAAGTAACCTAGTGTTTTTGAATTTAACAAAAACTTAAAGATAACACTTCAAAAGATAAAGGTTTTGGGATTTGATGTTTTAAAAATTTAGAAACCTTAATTTTTAAAATGGAACTATAAACACCGAACCAAATCCCTAAATGTGAAGTAGATAGGAATCATTTCCTAGGTGTAACGGAAAAGGTGTAAGGCTACAAAGGAGACAATAGTAATTACTTTTGGAAGTAATAAGAGAATTCGCGTATAGTATATAGGACATTTAGAAGGACCTAGAAATGTTGATTTACGTGTGTAGACAAAAGGAGAGTAGTAAAGTGGAATTAGTAAGATAGTAAGACATGCGTGGTTGAGAATGAGTATTCTTGATTTTGAGAAACTTAGAAGAAGCATCCTCCTTTAGTGGAATTCCCATATGATAGTAGTTTTCAAGCTAGCAAGGAAGTGGCACCTTACGAAGCTCTTTATGGAAGACCGCATAAGTCGCCTTCGTGTTGGATAGAGTCTATAGAGGGATTGCCTTGGTTTCGACACGGTTAAGGAGACTTCGAAGAAGGCTAGTTTGATTGGGAGAAAATTCATATCTCATATCAGCATTTCTTTGTTAGTAAGTTTTATAATTTCCTATTGTCCATCTTTAGTTTTGAATAGGTTCTTTCCTTTATTATCCTCGGAAGGGTAGAACTTAGGACTTAACCTTGTTGAATCATAGGTTTTGATTGCTGACAAGACACAACAATTCACGAATCTACGCCTATGACGACATCCTGACTCTTTGACTCAAAATATGGTTTGTATAGATATATATTTTAAACAAGAGTCATCAAATGTATATTTAGAGTCAAAGTCCAGTTTAGCTATGTTAATACCTATCCTCAAGTAGTTCACAAACATACACATTCAAAACATTATATTTAAATGAAGAATCAAGTTTTCAAAAAAAAATGCATGGAGCGAGGCTCCAACCCGAGTCACTAGTTTAGAAGCCAAGTGCTCTAACCAAATGTGCTATGGTAGTTTTTAGTTTAATAACAGAATTCAGTCGACTGAATACACTCAGTCAATCGACTGAATTTGTGCACTTTTGAATGCACATGCATGTTTTTGAATTTAGTTGGCTGAAGCTTCTATACCAGTCGACTGAACTGTATGTAACTGATATTTTTTGAAAAGACACTTCCTTTTTTAATAGCCTTCTTCCTCGTGAAGAGTTGCAGCCATTGCTATTCGTTGAGAACTCTTCGCCAGCAATTGCAACCCCTTATCTACTGTACATATGCTTGTGTTCTAATGATCGAATAACTTCAATTACTTTTGTGACGACCCGCCCTTCATTCTACAGAAGGACGCACCATCGATAAGAAAGAAAGAGGTAAAAATAGAATAGAAAGAAGAAAGAACACAACAATATCAGAATCTCACAGCGGAATGAAACAAAATATAATATATCAAATAGAAATTACAAAGTCATTTACATCAGAGTTACACAGATACAACACCCTTTCACATTAAACAGTTATAGGGTTCTTTCTATTACATTTCAAATAAACAGACAAAGACTACAACATAACTTAGCACAGCGGAAACATAGATATAGCTATGTCTGGACTCCTGCTCCATGCTTTCCAATATTCGTCAAGCCAAAACCTGATCCCTTGGCTACTCATAAAAATTTGAGTACCCGAGAGTTTAAGAAAAAAAGAAATAAACTCCGAGTCAGACATGGGTCTGGTGTGAGTAAACGGTTTATAGTTGCTTAATTTTTGAAAACTTTTGAAAACAAAAGGCATCACGTAAGACTCCCCACAAATAAACATGGGTAAGTTTTTACCTTACGCTAGCCAAAACATTTAATAGGACATCCAGTGATATTATAATAGTGTCTAGGGTTTTCAAGTAAAATATAGAAATAGCTGGGATGCTTACATCTCACGTTCCAACATAGTTGGGCACAATCAAAACGTACGACACTTATTGGAGATTGGATTCCATACAATGGCAGGGCTACTGGGGTACCGTCCGTCACAGTACGTGGCCTAGATCACTGTACCGAGGATCACTCCCAATCACCCACAACACAAGGCCGAGACCATTCCTTACTGAACAGTCCCGAACAAGACAACCCCGCAGTTGGCTGCAGACCAACTGCCCAAACAGCCGAATAAAAAGGGACATGTAGACAGGGGAAGCTCTCGTCCTACTTGGGCGTGACCCACTTAACCTTGCTGCACCTCCCCTGTTTTAGCCATTCCAGGTTGATGAGGCTTGGGGCTACGATTACCTTTATAGAACACATCTATCATAGAATGCTCATCATCCACCTGACGATGTTCTGAAAGCATTCAATCCATACAAGTTCGTTCCGGGTTCGAACGAAACCGAAGACATTATCTCGTTACACTCATTTTGGAATCACCCTCAGTGTTAACGATGATAACCCTTGCACTCTGAATCTTCATCTTCACTAAAGATTCGCGACCTAACGCTTAATCTGGATCGATGTGGTTTTTGGATATCCAAATCTGGAAACCCGATCCCGGTCTCATCAAAATCCAAAATGCCATCTTTTAGGTCCAAGTTGTTTTAAAGTTTAAAACAATTCATTTCAATTCAATTGAATTCTTGAATTCACACAACATTTAACATGGATAAATATCACACACTTATCACTGATATATCTAATATCATATCACAAAATATCATAACATATCATCCAATAGATATCATCCAATAGATATCATCCAATAGATATAATCCAGTAAATATCATCCAATAGATATTATCCAATATAGATATTCTACACAAACAATCATCCATAAACAGGAATTATTAATCCATGTTATAATTAATTTAATCATCTTAAATTAAATTAATAACTTAAGAATTAATCTCCTAATCCTGTTTAACAATCATTAAGTAATTACAAACATTTAATTAATTAATCACTTCTTGATTACCCTTATCAATTACTCAATTAACCTTTAATCACAGATTAATTACTCCTTAATTCTTAATTAATAAACCTTAATTATTAATTAATTTCCTTCAATACAAAGTAATCAACTCTTATTTACTTTTATAATCAGTTAATTAACCTTTAATTAACTGATTAATTATCCATTAACTATTAATTAATAACCTTAGTTATTAATCAAAATCTCTTAATTACAAATTAATTAATCCATAATTACTCTTAAAATTAATTAATCATTAATTAACTAAATAATTATCTCTTAATTATCAATTAATAAAACTTAATTATTAATTAACAACCTAAATTACAAACTAATTAATCCATAATTATTAATTAATCAATCCTTAATTAACATTGATTAATTCTTAATTACCTCTGATTAATCCTTAATCACCTTTGATTAATCTTCAATTAACTTTGATTAATTTTTAAGTACCCTTTGATTAATCCTTAATCATCCTTTGATAAAACAATGAATTAATATTTAATTATAGATTAATCATCCTTTAAGTATTAGTTAATAAAACCTAATCATTAATTAAAAAAACTTAATTACAAATTAAGTACATCTTAAGTATTAATTAAGTAACCTCTAATTACTTAATTAACAAATCTCTTGTTACAAATTAATCAAATCTTAATAACTTGATTAATTCATTCTTAATTATTTAATTACTCAATTAATTAATCTTTATTCATTAACTAAGAATCTTTAATTAATAATCCTTAATTATAATTAATTAACTTTTGATTAATTAATTAATAACCCTTAATTAATTATTAATTAAATCAATTAATTACTCCTGATTAATTACTTAATTAATCCTTTATAATTAAATAAATCAAATTAATTAATATACTTAATTTCCACAATTAACTTAGTTTATCTCAAGGTATTAAACCTTTAATCATCTTAAGACAAGACATTATCTAATCAATACATTTATTAACATTAACACTTAAAAAAACACTTTAACATTATAATTTAACTTTACTTAATTACATCATTAATTAGGTTTTAATATAAATAATTATTCACTTGATAATTTTAAAGTTATCAAAGCTTAACTTTCCAAAAAAACTTAAAACATTATCAAGTAAAGGTTTCAAAACTAATTCAAGTTGTATTTTAAAACTCACCTTTCTAAAAATCTTAACTTATATTTTAAACTAATGTTTAATAATCACTTCAAAATTTCATTTAACATAATTTAATTTAAATATCTTTTAAAACTGCATAACCAATTGTTTAAGAAATATTTATTATATATAAAGTAAGTTTATATAGAAGTTAAAACTATATTTAACTTCAAATTAAAAAATATTTGATTTTAAAACATCCTAAAAACTGTTTTAATCAGTTGCTTCGGGGTTTGCCCGAAGGACACTCGGGCCTAACCCCGAGTCAAATCACATTCTACCCATTTTAAAGAAAATTTAGTCAAAATTTTAAGTTTTAATAACTTGGAGGCCTAACACATAAATACACTCGAGTTCAAACCCGAGTCTCTTTCCCAAACGCTCGATCACCCCTTCGAGCCAAAACCCAATCGACAAAACCGACACCCAATCTCCCATGTGCACCTGCACAACCATCTTCGACGTCGACGATCACCTCTGGTACCGTTGATATATCGTCCATCATCTCAGCTTCAATTTCCGATCGAACAAACACATCCACAAGCCTCCATTGGAAATCGAGAAATTCAGGAGAAACCAAAACCCAACCATCACCAAAAAACAGTTCGCATCCACGTCTCCGACCATGGGGTTGCTGAAACTCATGCCATGCCATGTCGACAACCTATACTACCATTTCCCATAATTCCAAGCCACTCGATCACCCATAGAACTCACGGTGACCAAAAACCCAGTCACATACAAATTAGGGTTAAAAACCATTCCTACTTCGCCGTCAATGCCACGGTAGTCAGGAACCCCTTCTACCATTTTTCGTTGCTTCACTGCGCAGTCCTCCACCACCAGACAAAGCCTCGACCCCTCCAGACCCTTAGGCCATCAGTAGTATCCAGTCAACACTTAAATTCTCTTCTATCCTATTACTAAAAATCTGAATTTTTGTTTTAAAAATCTTTATTTTCAATCTAGATTCAAGTTATGAAATTAGATTATCAAATTATAACATTTGATTTATCATGCATTTTAGAATTTGCCACTGCATTTCTTGTTTCTAGAACTAAATTTAAACCTATATTGTTTTAAATAAACTTTAAACTTAAATTTATGATTTAACCAACATATATTGTATGTATCTCCAAATCTAACAAACATTGAATGATTTGATTATGATTTTTGATCAAACTCTTATTTCCTGAACCAAGAACAGAAATATAAAAACACAACAGACATGCACATATACAACATTCATATCACAGAGATAACTTACATAAATATGCACAACCAAGCATTATTCATTTTAAACTTCACAAGCAAACAGAAATATTAACTTAAATTTTAATTAAATTTGTTTACTCACCAGATAAAAGAGCAGAGACCTGAATGCGTAGAAATTTTGAAAAACTGCATTTGCCTGGGGCTTTTGATTACTTTAAAACTGCTAGTTGACATAATTGCTGTTGAGAAGATTGACTTTGATCATGAACTTCAGGTTGCATTTAGACTTCAAATGGTTCAGGCTCTTGATTTTTTTCAAAAATTTGAACAGAGTGGATATTTTGTTCTGAAGAGAAATACAGCTTGTATTTGATGATTCTATACTTACAAATTTGAAGACAAATGCTTGAGGAAGAATTAATTTACAGAGTTGCATTTGAATTATGGTTTGAAGCTTTAAATATGAAAATGGTTTCGGGTTTTTTTTTACAGATTTGAAAAGGAAGATTTATAGAATTTTCTTGAGGATAAACTGTTTACAAAATTTTCAACCTGAGATTGGAAATGTCACAGTTTTGAGGAGTTTCAGGCTGGAAAACAAACAGGGTTGCATTTGAACATAAGAATTCTGAATTTTGAAAACCTGCTATAATACTTTCAGAATTCAATTTGTTTTAAGCAGGTGATTTCAGGTTTATTTGCAAATTACAGATTTGAAAAAAAATGCTACAGGGTTTAGTTTTATTAAATCTGAGATCAGGGTTGAATTGTTTGAGGAGTTTTTAGATTTTGATTCTTGAGTTTGAGGTGTTAGCATTTGAAATCTGAAGTTTTGAAAATCTGCTACAGATTTAAAAAGAAAGTTTATAGGATTGCATTTGTTTTGAGGAAAGTGGTTTCAGGTTTAAATGAAAAAGAATTTTTTTGTTTGTGAAGATAGAACATGGTTGAGTTTTAGATGCTTGAGAAGATAAGAAAAGAATGTGAAAAAGAAGATATATGTTTTATATCACGTAAATTTAGACTTATTTTAAAATTAAAGAAAATAAAATAAATTTTGACACTTGTTTTAAATGCCACCACTTGTCACAACTCATAATTAATAAACTTACATGTGTTTTTATAAGCTTTAATAAATTAACACTGTAATCTTTCATTTTTATTTATCTTTAAGAGATTTTAAAAGCTTTTTATATAAATTTTCTAAATTAATAAATACATTTCTAAATAAATAAATGCTTTCTAAATTTTATAAAAATAAAATCTTTAAAAGAAAATAAAGTATAAACCAATTATAATTTAAATAAAATAATATATAATATTTTTAATCCATTTTAAAATGTTAAAATATACCTTTAGTATTTATTTTTAAATTTAATAAACACAACCTTAATTAATAACAATAAATTCTTTTTAAGTAAAACAAATTCTATTTTAAATAAAACTCAATCATATATTATTTTAAATCAAAATACTTTTAAGATATAAATATTCATTTGAATTCAAATTTAAATCTAAATTCAAATTCAAATTCAACTTTAGAATCTAATTTAAAATCAATTCAAATATATATATTAATTTTAAACAAACACACTATTACTTTTGAAAGATAATAACATTATAAAAAAAATCTATTCTAAAATTAATATTAATTATGTAAATAAACTCCTTATTAACTTAAAAGTAATAATTCTATTTTATAATTCATTTATAAATCAACACCAACTATATTTGAAAATAATTTTATGTAAAAATCTATTTATAAAACATTACCAATAAAATTTGCAAATAATTATTTTATTAAGAATCCATTTATAAGTATATTTAAAATCATCATGTTATTAATTATTTTGATTATTTATATTTGAAAATAACAAATTTTATCCATGTTAATTAATTTATTAAGATGATTATCACATTTTAAATTCCTCGAAATTCCGGGATATCACATTCCTTCTTCCTTAAAAGAATTTCGTCCTCGAAATTTAAAACAAAGATAACCCAAAATATTTTATTTCATTTTACAATGCAAACATCCATATCAACCATACACTATTAACTAAACAACAATTCATTCGAATAAATAATTTATTCGAACAAACAATTCATTCAAACCACCAATTTATTTGTATAAACAAATTATTCAAATCAAACAATTCTAGCTATCCGGACACAGATCTGGATAAGCCTTCCTATAACTATCCAGAGTTTTCTCAAGATAAACTTTGAAATCCTAGCTCCACAGAGCCTAAACCAACTAAACTACTAAGATCCAGAGCTTCCTCTTACTCCGATCAAAAATCTGAACCAAATATCAGGCCATACTAAAAAAACTATCTCAACTACCAGATCCTACTGAACTACAGATCATAACTAAGATGGATAATTCACGTATTTTCTCAGATGAGATACGTGGAAAACAACATGAATTCCAGTCATCCAAACTGGCAATACAATCCTGTAGACCATAACACTAGTCTCTACAAGCACTCGGAACAGACCAAACCATCTTGGAGAAAATTTCCTGTCTTTCCAAATCCGGTAACTCCTTTAAATCGGGAAACTTTGACAAAGACTAAATCTCAAATCTCATAAGCCAATTTTCCTTGTCTCTAGTCCACAAATCCTTTTGACGATCCCGCGCAGCTCTCAGCTCTTCTAGATAAGTTCTACCTTCACAGATGCCCCTCGGATCAAAACTGGACAAGAAACAGACGATCTCTCGACTCCACCCAACAAAATGGGAAACTGCAAGGTCTTCAAAGCAAAACTCCATAGGGTGCCATCTAGATACTCGCCTGATTAGAGAACGAGAACTCCATTTAATACAGATGGTCCTTCCAAGTCCCAACAAAATCCAAAACACAGCCCTCAGCATAATCTCTAAATTCTATTCAGCCTTCCTATCTGACCGTCGAACTGAGAATGATAGGCTGAACTCAAATTCAAACTCAAAGCTAATCACAAAGCCTCCTAAAATCTGCTGGAGGAAATAGGATCACAGTCGCTAACAATGCTGACTGAAATACCAAGCAGTCGGACCAATTCCTTCAAGAAAACTCAACCAAAGATGCTGTAATATGGGTTGCCTTGACCGGAATAAAATGGGCACTCCTAATTAACCGGTCTTCGATTACCTATATTCCATTTCCCTCTTTGGTCCTTGACGAACCATCGATGAAATCCAAAGAAATCATTTCTCACTTCACTTCGAAACTTCAAGGGCTGCAACAACTTGCGGTCTTCTGCTAATCACCTTCACTTGCTGATCAACCACACATCTTCTGACGAAAGCAGATACATCCTTCTTCATGCTCAGCTACCAGAAGATTTTTTGACAGAATTCCTTGCTATTCGGAACACAAATGCTTCCAATAATCCTCAAAGTTCCTTAACCATCAATCTCAAGACTGGAACTGACCATTCTTGACTCAATCCATCCACACACAACGTCCGAGTAGACCTCCAACATACTCTTGCCATTGAGAACAACTAGAATAGTCACACTAGTCAGCCTTGCCTTCAAATCCAAGAAAGCCTCATCACACTCGGGTCCACTTAACTTAGTTTCTTCCCGAGTCACTCGGTTAAGTGCGAAGAAATCTTAGAATAGACTTGACAAACTTCCTGTAAAACTATGCCAAATCCTGTAAACTGCGATTGCCTCACCCCTAAATAGTAGCTACCCTGGCTGAATCTACAGAATACCTTCACTAGAAACAAAAGCCTCCTCAAAGAAAACTTGGATCTGCTTCTCCAACTCTATCTCATGATGAAGGCAAACTTCCATTACCTTGGAAACATCCGAACATTCTCTAACCACTTCGATGGACTCTACACCTTCTGGAGATACCTCGCTTCCAAGTAACAGATGCTTCAAAGAACTTCGGAATCATCGCAAGTCACTTTTGCGATTTCCCCCAACTCAGCCTCTAAAGAAACAATCCTTACCATCCACCCAATCCATATCCAAAATAAGATCAAACCCTTCGAGATCCAATATCATTTGGTCACAAGAAAATTATAGGGGAGATAAGAAATCTTAAACCTCTACAGATCTTATCTAACTCAATTGTTTCGCCTAAGGATAGGACGGCCAACCAAACAAAGAGAAAGATGAAACTTCTCTAGAACTCAAGTCGGAAATCCAAACAGATATCCAACAAATTTAAATAGATATATAAAATTATATAAAAATTACAAATACGCGCTCTCAAGATAGAAACAATTCCAGAGCCTAGGTATTATCTCAACCTATGCTCTGATACCACAATGTGACGACCCACCCTTCATTCTACAGAAGGACGCATCATCGATAAGAAAGAAAGAGGTAGAGAAAGAATAGAAAGAAGAAAGAACACAAGAATATCAGAATCTCACAGCGGAACGAAACAAAATACAATATATCAAATAGAAATTACATAGTCATTTACATCAGAGTTACACAGATACAACAACCTTTCATATTAGACAGTTATAGGGTTCTGTCTATTACATTTCAAATACAACAGACAAAGACTACAACACAACTCAGCACAACCGAAATATAGATATTGCTACGTCTGGACTACTGCTCCATGCTTTCCAATATTCGTCAAGCCAAAACCTGATCCTTTGGCTACTCAGAAAAATTTAAGTACCCGAGAGATTAAGAAAAACAGAAATAAACCCCGGGCCAGACATGGGTCTGGTGTGAGTAAACATTTTAAAGTTGCTTAATTTTTGAATACTTTTTGCATTATGTAAGACTCCCCACAAACAAACATGGGTAAGTTTTTACCTTACGCTAGCAAAAACATTTAATAGGGAATCCAGTGATATTATAATAGTGTCTAGGGTTTTCAAGTAAAATACAGAAATAGCTGGAATGCTTACATCTCAGTTCTAACATAGTTGGGCACAATCAAAACGTATGGCACTTATTGGAGATTGGATTCCATACAATGGCAGGGCTACTAGGGTACCGCCCGTCACAGTACAAGGCCTAAATCACCGTATCGAGGATCACTCCCAATCCCTTGCAACACAAGGCCGGGACCATTCCTTATTAAACAGTCCCGAACAAGACAACCCCGCAGTTGGCTGCAGACGAACTGCCCACACAACCGAATAAAAAGGGACATCTAGACAGGGGAAGCTCTCGTCCTACTTGGGCATGACCCACTTAACCTTGCTGCACCTCCCCTGTTTTAGCCATTCCCGGTTGATGAGGCTTGAGGCTACGATTACCTTTATAGAACACATCTATCTTAGAATGCTCATCGTCCACCTAACGATGTTCTGAAAGCATTCAATCCATATAAGTTCGTTCCGGATTCGAACGAAACCGAAGGCATTATCTCGTTACACTCATTTTGGAATGACCCTCAGAGTTAACGACGATAACCTTTGCACTCTGAATCTTCATCTTCACTTGAGATTCACGAGCTAACGCTTAATTTGGATCGATGTGGTTTTCAAATATCCAAATTTGGAAACTCGATCCCGGTCTCATCGAAATCCAGAACGCCATCTTTTAGGTCCAAGTTATTTTAAAGTTTAAAACAATTCAATTCAATTCAATTCAATTCTTGAATTCACACAACTTTTGACATGGATAAATATCACACACTTATCACTGATATATCAAATATCATATCACAAAATATCATAATATATCATCCAATAGATATCATCCAATAAATATCATCCAATAGATATCATCCAATAGATATCATCCAATAAATATCATCCAATAGATATTATCCAATATAGATATTCTACACAAACAATCATCCATAAACAGGAATTATTAATCCATGTTATAATTAATTTAATCATCTTAAATTAAATTAATTACTTAAGAATTAATCTCCTAATCCTGCTTAACAGTCATTAAGTAATTAATTAATCACTTCTTGATTATCCTTATTAATTACTCAATTAACCTTTAATCACATATTAATTACTCTTTAATTCTTAATTAATAAACCTTAATTACAAATTAATTTCCTTTAATACAAAGTAATCAACTCTTAGTTACTTTTATAATCAATTAATTAACTTTTAATTAATTGATTAATTATCCATTAACTAATAATTAATAACCTTAGTTATTAATCAAAATCTCTTAATTATAAATTAATTAATCCATAATTACTCTGAAAATTAATTAATTAATCATTAATTAACTAATTAATTATCTCTTAATTATCAATTAATAAAACATAATTATTAATTAACAACCTAAATTACAAATTAATTAATCCATAATTATTAATTAATAATCCTTAATTAACATTGATTAACTCTTATTTACTCTGATTAATCCTTAATCACCTTTGATTAATCTTTAATTAACTTTGATTAATTCTTAAGTACCTTTTGATTAATCCTTAATCATCCTTTGATAAATCAATTAATTAATATTTAATTATAGATTAATCATCCTTTAAGTATTAGTTAATAAAACCTAATCATTAATTAATAAAACTTAATTACAAATTAAGTACATCTTAAGTATTAATTAAGTAATCGCTAATTATTTAATTAACAACTCTCTAATTACAAATTAATCAAATCTTAATAACTTAATTAATTCATTCTTAATTATTTAATTACTCAATTAATTAATCTTTATTCATTAACTAAGAATCTTTAATTAATAATCCTTAATTACAATTAATTAATTTTGATTAATTAAATAATAACCCTTAATTAATTATAAATTAAATCAGTTAATTACTCCAGATTAATTACTTAATTAATCCTTTATGATTAAATAAATCAAATTAATTCATTATACTTAATTTCCTCAATTAACTTAGTTTATCTCAAGGTATTAAACCTTTAATCATCTTAAGATAAGACATTTTCTCCTTAATACCTTTATTAACATTAACACTTAAAAAAAACACTTTAACATTATAATTTATCTTTACTTAATTACATCATTAATTATGTTTTAATATAAATAATTATCCACTTGATAATTTAATAGTTATCAAAGCTTAACTTTCCAAAAAAAACTTCAAACATTATCAAGTAAAGGTTTCAAAACTAATTCAAGTTGTATTTTAAGACTTACCTTTCTAAAAATCTTAACTTACATTTTTAAACTAATGTTTAAAAATCACTTTAAAATTTCGTTTAACAAAATTTAATTTAAATACCTTTTAAAACTTCATAACCAGTTGTTTAAGAAATACTTATTATATATAAAGTAAGTTTACATGGAAGTTAAAACTAGATTTAACTTCAAATTCAAAAATATTTGATTTTAAAACATCCTAAAAACTGTTTTTGTAACAACCCGCATATTTGTCGAGTTTGTATTTAAATATTTTATTTAAATATTAACTCGTTAATCGGATTTTGGTCCGAAAAGCTACTTTTTGCAAACGGTCAAATTAGGACTCGAGACCACTTCCATTGAGTTCGAAATGTCCTTTACAATTTTTTTAAGTATAAACATCGATAGGTTTGGAGTTAGTGAAATTTCACTAACTTTTCCCGCTTTGGACTTTGGGTTAGTTTAGCCTATTAAGCCCAAGTTCCAACCCTCTTCTCCTCACTCTTCATAAATTTCCTAACTAATCAAGCTTTGGCATTAATGGTGGAGGGAATGGGAAATTAAAATTCCAAAACTCAAATTCAATTGCAATCCATCTTTCTACTCCAAATTCAAGAAGAAGACATTGGATTCAAGCTTCTTGTGCTTAGATAGAAGAAGGATTGATCCTTGCTTGCTTAAAACTTCATTTTCATTGATATTTGGTGCAAAGGTGAGATTTTTTACCTCACAATTCTAGCCTATAACTATATTGGACTGTTGGGAATGATTCCCTATCATTTTTGCATGCATGTTAGCATTTGGTTTGGATTGGATTGGCGAAAAACTCCAATTTTTAGCGTTTTGGTGAATTTTCTGCACTTAGGTCGTTCTGGCCGTTTTTAGGTCGTTCGGAGTTAAGTCGTTCGTCCATAAGTCGTGAGTCGTTCACGAGTTAACCCTAGGTCGTTCTGGCCATTTTTAGGTCGTTCGGAGTTAAGTCGTTCATCCATAGGTCGTGAGTCGTTCACGAGTTAACCCTAGGTCGTTCTGGCCATTTTTAGGTCGTTCGGAGTTAAGTCGTTCATCCATAGGTCGTGAGTCGTTCACGAGTTAACCCTAGGTCGTTCTGGCCATTTTTAGGTCGTTCGGAATTAAGTCGTTCGTCCATAGGTCTTGAGTCGTTAGGTCGTATGACCCTTGAGTCGTTAGCTCGTATGACCCTTGAGTCGTTAGGTCGTATGACCCTTGAGTCGTTAGGTCGTTAGACCTCATTTTGTCTTCACTAGGTCGTACCCTGGACCCCCGCGACCTGACCGGGCAGGTCGAACCCCGTAAGCGGTGGCGTTGCCCCTGCACCCCCACCTAGGGGGGTTGTCACCCCCCCTAGACCCCCCCTCCGTAGGGGATCTTATCTGAAAAAACATTGAGCTGGTTTCCTTGGATTTTATTCACATCTCCGTATGCGACTTTTGTGACTGATTGTTTCTACAATTGCTTCTGTGTTTTGTCACTTTATAATATAAAGGTTTCAATACTAGTAGTAAATATCAAAACTCTTTTAACAAACAATTTCAACTCTATTTTTAATAACAAAGCTCTTTTCTTAAACCGTTTTCCAATCTATTAGTATATACAAACCTTTACCTCACTCGGATGAGAAATCTAATTAAACGACTTAGTAAAACAAGTGGTATGAAACGCTTGCGTTCACTTCGTCGGTTAATTCTTGGACTTGTTCGATTGAACCTCTTGTGACAATTTTATTAGTGAAGATTTACAGTTTGTTCGTAAATATTTAAGTTAAGCAAGTGGTTATGGGACATAAAGCTAAACTTCTATATTTACTAGCTTAGTGTAATTGACACTTCTCGTTGATCATGATGATCATTCTGATGATTTAGACTAGCAACTGTGCGATGTCTCTTGTTACGAGGTTAGACTAGACACCACTTGTGTGATTCCACTCACACTTACCTTTTTGCTTTTTGGTTAGTCTGGACCTTAATTTGTGTGATTCCATTCACACATGTGGGGTAGCTCCCCTTGGTCTTCGGACCGTCATGTGATAGGCCTCTTTCTCTTTTCTATGATTTCTGGACTTCTTGCATTGATTTCTAGAATTTATGTCATTGACTTGTTATGAGTACAAGTTTGGGGTATGATGCCCTTTCCGAATCTTTGAGAAGATTCTTGTGATATTGATTATCTCTTATTGATTGATCTTCTGTTGATCATTATTTACATACTTATAGTGGTATGTCATTATGGATGTTTATGTTTATGCCATATCTTTTATGTTATATCATGTCATCTGATATTTATAGCTAGACTGACCCGTTTATTATTTTCTTAAATAATACTCGGGTCAGACCGAGATGTTACAGGTGCTTCTGCTTGACTTCTTCCCAGGGATCCATCACTCTGACTTTTGGCTAACTGTTTAGATTAGCAGTTTTTGTTGTATACACTTGAGATATAGACTCATAGTTGTATTCTTTTGTATAGCACGTGTTGCTATTCTTTTGTATTATCGTGGATCTTACTGACCACTACTCTGATGTACACTTTCATGTGTTAGTTATATATTCATATCTTCTTCCGCCTTTGTAATATGGATATCTGTGACTGATTTGTGATATGATTATTTCTATGTTTGTTTCCGAAGATTATTTATAGCCACCGTGTGATAAGCAATTACATGGATGGTCGCTCCTCAACAGCCTTATTCTCCGTGCTAGTTGACAGCACTACTCCGGAGTGTTCTTGGCTAGCGTGGGTATAGAGGTGGGGCGTCACAGTTTTAATCAGTTGCTTCGGGGTTTACCCGATGGTCACTCGGGCTTAACCCCGAGTCAAATCACATTCTACCCATTTTAAAGAAAATTTAGTCAAAAATTTAATTTTTAATAACTTAGAGGCCTAACACACAAATACACTTGAGTTCAAACCCGAGTCTCTTTCCCAAACGCTCGATCACCCCTTCGAGCCAAAATCCATACGAATAAACCGACACTCAATCTCCCTTGTGCACCTGCACAACCATCTTCGACGACGACGATCACCTCCGGTACCATCGACATATCGTCCATCATCTTAGCTTCAATTTCCGATCGAACGAACACATCCACAAGCCTCCATTCGAAATCGAGAAATTCAGGGGAAACAAAAACCCAACCATCACCAGAAAACAGTTCGCATCCACGTCTCTGGCCATGGGGTTGCTGAAACTCAGGCCACGCCGTGTCGACAACCTATGCTACCATTTCCCACAATTCCAAGTCACTCGATCACCCATAGAACTCGCGATGACCAAAAACCCAATCACATACAAATTAGGGTTAAAAACTTTTCATGCTTCGCCGTCAATGCCACGGTGGTCAGGAACCCCTTCTACCCTTTTTCCCCGCTTCATTGCATAGTCCTCCACCACTAGACAAAGCCTCGACCCCTCTAAACCCTTAGGCCATCAACAGTTGCTCAAAAACTCCAATCCAGTCAACACTTAAATTCTCTTCTATCCTATTACTAAAAATTTGAATTTTTGTTTTAAAAATCTTTATTTTCAATCTAGATTCAAGTTATGAAATTAGATTAGCAAATTATAACACTTGATTAATCATGCATTTTAGAATTTTCCACTGCATTTCTTGTTTCTAGAACTAAATTTAAACCTATATTGTTTTAAATAATTTTTAAACTTAAATTTATGATTTAACCAACATATATTGTATGTATCTCAAAATCTAACAAATCTCAAAATCTAACAAACATTGAGCGATTTGATTATGATTTTTGATCAAATACTTATTTCTTGAACCAAGAACAGAAATATAAAAACACAAAAGACATGCACATATACAACATTCATATCACAGAGATAACTTACATAAATATGCACAACCAAGCATTATTCATTTTAAATCTCACAAGCAAACAGAAATATTAACTTAAATTTTAATTAAATTTGTTTACTCAGCAGATAAAAGAGCAGAGACCTAAACTCTTAGAAATTTTGAAAAATTGCATTTGCCTGAGGCTTTTGATTTCTTTAAAACAGCTAGTTGACATAATTGATGTTGAGAAGATTGACTTTGATCATGAACTTCAGGTTGCATTTAGACTTGAAATGGTTCAGGCTCTTGAATTTTTTTCAAAAATTTGAATAGAGTGGGTATTTTGTTTTGAAGAGAAATACAGCTTGTATTTGATGATTCTTTACTTACAAATTTGAAGACAAATGCTTGAGGAAGAATTGATTTACAGAGTTGCATTTGAATTTTGGTTTGAAGCTTCAAATCTGAAAATGGATCCAGGTTTGTTTACAGATTTGAAAAGGAAGATTTACAAAATTTGCTTGAGGATAAACAGTTTACAAAATTTTGAACCTGAGATTGGAAATGTCACAGTTTTGAGGAGTTTCAGGCTGGAAAACAAACACGGTTGCATTTGAACATCTGAATTCTGTATTTTGAAAACCTGCTGTAATACTTTCAGAATTCAATTTGTTTTAAGGAGGTGATTTCAGGTTTATTTGCAAATTACTGTTTTGAAAAAAAATGCTACAGGGTTTAGTTTTATTAAATCTGAGATCAGGGTTGAATTGTTTGAGGAGTTTTCAGATTTTGATTCTTGAGTTTGGGGTGTTAGCATTTGAAATATGAAGTTTTGAAAATCTGCTACAGATTTAAAAAGAATGTTTATAGGATTGCATTTGTTTTGAGGAAAATGGTTTCAGGTTTAAATGAAAAATAATTTTTTTGTTTGTGAAGATAGAACATGGTTGAGTTTTAGATGCTTGAGAAGATAAGAAAAGAATGTGAAAAAGAATATATTTGTTTTATATCATGTAAATTTAGACTTATTTTAAAATTAAAGAAAATAAAATAAATTTTGACACTTGTTTTAAATGCCACCACTTGTCACAACTCATAATTAATAAACTTACAAGTGTTTTTATAAGCTTTAATAAATTAACACTTGTAATCTTTCATTTTTATTTATCCTTAAGAGATTTTAAAAGCTTTTTATATAAATTTTCTAAATTAATAAATGCATTTCTAAATAAATAAATGCTTTCTAAATTTTATAAAAATAAAATCTTTAAAAGAAAATAAAGTATAAACCAATTATAATTTAAATAAAATCATATATAATATTTTTAATCCGTTTTAAAATGTTAAAATAAACCTTTTGTATTTATTTTTAAATTTAATAAACACAAACTTAATTAATAACAATAAATTCTTTTTAAGTAAAACAAATTCTATTTTAAATAAAACTCATTCATATATTATTTTAAATCAAAATACTTTTAAGATATAAATATTCATTTGAATTCAAATTTAAATCTAAATTCAAATTCAAATTCAAATTTAACTTTAGAATCTAATTTAAAATCAATTCAAATATATATATTAATTATGAACAAACACATTATTTCTTTTGATAGATAATAACTTTATAAAAAAATCTATTCTAAAATTAATCTTAATTATATATATAAACTCCTTATTAACTTAAAAGTAATAATTCTATTTTAGAATTCATTTATAAATCAACACCTACTATATTTGAAAATAATTATTTCATTTAAAATTCTATTGATAAAACATTACCAATTAAATTTGCAAATAATTATTTAATTAAGAACCCATTTATAACTATATTTAAAATCATCATGTTATTAATTATTTTGATTTTTTATATTTGAAAATAACAAATTTTATCTATATTAATTAATTTATTAAGATGATTATCACATTTTAAATTCCTCGAAATTCCGGGATATCACATTCCTTCCCCTTAAAAGAATTTCGTCCTCAAAATTTAAAACAAAGATAATCCAAAGTCTTTTATTTCATTTTACAATCCATACATCCATATCAACCATACACTATTAACTAAACAACAATTCATTCGAATAAATAATTTATTCGAACAAACAATTCATTCAAACCACCAATTTATTTGTATAAACAAATTATTCAAATCAAACAATTCTAGCTATCCGGACACAGATATGGATAAGCCTTCCTATAACTATCCAGAGTTTTCTCAAGATAAACTCTGAAATCCTAGCTCCATAGAGCCTAAACCAGCTAAACTACTAAGATCTAGAGCTTTCACTTACTCCAATCAAAAATCTGAACCTGATATCAGACCACACTAAGAAAAACTAGCTCAACTACCAGATCCTACTGAACTACAGATCCTAACTAAGACGAATAATTCAAGTATTTTCTCGGATGAGATACGTGGAAAACAACATGAATTCCAGTCATCCAAACTGGTAATACAACCCTGTAGACCATAACACTAGTCTCTACAAGCACTCGGAATAGACCAAACCATCTTGGAGAAAATTTCCCTTATTCTAAATCCGGTAACTCCTTTAAATCGGGAAACTTTGACAAAGACTAAATCTCAAATCTCATAAGCCAATTGTCTTTGTCTCTAGTCCACAAATCCTTTTGACGATCCCGCGCAGCTCTCAGCTCTTCTAGATAAGTTCTACCTTCACAGATGCCCCTCGGATCAAAACTGGATAAGAAACAGACGATCTCTTGACTCCACCCAACAAAATGGGAAACGACAAGGTCTTCCAAGCAAAACTCCACAGGGTGCCATCTAGATACTCGCCTGGTTAGAGAACGAGAACTCCATTGAATACAGATGGTGTGACGACCCACCTCTATACCCACACTAGCCAAGAACACTACGGAGTAATGCTGTCAACTAGCATGGAGAATAAGGCTGTTGAGGAGCGACCATCTGCATAATTGCTTTGTGCGAGTACCGATATGCCAGATAAAAATATAACTTTTCATCTCAAGAGGAAATCCGACATACCGACACAAACTCAAAGCTACTACACAGTGGCTATATGTAATCTTCGGAAACAAATATGGAAATAAACATAACACAAATCAGTCACAGATAATTCATATCACAAGGGCGAAAATAGATATGAATATATATAACACATAAAAGTGTTCATCAGAGTAGTGGTCTAACAAGATCCACAATATCAAAAAGAATAGATACAAGTGCTAGACAAAAGAGTAAGTATACATCATAGAGTCTGTATCTCAAATGTATACAACAAAAACTACTAATCTACGTAGTTAGCCAAAAGATCATATGATAACCCCAGAAGAGAAGTCAAGCAGAAGCACCTGTAACATCTCAGTCTGACCCGAGTATTATTTATAAGAAGAAAATAATAAACGGATCAGTCTAGCTATAAATATCAGAAGAAATGATATAGAATAAGAGATATGACTAAATGTATAATAATCACAATGCCAAGCTGTGATAAATAACTGATTGAAAAATCATTAAGAGATTAATCAATATCGCAAAGATCTTCTCAAAGATAAAAAAGAATGTCATACTCCGAATTTCATTCACCAAGCCACAATAAATGACATATATATCCATGCCAATCGTAAAAGTTGGTGAAACATAAATTCCAGAAATCAACACACGAAATCCAGAAATCATAATAAAAGGATGGCCAATCCCATAAACTGGACATCGACGCACCTAGAAAGACACACCCCATGCACAGTCGAACATCGACGCACCTAGAAAGATACGCCCCATGCTCTAGCATCGACGCACCTAGAAAGATACGCCCCATGCACAAATAAACATCGATGCACCTAGAAAGATACATCCCATGCATAAATAAACATCGATGCACCTAGATAGGTACATCCCATGTAATGTCTAACATCGATGCACCTAGAAAGATACACCCCATGCAAAGTCGAACATCGACGCACCTAGAAAGACACGCCCCATGCATAGACGAACATCGACGCACCTAGAAAGATACGCCCCATGTCCCGACTTATTGAGCCGATTGCTCCAAAAAGTAAATAAACATCGATGCACCTATAAAGGTACACCCCATGCATAAATAAACATCGACGCACCTAGAAAGGTACGACCCATGTGTAAACAAATATCGACGCACCTAGATAGGTACGACCCATGAAAGAAATGAGACGAAGCTCAATAAAATGAGGAACATTCCTCCACATAGACAAAGAGACATCGCACATTGCTAGTCTAAATCACAAAGATGATCGTCATGATCAACGAGAAGTGTCAATTACACTAAGCTAGTAAATATATGAGTTTAGCTTCATGTCCCATAACCACTTGCTTAACTCAAATATTTACGAACAAACTGTAGGTCTCCACTATAAAATTGTCACACGAGAAGCTTGAATCTAAGCTTAAAAGAGAAACATTTCCTAAATTAGGTTTAGGAATTTTCTGAAATCAAAGAGAGAATGAGTTGGAGAAGAAGAAGGATATGCTTACCAATGGGTTCTCTTGAGTTTGGAGCTAGAAGATGGATTTGCTAATGGAAACTAGGGCTTAGGATTTCCTAATTCCTTTTCTCTTCCCCCATTTTTGATGAAGCTTGAATGTATTAGGAAATTATGAAGGAATGAAGAGGATAAGGGGTTGGGACTGAATACATAAGTGGGGTTATTGGGCTCAGCCCAAACCAAAGCCCTAAGTGAAAAAGTGGCAAAAATCAACCATCCCCAAACATATCGAAGTTTATACTCAAAAAGGTCGCAAACGTCATTTTGAACTCAATGGGGGTGGTCTCGAGTCCCAATTCGACTGTTTGCAAAAAGTAGCTCTTCGGACCAAAATCCGACGAACGATAAAATATTTAAATGAAATATTTAAATATAAAATCTATAAATATGCGGGTTGTTACAGACTCCCCTCCTTAAAGAAATTGCGTCCTCGCAATACTTAAGAAGAAAATAAGAAGTAACAACCATAGAAGCATATCAACACAAAAGAAAATTTGAAATAGGAAGTTCACCATAAGGAGCATGAAAGAGTAAACCTGAATGGGATCGGTCGATGAATTCTCTGGATTCCCAAGAGCAATCCTTAGGATTTGAGAACCATTGAACTATCACAAGAAGAACATCTTCATTCCGAAGGCGCTCAACCTCCGAAGTAATGATGTGAATGGAATGTTGCTCATAAATCAAATCTGGTGAAACTTCAATTTTCACAATATCACTGGGCACAAGAATAAAAATTCGGAATCCCTAAGGAATTTCCGTAGATAAAAGACGTGGAGAACGTCAAGAATAGCAGAAAATTAAGCTGGTGCAACGACGTAGTATAATAACAGTACGCCTGAGAAACTAGAAACTCAAATAATTTGGAACATCAGCGTAGTACAAAAACGGTACGCCCAATGAACCGATAAACCGGAACAACGATGTAGTATAATAATGGTACATCCATTGATCCAGATAAGACGGAACATCGATGTAGTATAATAATAGTACATCCGATGAACCGAACACCATAAAAGAACATCGGACGCTAGTCCATAAACAAAATGAGATAAAGCTCAATAAAATGAAGTATATCAAAATGTTCGATGAACTTGATAAAAAGATAATTCCATTCAGACAACATCAAAGAATCAACAACTTGTTGCCTACGACAAAGCGCATTGGCAACACGATTTCCCTTTCGGGAATAAAAGAATATCAAGATCATAAGATGCTAGGAACTCGAGTCAACATGAAGTTCCTTATGAGAAATAAATATTCCCAAGATTTATGATCGAGGTGGAGAACAAATTTCTCTCCCAAATATGATGATGCCAAATTCCAAAAGTAAAAACAATAGCCACGAGCACTAGATCATGAGCGCATATCTAGTCTCGATAAGCTATAACGATTTAGAAGCACAAGTGACATCACATTCCCATTTGCAAGAGAATGGCATCCAAACCAATATGAGTAGTATCGATAGAAATAGCAAAGTCTTGGTTCCCTTTCAGGAATCACAAGAATAAGAGTATCGAAAGGAAGAGTTCTTTTAAATAATCCTCTTTCCCAAAAAGTTAAAACTTTCAAAATTACATTTTTATTTTTATGTAATAATCTTTCTACAAAAATTTACATTTTTACAAGTCAATACATCGTGTCTGACTGTCTCATCAAAGCGTTTAGGAGATTCCTATCGATAACGTTGATCAAGCGCATCGACCAGAATTCTTAAAACACTCAACAGGCAATACAATCACAAAATCATCTTCTATATGATAAACATGTTTCTAAAAACTTTTAAGAATATTCTTTGTTCATTTTAAGAACAAAAATCAAATTGTACTTATAAATAAATCTTATGAAAAAGATTTTCAAAATTTTAAATTACTATTTTCATCCAAAATCAATATATACAAGAATGGTCTCATCGAAATATTCATAGAATATTCGATTTATAAAAATGGATGAAATAAGCTGGACAAACTGAATGACAAAATAAGTCATTCATAAGAATCGTAACGAGTGCGGAATGCGGTAAATGGAATGCGAACTCCCGCAACTCGTAGCCAAATGAAAATCGGTGGCAAGGTCGAACTAGAAAGACCTTAACACCACACAAAAGATTTCTTAGGTGATAATCCTAAGACAAACTCAAAAATACCGGAAAAGTTTCACAAATTATTTAGATAAGAGAAATAACACTTTTCCTCACCATGAGGGCTTAAAGAATAAAATGATGCCATCAAGTTGGAATCAAAATCACAAAGAAAAATTAGAAATCTGCTTAACATATTAAAAATGTCGAAGATGAATAGTCCACACGGGACAAAGGATACGACCTCATAATAATTAAGCCAATCCTTACAAAAGTAAATTCCGAAGCCTAAGTAAAAAAATCGGCTCGGACAGAAAAATCACATAGAATAATCTCGACATCGATAAAGACAGATCGAGTGTTGCGAATCTACCATCCGGATTCACAATCCTCAAAGAAGTCATCAAACCCAGAAATGTTTTTAAAGAAAAAGAATCACAAGTTCTTTTGATATAAAATTAATCATATCAACAAGAACTTGAAAAGAATAATCACAAGGCAAACAAAATCAAGGATTAAATGAGAAATACCTTGACCAAAAGAAGAGTTGTTAGGGGTTTGCACAACTTTAAGTTTTTCCCGCCTTCTTGCTTTGAAGTATGGGACATGCAGTTATATGGTGACCCAAATTTTTGCAATAGAGACAAAAGAGGGGTTTCGGACACTCCCTTGCATAATGGTCCGTGGAACCACAATTGTAGCATTGACCATGACTAGAGGTAGGAGTCTTTGCTACCGGAATTTGTTGCTTCCCTTTCTTGTTGGGAGTGGGGTCCTTGAATTTGATAGGCCTCTTCATGTTGTCGTTGAAGTTCTGTTTGGCAACCACAACTTCAACATTACTCTCTCTATCGGCCTCTTCAAGACGAAGAGCGATATCAATAAGCTGATCAAATGAAACCTCAAGTTTGAGAAGTAATGGCTTCTTAAGATTCTTATTCAAGCCATAGAAAAATCTCTGATTTTTCTTCAATGGGGTATTAATGTACTCAACCCCGTATTTGGAAAGAGATTCGAAAGATGCGACATAGTCTGTCACAGAAGATTCACCTTGAACCAGGTCAATAAAACGCCGGGCCAAAGTTACTTTTTCAGCCTCCGGCACAAATTTCAATTCGAATCTTTCCCGAAATTGCTCCCAAGTGAGATCCGCTTCAACGATTTCAGAAATTAAAAGCTCATACCAATCTAATGCTCTTTCCTGGAGCATGCTAGAAGCCACTTGGGCTCGATGTAGGTCAATAAGGTTCATGCGAGAAAAGATGCGATAGCATGATTTGAGCCAAGCTTGAATTTCTATAACACTCTCGGATCCCGTGAATGGCCTTCCTCCCAAATCAGTGTAGTCTCTGTACAAGCGTGCAAAACCGGATGTAGGATGAGTAGGCTCTGAATTGGGACCGGCAGCTTGAGCATTCTTTACTAGATCAAGAAGCTGCTGGGCAGACATAAAAACTCCATCTTGAGGAGTAGCACTAGATTGACCGGCACTGGGACGGCCTGGTCTAACCATTTCTCTTCCTTAAGAAAGAAAGAAGGAAGAAGAAGAAGGTTATTCACAAATGAATATCAAGCAATCTTGATAGATAAAACAAGGAATCATAAAGAAAATAGGATGAATCGGTACGAAGACTCGAATTAAATCCTAAAGCACGACTCCTAAGAAAGAATTAGGACGATGATCCTTGTTATAATATTCCATATTGTTCCGAAGTTTGGCTCTGATACCAAGCTGTGACGCCCCACCTCTATACCCACACTAGCCAAGAACACTACGGAGTAATGCTGTCAACTAGCATGGAGAATAAGGCTTTTGAGGAGCGACCATCTGCATAATTGCTTTGTGCGAGTACCGATATGCCAGATAAAAATATAACTTTTCATCTCAAGAGGAAATCCGACATACCGACACAAACTCAAAGCTACTACACAGTGGGTATATGTAATATTCGGAAACAAATATAGAAATAAACATAACACAAATCAGTCACAGATAATTCATATCACAAGGTCGGAAATAGATATGAATATATATAACACATAAAAGTGTTCATCAGAGTAGTGGTCTAACAAGATCCACAATATCAAAAAGAATAGATACAAGTGCTAGACAAAAGAGTAAGTATACATCATAGAGTCTGTATCTCAAATGTATACAACAAAAACTACTAATCTACGTAGTTAGCCAAAAGATCATATGATAACCCCAGAAGAGAAGTCAAGCAGAAGCACCTGTAACATCTCAGTCTGACCCGAGTATTATTTATAAGAAGAAAATAATAAACGGATCAGTCTAGCTATAAATATCAGAAGAAATGATATAGAATAAGAGATATGACTAAACATATAATAATCACAATGCCAAGCTGTGATAAATAACTAATTGAAAAATCAATAAGAGATTAATCAATATCGCAAAGATCTTCTCAAAGATAAAAAGGAATGTCATACTCCTAATTTCATTCACCAAGCCACAATAAATGACATATATATCCATGCCAATCGTAAAAGTTGGTGAAACATAAATTCCAGAAATCAACACACGAAATCCAGAAATCACAATAAAAGGATGGCCAATCCCATAAACTGGACATCGACGCACCTAGAAAGACACGCCCCATGCACAGTCGAACATCGACGCACCTAGAAAGATACGCCCCATGCTCTAGCATCGACGCACCTAGAAAGATACGCCCCATGCACAAATAAACATCGATGCACCTAGAAAGATACATCCCATGCATAAATAAACATCGATGCACCAAGATAGGTACACCCCATGTAATATCTAACATCGATGCACCTAGAAAGATACACCCCATGCAAAGTCGAACATCGACGCACCTAAAAAGACACGCCCCATGCATACACGAACATCGACGCACCTAGAAAAATACGCCCCATGTCCCGACTTATTAAGCCGATTGCTCCACGAAGTAAATAAACATCGATGCACCTATAAAGGTACACCCCATGCATAAACAAACATCGACGCACCTAGAAAGGTACGACCCATGTGTAAACAAACATCGACGCACCTAGAAAGGTACGACCCATGTGTAAACAAACATCGACGCACCTAGATAGGTACGACCCATGAAAGAAATGAGACGAAGCTCAATAAAATGAGGAACATTCCTCCACATAGACAAAGTGACATCGCACATTGCTAGTCTAAATCACAAAGATGATCGTCATGATCAACGAGAAGTGTCAATTACACTAAGCTAGTAAATATATGAGTTTAGCTTCATGTCCCATAACCACTTGCTTAACTCAAATATTTACGAACAAACTGTAGATCTCCACTATAAAATTGTCACAAGAGATTCAATCGAAAAAGTCCAAGAATTAACCGACGAAGTAATCGCAAGCGTTTCATACCACTCGTTTTATTAAGTCGTTTAATTAGATTTCTCGTGCGAATGAGGTAAAGGTTTGTATATATACTAATAGATTGGAAAACGGTTCAAGAAACGAGCTTTGTACTAAAATAGAGTTGAAATCATTTGAAGAAAGAGTTTTGATATTTACTACTAGTATAAAAACCTTTATATTTTCAAAGTGACAAATCACGAAGAAGATTGTAGGAACAATCAATCACTAAAATTCACATACGAAGATGTGAATAAAAATCCAACGAAACCGATAAAGAATCCATCAAAACGGATATTCAAAAATCCCTAAAAAGGAGTCATCAAAGTCATAACAAATGATAACAACACATAGGAAACAACACGAATCGATTAAAGTTGGAAATTCAAACAACTAGGCGAAATAGGCAAAAGTGCACCAGGTCGGTCGGCCGGCTACAGAGCTCGGTCGATCGGACCCTGTTCTCAAAATTCCTCGGGAAGCAGGTCGGTCGTCCGAACCCGGTACTCGGTCGACCGAACCTTAAACAGAGAAGTGCTTATGCACTTGGCAGCAGGTCGGTCGGCCGGCAGCAGGGCTCGGTCGACCGGACCTGTTGCTAGTCCCTTCCCAGTCCATCCAAATGAGGTCCAACCTCGAACAAATTGCATTCTCTCGAGCAATGGCGCTAAGGGATTATGCCAATCAACTACCCGGCCCTATATGCTCCTCGATGCATCACCAAAAACATGTTCAAACATCAAAGTTAGGATTTTTAACGAATTGAACTCAAAACATCAAAAATTGGAATATTCTCCAAATCAATCCAAACCAAAAGAAAATGCACACGAATAAGTGTTAGGGATTCATACCTAACATTCAAAGATAAATATAAGCATAGATGTGAGATAAAAATCTCACCTTTGAACCCAAAACAATGAATGAGAATGTAACATGTGGATTTTTCGTTGCCGAAAAACCGAATAGTTAGGGTTTTTAAAAAAGAATTTAAGAAAAGAAAAAGAGAGAAAAAGGTAGAAGATAGAGGGAAAAGAAAATAGAAAATTTTAAAATAGAACGGAACAGAAAACAACAACAGAACACCATCAGAATCTCACAATTCGCAGCGGAACAACATATAATAATAAATGAATAATCTTTAAACAAAGAACTATGTCAGTTATTACATTTTATACATTACATTTCATTTCATTACATCAGAGTGTACAACAACAAACAACAAACAGCGGAAAAGAAATACTATATACTAGTAATACGCCATGCCATCCAGCTTGCCTCCAGCAATTCCTGAATATCCAGAATATCCCGATAAACCTTAACTCTTGACTGCCCGTGTGGAAATTGGTGGGCACCCAGAGTTTAGGAAGGAAAACAATAAACTCCGAGTCAGTCATGTGACTGGTGTGAGAACTCAAAACAGTTTATTTAACTTTAAAATCAAAATAGAGAGATATTTTTAAATTCAATTCGCAATGCTTTTAAAAATGAGACTACCATAAGGCCTCCCGCACACACACACATGCAAACGCAGAATCGGAGGAGATTTCTCCTTATGATAGTCAAAGATGCTTGATACGCATTAAAAAGAAGCATTTCATATTATTACTAGTGCATAGTGTAGAAAATTATTTCGAAAATAAAGATATAAATCTTAGCCAACATAGACATTTCGAACTATGCCTACTATAGCTACCATCCAAACAATGTTGCGACACCATAAGTGAATGATAGGTTCTACAACTAATACCGTACAAGTTTCGTATTTGGAGAATGGATTTTTCCAACAAATGGTCAGGCCAAGGAACTTCCCATTGCCACATGAGAATGCCTCTGGAAGGACATTCCTGAGAACCAAACCGGAACTCTACCAACACAAGGCCGGGTTACCCCTAACTGGGTAACTACTGACACGAGCACGCCATTCCCCGATCGTAAACGACCTTTCTCACGGGATCCCGATAACCAACAACCACAAAGTAATAAATTCGCAGTAACCACATAGGTTAAATATCTGGGCTCCATACCATGATACCACCTCTATCCAGAAGGAAATGCACATACCCTAAAGGGAGCTACCCCTCATAACCTTGCCGCATCTTTCCTATTTTGACCATTCCGGGGTGTGAGGCTCGACGAAGTCACGTCCACAAAAACATACTTTATACAAAAGCCATGCTTTGGGTCAACAAATGATCATAGAAATGATCACTAAGATAGACGATTAAATAAATGATCCTATCACAAATAATCAACACAATGATCATTTACAGCAACACTCAGCATGTCACATTACCAAATTGGGAATATATCGCTGATACATTCAACTATATAACCTCTGAGCTCGTACGTCTCAGAGAAGGGTGTTAAGCTAAAAGAATAAATTCTCCGCTACCAACAGAAATATATTTGAAAGAAATCGGCTTTATATCTCAACTTGTAATGTCAGACATACAATCCATACAAGTCTGTTCCGGGATCGAACAAAACCGAAGGCACTTACAAAGAAGTCCTTGCAATCCGGATATCCACAATCCTGATCGGATTCACCATCACATATGGAGAACTCTATACCGGAGCAACTCGGTGCAGAGTCAATCGACAGGTCATCCTATCGCTCTCGCAAATATCCGGTCTTCAACACCGATCTTCAAATGCAATTCACAACGACGTATCACATATTCGGAATGGGTTATACGACCCCATGGTCCTTTCTCGGTTAACCCGAATAGTGAGCGCTTATTCAAAAATAAGTGTGGCATTCAAATTCAAACAAATCACATCAAATACCCATTCAAAGGGAAATATTGATAGTCGATTATTGAACTATCAATGGATATGCACAACATCACCAGATTCCAAATAATTTTCCAAATTATTTATTTTCCAAAATATCTTTACAAGATATATAATTTCAATACTTCAAAAATAAATCAATATTTATTTTTCTAAACCAATCCCACTTTCTTTTATAAATTCCTTAGTGAATTTACATTTCAAAATATCCATGCATATGATTTCAATAATTCATTTCAATTTATCTTCAAAAAGATAAATTCTCAAAACGTTTCATTTCACATTGGAAAAACATTTCCATACTTATTTATTCATAAGTAATTCACAAATTTTATTTATTTTCACCCTTGGAAAATATTCAATATACTTAAATCGAAATTTAGTATATATTTCATTCTATTAAGGAAATCATTCTCTTCAACATATTTATTTGGGCCAAAACGAATGTTGCGTAAAACATCGTTACGACAACCCAAAACCATTAGTATAGGGATTCGAAATTAAAATAGATATATAAATCCCAATACTATACAAAACATTTCCTTTCGGAAATCATTTACTATAACCACAGTGTTATAGTCCATCATCTCCTTCTATTTCTCGAAAACGCCTATTTCAACAGTAAATGTTGAAATCTATGGTTTCGAATCTCAACACATTTTAAAACATTGTTCGATCGTTTTAATTCTATTTAAAACATCCAAATCCAAAACAATTTCTTTAACGTGTTATTCGCTATTCAAAAACGTGAATATACTTCATTAACAATTTCATCCTTTTATTCATTTTAATTCAAAGGATTATTCACTATTCAAAAATGTGAATATAACTCCATTTATAGGTTTCAACAAATTTTCTTGTCAAAATAAGTCATTTGTGAATTTATAAAACAACGTTTATAAATTCCATTTCTATTTATTTATATAAATTTCCTTTTTATAAATTCTTTTATTAACCTATTCCAGTTTATAAATCGATTATAAACTAAAAGTTTATATTATAAGTTAAATACTTATAAAACGATTATTTTACAAAATCGTTCCTCTAAAGACTTTCCAAACCATAAATCTTATAACTTATAAGATTCATTTATTTAACCAAATCTATCCTTCAAATAACTTCACAAATTTATAATTCTTACTATTTATAAATTTCATTTATAACTTCACCGTTTATAATTCTATAAATTTCATTCTTTAATGAAATTCATTTTCACTTCATTCAAACACTTATAAAAACTCGTTTTATAATTTCAATATCTCAATTTATAAATATCCATTTATAAATATCTTGTATAAATCAATTCATATTAATATTTTAAAAACGTCTTTAAACTCCTTTATAATTTCATCATTTTGATTTATAAAATAATCAAATTTTATAAATCCTATATTTAAACTTTTCACAATTATTTCAGAAATCCCAGTTTAACTATTTTATAAAGTCATTAATTCTTTATTTTCAAAAATCAGCTTTTAACTATATTTCTTAAAAATCATAATTTTTATAACTTTAAAAATTATAACGTTTATTTATTTATAATGGATCAATTCCAAAATATAGTATATTCTTAAAAATCACTTTAAAAATCATTTTAAAATCCCAAAATTTGGTCCAATGATGCTACACACCAAATAGTCAATCACGACAACAACGATATCATATATCGATATGATAATCAACGAATATTAAAATATCCATAATCAAATAAATACTGTTGAGGAATCCAGTTGGATCCCTCCAACCTGTTTTCCTGCATCCACAAACATTAGCACAATACCAATTCCGTTCCAGTACGAAATTATCGCGGTATATGTTCTTATTAAATATTATCCGCTTAATAACGGCGCAATAGGGTCTCATCCGCTAAAAAATGCGGGGAATCAACAACTGCAATATATACATATGCCAATATATATATATTGATATTATTTATAATACCAATTTCACTGTTTATGAAATATTCGCGGTATATGTTTTTAATAAATAACATCCGCTTACTAACGGCGTATAATGTCTATTTTAACAATCAATAGATATCAATCATCATTCAAACATGCATTCAAATATTTTAAATCTAACTATTTAAAATAAAATCGAAACTGATTCGATTGAGTGAGAAGTTCTCACCTTGATTTTAAATTCCGTTTTAGCGATTTATTTCGAATAAAATTAAACGTGCGTTTAATTTTACCCAAAATTATCACTAACTCCAAACGACTCCAATCCAATTTCATCGCGTAGTGCTCGTCCATACGATTCCAACGCAACTGGTTTCGCGCGTTTTCGACCTCGTATGAATAAAATACAGCGTTACAAAGATTATACGATTTATAATAGAATTAAATTACAACTTAATTTTTATTTCCTTAACCAAAATCGCATCAGGACCGTTTATTTCAAACTGAAGAAATCCAGGCCGCTACTTATTCTCTTCTCCAATCGTTCACTCCTCCTTCCAGGCTATCACACACGAGAAGAACCCACGGCCGCCCCTTAGGGCAATTTCACGCGACCACCACGTCGAGCTCGAACGCGATCAAGTTACTCCATTTCGTAGCCCAAGGCCACGCCTACCTACGCCACCAACCACGAGAAGCTCGGTCGAGCGTAGTGCTCGAAAAACGTACGCGAACGCCTCCTCTTTGGCTGAGCATTGCCGATGATCTATGCAACCATATCCAATCATAACCGTTGGATATGAAGCTCTCACTACACTCTACAATTTCTTAGTTGGAACTATTTCAAATCAATTAGTGGATTTGCAGAAAATTGAAGGAGAAGTTTGGTGTGTTTCTGGCCTTTGAATCGAAAACTGGCGGCCACCATGAATGTGAAACCCTAGTTTTTATTTTCTTCTAATTTTTGTGAATTTTGGCCTATTTATAGAAGAACGAACGAACACTATTCATTTCAGAAATTTCGAACTCCGATTTACGCGCCGTAACCAGCGTTTTTAAGGTTTACCCTGCGTTTCGGACACAATGGAACAGGTTTCGGAAGCTAATTCGGTCATCTGTGCGAGTTATGGCTATAAACGCTCAATTTAAATTAAACCGATTTAAATCGATTTCTAGGCGTTTTAATTTGTATCGGACAAACGGTAAATCCAATTGACACGAAATTTGAAACCTTACAATAATATCACATTACGGATCCGATGAAACTGGTTTCGTCGAAATCCGAGACATTTTGAAAAATGGCTATTTTAACTCGCCAAATTTAAATTAAAAATAATTCGATGCGTTTCGAGCTGCCACACTCAAACGATAACTCCGATTGACACGAAAATTGAAATCCGGTAATAACTAACTATTACGGATCGAATGGAACTGGTTTCGTTCAATTCTGAGACTGTTCAAAAATTGGCTATTTTCACTAGTCGATTAAATATTAAAATATTCAATTTTCACAAATTAACTTTTAATTCGATTTTAAAAGTTCTAAAATATCGTTCTAACTTCCATATGATAAAATAAAATTTTACAAATCATTTTCAATCATATTTAACCCAATTTTCAATTATTTCCATAATTTAACATATTAAATTATCGATTTAATTATCCAATTAAATCCAATAATTCAAATTAAAATTTATTTGACTTATAAATTCACTTATTAATATTTAAAATTAATTAAACATTCAAATTTTAATTAATAAAAATTCTGGGTCGTTACAATCTTCCCCCCTTAAAAGAATTTCCTCCTCGAAATTACAAGTAAGAAAAATTACAGAAGCTATTAATTTTCCCAAAATTCATAGTTAAATTTTTTACAAAATCTTTACTAAGTTTTCAAAATCATACTTAGTTATCTTTTTCAAAACCAAACTATATCATTTAACTTTCAATTCCAAAATCAAAGTTTTAAGTTTTCAAAATTTTACAATTTTCTCAAAAATTTTCTAACGCCTTAAATTTTCGGAAAAATTCGCCATAGTCTCCTTTGCGCGGCTCGATCCGAAAAAAAAAATATGACAGTATATATATCACAAATATACATCTCATCAAGTAATGAGGCATCCCGAAGGGAAAAAAATGTAAAAGTACGGTATGTAATCCGAGATATGTACCTTATATTTTATTAGCAAGCATATACGGCTAATATAGCGCGAAAGCGAGCTCCAAATGCGAAGCAAACGCGATCCGCACCTACTAATTACTCAACAAACAACATGAGAACATGCATATAGACAATAGTATCAATATACATCATATAGCAACTGAAACAAAAGCAACAAATGCAAACATCAACCAACTATCATTCAACTAACATCCAAAACCAATAAATATTCATTCATATTCTCATTAATATTCAATGAAATGGTTTTCAATTTAATTACATATGATTCATATACAGTGGATGTTCTTACTAACATTCATTCTCAATTAGTTTATATTCACTAATTCATATTCAAGTTGGTCCACTTCCAAATCAAATTCAATTCTATTCAAATTTATTTACTTCTAATTTGAATTCAATTACATAGTTTTAAATTTCACTAATTCACTTTCATTAATACTTAATGAATTATATACAATCAACTAACAACCATATATCAACCAAACAATCAACTTATATACACTTTAATAATTTTGAAAAATTATTCCTTTATATATAAAATATAATCAAGGTAAAATTATTTCATTTACCCAATTTGAAACAATACTGTGTCGAATTGTTCTATTCAAGTGTTTATAGATCCCTATCAACAACGTTAATTACTCGTATTAACCATAATCTATATACCACTCAACAAACCAATCATCACAATATAAAACAATTTTTATATTCACTAACAAATACGCTCTCATAACTATTATTACTCTCAAACTCATTCTAGAGTACTGCTGACTCTATCTCTAATGAGTAATACCCAATAGAACCATGGTTGTCGCTTAACCATATGCTCTGATACCAAATGTAACATGTCAGCGGTCACAACCGGTAGGCTTTTCAACCATCCCAGCCCCACCGTGGCAACAATTGGTATCCCAAAATTGCTTTTACGGCCAGCCTCTCGACTGTCTCAGGTTACACCTAACCAACCCCCTAAAAGAGGATGTGTGGGAGTAAGAGTCTCCCGTTCGCCACCAAACCGCGAAGCGAGAACCCCCCATCACATAGCCCAAAGCTTAACAAGACTGGTGTGAGAACTCAAAACAGTTTATTTAACTTTAAAATCAAAATAGAGAGATATTTTTAAATTCAATTCGCAATGCTTTTAAAAATGAGACTACCATAAGGCCTCCCGCACACACACACATGCAAACGCAGAATCGGAGGAGATTTCTCCTTATGATAATCAAAGATGCTTGATACGCATTAAAAAGAAGCATTTGATATTATTACTAGTGCATAGTGTAGAAAATTATTTCGAAAATAAAGATATAAATCTTAGCCAACATAGACATTTCGAACTATGCCTACTATAGCTACCATCCAAACAGTGTTGCGACACCATAAGTGAATGATAGGTTCTACAACTAATACCGTACAAGTTTCGTATTTGGAGAATGGATTTTTCCAACAAATGGTCAGGCCAAGGAACTTCCCATTGCCACATGAGAATGCCTCTGGAAGGACATTCCCGAGAACCAAATCGGAACTCTGCCAACACAAGGCCGGGTTACCCCTAACTGGGTAACTACTGACACGAGCACGCCATTCCCCGATCGTAAACGACCTTTCTCACGGGATCCCGATAACCAACAACCACAAAGTAATAAATTAGCAGTAACCACATAGGTTAAATATCTGGGCTCCATACCATGATATCACCTCTATCCAGAAGGAAATGCACATACCCTAAAGGGAGCTACCCCTCATAACCTTGCCGCATCTTTCCTGTTTTGACCATTCCGGGGTGTGAGACTCGACGAAGTCACGTCCACAAAAACATACTTTATACAAAAGCCATGCTTTGGGTCAACAAATGATCATAGAAATGATCACTAAGATAGACGATCAAATAAATGATCCTATCACAAATAATCAACACAATGATCATTTACAGCAACACTCAGCATGTCACATTACCAAATTGGGAATATATCGCTGATAACATTCAACTATATAATCTCTGAGCTCGTACGTCTCAGAGAAGGGTGTTAAGCTAAAAGAATAAATTCTCCGCCACAAACAGAAATATATTTGAAAGAAATCGGCTTTATATCTCAACTTGTAATGTCAGACATACAATCCATACAAGTCTGTTCCGGGATCGAACAAAACCGAAGGCACTTACAAAGAAGTCCTTGCAATCCGGATATCCACAATCCTGATCGGATTCACCATCACATATGGAGAACTCTATACCGGAGCAACTCGGTGCAGAGTCAATCGACAGGTCATCCTATCGCTCTCGCAAATATCCGGTCTTCAACACCGATCTTCAAATGCAATTCACAACGACGTATCACATATTCGGAATGGGTTATACGACCCCATGGTCCTTTCCCGGTTAACCCGAATAGTGAGCGCTTATTCAAAAATAAGTGTGGCATTCAAATTCAAACAAATCACATCAAATACCCATTCAAAGGGAAATATTGATAGTCGATTATTGAACTATCAATGGATATGCACAACATCACCAGATTCCAAATAATTTTCCAAATTATTTATTTTCCAAAATATCTTTACAAGATATATAATTTCAATACTTCAAAAATAAATCAATATTTATTTTTCTAAACCAATCCCACTTTCTTTTATAAATTCCTTAGTGAATTTACATTTCAAAATATCCATGCATATGATTTCAATAATTCATTTCAATTTATCTTCAAAAAGATAAATTCTCAAAACGTTTCATTTCACATTGGAAAAACATTTCCATACTTATTTATTCATAAGTAATTCACAAATTTTACTTATTTTCACCCTTGGAAAATATTCAATATACTTAAATCGAAATTTAGTATATATTTCATTCTATTAAGGAAATCATTCTCTTCAACATATTTATTTGGGCCAAAACGAATGTTGCGTAAAACATCGTTATGACAACCCAAAACCATTAGTATAGGGATTCGAAATTAAAATAGATATATAAATCCCAATACTATACAAAACATTTCCTTTCGGAAATCATTTACTATAACCACAGTGTTATAGTCCATCGTCTCCTTCTATTTCTCGAAAACGTCTATTTCAACAATAAATGTTGAAATCTATGGTTTCGAATCTCAACACATTTTAAAACATTGTTCGATCGTTTTAATTCTATTTAAAACATCCAAATCCAAAACAATTTCTTTAACGTGTTATTCACTATTCAAAAACGTGAGTATACTTCATTAACAATTTCATCCTTTTATTCATTTTAATTCAAAGGATTATTCACTATTCAAAAATGTGAATATAACTCCATTTATAGGTTTCAACAAATTTTCTTGTCAAAATAAGTTATTTGCGAATTTATAAAACAACGTTTATAAATTCCATTTCTATTTATTTATAAAAACTTCCTTTTTATAAATTCTTTTATTAACCTATTCCAGTTTATAACTCAATTATAAACTAAAAGTTTATATTATAAGTTAAATACTTATAAAACGATTATTTTACAAAATCGTTCCTCTAAAGACTTTCCAAACCATAAATCTTATAACTTATAAGATTCATTTATTTAACCAAATCTATTCTTCAAATAACTTCACAAATTTATAATTCTTACTATTTGTAAATTTCATTTATAACTTCACCGTTTATAATTCTATAAATTTCATTCTTTAATGAAATTCATTTTCACTTCATTCAAACACTTATAAAAACTCGTTTTATAATTTCAACATCTCAATTTATAAATATCCATTTATAAATCTCTTATATAAATCAATTCATATTAATATTTTAAAAACGTCTTTAAACTCCTTTATAATTTCATCATTTTGATTTATAAAATAATCAAATTTTATAAATCCTATATTTAAACTTTTCACAATTATTTCAGAAATCCCAATTTAACTATTTTATAAAGTCATTAATTCCTTATTTTCAAAAATCAGCTTTTAACTATATTTCTTAAAAATCATAATTTTTATAACTTTAAAAATTATAACGTTTATTTATTTATAATGGATCAATTCCAAAATATAGTATATTCTCAAAAATCACTTTAAAAATCATTTAAAAATCCCAAAATTTGGTCCAATGAGGCTACACACCAAATAGTCAATCACGACAACAACGATATCATATATCGATATGATAATCAACGAATATTAAAATATCCATAATCAAATTAATACTGTTGAGGAATCCAGTTGGATCCCTCCAACCTGTTTTCCTGCATCCACAAACATTAGCACAATACCAATTCCGTTCCAGTACGAAATTATCGCGGTATATGTTCTTATTAAATATTATCCGCTTAATAACGGCGCAATAGGGTCTCATCCGCTAAAAAATGCGGGGAATCAACAACTGCAATATATACATATGCCAATATATATATATTGATATTATTTATAATACCAATTTCACTGTTTATGAAATATTCGCGGTATATGTTTTTAATAAATAACATCCGCTTACTAACGGTGTATAATGTCTATTTTAACAACCAATAGATATCAATCATCATTCAAACATGCATTCAAATATTTTAAATCTAACTATTTAAAATAAAATCGAAACTGATTCGATTGAGTGAGAAGTTCTCACCTTGATTTTAAATTCCGTTTTAGCGATTTATTTCGAATAAAATTAAACGTGCGTTTAATTTTACCCAAAATTCTCACTAACTCCAAACGACTCCAATCCAATTTCATCGCGTAGTGCTCGTCCATACGATTCCAACGCAACTGGTTTCGCGCGTTTTCGACCTCGTATGAATAAAATACAGCGTTACAAAGATTATACGATTTATAATAGAATTAAATTACAACTTAATTTTTATTTCCTTAACCAAAATCGCATCAGGACCGTTTATTTCAAACTGAAGAAATCCTGGCCACTATTTATTCTCTTCTCCAATCGTTCACTCCTCCTTCCAGGCTATCACACACGAGAAGAACCCACGGCCGCCCCTTAGGGCAATTTCACGCGACCACCACGTCGAGCTCGAACGCGATCAAGTTACTCCATTTCGTAGCCCAAGGCTACGCCTACCCACGCCACCAACCACGAGCAGCTCGGTCGAGCGTAGTGCTCGAAAAACGTACGCGAACGCCACCTCTTTGGCTGAGCATTGCCGATGATCTATGCAACCATATCCAATCATAACCGTTGGATATGAAGCTCTCACTACACTCTACAATTTCTTAGTTGGAACTATTTCGAATCAATTAGTGGATTTGCAGAAAATTGAAGGAGAAGTTTGGTGTTTTTCTGGCCTTTGAATCGAAAACTGGCGGCCACCATGAATGTGAAACCCTAGTTTTTATTTTCTTCTAATTTTTGTGAATTTTGGCCTATTTATAGAAGAACGAACGAACACTATTCATTTCGGAAATTTCGAACTCCGATTTACGCGCCGTAACCAGCGTTTCTAAGGTTTACCCCGCGTTCCGGACACAATGGAACAGGTTTCGGAAGCTAATTCGGTCATCTGTGCGAGTTATGGCTATAAACGCTCAATTTAAATTAAACCGATTTAAATCGATTTCTAGGCGTTTTAATTCGTATCGGACAAACGGTAAATCCAATTGACACGAAATTTGAAACCTTACAATAATTTCACATTACGGATCCGATGAAACTAGTTTCGTCGAAATCCGAGACTTTTTGAAAAATGGCTATTTTAACTCGCCAAATTAAAATTAAAAATAATTCGATGCGTTTCGAGCTGCCACACTCAAACGATAACTCCGATTGACACGAAAATTGAAATCCGGTAATAACTAACTATTACGGATCCAATGGAACTGGTTTCGTTCAATTCTGAGACTGTTCAAAAATTGGCTATTTTCACTAGTCGATTAAATATTAAAATATTCAATTTTCACAAATTAAATTTTAATTCGATTTTAAAAGTTCTAAAATATCGTTCTAACTTCCATATGATAAAATAAAATTTTACAAATCATTTTCAATCATATTTAACCCAATTTTCAATTATTTCCATAATTTAACATATTAAATTATCGATTTAATTATCCAATTAAATCCAATAATTCAAATTAAAACTTATTTGACTTATAAATTCACTTATTAATATTTAAAATTAATTAAACATTCAAATTTTAATTAATAAAAATTCTGGGTCGTTACAGAGAAGCTTGAAGACAAGGGAAGATCAACCACACTTCAATCTCAACACGAGAAGCTTGAATCTAAGCTTAAAAGAGAAACATTTCCTAAATTAGGTTTAGGAATTTTCTGAAATCAAAGAGAGAATGAGTTGGAGAAGAAGAAGGAGATGCTTACCAATGGGTTCTCTTGAGTTTGGAGCTAGAAGATGGATTTGCTAATGGAAACTACGGCTTAGGATTTCCTAATTCTTTTTCTCTTCCCACATTTTTGATGAAGCTTGAATGTATTAGGAAATTATGAAGGAATGAAGAGGATAAGGGGTTGGGACTGAATACATAAGTGGGGTTATTGGGCTCAGCCCAAACCAAAGCCCTAAGTGAAAAAGTGGCAAAAATCAACCATCTCCAAACATATCGAAGTTTATACTCAAAAAGGTAACAAACGTCATTTTAAACTCAATGGGGGTGGTCTCGAGTTCCAATTCGACTGTTTGCAAAAAGTATCTTTTCGGACCAAAATCCGACGAACGATAAAATATTTAAATGAAATATTTAAATATAAAATCGATAAATATGCGGGTTGTTACAGATGGTCCTTCCAAGTCCCAACAAAATCCAAAACACAGCCTTCGGCATAATCTCTAAATTCTATTCAGCCTTCCTATCTGACCGTTGATCTGAGAATGATAGGCTAAACTCAAATTCAAACTCAAAGCTAATCACAAAACCTCTAAAAATCTGCTGGAGGAAACAGGATCACAGTCGCTAATAATGCTGACTGAAATACCAAGCAGTCAGACCAATTCCTTCAAGAAAAATCAACCAAAGATGCTGTAATACGGGTTGCCTTGGCCGGAATAAAATGGGCACTCCTAATTAACCGGTCTTCAATTACCCATATTCCATTTGCCTCTTTGGTCCTTGGCAAACCGTCGATGAAATCCAAAGAAATCATTTCTCACTTCACTTTGAAACTTCAAAGGCTGCAACAACTTATAGTCTTCTGCTGGTCACCTTCACTTGCTGATCGACCACACATCTTATGACGAAAGCAGCTACATCCTTCTTCATGCTCAGCTACCAGAAGATTTTCTGACAGAAATCCTTGCTATTCGAAACAAAAATGCTTTCAATAATCCTCAAAGTTCCTTAACCATCAATCTCAAGACTGGAACTGACCATTCTTGACTCAATCCATCCATACACAACGTCCGAGTAGACCTCCAACATATTCTTGCCAGCAAGAATAACTAGAATAGGCACACTAGTCAGCCTTGCCTTCAAATCCAAGAAAGCCTCATCACACTCGGGTCCACTTAACTTAGTTTCTTCCCGAGTCACTCAGTTAAGTGTGAAGAAATCATAGAATAGACTTGACAAACTTCCTGTAAAACTCTGCCAAATCCTAAAAACCGCGATTGCTTCACCCCTGAATAGTAGCTACCCTGGCTGAATCTACAGAATACCTTCACTAGAAACAAAAGCCTCCTCAAAGAAAACTTGGATCTGCTACTCCAAATCTATCTCATGATGAAGGCAAACTTCCATTACCTTGGAAACATCCGGACAATCTCTAACCACTTCGATGGACCCTACACCTTCTGGAGATACCTCGCTTCCAAGTAACCGATGCTTTAAAGAACTTCGGAATCATCGCAAGTCACTTTTGCGATTTCCCCTAACTCAGCCTCTAAAGAAACAATCCTCACTATCCACCCAATCCATATCCAAAATAAGATCAAACCCTTCGAGATCCAATATCAATTGGTCACAAGAAAACTATAGGGGAGATAAGAAATCTTAAGCCTCTACAGATCTTATCTAACTCAGTAGTTCCGCCTAAGGATAGGACGGTCAACCAAACAAAGAGAAAGATGAAACTTCTCTAGAACTCAAGTCGAAAATCCGAACAGATATCCAACAAATTTAAATAGATATATAAAATTATAAAAAAATTATAAATAAGTGCTCGATAGAAACAATTCCAGAGCCTAGGTATTATCTCAACCTATGTTCTGATACCACAATATGACGACCCCCCCTTCATTCTACAGAAGGACGCATCATCGATGAGAAAGAAAGAGGTAGAAATAGAATAGAAAGAAGAAAGAACACAACAATATCAGAATCTCACAGCGGAACGAAACAAAATACAATATATCAAATAGAAATTACATAGTCATTTACATCAGAGTTACACAGATACAACAACCTTTCACATTAGACAGTTATAGGGTTCTGTCTATTACATTTCAAATACAACAGACAAAGACTACAACATAACTCAGCACAGTGGAAATATAGATATAGCTACGTCTGGAATCCTGCTCCATGCTTTCCAATATTCGTCAAGCCAAAACCTGATCCCTTGGCTACTCATAAAAATTTGAGTACCCGAGAGTTTAAGAAAAACAGAAATAAACTCCAGGTCAGAAATAGGTCTGGTGTGAGTAAACGTTTTAAAGTTGCTTAATTTTTGAAAACTTATGAAAACAAAAGGCATCACGTAAGACTCCCCACAAATAAACATGGGTAAGTTTTTACCTTACGCTAGCCAAGACATTTAATAGGAAATCCAGTGATATTATAATAGTGTCTAGGGTTTTCAAGTAAAATACAGAAATAGCTGGAATGCTTACGTCTCACGTTCCAACATAGTTGGGCACAATCAAAACGTATTGCACTTATTGAAGATTGGATTCCATATAATGGCAGGGCTACTGGAGTACCGCCCATCACAGTACGTGGCCTAGATCACCGTACCGAGGATCACTCCCAATCCCCTGCAACATAAGGCCGGGACCATTCCTTAACAAGACAACCCCGCAGCTGGATGCAGACCAACTGCCCACACAGCTGAATAAAAAGGGACATCTAGACAGGGGAAGCTCTCGTCCTACTTGGGCATGACCCACTTAACCTTACTGCACCTCGCCTGTTTTAGCCATTCCCGGTTGATGAGGCTTGGGGCTACGATTACCTTTATAGAACACATCTATCTTAGAATGCTCATCGTCCACCTAACGATGTTCTGAAAGCATTCAATCCATACAAGTTCGTTCCGGATTCGAACGAAACCGAAGGCATTATCTCGTTACACTCATTTTGGAATCACCCTCAGAGTTAACGAAGATAACCCTTGCATTATGAGTCTTCATCTTCACTTGAGATTCACGAGCTAACGCTTAATTTGGATCGATGTGGTTTTCGGATATCCAAATCTGGAAACCCGATCTCGGTCTCATCGAAATCCAAAACGCCATCTTTTAGGTCCAAGTTGTTTTAAAGTTTAAAACAATTCATTTCAATTCAATTCAATTCTTGAATTCACACAGCATTTAACATGGATAAATATCACACACTTGTCACCGATATATCTAATATCATATCACAAAATATCATAACATATCATCCAATAGATATCATCCAATAGATATCATCCAATAGATATCATCCAATAAATATCATCCAATAGATATTATCCAATATAGATATTTTACACAAACAATCATCCATAAACAGGAATTATTAATCCATGTTATAATTAACTTAATCATCTTAAATTAAATTAATTACTTAAGAATTATTCTCCTAATCCTGCTTAACAATCATTAAGTAATTACAAACATTTAATTAATTAATCCTTCTTGATTATCCTTATCAATTCCTCAATTAACCTTTAATCACAGATTAATTACTCTTTAATTCTTAATTAATAAACCTTAATAATTAATTAATTTCCTTCAATACAAAGTAATCAACTCTTAGTTACTTTTATAATCAATTAATTAACCTTTAATTAACTGATTAATTATCCATTAACTATTAATTAATAACCTTAGTTATTAATCAAAATCTCTTAATTACAAATTAATTAATCCATAATTCTCTTAAAATTAATTAATTAATCATTAATTAACTAATTAATTATCTCTTAATTATCAATTAATAAAACATAATTATTAATTAATAACCTAAATTAAAAATTAATTAATCCATAATCATTAATTAATCAATTTGTAACATCTCGGATTTTTAAGCCATTGAATTTGAAAATTTAATTCGTTTTAAATGTTTAATGTGGATTCTTAATTGATTTTGAAATGAATGGATTTAGGTTCAATCAATGAAATAAGCTATAATTTTTAATTATAGTAATTCTGATTGAATTTGAATAATGGGAAAATAATAATTTAAATATTCGGAATTGAAATAAAAGTAAATCTGCATGTGAATAGTGATAAGAATGGTTTTAAAAATTTATTTTGAGTTATTTGAGTGTAAATAGTATGGTGGGAATTTTAGATGAATTTTTAAGTTGATAAGTTAATATTTGGGATTTTATATTAATTTAAAAATGAATTTAATTTTATTAAAATGCAATTAATCAGATTTTGGGTCCGGAATGAGCCAGAATGATTTGTAATGTGATTATATATTTTATGCGATTTATTATCAAGATACTAAAATTTTAAAAGTGAAATTTTAAGCGTTTTTGACAATTTTGAAAATCGCTCGATTTGATAGACGAGTTAAAATAGCCTTCCGGGGCACAGTCTCGGAATTCGACGAAACCAGTTCCATTGGATCCGTAATAGTTAGTTATTGTCGGATTTCAATTTTCGTAGCAATCGGATATGTCGTTTGACTCCGGCAGCTCGAAACGCACAGAAATCGATTTAACCGATTTAATTTTAAATTGATCGTTTAATTTCGTAACTCCAGCGTACGATCAAATTAGCTTACGAAACCTATTCCACTGTGTCCGGAACGCGGAAAAACCCTAGGAAAGCCTATTGGTACGTGAGATTTGGAGTTCGTTTGCGAATGTTCATTAAAATTGCTTTTAATATTAAAATAATATTAATTAATGTTATAAAGCATGCTAATAATCAAAACAATAGCCCTATTTTCAGAGCCACCATCTTCATAGTCTCCAATGGCCGAAAATTTTCTACCTTCTTCCCCAAATTATCGATCAATCCACGTATTATTTTCGAAATCTCTCAACTAGGAAGTTGTAGGGCTCAGCTAGATCAACGTGTTCAACGGGTATGATCGTGTATCGTGGAGTGATTGTTGAGAAATCGGCCTCGAACGCATGATTTTCGGACGCGTTTTTCGAGATAGTGATGAAACCGAGTGTGGCCATCTTTGGGCCGATGGTAGAGGATGGGAAGACCTTCCTTGTTTTGGGTCTCGATCGTCTCAGATCGTCGTAGGGAGAGGGCGGCGATCAAGGCTTGGACGCGTGATGGGTTTGTTTGTTTCAGGGGACATTGCGTGAGGAAGGAAGTAGGGAGCGGCTTTGATCTGCTATTATTTTTGACGGCCTTGATTGCTTTGGTAACACACACATATATATATATATATATATATATATATATATAAGGAAAAGGAATTGTTTAAATTAGAAATTGAAATTTATAAAATATCATAACTTGTTCATACGTTATCAGATTTCGACAATATTGGTGGCACCGGAATCGCAGCGACGGGAAGCACGCTGTGGCGCAGATTTGGATTCGATTTAAGCGAGTTGAAATTTTGGATTAAATCGAACGCTTCGATTTAATTTAAAATTTCAAACGCTCGACAAAACTCAAAGTCAGTTATTCTCACTCACATCTGGATACCAGTAAAGTTAAACGGCTAATATTGACTGTTTGTTTGGATGTTTAGCTGAATATGATAATTATTATCAAATTGAATCGTTATATATATATATATTTATATTTATATATATATATAGTTGTGCTAATATTTGTGGATGCAGGGAAAACAGGTTGGAGGGATCCAACTGGATTCCTCACAATATTGGGATTGTTGTTATGACTGATGATGTACTTTATTTATATACCGTGGTAGCTAAATTTGGAATTCAGTTGTTGTGACATGAATTGATAAATTTAAACCTGAAATTGATAGGCATAAATAAAATAAATTGGGTTTTAAAGGAAATAGAAAGAATGGTTAAATAAAAGATCTAAAGGAATAAAATTTGGAATCTGGTTAAATGAAGAATGGAAATTGGTAAATTTTGGAATTTATAAATGAAACAGAAAACTCATCAGCTGATAAATATGAAAATATGGAATTGTGAGGATAAATTCCATAAGAAATTATAAATTGTTAAAAATGACGATGGGGTTATTTGATGATGTTTTCCTGGAAATTAAAATATATTTAAAAGAGGCTTTCCAAATATAAATTTACAGTTTTTAAATGTAAATAAAATATTTGAAATGCTTTTTCACCATTGGAATTTTATTTAAGTAATTCTTAAGAATTATTCTCATTAATAAATTCCCAATAGTTTTATTAAAAGAATATAAATAATATTTAAGCCTAGACTGTGAAGGTGAAGTTCTAGAAATGGAAAAGGTGTTTTAAAACTTCAAGGAAGTTTATTTTATGCATGGAAACAAACTTAAAATAATTAAACGTAAATTTGAATTGGAATAAATCGGGCGGGATTTATAAGAAGGATTGTATGAATTGTTTGAATAGAAGTGTATTTCCCTAGGAAACCAAGTTCGTGTTTTAAAGCAGATTTAGAAAAATATTAAAGTTTACACTTGTTTCAAAAATATTTTGAGAAATTATTATTTTAAAGTAAATAATATAAAAATTAGCTATAATAGTAATTATTTTAAGAATGCTATTAGTAAATATATTTTTTATATATGGATTTACTTAAAAGGTAGTTTGATTTAAGTTATTTGGAACCTTGTAGCACTTTTTTTTTCTAAAACTCCATCTTTAAAATTTCATTTAACTAAACCCCATTTTAAACTAGTTAATGCCTTATCAAGTGGCTTTGCTTAAAATATTTTGAAATTATTTTAGAGTAAATAACTAGTGGTAACTTTAATATTTCAAAGTATATTTAAGAATAAAGTATTTTAAATTGTTTTAAATCTAAATGTTTTGAATTTGGTTATTTCCAATGGGAATAAAGGGTAAAGAATTTACCTTGTAAAGGAAGAACTGTGGGAAATTGTTTTCAAATGGGTTTTGGAAATTTGAAAATATATCTTTTAAAGATATTTGAGGCAAATAAATAATGTGGGAATTATTTATTGTGTGATGGATGTTTGTGAATAATAATTGATAGTTAAATCACCGACTGTCAATATTGGACTAATACGTTGATCGTTTCGAAGAGACCGGGATCGGGATTTATTTCTCGAAAACCACTTCGATCCGGTTTGTACGTTTCGAGCGAAAAACGTGTTCGGAGTTGAAGATGGAGCAGTGAAGTGCAAGGGCTAGTCGCTACGAATCCTAAGGATATTTCCAAAATGGATGTAGTAGGAATGTGCCTTCGGTTCCGTTCGAACCCGGGACGGACTTGTTTGGACGAATGCTTTCGGAACATCGTCAGGTGGGCGATGGGCATTCTAAGTGAAACGTTCTAAAAGGTAACGCTTAGCCTCAAGCCTCATCAAATGGGAATGACTGAAAATCAGGGGATATGCAGCAAGGCTTCATGGGTATCCCCCACTGGAGAGTAAGGTCATCCCTGTCTAGATGTCCCTTTTATTTCGGCTTAGTGGGCAGTTGCTGATCCCAACCGCGGGGTGATCTTATTCGGAACTGCCAAGTAAGGGATGGGTCCAGCCTTGTGTTGCAGGGGATCGGGAGTGGTCCTCGGTACGGTGATCTAGGCCCCGTACTGTGACAGGTGGTACCCCAGTGCCTAGTCATTGTTGGAAATTCATTCTCCCTACGAGCCTTGTACGAGTTTTGTTTGTATTACCCACTTTTGTGGCTAGTAGCTGGAATTTAATAGATGTAACAATTTCGGCTATTTTATATGTATTTGTATATAGACCCTATTATAATATCAGAGGATTTCTATAAAAAGTGTTTTAGCTATCGTAAGGTAAAAAGCCGACATGTTTATTTGTGGCGTGGTCTTACGAGATGCTTTTGTTTTCAAAGGATTTTGAAACTTTAATAATCAATTTGGATGCATTATTATCAGCTGGTATTCCAGACTGACTCGGGTGTTATTTCAATATAATGCTCGGGTCAGACTGAGTATTATTTGTTTAGGACAGGATGCTTGGAGCAGGAGAGGAGCTGGAGTCCGAGACGTATTATCTGTACCTATATATATTCCGCTGCTATGATTGTATGGATTTATCTGATCGATAATTTGATGTATGAGATACTCTGATGATGTGATGTATAAAACTGGTATAGTTTTCATTTTGTATAAAAATCTATATTTACTATTATATTTTACTCCGCTGCGACTGTGAGATTCTGATATTGTTTAGCTTCTCCTTCTTCTATCTCTTCTTCTTAAACCCAAATGGTTCGTATTTCTGTGTCACTTGAGTTAACAGAGGTAGAATAGTGTTGATTCAAGGGGTACGGATTTGCGGGCTGCCACACTTGGTATCAGAGCTTCGGTTGGCGACAACCTAGGCTTTGGTGGGAAAATTACTCATTAAACAGAGTCAATAGTACTCTATAATGAGTTGAGCGTATAAATAGATATGAGAGCGTACTTGTTAGTGCATATAAAATGTTTTTATACTGTGTTGACTTATCGGTTGGGTGTTTATGAATTCTGGTCGGTACGGGAAGTACAACCGTATCGATAGAGGTTTCTAAACTCTTAAACAAGATAAATTGACATAGTATTGTTTTTAAAGTAGGTAAATGAAATAATTTTACCTAAAAAGTATATTTTGATATGAAATAAATAATTTCTGAAAATATTATATATATTTGGATGATTGGTTGTTAATATCTTAATCAAATAAGAATCTAAAATTTAATCTAAAATTTGAAATAGTTATAATCAAATAAAATTCTATAAGTATAAATTATATAAGGGAAGAATAACTAAATTTAAACTAAACCAGAATTTAAACCCCGGAAGTTTTAAAAAGGATTTTAAATGTATTGAAAACAAAGTTTGGAAATTTAAAATCCTGGGAAAGTTTGAAATGTTTGCTAAGGTGTTTGAAGGCAATATTAGAATATTATTTTGAAAAGTATTTTTGAATGGAAACTGTTTGGAATGAATTTGGGAGAGTAAGGAAGCACTGAACTCACTTCAGTCGCTGGGAAATAATCCTGATGATGCTGGCCACATCATTAGAATTCTTTCGAGTTTCTAAAGTGATGGATTGCTACCAAAATGGTTGGTTATGATATTGTTTGGACTTGTTGGGTATACTAGTTGTTTTGGGAATTTCCCAAGGGGAAAAATTATTTTGGTAAAGCAGATCTTTTTGGAATCTGGAGATTGGGTTTGATATGCCAAGAGGGAATATGTTGATTTTTATTTCAAAATGGTTTTGAAATAAAACCGGGCAATTGAATTCTGGGAAATTCTGTTTAAATAATGTGTAAAGTAAAATGAATCAACTATTGAACTTATAAGGTGAAGTTGATGCTAATAAGAAGGAAATGAGAATTTTAATCTTGAAATTAAAATTTAACTTGAGTAAATGGAAGTGAATAAAATATATTGAAGTGAGTAGAAAATTTGAATTTAACTTGGGATAAGTTAAATAAGTTGGACTTAGAATTAAATTGATTTGGGTTAAATTGAAATGTAAAATGACCTTGTAATTGTGGGTCATTGAGAAATAAATTGTACCCATGAGCTACTAAGTGTTATTCTTATAATTTGAAATTGTGGATTTACAATTGTGCAAGGAATTAAATTGAAAGAAAATTTGTATCCTTAAGTATTCAGTGATACACATATATATAAAATTTGAAAATGTGATTATAAGATGTAGATGGGTGAGCAATATGAGCTTTTAAATAAATAAGTTGATGAACTTATGAATGGGAAATGGAATTATGATCACAAATGGGAAATAGTTGGATGGTATGGTGAATTCAAACTTAATCTGAAAAGAAATGTGAATTGAGATAAGGTAAAGTGAGATATAAAAGGGGTGAATGAACTTAAGTTAGTAAATAATCTTTGAACTTGTATATGGAGAATTAAGATTAAATTGAATTGAATTTAACTTCAATTGAATGGAATTGAGATGAATTTAGATTTAATTAAAAACAAGATTCAATTGTGTTGTGAATAGAAATGAATGGAATTTAATTCTCATTTAAGATAGTAAAGGAAATGGAATGAATTCAAGATGACTAAATGAATTTGGTTGAACTTGAATTAGAATTGGAAGAGAATTAAATTGAAAGAAAATTTAATTTAGAAAAGGAAAAAGGATATTGTGTGAATAAATTTTTAACTCAACTAAATTTAAAGGAATCGTTTGAGAATGAATTTAGCGTAAGATAAATTAAATAAAGAGAAGCTTGAAGGTGAATTTGGTGTAAACTAAATTAAAGGGGATTTGTATTGGCATGGATAAGATTTTGGTGGTTTGTTAAGGAAATTTTTGAAAAGAAAATAAAAACCCAGTTTTGGTATGGAATTTAATTTTGGCAATAAAAAGCTGACAGTGTAAATGAATAATGGAATTGAATTATAATTGTGATGGGTTGTATTGTGAATAAATTCAAATGAGTGAAATAATTTAAAGTGGTCTCTTTGCTAATAAAATAAATCTAAAATGGATTGAATAAATAAGCAAAGTGCATTAAAATTTATAAATGGATTGGAATTTATTTGGATGAGAATCAAATGAAAATAAATAAATAAAAGTGATATAAGAAGAAATAGAAATATTGTGTGATTGAAAACAATTTAAGCAAATTGGAAAAAAATATATATTTGAAGCTTATAATGTGGTATTGGATAAATTTGTTTAGATGATGAAATTGAATTGTAAGTGAAATGGTATCAATTAATATTATTGTGATAAATTAAGGATGTATGGGTTGTAAATAATCCAAGATGGAATGAAATTAATATAAACCTGAATTGGTTAATGAAATAAAAATGTAAGGAAAATTTAATTTAACAATTGCATTGGAATAAAAATACTTGGCTTGTGAACTAGGCAAAATTGAATAAAATTAATATAATCTAAGTAGAATTAATTTTAATGGTTATAAGCTTAAGTGGTGGTTTTTTGCTCGAATGACATGAGTGTTTGCTTGTATTCAGAATTGATTTGTTTAAAGAAGCAAATGGAATTGGTTTTGAATTAATTGGAATAGATTGGAACTTTATTAAGTGATTTTACATGTGAATGATAATGGATCATAAAAGTAATGCAAATACTCCAAATTTAAAGTAAAATTTGATTGTAAATCAAATTGGGAATGTAAGTTAAAGTAAAGAAATGCAAGTAAGGCATATGTTAATCATATTGAAATAGAAATGATTGGTTGTAATAAATATGAATGGTATATAGTAAACTTGAATGTAAATCATTCAAGTGAAATAAAATGAAGTTAGTTTGGATGAAGTAGAATGGGCTAAGATCTTAATAAATGGATTTGAGTATAAATGTACGTGAGTTATAATAGAAATGCAAATGTATCAAATTGAAATGAAATTTGCATGGTGAATCAATTCGAAACTTGTATGTAAATCCTTTGTTTGAAATAAAATGGAATTTGGTATTAGAAAAGGAACTTGTGCATGTTATAAAATATGGTTTACTTATGGAATCATGCAAAATTGTTGATTGGATTATGAAATGGATATGTTTGGCTTAAATTTATATTGGAAATATTGTTAAAATGTTCTTATCTTTGAAAACTGATGAGTTTGTTGAGTAAGTACAGGTATGGGAGACGATCGATAGAGTTGGAGCGCGTATATGCGTTATATTAGCCACTTGCTATTAAGAATTTGTAAAAAGGTACGCCTACGCAAATATAATTGGGAAATGATATATTTGTTGTGATATATTTTGGTTTTCAACCGTGTGGCTTGATGTATATATATTTGTTTGTATCGCGATATCGCGAAAACTCCTCCGTACAGGGGACACTCTATCAAAATTTTCCGAAAATTTTGGGAGTTAGAAATTTTTTCGGGATTTTGGAAATTTTTTAGTAACTAGTAATGTTGTTTTGAAATAATGTTGAAACAAAAGCTTTTGAGTACGAATAAGCAAATAAGTTTGGATTTGAGCTAAAGGATTTTGGGAAATGTATATAAGCTTTTAACTAAGCAAATTGGGTAAGTAAATGGGTTGAAGAGTATTTTCTACCCTAGCAAATTTCGGGGACGAAATTTTTATAATGGGGGAGGAATGTAACATCCCGGATTTTTATGCCATTGAATTTGAACATTTAGTTCGTTATAAATGTTTAATGTGGATTCTTAATTGATTTTGAAATGAATGGATTCAGGTTCAATCAATGAAATAAGCTATAATTTTTAATTGTAGTAATTCCGGTTGAATTTGAATAATGGGAAAATAATAATTTAAATATTCGGAATTGAAATAAAAGTAAATCTGGATGTGAATAGTGATAAGAATGATTTTAAAAATTTATTTTGAGTTATTTGAGTGTAAATAGTATGGTGGGAATTTGATGAATTTTTAAGCTGATAAGTTAATATTTGGGATTTTATATTAATTTAAAAATGAATTTAATATTATTAAAATGCAATTAATCAGATTTTGGGTCCGGAATGAGCCAGAATGATTTGTAATGTGATTATATATTTTATGTGATTTATTATTAAGATACTAAAATTTTAAAAGTGAAATTTTAAGCGTTTTTGACAATTTTGAAAATCGCTCGATTTGATAGACGAGTTAAAATAGCCTTCCGGGGCACAGTCTCGGAATTCGACGAAACCAGTTCTATTAGATCCGTAATAGTTAGTTATTATCGGGTTTCAATTTTCGTAGCAATCAGAGTTGTTATTTGACTCCGGCAGCTAGAAACGCATAGAAATCGATTTAACTGATTTAATTTTAAATTGATCGTTTAATTTCGTAACTCGCGCATAGGATCAAATTAACTTACGAAACCTATTCCATTGTGTCCGAAATGCAGAAAACCATAGGAATGTCAATTGGTACGTGAGATTTGAAGTTCGTTTGCGAATGTTCATTAAAATTATTTTAATATTAAAATAATATTAATTAATGTTATAAAGCATGCTAATAATCAAAACCCTAGCCCTATTTTCAGAGCCGCCATCTTCATAGTCTCCAATGGCCGAAAATTGTCTACCTTCTTCCCCAAATTATCGATCAATCCACGTATTATTTTCGAAATCTCCCAACTAGGAAGTTGTAGGGCTCAGCTAGATCTACCTGTTCAACGGGTATGATCGTGTATCGTGGAGTGATTGTTGAGAAATCGGCCTCGAACGCATGATTTTCGGACACGTTTTTCGAGATAGTGATGAAACCGAGAGTGGCCATCTTTGGGCCGATGGTAGAGGATGGGAAGACCTTCGTTGTTTTGGGTCTCGATCGTCTCAGTTCGTCGTAGGGAGAGGGCGGCGATCAAGGCTTGGACGCGTGATCGGTTTCGTTTGTTTCAGGGGACGTTGCGTGAGAAAGGAAGTAGGGAGCGATTTTGATCTACTATTATTTTTGAACGGCCTTGATTGCTCTGGTAAATATATATATATATATATATATATATATATATACATATATACATATATATATATATATAAAGAAAAGGAATTGTTTAAATTAGAAATTGAAATTTATAAAATTTCATAACTTGTTCATACGTTATCTGATTTCGACAATATTGGTGGCGCCGGAATCGCAGTGATGGGAAGCATGCCGTGGCACAGATCTGGATTCGATTTAAGCGAGTTGAAATTTTGGATTAAATCGAACGCTTCGATTTAATTTAAAATTTCAAACGCTCGACAAAACTCAAGGTGAGTTATTCTCACTCACATCTGGATACCAGTGAAGTTAAACAGCTAATATTGACTGTTTGTTTGGATGTTTAGCTGAATATGATAATTATTATCAAATTGAATCGGTATATATATATATATATATATATATATATATATAGTTGTGCTAATATTTGTGGATGCAGGGAAAACAGGTTGGAGGGATCCAACTGGATTCCTCACAATATTGGGATTGTTGTTATGACTGATGACGTATTTTATTTATATACTGTGGTAGCTAAATTTGGAATTCAGTTATTGTGACATGAATTGATAAATTTAAACCTGAAATTGATAAGCATAAATAAAATAAATTGAGTTTCAAAGGAAATAGAAAGAATTGTTAAATAAAAGATCTAAAGGAATAAAATTTGGAATCTGGTTGAATGAAGAATGGAAATTGGTAAATTTTGGAATTTATAAATGAAATGGAAAACTCATCAGTTGATAAATGTGAGAATATGGATTTGTGAGGATAAATTCCATAAGAAATTATAAATTGTTAAAAATGACGATGGGGTTATTTGATGATGTTTTCCTGGAAATTAAAATATATTTAAAAGAGGATTTCCAAATATAAATTTACAGTTTTTAAATGTAAATAAAATATTTGAAATGCTTTTTCACCATTGGAATTTTATTAAGTAATTCTTAAGAATTATTCTCGTTAATAAATTCCCAATAGTTTTATTAAAAGAATATAAATAATATTTAAGCCTAGACTGTGAAGGTGAAGTTCCAGAAATGGAAAAGGTGTTTTAAACTTCAAGGAAGTTTATTTTATGCATGGAACCAAACTTAAAATAATTAAACGTAAATTTGAATTGGAATAAATCGGGCGGGATTTATAAGAAGGATTGTATGAATTGTTTGAATAGAAGTGTATTTCCCTGGGAAACCAAGTTCGTGTTTTAAAGCAGATTTAGAAAAAAAATTAAAGTTTAAACTTGTTTCAAAAGTATTTTGAGAAATTATTATTTTAAAGTAAATAATATATAAATTAGCTATAATAGTAATTATTTTAGGAATGTTATTAGTAAATATTTTTTTTATATATGGATTTACTTAAAAGGTAGTTTGATTTAAGTTATTTGGAACCTTGTAGCAATTTTTTTTCTAAAACACCATATTTAAAATTTCATTTAACTAAACCACATTTTAAACTAGTTAATGCCTTATCAAGTGGCTTTACTTAAAATATTTTGAAATTATTTTAGAGTAAATAACTAGTAGTAACTTTAATATTTCAAAGTATATTTAAGAATAAAGTATTTTAAATTGTTTTAAATCTAAATGTTTTGAATTTGGTTATCTCCAATGGGAATAAAGGGTAATGAATTTACCTTGTAAAGGAAGAACTTTGGGAAATTGTTTTCAAATGGGTTTTGGAAATTTGAAAATATATCTTTTAAAGATATTTGAGGCAAATAAATAATGTGGGAATTATTTATTGTGTGATGGATGTTTGTGAATAATAATTGATAGTTAAATCACCGACTATCAATATTGGACTAATACGTTGATCGTTTCGAAGAGACCGAGATCGGGATTTATTTCTCGGAAACCACTTCGATCCGGTTTGTACGTTTCGAGCGAAAAACGTGTTCGGAGTCGAAGATGGAGCAGTGAAGTGCAAGGGCTAGTTGCTACTAATCCTAAGGATATTTCCAAAATGGATGTAGTAGGAATAGTGCCTTTGGTTCCGTTCGAACCCGGGACGGACTTGTATGGACGAATGCTTTCGGAACATCGTCAGGTGGGTGATGGGCATTCTAAGTGAATCGTTCTAAAAGGTAACGCTTTGCCTCAAGCCTCATCAAATGGGAATGACTGAAAATCAGGGGATATGCAACAAGGCTTCGTGGGTAGCCCCCACTGGAGAGTAAGGTCATCCCTGTCTAGATGTCCATTTTATTTCGGCTTAGTGGGCGGTTGCTGATCCCAACCGCGGGGTGATCTTATTTGGAACTGTCCTGTGACGACTCGAAATTTTTAAGCATTTAAAATTAGAATATTTAATTGTTTTTAATTATTTAAAGGTTAATTATCAACTTGAATTAGAAATATCGCTATTTACTGATAATTAAATTTTTGAATTAAATTATTTAAAGTTGGGTAAATTATTGAGTCTGGAGTTTTAAGCCTATTACAAATAATTTGTAGGCTTGTAAAATTTATATTGATAGTGCTGAAGATAATAGAAGCTTTAAAATTAAATTTACAGTGATTTGTTAGTTTTGAAAATTTCATCGTCTAAATTGAATAAAAAAAATTATATAGCCTTCCGAGACGCAGTCTCGGAATTCGACGAAACCAGTTCCATTGGATCCGCAATGTTTTATTATTATCGAATTTTAATTTTCGCATTATTTGGAGTTACCGTTGGGTCGTATGACTGGTTAATGCCTAGAATAGTCAAATTGAAATTAAATTAACAATCGAGACTTCTCTTATACGCCTCTTCCCTCATCCCTATCTTCCTTTACACGACAGATCTCTTTCCTATTTCTTTCTGTTATCTCGTTCCCTTCCTAAAATAAAATAATAATAATAATAAATATAATGGCCGAAGCCTCCTTCAACCCTAATACGCAGAGGAAAAAAAGGGGGAAAACCAAATAAATCATGGCCGAGTATCATCAGAACGAAATCTATTTTCGTTCGAAATGAAAAAGGGGGGAGGCCGCTACCTCTTGTTTATCCTAATCGAGATCAGCCGAATAAAAAAAAGAGAGAGAAATTCGATCGAGAGGGTTGAACTCAGGGAGGTGCGAAGTCGCGATTGCCACTGGGAAGGGCTGCGGCTGCCATTTGATTTCGCGTGAAGGCTAGTAGCGCAGAGATTCTCGAGGCAGACAGGTTGGGGTCAACGCAATTTTCAAATCGTGGCGGAGGGCAGATGGTTTGCGACCGCGCGCATGCGTTTGGAGGAGCTCGGGGGTGGGAATGGGCTCCAATGATTCGCGAGCTCGATTTGGGTTGTAGAGCCAATGAGGTATTTTTTTTAAATTCAGTATAGATATATATTAACGGAAAAACAGAAAAAAAATTATTTACGGTAAAGTACTTTACTGTTGTACTTGTAGAATATATATATATATATATATATATAAGTATAACTCTATATATACACACATTTAAAACCTTACTGCTTATTTTAAATAAGATCTATCTTTTCTGGGAATGTAGTAGTCAGTATGCATATATATATATAAGTACTTAGGAAATTTTGTATTTATATATGTATAAATAAATAGGAAATGTATATATAATTTACAATAAGTTATTTTGATTTAAACGATTTACACTGAGATAGTATAGTTAATAAAAAAAATCATTTTTTACAGTATGGTTTAAGATATTGATTTTAAATAGATAAACAGTAAACAGATAATATAAATATATATATATAAACAGTAAACAGATAATATAAATATATATATAAATAGTAAACAGATAATATAAATATATATAGAAGATTTTGATAGATAAAAGGGTTTTTTAATGTTGAAAAATTATATAAGTTATATTTTTATCAATTCTATATAGAGGTATATATATGTAGTTTCAAAAGAAAATAAATATACGCATATACGTTTTAAAGTTATTATTTTAAAACCAAATGGTTAGTTTAAATTAACTATTTGGTTAATTTAATTAGTGGTAAATTATTGGCAGATTATCTTCGGTGTTACTAAATCATATTGTAAAGGGTTAAAACTAAATCATTAGTTGATTGGATTTTATTAAAAAGAAAATGACCAGTTGGATAAATTTTTAGTCAATTAAATAATCTGATAAATTGTATAAATTATTAAACCATAAATTGTTATACAAGGTCAATATCATAAAGGAATCAAGCCGGGTTAGAGTGAATTGCAATACCAAAAGCAAAGGTGAGTTAATCTCACTCAGTTGAAATTTAAATTTAAATGATTAAATTTAAATAATCGATTGTATGGTTGGATTGATTGATGTGATAGAGTATAGTATAATTTGAATTTGGCATATTATGTAATGCTAACGTCTGTGGATGCAGGGAAAACAGGTTGGAGGGATCCAATTGGATCCCTCAACATTTATTTAAATTATTTAAATTCCCCTGTTATGGTGATTTGATATTTTATGATGGATTATGTTGAAATATTGAATGCTATGGTTTGATTGGGTATAATTGGGTATAATGAATTTCTAGAAAAATATATAACTTAGATGTTGGGAAGAAAAGAAAGGAAGTGAATTTACAAGTAAAATAATTATGGAAATTTTGAAAACATATAAGAATGAAATAAAAATAAAATAAAGTGAAATAAGAGTTCTAATTAATAAATCTTGAATATAGAAAGGAGATTTTTGAATTAATAGAAAGTTAATGAATTGTAAACTCCAATGCTAATATCTAAAAGAACAGAACATTTATTTTAAATTTAAGATTTTAAATTTTGAAAGGGACAAAGAAGAAAATGGGAAAAGCCTGAAATTTGTATATTTCAGTTAAAAGATTTAAAATCAAACAGCAAATATTAATAATAAAAATAAAGTCCATAATTAATGAATTTTGAAATGAGCTGTGACGCCCCACCTCTATACCCACGCTAGCCAAGAACACTCCGGAGAAGTGCTGTCAACTAGCACGGAGAATGAGGCTGTTGAGGAGCGACCCTCCATGTAATAGCTTATCACACGGTGGCTATAAATAATCTTCGGAAACAAACATAGAAATAATCATATCACAAATCAGTCACAGATATCCATATCACAAAGGCGGAAGAAGATATGAATATATAACTAACACATGAAAGTGTACATCAGAGTAGTGGTCAATAAGATCCACGATAATACAAAAGAATAGCAACACGTGCTATACAAAAGAATACAACTATGAGTCTATATCTCAAGTGTATACAGCAAAAACTGCTAATCTAAACAGTTAGCCAAAAGTCAGAGTGATGAATCCCTGGGAAGAAGTCAAGCAGAAGCACCTGTAACATCTCGGTCTGATCCGAGTATTATTTAAGAAAATAATAAACGGATCAGTCTAGCTATAAATATCAGATGACATGATATAACATAAAAGATATGGCATAAACATAAACATCCATAACGACATACCGCTATAAGTATGTAAATAATGATCAACAGAAGATCAATCAATAAGAGATGATCAATATCACAAGAATCTTCTCAAAGATTCGAAGGGGGCATCATACCCTAAACTTGTACTCATAACAAGTCAATGACACAAATTCCAGAAATCAACACGAGAAATCCAGAAATCATAAAAAGGGAAAGAGGCCTATCACATGACGGTCCGAAGACCATGGGGAGCTACCCCACATGTGTGAGTGGAATCACACAGAATGAGGTCAAGACTAACCAAAAAGCAGAAAGGTATGTGTGAATGGAATCACACAAGTGGTGTCTAGTCTAACCTTGCAATGAAAGAGACATCGCGCAATTGCTAGTCTAATTCATAGAGCGATCATCAAGATCAACGAGAAGTGTCAATTACACTAAGCTAGTAAATATAGAAGTTTAGCTTCATGTCCCATAACCACTTGCTTAACTTAAATATTTACGAACAAACTGTAAATCTTCACTAATAAAATTGTCACAAGAGGTTCAATCGAACAAGTCCAAGAATTAACCGACGAAGTGAACGCAAGCGTTTCATACCACTTGTTTTACTAAGTCGTTTAATTAGATTTCTCATCCGAGTGAGGTAAAGGCTTGTATATACTAATAGATTGGAAAACGGTTTAAGAAAAGAGCTTTGTTATTAAAAATAGAGTTGAAATTGTTTGTTAAAAGGGTTTTGATATTTACTACTAGTATTGAAACCTTTATATTATAAAGTGACAAAACACATAAGCAATTGTAGAAACCATCAGTCACAAAGGTCGCATACGGAGATGCGAATAAAATCCAAGGAAATCAGCTCAATGTTTTTCAGATAAGATCGCCTACGCAGAGTTATACGGGGTTCGACCTGCCCGGTCAGGTCGCGGGGGTCCAGGGGGCAGCGCCCCCGGCGGGGTGCGGGGCAGCGCCCCGTCACGGTACGACCTAAGTGAAGACAAGCGGCTTACGACCTAAAGCAAAATGAGGTCTAACGACCTAAAGAGTTCGCGGCCTAAGGGATACGACCTAAGTGGCGCGACCTAGTGGATGACAGGTCATACGACCTAAGGGTAAGGTCGGAGGCGACCTACGACTTAGTGGGGTCGAACGACTTAAGGACAGCCGACTTAACAAACAGGTCATACGACCTAACGACTCAAGGGTCTAACGACTCAGCGACTCAAGGGTCCAACGACTCAGCGACTCAAGGGTTAACGACTCAGCGACTCAAGGGTGAACGACTCAGCGACTCAAGGGTGAACGACTCAGCGACTCAAGGGTGAACGACTCAGCGACTCAAGGGTTAACGACTCAGCGACTCAAGGGTGGACGACTCAGCGACTCAAGGTTGAACGACTCAGCGACTCAAGGGTGAACGACTCAGCGACTCAAGGGTGAACGACTTACGAGATAACACACGAACGACTTAACTCTTAACTCGCAGCCGACTTAGCACTCTAACTCGTGAACGACTCAACACAGGCGAACAGAAATACAAAGGCGGTGACTTTTCAACGCGCGCGACTTACGACTTAGGCTTAACTCGTGGACGACTTAGCGATGGCCAGAAACGACTTAACTCCGAGGCAGTGCGACCTAACTGCAGTTTTTTGTCAAAAACGCTAAAAATTGGAGTTTTTCGCCAATCCAATCCAAACCAAATGCAAATGCACATGCTAAAGTGATGGGGAATCATTCCCAACAGTCCAATATAGTTATAGGCTAGAATTGTGAGATAAAAATCTCACCTTTGCACTAAAATTTATGAAGTGAAGCTTGAAAGCAAGGAGAAGCAATCCAAAGCTTGAATCCAATATCTTCTACTTGAATTTGGAGTTGAATGATGGAGTTGCAATTGAATTTGAGCTTGGAGTTTTTAATTTCCCATTCTCTTCACCATTAATGTTAAAGCTTGAGTTAGTTAGGAAATTTATGAAGAGTGAGGAGAAGAGGGTTGGAACTTGGGCTTAATAGGCTAAACTAACCCAAAGTCCAAAGCGGGAAAAGTTAGTGAAATTTCACTAACTCCAAACCTATCGATGTTTATACTTAAAAAGTTGTAAACGACATTTCGAACTCAATGGAAGTGGTCTCGAGTCCTAATTTGACCGTTTGCAAAAAGTAGTTTTTCGGACCAAAATCCGATTAACGATTTAATATTTAAATAAAAATATTTAAATGTAAACTCGATAAATATGCGGGTTGTTACATGAACCGAGCAAGTTAAGAAATTTATTTCAAATAGAATAAATTGGAAATCAATTTGAGAAATTGATTTAAGTGCTTGAAGTTGGAATTTCTCTGGATGGCCAAGTACACGTTTTTAAAAGTAAAATTGTAAATATAAATTAAATGTTTTAAAGTTGTTTTTAAAGAAAGAATGTTTTGTAAAAGTTAGTATTTCTAATATTTAATTACTAAAGCAAATATTTCCTTTTAATATATTATAGTATTAATTATTTAAAAGTGACTTAGTATTTGTTTTAAAAGTGAAGCCTGGTTTTATATTTTATAAAGAAACCTTATTTTCTCAAATTCATATAGTATGTATTTTCAACAAATTATTTAAGTAGTTTTATCCTAAATTTTTTAAAGTATATATTTTCAAAGTAAAGTGTTTTAAATTATTTTAGAAATATAGTTTTGTGCTTGGTGATTTCAGAGGAGATAGAAAATATTTGGGAAAGTTTATTCTAAAAAGAAAGATGGTTTTGAGACTGTTTTCAAAGGGTTGAAAATAGAAATATATCTTGTGAAGATATTTTGAGGTTAATAAATAATTTGGGAAATTATTTATTTGTTGGATGGATGTTTGTGAATATAAATTGATAGTTAAACAACCGACTATCAATATTGGACAAATGCGTTGATCGTTTCGAAGAGTCCGGGATCGAGATTTATTTCTCGAAAACCACTTTGATCCGGTTTGTACGTTTCGTGAAAACGATTTTGGATTCGAAGATGGAGCAGTGAAGTGCAAGGGCTAGTCGCTACTAATCCTGAGGATATTTCCAAAATGGATGTAGTAGGAATAGTGCTCTCGGTTCCGTTCGAACCTGGGACGGACTTGTATGGACGAATGCTTGCGAAAACATCGTCAGGTGGACGATGGGCATTCAAAGGGATATGTTCTAAAAAGGTAACGCTTAGCCTCAAGCCTCATCAAATGGGAATGACTGAAAATCAGAGGTTATGCAGCAAGGCTAGGTGGGTAGCACCCAAGCAGGGTGAGGTCATTCCAGTCTAGATGTCCCTTTTTATTTCGACTTAGTGGTGCGGTTGCTAATCCCAACCACGGGGTGATCTTACTCGGGATTATCCAGTAAGGGATAGTCCCGGCCTTGTGTTGCAGGGAGCGGGCATACTCCTCGGTACGGTGATCTAGGCCCCGTACTGTGACAGGTGGTACCCCAGTGCCTAGTCATTAGTTGGAAATCCATTCTCCCTACGAGCCTTGTACGAGTTTTGTTTGTATTACCCACTCTGTGGCTAGTAGCTGGAATTTAATCATGTAACAATTTCGGCAATTTTATAAGTATTTGTGTATAGACCCTATTATAATATCAGAGGATTTCTATAAAAATTGTTTTAGTTATCGTAAGGTAAAAACCCGACATGTTTATTTGTGGCGTGGTCTTACGAGATGCTTTTGTTTTCAAAGGATTTTTGAAACTTTAATAATAAATTGGGTGTAATTTTCTCACGCTGGTATTCCAGACTGACTCGGGTATTATTTAACTGTAATGCTAGGGTCAGACCGAGTATTATAGAATACAGGATATGATGCTGTGGAGCTCAGGAGACGAGCAAAATGACGAGACGTACTCCCGTACTTGTTTATATACATATATTCCGCTGTGTTGAGTTGATGTGTATTCATTTGTTTGTTAGTGATGTTGAGCTATGATTGATGTACTGTAACATGTCGATTTTTCATTGCCGAAAAACCGAATAGTTAGGGTTTTTAAAAAGAATTTAAGAAAAGAAAAAGAGAGAAAAAGAGAGAAAAAGGTAGAAGATAGAGGGAAAAGAAAATAGAAAATTTTAAAATAGAAGAAAAAGAGAATAGAGAACATAGAACGGAACAGAAAACAACAGAACAACATCAGAATCTCACAATTCGCAGCGGAACAACATATAATAATAAATGAATAATCTTTAGACAAAGAACTATATCAGTTATTACATTTTATACATTTCATTTCATTACATCATATCATCAGAGTGTACAACAATAACAACAACAACAACAGTGCAGCGGAAAAAAAAAATACTATATAAGTAATACGCCATGCTATCCAGCTTGCCTCCAGCAACTCCAGAATATCCAGAATATCCTGATAAACCTAACTTTTGACTGCCCGTGTGAAAATTGGTGGGCACCCAGAGTTTAGGAAGGAAAACAATAAACTCCGAGTCAGTCATGTGACTGGTGTGAGAACTCAAAATAGTTTATTTATCTTTAAAATCAAAATAGAGGAATATTTTTAAATTCAATTCGCAATGCTTTTAAAAATGAGACTACCATAAGACCTCCTGCCACACACACAATGCAAACGCAGACTTGGAGAAGATTTCTCCTTATGATAGTCAAACATGCTTGATACGCATTTAAAAAGAACAATTGATATTATTACTAGTGCATAGTGTAGAAAATTCATTTCGAAAGTAGAATATAAATCTTAGCCAGCATAGGTACCATTATATTATGCCTACTAATAGCTACCATATTAGATGGCAGGTTCTACAACTAAAACCGTACAAGTCACGTATTGTTTCTTTGGATTTCCAACAAATGGTCAGGCCAAGGAACTTCCCATTGCCACATGAGAATGCCTCTGGAAAGATATTCCCGAGAACCAAACCGAAACTCTGCCAACACAAGGCCGGGTTACCCCTAACTGGGTAACTACTGACACGAGCACGCCATTCCCCGATCGTAAACGACCTTTCTCACGGGATCCCGATAACCAACAACCACAAAGTAATAAATTCGCAGTAACCACATAGGTTAAATATCTGGGCTCCATACCATGATACCACCTCTATCCAGAAGGAAATGTACATACCATAAAGGGAGCTACCCCTCATAACCTTGCCGCATCTTTCCTGTTTTGACCATTCCGGGGTGTGAGGCTCGACGAAGTCACGTCCACAAAAACATACTTTATACAAAAGCCATGCTTTGGTTCAACAAATGATCATAGAAATGATCACCAGGATAGACGATCAAATAAACGATCCTATCACAAATAATCAACACAATGATCATTTACAGCAACACTCAGCATGTCACATTACCAAATTGGGAATATATCGCTGATAACATTCAACTACATAACCTCTAAGCTCGTACGTCTCAGAGAAGGGTGTTAAGCTAAAAGAATAAATTCTCCGCCACCAACAGAAATATATTTGAAAGAAATCGGCTTTATATCTCAACTTGTAATGTCAGACATACAATCCATACAAGTCTGTTCCGGGATCGAACAAAACCGAAGGCACTTACAAAGAAGTCCTTGCAATCCGGATATTCACAATCCTGATCGGATTCACCATCACATATGGAGAACTCTATACCGTAGCTACTCGGTGCAGAGTCAATCGACAGGTCATCCTATCGCTCTCGCAAATACCGGGTCTTCAACACCGATCTTCAAATGCAATTCATAACGACGTATCACATATTCGGAATGGGTTATACGACCCCATGGTCCTTTCTCGGTTAACCCGAATAGTGAGCGCTTATTCAAAAATAAGTGTGGCATTCAAATTCAAACAAATCACATCAATTACCCATTCAAAGGGAAATATTGATAGTCGGTTATTGAACTATCAATGGATATGCACACATCACCAGATTCCAAATAATTTTCCAAATTATTTATTTTCCAAAATATCTTTACAAGATATATTATTTCATACTTCAAAAATAAATCAATATTTATTTTTAAACAAATTCCCCTTTCCTTAATAAATTCCTTAGCGAATTTATAATCCAAAATATATATGGATATTCGATTTCAATTATTCATTTCAATTTATCTTCCAAAAGATAAATTCTCAAAATATTCACCTTATATTGGAAAACATTTCCATACTTATACATTCATAAGTAATTCACAAATTTTATTTATTTTCAACACTTGGAAAATATTCAATATACTTAAATCGAGATTAAGTATATATTTCATTCTTTAAGGAAATCATTCTCTTAAACATATTTATTTGGGCCAAAACGAATGTTGTGTAAAACATCGTTACGACGACTCAAAAATCACTAGTATAGGGATTCGAAATTAAAATAGATATATAAATCCCAATACTATACAAAACATTTCCTTTCGGAAATCATTTACTATAACAACAGTGTTATAGTCCACTATTTCCTTTTATTTCTCGAAAACGTCTATTTCAACAATAAATGTTGAAATCTATGGTTTCGAATCTCAACACATTTTAAAACATCGTTAGATCGTTTTAATTCAATTTAAACATCAAATCTAAACATTTTCTTTAACATATTGTTCACCATTCAAAAACGTGAATATATTACGTTAACAAATTTTCATTCTTTTATACATTTCATTTTAAAGGATTATTCACAGTCAAAAATGTGAATATAACTCCATAAATAAGTTATAACCATTTACTTATCAAAATAAGTCTTTTGCGAATTTATAAAACAACGTTTATAAATTCCATTTCTATTTATTTCATAACTACTTCCTTTATAAATCTCCTTTATTAACCTATTCGATTTATAACTCAATTATAAACCAAAAGTTCATATTATAAGTTAAATGCTTATAAAACGATTATTTTACAAAATCGTTCTTTTAAACTTCATAATTATAAATCTTATAACTTATAAGATTAAATTATTCATCCAAATATATTCTTTAATAATTTCACAAAATTTATAAATCTTACTATTTATAAATTTCATTTATAACTTCACCATTTATAATTTTATAAATTCCATTCATTTACAAAATTTATTTTCACTTCATCCAAACACTTATAAAAACTCGTTTTATAATGTCAATATTCCAATTTATAAATATCCATTTATAAATCTCTTAATATAAATCAATTTATATTATTCTTTTAAAACGTCTTTAATCTCCTTTATTATTTCACCATTTTTATTCATAAAATAATTAAATTTTATAAATCCTATATTTAAACTTTTCACAATAAATTCTAAAATCCCGATTAAACTATTTTATAAAATCATTAGCATCATATTCTCAAAAATCAGTTTTTAACTATTTTTCTCAAAAATCATAATTTTATAACTTTAAAAATTATAACGTTTATTTATTTAAAATAGATCAAATTCCAAACATATAGTATATTTTCAAAAATCACTTTGTAAATCATTTTAAAATTCCAAAACTTGGTCCAATGATGCTACATATCAAATAGTCAATCACGACAACAACGATATCATATATCGATATGATAATCAATCGAATATCAAAATATCTGAAATAAAATAAATACTGTTGAGGAATCCAGTTGGATCCCTCCAACCTGTTTTCCTGCATCCACAAACATTAGCGCAATACCAATTTCGCTCCAGTACGAAATTATCGCGGTATATGTTTTTAATAAATATTATCCGCTTAATAACGGCGCAATAGGGTCTCATCCGCTAAAAAATGCGGGGAATCAACAACTGCAATATATACATATGCCAATATATATATATTGATATTATTTATAATACCAATTTCACTGTTTATGAAATATTCGCGGTATATGTTTTTAATAAATAACATCCGCTTACTAACGGCGTATAATGTCTATTTTAACAATCAATAGATATCAATCATCATTCAAACATGCATTCAAATATTTTAAATCTAACTATTTAAAATAAAATCGAAACTGATTCGATTGAGTGAGAAGTTCTCACCTTGATTTTAAATTCCGTTTTAGCGATTTATTTCGAATAAAATTAAACGGACGTTTAATTTTACACAAAATTTTCACTAACTCCAAACGACTCCAATCCAACTACATCGCGTAGTGCTCGTCCATACGTTTCCAACGCAACTGGTTTCGCGCGTTTTCGACCTCGTATGAAAAAGTTATGATTTTATGAAGTTTATACACGAATTATACTTATATAAATTACAATTTTTTTTTTAATTTACATCATGAATTTAGAGCCGTAGATCCTGCATACCCCCACATCTGGACCGTGCGCAACCATCACCTTCTCCCTCTCTTCATTCACGCGCCCAGTATCATAGCCGAAACCCATTAGCATGATTAGGGTTTAATATTGCAACTTCCATGCTTGACTAAAACTCGATCATGGAGTTCCAATTCGTAGCTCAAGGCCACGTCTACCCACGCCATGAACAACTCCGAGCTCGGCACCCCCCCCCCCCCCCCCCCCGCGTGGAAAACCGTGCGCAAGCATGGCCGAACGCAGGCAATTTGAGGCCACCTTGATCCACTAAATACGATCTCGACCGTATGAAATCGAAGTACTCGCTACACTCAACACATCTCTAGTTGGAAGTTTTCACGATCGCTTGATGGATTGAGAGATTTGAGGAGATGAACGAGATTGAATTCTGGCCATTGGTTTGTAAAGAGGCGGCTAGGGTTTTGGATTAGGTTTTTTTTATTTATGAAGGTTGTGGGTCTATTTATAGAGAAAAATCGAACACTATTCATCCGTAAATTCCAAACTCCGATTTACGCGCCGTAACCAGCGTTTCTAGGGTTTACCCCGCGTTCCGGACACAATGGAACAGGTTTCGGAAGCTAATTCGGACATGTGTGCGAGTTATGGCTATAAACGTTCAATTTAAATTAAACCGATTTAAACGATTTTCTAGGCGTTTTAATTTGTACCGGACAAACGGTAAATCCAATTGACACGAAATTTGAAACCTTACAATAATATCACATTACGGATCCGATGAAACTGGTTTCGTCGAAATCCAAGACTTTTTGAAAAATGGCTATTTTCACTCGTCAAATTTAAATTAAAAACAATTCGATGCGTTTCGAGCTGCCACACTCAAACGATAACTCCGATTGACACGAAAATTGAAATCCGGTAATGAATAACTATTACGGATCCAATGGAACTGGTTTCGTTCCATTCTGAGACTGTTCAAAAATTGACTATTTTCACTAGTCGATTAAATATTAAAATATTCAATTTTCACAAATTAACTTTTAATTCGATTTTAAAAGTTCTAAAATATCCTTCTAACTTCAATATGATAAAATAAAATTTTACAAATCATTTTCGATCATTTTTAACTATATTTTCAATTATTTCCATAATTTAACATATTAAATTATCGATTTAAAAATCCAATTAAATCCAATAATTCAAATAAAAATTTATTTGACTTATAAATTCACTTATTAATATTTAAAATTAATTAAATATTCAAATTTTAATTAATAAAAATTCGGGGTCGTTACAATCTTCCCCCCTTAAAAGAATTTCGTCCTCGAAATTACAAGTAAGAAAAATTACAGAAGCTATTAATTTTCCCAAAATTCATAGTTAAACTTCTTACAAATCTTTACTAAGTTTTCAAAATCATACTTAGTTATCTTTTTCAAAACCAAACTATATCATTTAACTTTCAATTCCAAAATCAAAGTTTAAGTTTTCAAAATCTTCCAATTTTCTCAAAAATTTTCTAACGCCTTAAATTTTCGGAAAAATTCGCCATAGTCTCCTTTGCGCGGCTCGATCCGAAAAAAAAATGACAGTATATATATCACAAATATACATCTCATCAAGTAATGAGGCATCCCGCAGGGAAAAAGTATAAAAGTACGGTATGTAATCCGAGATATGTACCTTATATTTTATTAGCGAGCATATACGGCTAATATAGCGCGAAAGCGAGCTCCAAATGCGAAGCAAACGCGATCCGCACCTACTAATTACTCAACAAACAACATGAGAACATGCATATAGACAATAGTATCAATATACATCATATAGCAACTGAAACAAAAGCAACAAATGCAAACATCAACCAACTATCATTCAACTAACATCCATAACCAATAAATATTCATTTATATTCTCATTAATATTCAATGAATTGGTTTTCAATTTAATCACATTTGATTCATTTACATTGGGTTTACTAACATTCATTTTCAATTTGCTTATATTCACTAATTCATATTCAAGTTGGTTCACTTCCAATTTAAATTCAATTCTATTTAAGTTTCACTTAACTTCCAATTGAATTTCAATTACTTTAGCTTCCAATTTTATTAAATCAATTTCATTAACACTTAATGAATTATATACAATCAACTAACAATCATATAACAATCAATGTATATTAATTACAACCAAATTCCTTTGCTTACAATTGGTTTAATTAATTGATTTTTATTCAACTTCCAATAACATTAGATTTTAATGAATTTCACTTTCATTCATTATTCCATATCAATTATTTACATTTAATTGATTAACATTCAATCCATTAATTTAATTCAATTACAAAAGTTGAATTTCATTTACATAACTCAAGTTCACATCTATCACTTGGTTTTACTTAACTTAAATTCCTATTTATAAATCAATTCAGCTTCCAATTCTAAGTAAATTTTCCATTTAACTTTAAATTCATTTTTATTTAGTACTCATATTCATAAATATATTCATATAGTTTCACTTCTTATATATATAAGTTTATTTCACAATTGTAAATCACTTTAATTAAAATTCAATTCTTATAATCCTTTTGCTTATACAATTATTCCTTTATTTAGATTATTCAAACAACCAAACAATCAACTTATATACTTTAATAATTCTGAAAAATTATTCCTTTATATATAAAATATAATCAAGGTAAAATTATTTCATTTACCCAATTTAAAACAATATTATGTCGGTTTATCTTGTTTAAGAGTTTAGAAACTCCTATCTACAATAGTTAGCAAGACTACATCGACCAGAATCCATAAACAATCAACCGATAAGTCAACACAATATAAAACAATTTTATATTCACTAACAAATACGCTCTCATAGCTATTATTACTCTCAAACTCATTCTAGAGTACTACTGACTCTATCTCTAATGAGTCATACCCAACAGAACCATGGTTGTCGCTTAACCATATGCTCCGATACCAAAATGTAACATGTCGATTTTTCATTGCCGAAAAACCGAATAGTTAGGGTTTTTAAAAAGAATTTAAGAAAAGAAAAAGAGATAAAAAGGTAGAAGATAGAGGGAAAAGAAAATAGAAAATTTTAAAATAGAAGAAAAAGAGAATAGAGAACATAGAACGGAACAGAAAACAACAGAACAACATCAGAATCTCACAATTCGCAGCGGAACAACATATAATAATAAATGAATAATCTTTAAACAAAGAACTATATCAGTTATTACATTTTATATATTTCATTTCATCACATCATATCATCAGAGTGTACAACAATAACAACAACAATAGTGCAGCGGAAAAAAAAAATACTATATAAGTAATACGCCATGCTATCCAGCTTGCCTCCAGCAACTCCAGAATATCCAGAATATCCTGATAAACCTAACTTTTGACTGCCCGTGTGAAAATTGGTGGGCACCCAGAGTTTAGGAAGGAAAACAATAAACTCCGAGTCAGTCATGTGACTGGTGTGAGAACTCAAAACAGTTTATTTATCTTTAAAATCAAAATAGAGGAATATTTTTAAATTCAATTCGCAATGCTTTTAAAAATGAGACTACCATAAGACCTCCTGCCACACACACAATGCAAACGCAGACTTGGAGAAGATTTCTCCTTATGATAGTCAAACATGCTTGATACGCATTTAAAAAGAACATTTGATATTATTACTAGTGCATAGTGTAGAAAATTCATTTCGAAAGTAGAATATAAATCTTAGCCAGCATAGGTACCATTATATTATGCCTACTAATAGCTACCATATTAGATGGCAGGTTCTACAACTAAAACCGTACAAGTCACGTATTGTTTCTTTGGATTTCCAACAAATGGTCAGGCCAAGGAACTTCCCATTGCCACATGAGAATGCCTCTGGAAAGACATTCCCGAGAACCAAACCGGAACTCTGCCAACACAAGGCCGGGTTACCCCTAACTGGGTAACTACTGACACAAGCACGCCATTCCCCGATTGTAAACGACCTTTCTCACGGGATCTCGATAACCAACAACCACAAAGTAATAAATTCGCAGTAACCACATAGGTTAAATATCTGGGCTCCATACCATGATACCACCTCTATCTAGAAGGAAATGTACATACCCTAAAGGGAGCTACCCCTCATAACCTTGCCGCATCTTTCCTGTTTTGACCATTCCGGGGTGTGAGGCTCGACGAAGTCACGTCCACAAAAACATACTTTATACAAAAGCCATGCTTTGGGTCAACAAATGATCATAGAAATGATCACCAGGATAGACGATCAAATAAACGATCCTATCACAAATAATCAACACAATGATCATTTACAGCAACACTCAGCATGTCACATTACCAAATTGGGAATATATCGCTGATAACATTCAACTACATAACCTCTAAGCTCGTACGTCTCAGAGAAGGGTGTTAAGCTAAAAGAATAAATTCTCCGCCACCAACAGAAATATATTTGAAAGAAATCGGCTTTATATCTCAACTTGTAATGTCAGACATACAATCCATACAAGTCTATTCCGGGATCGAACAAAACCGAAGGCACTTACAAAGAAGTCCTTGCAATCCGGATATTCACAATCCTGATCGGATTCACCATCACATATGGAGAACTCTATACCGTAGCTACTCGGTGCAGAGTCAATCGACAGGTCATCCTATCGCTCTCGCAAATACCGGGTCTTCAACACCGATCTTCAAATGCAATTCATAACGACGTATCACATATTCGGAATGGGTTATACGACCCCATGGTCCTTTCCCGGTTAACCCGAATAGTGAACGCTTATTCAAAAATAAGTGTGGCATTCAAATTCAAACAAATCACATCAATTACCCATTCAAAGGGAAATATTGATAGTCGGTTATTGAACTATCAATGGATATGCACACATCACCAGATTCCAAATAATTTTCCAAAATATCTTTACAAGATATATTATTTCATACTTCAAAAATAAATCAATATTTATTTTTAAACAAATTCCCCTTTCCTTAATAAATTCCTTAGCGAATTTATAATCCAAAATATCTATGGATATTCGATTTCAATTATTCATTTCAATTTATCTTCAAAAAGATAAATTCTCAAAAAATTCACCTTATATTGGAAAACATTCCCATACTTATACATTCATAAGTAATTCACAAATTTTATTTATTTTCAACACTTGGAAATTATTCAATATACTTAAATCGAGATTAAGTATATATTTCATTCTTTAAGGAAATCATTCTCTTAAACATATTTATTTGGGCCAAAACGAATGTTGTGTAAAACATCGTTACGACGACTCAAAAATCACTAGTATAGGGATTCGAAATTAAAATAGATATATAAATCCCAATACTATACAAAACATTTCCTTTCGGAAATCATTTACTATAACAACAGTGTTATAGTCCACTATTTCCTTTTATTTCTCGAAAACGTCTATTTCAACAATAAATGTTGAAATCTATGGTTTCGAATCTCAACACATTTTAAAACATCGTTAGATCGTTTTAATTTTATTTAAACATCAAATCTAAACATTTTCTTTAACATATTGTTCACCATTCAAAAACGTGAATTTATTACGTTAACAAATTTTCATTCTTTTATACATTTCATTTTAAAGGATTATTCACAGTCAAAAATGTGAATATAACTCCATAAATAAGTTATAACCATTTACTTATCAAAATAAGTCTTTTGCGAATTTATAAAACAACGTTTATAAATTTCATTTCTATTTATTTCATAACTACTTCCTTTATAAATCTCCTTTATTAACCTATTCGATTTATAACTCAATTATAAACCAAAAGTTCATATTATAAGTTAAATGCTTATAAAACGATTATTTTACAAAATCGTTCTTTTAAACTTCATAATTATAAATCTTATAACTTATAAGATTAAATTATTCATCCAAATATATTCTTTAATAATTTCACAAAATTTATAAATCTTACTATTTATAAATTTCATTTATAACTTCACCATTTATAATTTTATAAATTCCATTCATTTACAAAATTTATCTTCACTTCATTCAAACACTTATAAAAACTCGTTTTATAATGTCAATATTCCAATTTATAAATATCCATTTATAAATCTCTTAATATAAATCAATTTATATTATTCTTTAAAACGTCTTTAATCTCCTTTATTATTTCACCATTTTTATTCATAAAATAATTAAATTTTATAAATCCTATATTTAAACTTTTCACAATAAATTCTAAAATCCCGATTAAACTATTTTATAAAATCATTAGCATCATATTCTCAAAAATCAGTTTTTAACTATTTTTCTCAAAAATCATAATTTTATAACTTTAAAAATTATAACGTTTATTTATTTAAAATAGATCAAATTCCAAACATATAGTATATTTTCAAAAATCACTTTGTAAATCATTTTAAAATTCCAAAACTTGGTCCAATGATGCTACATATCAAATAGTCAATCACGACAACAACGATATCATATATCGATATGATAATCAATCGAATATCAAAATATCTGAAATTAAATAAATACTGTTGAGGAATCCAGTTGGATCCCTCCAACCTGTTTTCCTACATCCACAAACATTAGCACAATACCAATTTCGCTCCAGTACGAAATTATCGCGGTATATGTTTTTAATAAATATTATCCGCTTAATAACGGCGCAATAGGGTCTCATCCGCTAAAAAATGCGGGGAATCAACAACTGCAATATATACATATGCCAATATATATATATATATTGATATTATTTATAATACCAATTTCACTGTTTATGAAATATTCGCGGTATATGTTTTTAATAAATAACATCCGCTTACTAACGGCGTATAATGTCTATTTTAACAATCAATAGATATCAATCATCATTCAAACATGCATTCAAATATTTTAAATCTAACTATTTAAAATAAAATCGAAACTGATTCGATTGAGTGAGAAGTTCTCACCTTGATTTTAAATTCCGTTTTAGCGATTTATTTCGAATAAAATTAAACGGACGTTTAATTTTACACGAAATTTTCACTAACTCCAAACGACTCCTATCCAACTCCATCGCGTAGTGCTCGTCCATACGATTCCAACGCAACTGGTTTCGCGCGTTTTCGACCTCGTATGAAAAAGTTATGATTTTATGAAGTTTATACACGAATTATACTTATATAAATTACAAATTTTTTTTTTAATTTACATCATCAATTTAGAGCCGTAGATCCTGCATACCCCCACATCTGGACCGTGCGCAACCATCACCTTCTCCCTCTCTTCGTTCATGCGCCCAGTATCATAGCCGAAACCCATTAGCATGATTAGGGTTTAATATTGCAACTTCCATGCTTGACTAAAACTCGATCAGGGAGTTCCAATTCGTAGCTCAAGGCCACGTCTACCCATGCTATGAACAACTCCGAGCTCGGCACCCCCCCTGCATGGAAAACCGTGCACAAGCATGGACGAACGCAGGCAATTTGAGGCCACCTTGATCCACTAAATACGATCTCGACCGTATGAAATCGAAGTACTCGCTACACTCAACACATCTCTAGTTGGAAGTTTTCACGATCGCTTGATGGATTGAGAGATTTGAGGAGATGAACGAGATTGAATTCTGGCCATTGGTTTGTAAAGAGGCGGCTAGGGTTTTGGATTAGGTTTTTTTTATTTATGAAGGTTGTGGGTCTATTTATAGAGAAAAATCGAACACTATTCATCCGTAAATTCCGAACTCCGATTTACGCGCCGTAACCAGCGTTTCTAGGGTTTACCCCGCGTTCCGGACACAATGGAACAGGTTTCGGAAGCTAATTCGGACATCTGTGCGAGTTATGGCTATAAACGTTCAATTTAAATTAAACCGATTTAAACGATTTTCTAGGCGTTTTAATTTGTACCGGACAAACGGTAAATCCAATTGACACGAAATTTGAAACCTTACAATAATATCACATTACGGATCCGATGAAACTGGTTTCGTCGAAATCCGAGACTTTTTGAAAAATGGCTATTTTCACTCGTCAAATTTAAATTAAAAACAATTCGATGCGTTTCGAGCTGCCACACTCAAACGATAACTCCGATTGACCCGAAAATTGAAATCCGGTAATAACTAACTATTACGGATCCAATGGAACTGGTTTCGTTCCATTCTGAGACTGTTCAAAAATTGACTATTTTCACTAGTCGATTAAATATTAAAATATTCAATTTTCACAAATTAACTTTTAATTCGATTTTAAAAGTTCTAAAATATCCTTCTAACTTCAATATGATAAAATAAAATTTTACAAATCATTTTCAATCATTTTTAACTATATTTTCAATTATTTCCAAAATTTAACATATTAAATTATCGATTTAAAAATCCAATTAAATCCAATAATTCAAATAAAAATTTATTTGACTTATAAATTCACTTATTAATATTTAAAATTAATTAAATATTCAAATTTTAATTAATAAAAATTCGGGGTCGTTACATGTACTCTGATGATGTAATATATAAACAAATATATTTGATTTTGAGTAAAGATATTTATTATCTATTACATTTTATTCCGCTGCGATGGTTAGATTCTGTTGTTGTTTCTATTTTCTTCTTCTACCTCATCTTCTTTAACCCAAATGGTTCGTATTTCTGTGCAACTTCAGTCGATTTAGGTAGAATAGTATCGATTCAAGGGGTACAGATTTGCAGGTCGTTACACTTGGTATCAGAGCTTAGGTTGGTGATAACCTTGTCTTTGGTGGGAATTACTCATTTAAAATAGAGTCCGTAGTACTCTATAATGAGTTTGAGCGTATTAATAGATATGAGTGCGTATTTGTTAGTGAATATAAATTGTTTTAATATTGTGTTGATTGATTTATTGAGTGGCATATGAACCTTCGTCGGCACAGTCTACGTAACTGTATTGAAAGGGTTTCTAAACACTTGAATAGAACAATCAACACGGTATTGTTTTAAAATGTGGGTAAATGAAATAATTTTACCCAAAAATATATTTTGATAAAAAGAAAGTTTTTGTAAACTATTTAACTAATATATGGTTGCTTGGATGTTAGGAATGATGATATTTAAAGTATTATCATTTTTGAGTGAAAATTTAACTAGAAATTGAACATATAACTTAAGTTTAAGGGAATAAAGTCATTATAAAATGGAATTCATAAATATGAATTCTAAATGTAAATTATAAATTGAAATATAACCAAATGATAATTTTTATGAACATAAGCTATGCAAATGAATTATAGAAAAATTGATTTATGCAGGATTTGGAAATTCAAAATTTCAGAGATTTTGGGAATGTTATCGAAGTGTTTTGAAGATAAATTATAACATTATTGTTTTGGGGGTATTTCTAAATGAAAATTTGTTTTAAATGGGTTTTTAAAGTGATATAGCATTGAAATCACTTGGTTTATTGGAAAATAATCCTGATGATTACGGCCGCATCATCAGTATTCATTTTCGAATTCCTAAGTGATAGATTGCTGCCAAATTGATTTGTTCAGGAAAACCTGTTTGTTTTTGAAAATTTCAAAGGAAATTTGTTGGGAATAAAACCAGGGTTGGTTTAATTTTTGAGAAGTGAGATTTTGAAATGTTGGATATTTCAAAATAATTTGAAACCAAAAGCCGGGTATTTAAAAATCCCGATGAGATGGTTGTAAGCTTATAAATTGAGATGATTTTTAAATCAGGAGAAACTGGATTGAAATTAATTGAATAAGCTAAAATAATATCCAGTTGTATTCGAATTAAGTTGAAATCGAATTGGGTCAAATAAATCTGAGTTAAAATTAAATTGAATTGGAATAAGAATTCAATTTTATTAATGAATGGAATTAAATACTTACCTGAACAAATGGAAATAAATTGGTTAAGGATTGGATTGAAGTAAATAAATTAGAATAACTCGTAAAGGAATATAATTCCATAGAATAAAATATGCATGGAATAAAAATATGCTTGGGTTATAAATAAGCATAAGGCTTGAGTTAAAATAAAAGAATCATATATCCAAGCCTATGATGAAGGGAATTGTGTAAATTAATAAGTGTAAAACTCGAATTAAAAATACAAGATGAATACAAAACCCAAAAATCAATATTTTGATGAATTCATAAATGAAAAGAAAATCCAAACTTGAATTATAAAATAAATTTGAACTTAAGAAATTAAAATGAAGAGATTTTGAGATTAAAAATCAAGTGTTGAATTTTGTCCAGGGGAAGAATTAATTAGATAATAAATTAGTTAATGTAATTGAATGGTGCGTTTATGATGAAGTTTGGAAATAAACTCAAGTTATAAATTAAATTCGACTTAAATTGTTGATGAAGTTGAATTGTGAGTTCATAAAATTGGGTGGTAAATTGAAATGGATAGTGGATTCAGAACTTGAGTTATAAATCAAAATTTAATGTGAAGTGTTAACAAATTGAATATAATTGAAATGTATCAAATAAAAATGAAATTGGATTGAAATAGTAATAGTTGAATTGCAAATAAAATCCAAAATGAAGTGTGGTTTAAATAAGTTGAGAAATGGTTATGGAATGCAATAGCTTGGGTTGCCTTCGAGCTAAATACAATAGTTTGGAATAAACAAATTTGGAATGAAATGTAGATAAACGGATTGTAAATGAAAATTTAAATGGAATGTGTCGAGCTAAATAAATGGTCGTGAATGTATTGAAATCAAAGGAAATTTAATTGGTAATGTAGATAAACCTAGGTTGTAAATGGTTTGAATGAACTAGTTGGTTAATAAAATGAAATGCAAGTGAATGTATTCAAATTTGATATGCAATGAAATGAGAATATATAGATTGTGGATAAATTTGAAAATGAAATAGAATTAAGTATAAATCTGTTGAGTCGTAAGTTCCATGAAGGTTTTGATTTCTGACAAAGAAATAAAGGCGATCGACAAAACAAGGTCATTATGGCTATAAAGAGCTACATATGGTACTCTAGATTATAGGTTGATTATTTGATATTGTAATAGTGATAAACTTGTTAAAATCTATCCTCAAATAATCATGCATTTCAAGGAAATCAATATATATACGACTAAATTGCAGTTGCACATTTAGTGTGCCACTTTACAGGGACCGGTCGACCGGTCATAAAATAGGCGGTCGACCGTTCCTATATAATTTGTACACTGAATGTGCACACATGCACATAACGACTATATATTTGAATTCCTGTCTACTGGTCATTTTTTGACCTGTCGACCGTTTTTAAACAGAAAGCAATTTTTCCAAAAGACACTTCTTTCTCCAAAGGTTGCATCTCTTACCTTTCATCAAAGGTCATATCTCTTAATGGCAACTGCCTACAAAGAGTTACAACCATTCTTCTCTATATAAACTCATCTAAATCATTGATTAAAACGACATGATTGTATATGCTTTTTACTCTAATCTATGATCTTACTTTCTACATACTCCTGCATTCTAAAAGCTCTCAATTATTTATTGAATCATTGAAACTATTTCATATCTTTTGATTCAATAAGTAATATACTTTCCTTAATCTTTTCAAAACATCATTCGAATACTTTGAGGATAAGATTATAGGAAGGGTGTACTACTAGTGACAAATCCGTGTTTTCAAGAGCACAAGTTGTCAACAACAATTGTATTTGTTCTTTTGTTGAAGTCCTCTGTGTTGTAAGAGGCAAGTGTTGAAGTCCTCAGTGTATTAGAGGCGTGAAATCCCGTTCGTTTGCTCGGGTGTTGTAAACCTGTTCCTCCGGGTGAAGCGAGGTAGTTAATAGTGAAAATCCAGATAGAAGTCTAGGACTGGACTTAGGACGGTGCTCCGAACCAGTGTAAAAATCTCTGGTGTGATTTTTCTATTTTTATTTACTATGCTATTATCATCTATTTCCGCATTTATATTATAGTCCATATTACACGATCCGTGTGTACTATACTAGCACGTGCACGATCACACACTTTTCATTTGGTATCAGAGCTAGGTTATCACATAACCGTAACACAGTTATTTGATATATTCTTGTAATATGGCAAATAACGCAAGTACTAGCACTCAGAACACCACATACATGGAAGGTCAATCGACACAAAGACCTCCATTTTTCAATGGTCTTAACTATAGTTATTGGGCTACACGTATGTCATTCTTTATGCAATCAAATAGCTATGATGCTTGGAATGCCACTCAAAGAGAAATAGTGAATCCAACAACTGATTATTCAGAATGGACTGCGGCTGAGAAAACTGCAGTAGCCGTAAATGCAAGTGCAATAAATATGTTGTTCTGTGCATTAGACCAAAATGAATATAACCGTGTTAGTATCTGCACTACTGCATATCAAATTTGGCAAATGCTAAAAACCACTCATGAAGGTACTAACAAGGTTAAACAAGCCAAAATAGCCATGCTGAAAAGTCAATTTCAAAATTTCAAAATGAAACCAAATGAGACAATCAATGATATGTATTCACGATTTCAAACTATCCACCATGCACTTATTGGCTTAGGACAAAAATATTCTGATTTTGATGTTGTTTCAACAGTCCTACATTCTCTGACTAGTGAATAGGAAGGAAAAGTATTAGCAATTGAAGAAGCTAATGACCTTTCTGTCATGAAGCCAGATGAATTGATAGGAAATTTAATGTCCTATGAAGCAAATTTGTAGGCTAGAAAAGAACAGAAAGAAGAAAAGAAAAATATAGCATTTCATGTTGAGAAAGATGAAAATGAATCAGATTCTGAAGACGAAGATTTGGCATTTATTGCGAAAGGATTCAAAAAATTCCTAAAATATCGAAAAGCCAGTCGTTACAATAAAAGGAAACCTGGATGAAATAAACCATCTTCATCTGCTATAGAACGTTTTAACTGCCACAAAAAGGGACACATGCAGAAGGATTGTCCAGAACAAAAGAAGAAGTCAGAAAATGACAAATTCAAATATAAGAAGGACAAATCAAAGAAACGAGCCTTCTCAGTAACATGGGATGATTCAGAATCATCTTCATCAGAAAGTGAAAGTGATTCGGAAAATGAACAAGCTAATGTTTGTTTTATGGCAACAGAAGATGAGGTCCCACTTAAGAAAAGAGGAAAGTGGATATTGGACAGTGGTTGCTCGAAGCACATGACGGGAGACAAGAGCTTATTAACAAATATTACATACTCAGATGGTGGCTCCGTCACTTTTGGAGACAATTCGAAAGGCTATATCATCGGCAAAGGCGATGTGAGCAATTGCGGTACATTTAACTTAACTCTTATTACAAATGTCATGCTAGTTAAAAATTTAAAACACAATTTACTTAGTATTAGTCAGTTATGTGACAAAGGTTTTATAGTCTCTTTTTCGAATAATAAATGTAGTATCTTAGATAGAGACCACAATTTAGTTTTCGAAGGTTATAGAGACAGAAATATTTATATTCTGAATATGAATATTAATCATAATTCAGATATGTGTCTTGTGGCTAATGATAATGATCCATGGCTATGGCACAAACGCTTCTGTCATATAAACTTCAGAACTATTGATAAGCTGGCCAAAAACAATCTAGTTAGAGGTCTACCCAAAATTAATTATAAAAACGATAGTTTTTGTGATGCCTGTCAGTTAGGAAAATTGACAAAATCGTCATTCAAGTCAAAAAGGGTCATATCAACATTACAGCCACTTGAACTACTACATATGGATTTATTCGGACCAACACAAGTTCAGTCAATAAACCATAATCGATATGTATTTGTAATTGTTGATGACTATTCTCGTTATACATGGACTATTTTTCTGAAAAACAAGAGTGACACTTTTGACCATTTCAAATCTTTCGTCAAAAGAATTCAAAAATCAAAAGGGCTAAAAGTTAAAAACATAAGAAGTGATCATGGTGGTGAATTCGAAAATAACAAATTTGAACATTTTTGTACAAAAAAGGTATTAACCATAAATTTTCGTTTCCTAGAACTCCACAACAAAATGGAGTTGTAGAACGGAAAAATCGAACATTACAAGAATGTGCAAGAACGTTATTATATGGATCCACTTTACCAAAACATTTCTGGGCAGAAGCCGTCGCTACTGCGTGTTATGTTTTAAATCGTGTGTCTATTCGACCACTTACCAAAAACACGTCTTATGAATTATTTAACGAAAGGAAGCCAAATATATCTTACTTCAAAGTATTTGGTTCAAAATGTTTTATTTTAAATACAAAAGACCATCTCGGAAAGTTCGATCCGAAAGCTGATGAAGGTATATTTGTCGGTTATTCGAAAAAAGCAAAGCGTATCGTATTTTCAATAAACGAACCAAAACTATTGAAGAATCTCTTCATGTTTCTTTCGATGAATTCTTTAAACCTTCTCAGTCAAAATCAGATAATGTCGAAACTATATTTACTGACACTCCTCTCACCACAAATTATGACTCTGACTCTGAAAATCTTATTGACAATATTTCCCAACAACAACCAGTTTGTGAGATACGTTCCCCTCAAGATTATTGAGACACCATCCAGTCCAAAATATAATTGGCGAGGTTAACTCACAAGTAAGAACTAGGAATCAATTACATCAAATGGGTCATGTTGCGTTTCTATCAAATATCGAACCTAAGAATCCAAAAGAAGCTTCTACAGACGATCACTGGATCATTGCCATGCAGGAAGAACTAAATCAGTTCGAGCGCAATGACGTTTGGGAACTTGTTCCAAGGCCAACTGATCAGTCAGTTATTGGTACTAAATGGGTTTATAAAAATAAGGCCGACGAACAAGGAAATATCACCAAAAACAAAGCAAGATTAGTAGCACAAGGATTTAATCAGGAAGAAGGAATCGATTATGAAGAAACTTTTGCACCAGTTGCTCGACTAGAAGCTATTAGAATTCTATTTTCTTTTGCTTGTCACCATAATTTCAAACTTTATCAGATGGATGTCAAAAGTGCTTTTCTCAATGGATTTATCAAAGAGAATGTCTATGTCGAACAACCTCCTTTGTTCCTACATGAAAAATATCCTGACCATGTGTTCAAACTTAAGAAAGCTCTGTATGGTTTAAAACAGGCACCTCGTACTTGGTATGAACGATAAGTAGCTATCTTATTAACTCAGGATTTCAAATAGGCAAAGTCGATCAAACCTTGTTTATTAAACATTCTCAAAAGGATATTCTAGTTATCCAGATATATGTAGACGACATCATCTTTGGTTCAACAAACGATAAACTCTGCAAAGAATTTGCAAGTATTATGACCAAAGAGTTCGAAATGTCTCATATGGGAGAACTATCATATTTTCTTGGACTTCAAATCAAGCAACTTCCGAATGGTATCTTTATCAATCAAGAAAAATATTGCAGAAATCTTATCAAACGCTTCGGATTACAAAATACATATGGTAAACCAACTCCTATAAGTACAACTACACATCTTGAAAAAGATGAAAATGGTAAGAGTGTTGACAAGAAATTATATCGAAGCATGATTGGTTCTCTTCTTTATCTTACAGCTAATCGTCCAGATATAATGATGAGTGTTTGTCTATGTGCACGCTTTCAAGCAGATCCAAAAGAATCACTTCTACGAGCAGTGAAACGTATAATTCGTTATCTTAATAATACCAAAGATTTCGGTCTTTTTTATCCAAAGGAATGTCCATTTGAATTAGTATCATATAGTGATGCTGATTTTGGCGGATCACGAACGGATAGAAAAAGTACAAGTGGTACGTGCCATTTTATTGGAAAATCACTTGTCTCTTGGTTTAGTAAGAAACAGAATTGTGTTTCACTATCAACATGTGAAGCCGAATATATATCAGCGGCTCTTGCTTGTACTCAAGTGCTATACATGCAACAAACTCTTCAAGATTTTGATATTCATTTATCAAATTCAATTATACACTGTGATAACACAAGTGCTATAAATCTCTCTAAGAATCCGGTGAATCATTCTAGAACCAAACACATTAATATCCGTCATCATTTCCTTCGAGATAATATTGAAAAAGGAAATATATGTCTTGAATATGTCCAAACTGACAATCAATTAGCAGACATCTTTACTAAGCCTCTGCTCGAATCTAGCTTTATTAGATTACGAAGGGAGCTTGGTTTAATCTCAAGAAATGATCTAAACTAATAAATACTAACGATCATCCTTTCTTTTAATGATCGTCTTTTCCTTTCCTATTTTATAACTTCAGAGAGCTATTTTTAGAGTTAACATAAGCCTCTGCTTGTTTTCATGGTCAAAATTTTCTGTTCACTCACCTCCATACGTTTAGACATAAGAAACTTGTATATAAGCTTGTCCAAATTTCTTACTTTATTCATCTTTTCTTATCCGACCATAAGATTCAATACAAAATTCTCTATGGCTCACATTTGTGATAAATGTGCTCAAGAATCACACATTTCCATTACGAGTTCTGAGTCGGAGGTATATTATTTTCCCAAAACACCAAAACAAAAACCATGTTATCATCATCAATGCTCTTGTATTTCTGGTAATACACCAAACTCAAAACGGGTTAAAAAGACGCTGTTTTGTTCTCCTCGTACCAAAGCACAGATCGACGAGACTCATCACTATCAGAAACATCAGATAGATCTTCAGAGACAGCTCCATTATGGGCAAAGCCAACTTTATCACGAGCAACAACGGACATCGGCACGATTATCTGTTTTAGAAAAGGTAGCACCATTCTTCTGTAGTTCCAACAAGCATGACGTACATGAACCAATGCCGTCTAGGCCATCAACATCTAAAAGTCCTAACTCTTGGGATCGGAATTATGAGATGAATGAAGGTGCTCATAAAAACTGGAGTCCATGGTCAAAACGTATTGACGATAATAAAAATTCTAACGACGAACCTACCACTTCTCTTTAGCTTTATATATATACTTATTGTATCGTTTTCCATCTATCACTCTTGTAATAACGTTTATATTTTATAATAAGAGTGAAATATAATTTATATAGCTTGATATATTCTAAAAAACTTGCAATACAAACTGCTTTTCTTTAGCAAGCAAAACCGGTCGACCATCCAAAATATGACCGGTCGACCGTTTGCTCTCTGGTTGAGAACGGTCGACCGACCATAATCCATAGGTCGACCGGTTGACGTATTTTCAGTTTTTATATATATATATCCTATACGTCAATTTCTTTCTATCCTCCTTTTCATTTGACTCAACCAGTTATTTTCCCCAAACTCCAAAAAAACCCTAGTTTCTCAAATTCAATTTCCAAATCTCCAAATCTTCTAACAATGGCTCCTCCACAAAAGAAATCCAAGAAAGGAACATCCTCCGAAACTTCATCTCTCAATATCTCCGCCAAGAAATGGCTTCAAAGTCCGGTAGCCATAACAAGATGGAATCAAATGACTAACTACAAGTTTCATCCGGGCTCTTTCATCAAGTTTGATGATTTCACGTCTTATGGAATTCGTAGGTTAGCCAATAACTCCAACATTTCTCCATTGATAGATTTTTCAGAAAATAATGTGGAAATAAATCATCTGATGATAAAATTGTTCTACGCCAACATGAACCTCGACGAGTATCAACCTGATAATCCGAGCGGAGTCATTTGGTCTGTCGTCTGTGGCAAACAAATTTTTATTACTCGTGATAGGATTGCCTCTATACATGGTATACCAAATCGAGGCGATGAGTTTTCATCTACTTTCTGTGAAATCTTCACACGCGATAGCATCAGTCATCAGTTCATAGAGGACAATAGTGATGGCACAAAGTCTATTGGACTTCGACCCACCGCCAGACTACTTCATCGCGTCTTGATGCATTCTCTGTTTCCTAGACTTGGAAATTATGAAGCTGTATATAAAGAAAACTTCAAGGCTCTCTATGCTATTTATGGAGAAATCCAAATCAATTGGGTTCATATGCTTTTTGACGAAATTCTCAAGGTAAATAACTCTACACGACCTCATTTCTTCTACAATGAATATATCATGCGTCTTTTGTTAGCTTGTGGGGTAAAGCCTCCTGACTCTGCCACCTCGAAACCAAAATGTATTGATTCCATAACCATCAAACGCATGAAGCTCCCTCCACCTTATCTTGAGATTATGCCTTTTGAAGAATGGCAACAAAGAGGTCCAAGAAAACAAAAAGCAACTTCCTCTCGACCTCGTTCCGATGAAGTGAAACTGTTAAAATCAAAATCACCCACAAAAGAATCACTTGAAACTATTGCGCGTAACCAATTTTTGCTTGAATCACGTCTCAAGCGCATGGACTCTAAAATTGATAAACGCTTCAATAAGGTCAAGTCATTCTTTGGTATGCTATGGGATGCTATATCATGTACCACATCCACCTCTGTTCAAGCACAAGACCCAGGAAAACGTCCTGCTCCTCCTGTTTTCAACTGGACATCATTTGAGGAGTCTACTGGTATGAGTGGACATGGACATGGCGAATCATCTAGAGGGAACAATGATGAAGAAGAAGAAGAAGATGACGACGACGACGACGATGATGATGATGAAGAGGAGATAGGATCTACCTCGTCTTAGATTCTATTGTCTATTATGGTTAAGTACTTTAAAAACATCAATTGACACTTGTACTAAATAGTGTCGTTATTTTTATTTTTCATTTGACATTATGGTCTGTATTATACTCTGCTATGGTTTGGATGTGTTAAAGTTTTATTTTGCTATGCATATTATGGTAATTACACTCCTCTATTATTCTAGTATCTGTTACTCCTTTTTGTCGATGACAAAGGGGGAGAAAGGGCTAACAATTGCTTGTAGGAACATACATATATATAAAAATTCAAAGAGGGAGATCACATACTCAGGGGGAGATTCAGATTTTCAGATATATATATTGTCATCAATCAAAAAGGGGGAGAATGTTGAGTCACAAGTTCTATGAAGGTTTTGATTTCTGACAAAGAAATAAAGGCGATCGACAAAACAAGATCATTATGGCTATAAAGAGCTACATATGGTACTCTAGATTATAGGTTGATTATTTGATATTGTAATAGTGATAAACTTGTTAAAATCTATCCTCAAATAATCATGCATTTCAAGGAAATCAATATATATACGACTAAATTGCAGTTGCACATTTAGTGTGCAACTTTACAGGGACCGGTCGACCGGTCATAAAATAGGCGGTCGACCGTTCCTGTATAATTTGCACACTGAACGTGCACACATGCACATAACGACTATATATTTGAATTCCTGTCTACTGGTCATTTTTTGACCTGTCGACCGTTTTTAAACAGAAAGCAATTTTTCCAAAAGACACTTCTTTCTCCAAAGGTTGCATCTCTTACCTTTCATCAAAGATCATATCTCTTAATGGCAACTGCTCACAAAGAGTTACAACCATTCTTCTCTATATAAACTCATCTAAATCATTGATTAAAACAACATGATTGTATATGCTTTTTACTCTAATCTCTGATCTTACTTTCTACATACTTCTGCATTCTAAAAGCTCTCAATTATTTATTGAATCATTGAAACTATTTCATATCTTTTGATTCAATAAGTAATATACTTTCCTTAATCTTTTCAAAACATCATTCGCATACTTTGAGGATAAGATTATAGGAAGGGTGTACTACTAGTGACAAATCCGTGTTTTCAAGAGCACAAGTTGTCAACGACAATTGTATTTGTTCTTTTGTTGAAGTCCTCTGTGTTGTAAGAGGCAAGTGTTGAAGTCCTCAGTGTATTAGAGGCGTGAAATCCCGTTCGTTTGCTCGGGTGTTGTAAACCTGTTCCTCTGGGTGAAGCGAGGTAGTTAATAGTGAAAATCCAGATAGAAGTCTGGGACTGGACGTAGGACGGTGCTCCGAACCAGTATAAAAATCTCTAGTGTGATTTTTCTATTTTTATTTACTATGCTATTATCATCTATTTCCGCATTTATATTATAGTCCATATTACACAATCCGTGTGTACTATACTAGCACGTGCACGATCACACACTTTTCAAAATCGAGTTGAAATCCATTTAAATTGGTTATAAAACATAAATATTTTTTGTTCATATAGATCTTGTCAAATTTGCATAGAATAAATATCATTGGATGTAAATGGAGGTAATTAAAATTCTATGAATTAATAGGAGTGAAATAAATTGATTTTGAAAGCAATGGAATTAAATATGAATTGATTTTGCCTAAGAATAAATTAAATGTAAGCGATTGAGTTTTAAACCATTCAAATTGATGGAGTTGTATACAAATGGATTGAAAACCCTTCGAATGGAATGGAAATGGTTTATGAATTAATTGAAACAGTTGAATTAGCATGAAAACTATAAAAATTGCTTACGAAAATGTTGGATGTGCATTTCTTTAGAATTCATATGTTTTAACCATTGCAACTAAGTGAAATATAGTTAAACTTCATATATTCGGCACTTACATGTTTAAATTGAGTAAGTACAGGTACCTGGAAGCCGTATGGCTGGATTTGGATTGCATTAACTGCTAAATAAATAAGCTGCTTGCTTAAAATGCTAAATAAGGTACGCCTACGCAATAAAAATAGGAAATATGAACTGTTTTTGGTTTTTCCGACCGTGTGGGTCGATGTATATATATTTATCTCTTTTGTCAAATTGCAAAAGCTCCTCCGTACAAAGGAGAATCTGCCAAATTTTTTCAGAAATTTTGGGAGTTAGAAATTTTTTGAAAATTTTGGAAAATTTTGTTAACGACAAACAAATTCAAATTGGAAACTTAAATAAGCTAGTAAATGAAACCAATTTCAAATAATGACATGAATTAGTTATAAATGGGAAATAAAATTCAATATTTAAAGTTAAAGATAAATTGAATTCATATGGAAATGAAAGAATCGATTTGAATAGAAATAGATATTAACTAAAGTGGGGAAGTTAAAACAAACAAAGAAGCATATAGAATGCTTATACTAAATTTAAGTAAGGAAGGGTAAATTCTTAATTGGAGATTGATATTACAAATATATTCCAAGTTGATATTTGAATGAGTAAATAATTGACATTTTGTAAGGAAGTCGATAAAATGTTTTTGGAATGTTGTGATTGGATATTAGTGCTAAGCAGGATATGCAGGTATTATAAAAAGGGAAAAGATAATTGGTTTCTGATTCAAGATGATAATTTGAATTTCCCGACAAAAAGGTATGTATTTAAATTTGGTATGAAATTTGATTGGGATTTGGATTTGGATTGAGCCACTAGGCCTTTTGTTTTCTTTTTGAATTTGGGAGGCTGTAGAGCCATTTTGTAGTTGTACCGAGTTAGCCGCACAAAGGAGACACTGGCGAAATTTTTCGGAAATTTAGGGAGTTAGAAAAATTTTGAGAAATTTTGATAATTCAAAATTTGGTTTTAAATTAAAATTTGATTAGTTGAATAAGTAAAGTTACTTGGAAACTAAGGAAAAGTTTGGGAAGTTAGTAAGAAAGATAATGAGTCTTCTTTATAAAAAGATCGTTGGTAAGATGTTGACTTGATGGTTTTGAGGAAAAGTAAATGTGTATTGGACCATTCTTCCTAACTAATAATTTCGGGGACGAAATTCTTTTAAGGGGGGAGGAATGTGAAGATCCGAAATTTTTAAGCATTTAAAATTAGAATATTTAATTGTTTTTAATTATTTAAAGGTTAATTATCAACTTGAATTACAAATATCGCTATTTACTAATAATTAAATTTTTGAATTAATTTATTTGAAGTTGGGTAAATTATTGAATCTGGAGTTTTAAGCCTATTACAAATAATTTGTAGGCTTGTAAAATTTATATTGATAGTGCTGAAGATAATAGAAGTTTTAAAATTAAATTTAACAGCGATTTGTTCAGTTTTGAAAATTTCATCGTTTAAATTGAATAAAAAAATAAAAAATATATAGCCTTCCGAGACGTAGTGTCGGAATTCGACAAAACCAGTTCCATTGAATCCGTCATGTTTTATTATTATCGAATTTCAATTTTCGCATTATTTGGAGTTACCATTGGGTCGTATGACTGGTTAATGCCTAGAATAGTCAAATTGAATTTAAATCAACAATCGAGACTTCTCTTATACGCCTCTTCCCTCATCCCTATCTTCCTTTACACGACAGATCTCTTTCCTATTTCTTTCTGTTATCTTGTTCCCTTCCTAAAATAAAAACAAAATAATAATAATAAATATAATGGCCGAAGCCTCCTTCAACCCTAATACGCAGAGAAAAAAAAGGGGGAAAACCAAATAAATCATGGCCGAGTATCATCAGAACGAAATCTATTTTCGTTCGAAATCAAAAAGGGGGGAGGCCGCTACCTCTGGTTTATCCTAATCGAGATTAGCCGAAAAAAAAAGAGAGAGAAAAATTCGATCGAGAGGGTTGAACTCAGGGAGGTGCGAAGTCGCGATTGCCACTGGGAAGGGGTGCGACTGCCATTTGATTTCGCGTGAAGGCTAGTGGCGCAGGGATTCTCAAGGCAGACAGGTTGGGGTCAACGCGATTTTCAAATCGTGGCGGAGGGCAAATGGTTTGCGACCACGCGCGTGCGTCTGGAGGAGCTCGGCGGTGGGAATGGGCTCCAGTGATTCACGAGCTCGATTTGGGTTGTAGAGCCAATGAGGTTTTATTTTTTTAAATTCAGTATATATATATATATTAATAGAAAAACAGAAGAAAAAAAATTATTTACAGTAAAGTACTTTACTGTTGCACTTGCAGAATATATATATATATATATATAAGTATAACTCTATATATACGCACATTTAAAATCTTACTGCTTAGTTTAAATAAGGTTTATCTTTTCTGGGAATGTAGTAGTCAGTATGCATATATATATATATATATAAGTACTTAGGAAATTTTATATTTATATATGTATAAATAAACAGGAAATGTATATATAATTTACAATAAGTTATTTTGATTTAAACGATTTACACTGTGATAGTATAGTTTATAAAAAAATCATTTTTTACAGTAAGGTTTAAGATATTGATTTTAAATAGATAAACAGTAAACAGATAATATAAATATATATATATAAACAGTAAACAGATAATATAAATATATATATATATAAACAGTAAACAGATAATATAAATATATATATAAATAGTAAACAGATAAGATAAATATATATAGAAGATTTTGACAGATATAAGGGTTTTTAAATGTTGAAAAATTATATAAGTTATATTTTTATCTATTCTATATAGGTATATGTATATGTAGTTTCAAAAGAAAATAAATATGCCTATATACGTTTTAAAGTTATTATTTTAAAACCAAATGGTTAGTTTAAATTAACTATTTGGTTAATTTAATTAGTGGTAAATTATTGGCAGATTATCTTTGGTGTTACTAAATCATATTGTAAAGGGTTAAAACTAAATCATTAGTTGATTGGATTTTATTAAAAAGAAAATGACCAGTTGGATAAATTTTTAGTCAATTAAATAATCTGATAAATTGTATAAATTATTAAACCATAAATTGTTATACAAGGTCAATATCATGAAGGATTCAAGCCGGGTTAGAGTGAATTGCAATACCAAAATCAAAGGTGAGTTAATCTCACTCAGGTGAAATTTAAATTTAAATGATTAAATTTAAATAATTGATTGTATGGTTGGATTGATTGATGTGATAGAGTATAGTATAATTTGAATTTGGCATATTATGTAATGCTAATGTCTATGGATGCAGGGAAAACAGGTTGGAGGGATCCAACTGGATCCCTCAACATTTATTTAAATTATTTAAATTCCCCTGTTATGATGATTTGATATTTTATGATGGATTATGTTGAAATATTGAATGCTATGGTTTGATTGGGTATAATTGGGTATAATGAATTTCTAGAAAATATATAACTTGGATGTTGGGAAGAAAAGAAAGGAAGTGAATTTGTAAGTAAAATAATTATGGAAATTTTGAAAAAATTTAAGAATGAAATAAAAATAAAATAAAGTAACGTAAGAGTTCTAATTAATAAATCTTGAATATAGAAAGGAAATTTTTGAATTAATCGAAAGTTAATGAATTGTAAACTCCAATGCTAATATCTAAAAGAACAGAACATTTATTTTAAATTTAAGATTTTAAATTTTGAAAGGGACAAAGAAGAAAATGGGAAAAGCCTAAAATTTGTATATTTCAGGTAAAAGATTTAAAATCAAACAGCAAATAATAATAATAAAAATAAAGTCCATAATTAATGAATTTTGAAATGAACCGAGCAAGTTAAGAAATTTATTTCAAATAGAATAAATTGGAAATCAATTTGGGAAATTGATTTAAGTGCTTGAAGTTGGAATTTTTTCTGGATGGCCAAGTTCACGTTTTTAAAAGTAAAATTGTAAATATAAATTAAATGTTTTAAAGTTGTTTTTAAAGAAAGCAAGTTTTGTAAAATTTAGTATTTTTAATATTTAATTTCTAAAGCAAGTATTTCCTTTTAATATATTATAGTATTAATTATTTAAAAGTGACTTAGTATTTGTTTTAAAAGTGAAACCTGGTTTTATATTTTATAAAGAAACCTTATTTTCTCAAATTCATATAGTATGTATTTTTAACAAATTATTTAAGTAGTTTTATCCTAAATGTTTTAAAGTATATATTTTCAAGTAAAGTGTTTTAAATTATTTTAGAAATCTAGTTTTTCAGAGAAGATAGAAAATATTTGGGGAAGTTTATTCTGAAAAGAAAGATGGTTTTGAAACTGTTTTCAAAGGGTTGAAAATAGAAATATATCTTGTGAAGATATTTTGAGGTTAATAAATAATTTGCGAAATTATTTATTTGTTGGATGGATGTTTGTGAATATAAATTGATAGATAAATAACCGACTATCAATACTGGACAAATGCGTTGATCATTTCGAAGAGTCCGGGATCGAGATTTATTTCACGAAAACCACCTCGATCCGGTTGGTACGTTTCGTGAAAACGATTTTGGATTCGAAGATGGAGCAGTGAAGTGCAAGGGCTAGTTGCTACTAATCCTGAGGATATTTTAAAAATGGATGTAATAGGAATAGGGCCTTCGGTTCCGTTCGAACCCAGGACGGACTTGTATGGACGAATGCTTGCGAAAACATCGTCAGGTGGACGATGGGCATTCAAAGGGATATGTTCTAAAAAGGTAACGCTTAGCCTCAAGCCTCATCAAATGGGAATGACTGAAAATCAGGGGTTATGCAGCAAGGCTACGTGGGTAGCACCCAAGCAGGTTGAGGTCATTCCAGTGTAGATGTCCCGTTTTATTTCGGCTTAGTGGTGCGGTTGCTGATCCCAACCGCGGGGTGATCTCACTCGGGATTATCCAGTAAGGGATAGTCCCGGCCTTGTGTTGCAGGGGAGCGGGCGTACTCCTCGGTACGGTGATCTAGGCCCCGTACTGTGATAGGTGGTACCCCAGTGCCTAGTCATTAGTGGGAAATCCATTCTCCCTACGAGCCTTGTACGAGTTTTGTTTGTATTACCCACTCTGTGGCTAGTAGCTGGAATTTAATCATGTAACAATTTCGGCAATTTTATAAGTATTTGTATATAGTCCCTATTATAATATCAGAGGATTTCTATAAAAATTGTTTTAGCCATCGTAAGGTAAAAACCCGACATGTTTATTTGTGGCGGGGTCTTACGAGATGCTTTTGTTTTCAAAGGATTTTTGAAACTTTAATAATCAATTGGGTGTGATTTTCTCACGCTGGTATTGCAGACTGACTCGGGTATTATTTAACTGTAATGCTCGGGTTAGACCGAGTATTAAAGAATACAGGATATGATGCTGTGGAGCTTAGGAGACGAGCAAAATGACGAGACGTACTCCCATACTTGTTTATATACATATATTCCGCTGTGTTGAGTTGATGTGTATTCATTTGTTTGTTAGTGATGTTGAGCTGTGATTGGTGTACTCTGATGATGTAATATATAAACAAATATATTTGATTTTGAGTAAAGATATTTATTATCTATTATATTTTATTCGGCTGCGATGGTTAGATTCTGTTGTTGTTTCTATTTTCTTCTTCTACCTCATCTTCTTTAACCCAAATGGTTCGTATTTCTGTGCAACTTGAGTCGATTTAGGAAGAATAGTATCGATTTAAGGGGTACAGATTTGCGGGTCGTTACACTTGGTATCAGAGCTTAGGTTGGTGATAACCTTGGCTCTGGTGGGAATTACTCATTTAAAATAGAGTCCGTAGTACTCTATAATGAGTTTGAGCGTGTTAATAGATAAGAATGCGTATTTGTTAGTGAATATAAATTGTTTTAATATTGTGTTGATTGATTTATTGAGTGGCATATGAACCTTCGTCGGCACAGTCTGCGCAACTGTATTGAAAGGGTTTCTAAACACTTGAATAGAACAATCAACACAGTATTGTTTTAAAATGTGGGTAAATGAAATAATTTTACCCAAAAATATATTTTGATATAAAGAAAGTTTTTGTAAACTATTTAACTAATATGTGGTTGCTTGGATGTTAGGAATGATGATATTTAAAGTATTATCATTTTTGAGTGAAAATTTAACTAGAAACTGAACATATAACTTAAGTTTAAGGGAATAAAGTCATTTTAAAATGGAATTCATAAATATGAATTATAAATGTAAATTATAAATTGAAATATAACCAAATGATAATTTGTATAAGCATAAGCTATGCAAATGAATTATAGAAAAATTGATTTATGCAGGATTTGGAACTTCAAAATTTCAGAGATTTTGGGAATGTTATCAAAGTGTTTTGAAGATAAATGATAACATTATTGTTTTGGGGGTATTTCTGAATGGAAATTTGTTTTAAATGGGTTTTGAAAGTGATATAGCATTGAAATTACTTGGATTATTGGAAAATAATCCTGATGATTACGGCCGCATCATCTGTATTCATTTTCGAATTCCTAAGTGATAGATTGCCGCCAAATTGATTTGTTCAGGAAAACCTGTTTGTTTTTGAAAATTTCAAAGGAAATTTGTTGGGAATAAAACCAGGGTTGGTTTAATTTTTGAGATGTGAGATTTTGAAATGTTGGAGATTTCAAAATAATTTGAAACCAAAAGCCGGGTATTTAAAAATCCTGATGAGATGGTTGTAAGCTTATAAATTGAGATGATTTTTAAATCAGGAGAAACTGGATTGAAATTAATTAAATAAGCTAAAATAATATCCAGTTGTATTCGAATTAAGTTGAAATTGAATTGGGTTAAATAAATCTGAGTTAAAATTAAATTGAATTGGAATAAGAATTCAATTTAATTAATGAATGGAATTAAATACTTACCTGAACAAATGGAAATAAATTGGTTAAGGATTGAATTGATGTAAGTAAATTAGAATAACTCGTAAAGGAATATAATTCCATAGATTAAAATATGCATGGAATAAAAATATGCTTAGGTTATAAATAAGCATAAGGCTTGAGTTAAAATAAAAGAATAATATATCCAAGCCTATGATGAAGGGAATTGTGTAAATTAATAAGGGTAAAACTCGAATTAAAAATACAAGATGAATACAAAACCCAAAAATCAATATTTTGATGAATTGAAAAATGAAAAGAAAATCCAAACTTGAATTATAAAATAAATTTGAACTTAAGAAATTAAAATGAAGTGATTTTGAGATTAAAAATCAAGTGTTGAATTTTGTCCAAGGGAAGAATTAATTAGATAATAAATTAGTTAATGTAATTGAATGGTGAGTTTATGATGAAGTTTGGAAATAAACTCAAGTTATAAATTAAATTCGACTTAAATTGTTGATGAAGTGAAAGTAATTGAGAATGAAGTTGAATAGTGAGTTCATTAAATTGGGTGGTAAATTGAAATGGATAGTGGATTCAGAACTTGAGTTATAAGTCAAAATTTAATGTGAAGTGTTAACAAATTGAATATAATTGAAATGTATCGAATAAAAATGAAATTGGATTGAAATAGTAATAGTTGAATTGCAAATAAAATGCAAAATGAAGTGTGGTTTAAATAAATTGAGAAATGGTTATGGAATGCAATAGCTTGGGTTGCCTTCGAGCTAAATACAATAGTTTGGAATAAACAAATTTGGAATGAAATTTAAATAAACGGATTGTAAATGAAAATTTAAATGGAACGTGTCGAGCTAAGTAAATGGTCATGAATGAATTGAAATCAAAGGAAATTTAATTGGTAATGTAGATGAACCTAGGTTGTAAATGGTTTGAATGAACTAGTTGGTTAATAAAATGAAATGCAAGTGAATGTATTCAAATAAGATATGCAATGAAATGAGAATATATAGATTGTGAATAAATTTGAAAATGAAATAGAATTAAGTATAAATCGAGTTGAAATATATTTAAATCGGTTATAAAACATAAATATATGTTTGTTTACATAGATCTTGTCAAATTTGCATAGAATAAATATCATTGGATGTAAATGGAGGTAATTAAAGTTCTATGAATTAATTGGAGTGAAATAAATTGATTTTGAAAGCAATGGAATTAAATATGAATTGATTTTTCTTAAGAATAAATTAAATGTAAGCGATTGAGTTTTAAACCATTCAAATTGATGGAGTTGTATACAAATGGATTGAAAACCCTTCGAATGGAATGGAAATGGTTTATGAATTAACTGAAACAGTTGAATTAGCATGGAAGCTATAAAAATTGCTTACGAAAAATGTTGGATGTGCATTTCTTTAGAATTCATATGTTTTAAGCATTGCAACTAAGTGAAATATAGTTAAACTGCATATATTCGGCACTTACATGTTTAAATTGAGTAAGTACAGGTACCTGGAAGCCTTATGGCTGGATTTGGATTGCATTAACTACTAAATAAATAAGCTGCTTGCTTAAAATACTAAATAAGGTACGCCTACGCAATAAAAATAGGAAATATGAACTGTTTTTGGTTTTTCCGACCGTGTGGATCGATGTATATATATTTATCTCTTTTGTTAAATTGCAAAAGTTCCTCCGTACAAAGGAGACTTTGCCAAAAAATTTCAGAAATTTTGGGAGTTAGAAAATTTTGAAATTTTTTGTTAACGACAAACAAATTCAAATTGGAAACTTAAATAAGTTAGTAAATGAAACAAATTTCAAATAATGACATGAATTAGTTATAAACGGGAAATAAAATTCAATATTTAAATTTAAAGATAAATTGAATTCATATGGAAACGAAAGAACCGATTTGAATAGAAATAGATATTAACTAAAGTGGGGAAGTGAAAACAAACAAAGAAGCATATAGAATGCGTATACTAAATTTAAGTAAGGAAGGGTAAATTCTTAATTGGAGATTGATATTACAAATATATTCCAAGTTGATATTTGAGTGAGTAAATAATTGACATTTTGTAAGAAAGTCGATAAAATGTTTTTGGAATGTTGTGATTGGATATTAGTGCTAAGCAGGATATGCAGGTATTATAAAAAGGGAAAAGAGAATTGGTTTTTTATTCAAGATGTTAATTGAATTGCCCGACAAAAAGGTATGTATTTAAATTTGGTATGAAATTTGATTGGGATTTGGATTGAGCCACTTGGCCTTTTGTTTTCTTTTTGAATTTGGGAGGCCGTAGAGCCATTTTGTAGTTGTACCGAGTCAGCTGCGCAAAGGAGACGCTGGCGAAATTTTTCGGAAATTTAGGGAGTTAGAAAATTTTTGAGAAAATTTGATAATTCAAAATTTGGTTTTAAATTAAAATTTGAATAGTTGAATAAGTAAAGTTACTAGGAAACTAAGGAAAAGTTTGGGAAGTTAGTAAGAAAGATAATGAGTGTTCTATATAAAAAGATCGTTGGTAAGATGTTGACTTGATGGTTTTGAGGAAAAGTAAATGGGTATTGGACCATTCTTCCTAACTAATAATTTCGGGGACGAATTTCTTTTAAGGGGGAGGAATGTGACGACCCGAAATTTTTAAGCATTTAAAAACAGAATATTTAATTGTTTTTAATTATTTAAAGGTTAATTATCAACTTGAATTACAGATATCGCTATTTACTGATAATTAAATTTTTGAATTAAATTATTTGAAGTTGGGTAAATTATTGAATCTGGAGTTTTAAGCCTATTACAAATAATTTATAGGCTTGTAAAATTTATATTGATAGTGCTGAAGATAATAGAAGCTTTAAAATTAAATTTAACAGTGATTTGTTCAGTTTTCAAAATTTCATCGTTTAGATTGAATAAATAAAATAAAATAATATATAGCCTTCCGAGACGCAGTCTCGAAATTCGACGAAACCAGTTCCATTGAACCTGTAATCTTTTATTATTATCGATTTTCAATTTTCGCATTATTCGGAGTTACCATTGGGTCGTATGACTGGTTAATGCCTAGAATAGTCAAATTGAATTTAAATTAACAATCGAGACTTCTCTTATACACCTCTTCCCTCATCCCTATCTTCCTTTACACGAAAGATCTCTTTCCTATTTCTTTCTGTTATCTCGTTCCCTTCCGAAAATTAAAAAAATAATAATAAATATAATGGCCGAAGCCTCCTTCAACCCTAATACGCAGAGAAAAAAAAGGGGAAAACCAAATAAATCATGGCCGAGTATCATCAGAACGAAATCTATTTTCGTTCGAAATCAAAAAGAGGGGAGGCCGCTACCTCTGGTTTATCCTAATCGAGGTCAACAGGAAAAAAAAAAGAGAAATTCGATCGAGAGGGTTGAACTCAGGGAGGTGCGAAGTCGCGATTGCCACTGGGAAGGGATGCGGCTGCCATTTGATTTCGCGTGAAGCTAGTGGCGCAGGGATTCTCGAGGCAGACAGGTTGGGGTCAACGCGAATTTCAAATCGTGGCGGAGGGCAGATGGTTTGCGACCGCGCGCATGCGTCTGGAGGAGCTCGGGGGTGGGAATGGGCTCCAGTGATTCGCGAGCTCGATTTGGGTTGTAGAGCCAATGAGGTATTGTTTTTTTAAATTCAGTATATATATTAACAGAATAGCAGAAAAAAAAATTATTTACAGTAAAGAACTTTACTGTTGTACTTGCAGAATATATATATATATATATATATATATATATATATATATATAAGTAACTCTATATATACACACATTTAAAACCTTACTGCTTAGTTTAAATAAGATTTATCTTTTCTGGAAATGTAGTAGTCTGTATGCATATATATATATATATATATATATATATATATATATATATATATATATATATATATTGTGACGACCGCCCATGACTCCGCACCAAAAACAAGGAAAATAGTGCGCTGAAATGCGTGCCAGGCAGCCATGGACGATGGTCAGGGTAGAATAAAATAGAAACTCTATCGTACAACTCACAGCGCATGGATAAAATACAATAGAGAAATATATAGTGAAGCTCCGTAACAGAAAATCATCATATAAGTATCATAGTAGTTTTATACAAACATATGAATCATCCATACATCAAAGCCTCGCTACATAACACTCAATCAGATACAACAGCGGAACACCCAGTACATATAGTAAGGAAACTAATATGCAAAGCCTCCTGCTCGTCTTCGTCATCATCAGCGTAGATTTCCAAGAACAGCACCTGTCACCTGCTACCTAGTCTGCCCATCCCAAACATGGATGAACAGCCCAAGGTAATAAGAGGAGACATAAAACCTTGAGTCAGACAAAGTCTTAGTGAGCAGTAAATTAACTACCAAACATACCAAAAGAGCATAAGGGATAAAAGGAATAGGAACCAAACCATCCCACTCCACCTCTTTCTACAGTGATAGCCCCCAGACACACACTAAGGAGAAGCAAGCATAACATAACGAACAATTAAGGTAAGCAATAATCACTCGAGTCAAGGTCGATATTCTCCAAATACAAACCCCCAAGGCCTAAACCAAGATCAGATAAGCACCCAGAAAACACCGCTCTTGAGACCGAATGATGATACAACCAAACATCCAAACATCCATGACTCTGACTATCACTGTTATCCTTGCCTTGATTTCACCGTTAATTAAATGACCACCTGCCAATGGCTAATGGTAACCCCGGTTTTAGACATAACTCTGCACGTCATCATGACCCGTGCCTAAGCCGAACGCATCAGCCCAGAGTACTAGCACGTCATCGTGACCCGTGCTTGGAACGTCATCGTGACCCGTTCCAACGTACCCTTGCTTTGAGTATGCTAGAACCTTCAACAACGATGAGATCTTAGCCTCCTAGTCATCCTCCTTGACGACTCTTTCCATACTAGCTCAAGCGCCTCTCAAGCTAACCATTGTCCATCCCAACTCGGACCGCATCACCGAGTTATAACTTCGCACGTCGTCATGACCCGTGCTTGGAACGTCATCATGACCCGTCCCATCTCAACATATGCCTTGCCCCATCACATCATAGCAAAGTCCCATCTCAATATCATGCTTTGCCTTCTCGCATTATGGCAAGGTCCCACATCCTCGAATCCATCCATATGAGCTTCCACATCCGCTTCATATGCCACAGGCAGCTTTCCTTATTCAAGAGCCTTTCCACTTGGCTTTTGAATCACCATCAACCATACTTGTCCAAGTCAAGTAATCGATCAAATAATCAATCAAATCAAATATTAATCCAAGCAATCAATCATTCAACAAGATCTAAATAGACAATCAAATAATCAAACATGATCTAAATAGGCATTTATAATTACAATGGCAATTTCGTAAATAAATGAGCATAGATCTAACTTACATGAATCATGGGTCTTTAGCATAGATCTAACAAATATAATTCATGGGTTTTGTCTCTACAACTAGATGAATGAACTTGCAAAGGTAAACATCTTCATAAGTAATGGATCTACACTTGGATCTAAGGAAAAATGCATAAAATCACTATCTACAACACTCCAACAAACCACCAATCCAATATACTCCTTTGGGTCCGCGTGAGAGATAACTACCACTCACCAAATCACCTAAACACCTCAATAACAATCAACTCCAGATCTGGACAGCGAAGAACAAGGCTTGATCCGGCAAAATCTCGCTTCAATTGATGAAATCTCACTTCAACAGATGAAGATCTTCAACTTTGGCCCTTGAATCTTCGATCTTGATCTTCGATCTTGGATGGATGTTAGGACTAGATTGGAATGGAGAAAAGAAGATGAAGAAATGTTGTAGTCTAGTTCCCAAAATGGCAGCACTTCGTCGCTTCAAAAACCGGTGCCAAAAAGTGAGCCAAACCCCTCTATTTATAGGCTGAAATCATCCTTAGGTCGTCGCCCTATAGGTCGGTCACGACCTATCCATGAGTCGTTCACGACTCATCATCATCCTACGACCTAAAACAAGCCGCCCCTACAACCTAGCGACCTACTGACCTAACAGCACGCGGCATAGCGACTTAAGCCCCTTCACGACCTAACGCCTTAACATCCCACACGGCTTAGCTTAGTGCCGACCTAAATCTTCCCCGACCTAACTTAGGTCGCTGCCGACCTATCTCTATGCCGACTCAACTCCCTGCCAACCTAACACAACACAGGGTCATACGACCTAAGTTCCCCAACGACTTAACGACATACGACCTATGAACACGGCCGACCTAACTCCTATCCAAGCTAACTCTAAGTCGCTAACGACTCAAGTCCTGCCGACTCAACACACAACCTAGGTCATGCACACGACCTAAGACACACACGACTCAGCTGTGGTATGACTTACGACTTAGAAGAATCACTCGACCTATCCCTTAAACGACCTAACTCTAAGTCGTTCAAACGACTTAACACTGAGTCGCACACGCGACTTATCTCCGCTAACTCCTAAGTCGGTCAATTCTATAAGTCGGCCAAAGACCATAGGTCGTCTACTTCCATGAGTCGGCTACACTTCCTAACTCGAGCCAACGACCTACGCTATGCACTGAGTCGCCCAAACGGCTTATCACCTTAAGTCGTAACCTGTTAGCTACCGGCCCAACCTAAGTCGCTACTGCTAGGTTGTCCACGACCTAACTTTCTTAGGTCGTTAATCTCATGAGTCGGTAAATCCCATAACCCGGTAACCCTAGGTCGCAAACTACCTTAGGTAGTTCTACCGACCTAACTCCATCACGACCTAAGCTATGGTTGAGTCAACTCTAAACAACTTAACAACATTAACGACCTAGTGCAACAAATTTTACGATTTAATCGACATGTAAAATACGGGTCGTTACATTCTCTCCTCCTTAGGAATTTCGCCCCCGAAATTCCAAACAAACAACAGCAATCAAAACTATTCCGCATGCCTACCATCCATAGCAATCAACAGACCATGCATCCAATTTCTAACCTAGCATGCAGAATTCTAAAATTAGATCAAGATGCAAATTCATGAGATGTTACGACACCTTAGGGCCATACCTTGAAGAGTTCAGGATGAGCTGCCTTCATCCTCTCTTCCTCCTCCCACGTACAGTCGTTAACATCATCACTCCATTGTACCTTAAGCAACGTAATCATCTTCCTCCTAAGCTGTTTCGTGTCGGTCTCAACAACACGAAGCGGCTTACGAGGTCTTCTAACCACTGGATCAACCTCTAAATCTTCACAGCTATCAGCAGAAACCACAGTACTTGGGTCATGCACACATTTCCGTAGATACGATACGTGAAAAACATTGTGCACACCCGCCATCTTCCCCGGTAACTCCAATCTATACGCGAGCTTTCCAATTCGCTCGATAATCGGGAATGGTCCAACAAATCTCGGAGTTAACTTCCCTTTCTTCCCAAATCTTATAATATTCTTTAATGGAGAAATCTTTACAAAAACCATATCGCCTACATCGAACTCCAAATCCTTACGACGATTATCGGCATAACTTTTCTGACGATCTTGGGCTGCTTTCATTCGTTGCTGAATGATCTCTATACAATCTGAAGTCTGTCGAATCATCTCTGGCCCAAGTATCAGCTTTTCTCCAGTTTCCAACCAACATGTCGGAGAGTTACACGGTCTTCCATATAAAGCCTCATATGGTGCCATACCAATACTCGACTGATAACTGTTATTATATGCAAATTCCACCAAATGAAGGTGATCTTCCCATGATCCTCCGAAGTCCAAAACACATGCTCTAAGAAGATCTTCCAAAACTCGGTTGACTCTCTCAGTCTGACCATCTGTTTGAGGGTGATAAGCTGTACTCAAACATAACTCGGTTCCCAAAACTTCCTGGAAGCTCTTCCAAAATCCACTAGTGAACAATGGATCTCGATCGCTTACTATACTCTTCGGAATACCATGGAATCGAACTATCCACTTAACATACAACTCAGCCAACTTCGATGCAGTCCTAGTTGATCGAACAGGAATAAACCTTGCACTCTTGGTCAACCGATCTACTATGACCCAAATCCCTTCATTCCCTGCTCTGGTTCTAGGTAGGCCATCGATAAAATCCATCGATACTTGCTCCCACTTCCATGTAGGAACCTCTAATGGTTGAAGCAATCCACTGGGCTTCTTTTGCTCCGCTTTCACCAACTGGCAGTTCATACATTTGGAAATAAAACTTCCAACATCTTTCTTCATACCTTCCCAGTAGTAAGTTCTCTTCATATCCCGATACATCTTATTTCCACCTGGATGAATTGTCAACTTCTAGTGATGACTTTCCCTCAGAACTTCATCTCTCAATCCATCTACATCGGGAACAACTAGTCGTCCTTGCTTTCGAATTCAACCCTCTCGATCGACCTCGAATCCTTTACCCTTTTCTGGTTCCAATCCAGATTCCAAATCTCGGATAATCCTGACAAGCTTATCATCTCGCTTTTGGCTCTCGCCAATTCTCTCCACAAGAGTAGGTCTTATCGATAAGTTTGCCAACATCTCAGGTTCCAATTCACATCTAGGCCTGAAGTCAAATCCAGCCAAATACTCAAGACTCTTCCATTCCGAAAACATGGCTCCCAATCCTGCATGTCTTCGACTTAACGCATCTGCCACTGCGTTACCTTTTCCCGGAGTATAGGCTATACCAAAATCATAAGATGCTAGAAATTCTAGCACCGTTGCTGTCGAAGATTCAAATCCTTTTGGGAGAACAGATACTTCAACGACTTATGATCCGTAAACAACTCGAATCGAACTCCCAATAGATAATGTCTCCACATCTTCAAAGCAAACACAATCGCCGCTAACTCCAAATCATGAGTCGGATAATTCCTTTCATGCGGCTTCAGTTGTCGACTAGCATACGCAACAACTTTATCCTTCTGCATTAGCACCGCTCCAAGTCCAGTACCACTTGCATCGGTGTAAACCACCATCTCATCATTCCCACTTGGAATAGTCAAAACAGGAGCACTCGTCAGTCGTTCTTTCAGGATTTCAAAAGCTTGGTCACACTTAGCATCCCATTTGAACGCCTGGTTCTTCTTCGTCAATCCTGTTAACGGTGCAGCTATCTTGGAAAAGTCTTTGATAAACCGACGGTAATATCCTGCTAATCCAAGAAAACTTCTCATATCAGATGCATTCTTAGGTCTAACCCAATCCTGGATTGCTGCCACCTTAGCGGGATCAACCGCTATTCCATTTCCAGAGATAACATGGCCTAAGAACCTCACTTCACTCTTCCAGAAGTGACACTTCGAAAACTTAGCCTTCAGCTGATGTTTCCACAAGATTTCCAAAACAATCCTCAAGTGCGTCTTGTGTTCTTCCTCAGTTCTGGAATAAATCAGAATATCATCCACGAACACAAGCACAAACTTATTCAACTGATCTCTGAACACTCTATTCATAAGATCCACAAAATATGCTGGTGCATTGGTCAATCCAAACGGCATTACCAGCCACTCATAAAAACCGAATGGTGTCCTAAAAGCAGTCTTCGGCACACTATCCTTAGCCACTCTCAACTGGTGAAATCCCGTTGCCAAATCCATCTGAGAAAACACCTTAGCCCCGTGAAGCTGATCAAACAAGTCATCTATTCTCGGCAATGGATACTTGTTCTTCTTAGTCACTTTATTCAGTTCACGATAATCGACACACAACCTCAACGATCCATCCGCTTTGGTTGCGAACACAACTGGTGCACCCCATTCGGACACACTACGCCGAATGAATCCTTTCTGCAAAAGGTCATCAACTTGCACCTTCAACTCTAGCTGCTCCCTAGGAGCCATCCGCCTAAGAGGCATCACAACAGGTCTGGCTCCCTTAACTAGATCGATACGAAACTCGATCTCCCTATGCGGCGGTAACCCTTTGACTTTGTCAAAGACGTCCTCAAATCCATTCACAATAGGCACCGATGACAGTCCATCCCGTGGAACAACCAGCGAATACATGAAGCTCATGAAGACGCCTTCCTCATGCTTACATCGTATCACAACCTTTCGCCCTTCCACATTCCCGACTGTCACCTCCAGCCTTTCACAGTCAATCCTTGCCGCATACTTCCTAAGCCAGTCCATACCCAAAATAATTCCGAACCCCGCAAAGTTCAGAATAAAGCAATCACAAACAAACGAGCAATCATGACTCGATACAACTAGACCACGGCATAACATACACAAACAAGTCGAACCCCCAACTGGATTAGTCACAACCAATGGCCTATCAACAATATCCGGTTTCAAACCTAACCGGCCTACCAAATCATCACAAACAAAAGAGTGCGACGCTCCAGTATCAAATAACACTCTAACTGGAACACCACAAATGGAAAGAATACCTTGAACCACCACACTCTTCCCCTTCTCTTCAGCAGTAGGAGCCTTTGAAGACGACGACACAGCTCCCAAAGCATAAGCTTGCACAATCTGCTTATCTTTCCTCGGCTCTGGACAGTCCTTTTTGATATGCCCGAGCTTATCACAGTTGTGACACTTCAACTGCACCTTTGGATTCTTGCAATCCCGGGAGAGATGACCCTTCTGTCGGCAGTTGTAGCAGGTCACTTCGCCCTTTGGCTTCTTCTGGCCATCCTTACCCTTCTGCTGCTGCTGCTTCCTCTTCTTATTTCCACTATGGTCCTTGGTCACAGCAACAACAGAACTTTCCCTAGGAAACAAACTCTCATGCCTTAGAGCTTTCTCCACAAGCTTCTCAAACGGATCATCCAAATGATCCACTAACTGCCTCCCCAGATAAGCGTCCAAACCAGTCACAAACTTTTCATTCTTCTGATAGGGAGAATCAATATACGACCTGGCATACTTAGACAAAGCTTCAAACTCAGAAATATACTCAAGAACTGGTCTCCCACCTTGCTTGAGCTCCACAAACCTCTTAAATAATACAGATTTCTGAGCCGTAGAGATGAACTTAGCTTCAAATCTGACTTGGAATTGCTCCCAAGTGATCTCTTCTTCTGGAGTATCAATGGTGATAGAATTCCACCAATCCGCAGCTCTTCCTTGAAGTTGCCTTGATGCAAGCTTCCTCTTAGTTGCATCCTCAATTCCCAAATCACCAAAAATCCTTCGACAAGCATCAATCCATCTCTGCACTTCAATGGTCGACTCCGTTCCAAAGAAAATCTTTCCTCCAAGAGAAGTATAATCCTTACAAAGCTTAGCAAAATCCACTGGTCTTGGAGCTTGAACTTGAACTCCCACATCCACTGATGATCCTGAAGCTGGTATCCTTCTCATGATCGAAGTCATCATCGCTTCGAACATAGTTCCATAATCAACAGCTCCTTCAGTAGCACGGCCTTCCCTTGCAGTTGGTCTCCCTCTTCGACTCATCTTTAGTATCTAGAAAAAGGAATGATTAGAACACCTTAAGAAACAACTGCATAAGGAGTTCAAATCCTTCTAAGCTACTATATTATGTATAGTAATCATCCATCAAAATACAATTACGTCTCTCATACGTAGTTACGTCAGCGAGCGTTGGCTAAAATCGATTAACCAAAGCTCTGATACCAAATGTGACGACCGCCCATGACTCCGCACCAAAAACAAGGAAAATAGTGCGCTGAAATGCGTGCCAGGCAGCCATGGACGATGGTCAGGGTAGAATAAAATAGAAACTCTATCGTACAACTCACAGCGCATGGATAAAATACAATAGAGAAATATATAGTGAAGCTCCGTAACAGAAAATCATCATATAAGTATCATAGTAGTTTTATACAAACATATGAATCATCCATACATCAAAGCCTCGCTACATAACACTCAATCAGATACAACAGCGGAACACCCAGTACATATAGTAAGGAAACTAATATGCAAAGCCTCCTGCTCGTCTTCGTCATCATCAGCGTAGATTTCCAAGAACAGCACCTGTCACCTGCTACCTAGTCTGCCCATCCCAAACATGGATGAACAGCCCAAGGTAATAAGAGGAGACATAAAACCTTGAGTCAGACAAAGTCTTAGTGAGCAGTAAATTAACTACCAAACATACCAAAAGAGCATAAGGGATAAAAGGAATAGGAACCAAACCATCCCACTCCACCTCTTTCTACAGTGATAGCCCCCAGACACACACTAAGGAGAAGCAAGCATAACATAACGAACAATTAAGGTAAGCAATAATCACTCGAGTCAAGGTCGATATTCTCCAAATACAAACCCCCAAGGCCTAAACCAAGATCAGATAAGCACCCAGAAAACACCGCTCTTGAGACCGAATGATGATACAACCAAACATCCAAACATCCATGACTCTGGCTATCACTGTTATCCTTGCCTTGATTTCACCGTTAATTAAATGACCACCTGCCAAGGGCTAATGGTAACCCCGGTTTTAGACATAACTCTGCACGTCATCATGACCCGTGCCTAAGCCGAACGCATCAGCCCAGAGTACTAGCACGTCATCGTGACCCGTGCTTGGAACGTCATCGTGACCCGTTCCAACGTACCCTTGCTTTGAGTATGCTAGAACCTTCAACAACGATGAGATCTTAGCCTCCTAGTCATCCTCCTTGACGACTCTTTCCATACTAGCTCAAGCGCCTCTCAAGCTAACCATTGTCCATCCCAACTCGGACCGCATCACCGAGTTATAACTTCGCACGTCGTCATGACCCGTGCTTGGAACGTCATCATGACCCGTCCCATCTCAACATATGCCTTGCCCCATCACATCATAGAAAATTCCCATCTCAATATCATGCTTTGCCTTCTCGCATTATGGCAAGGTCCCACATCCTCGAATCCATCCATATGAGCTTCCACATCCGCTTCATATGCCACAGGCAGCTTTCCTTATTCAAGAGCCTTTCCACTTGGCTTTTGAATCACCATCAACCATACTTGTCCAAGTCAAGTAATCGATCAACTAATCAATCAAATCAAATATTAATCCAAGCAATCAATCATTCAACAAGATCTAAATAGACAATCAAATAATCAAACATGATCTAAATAGGCATTTATAATTACAATGGCAATTTCGTAAATAAATGAGCATAGATCTAACTTACATGAATCATGGGTCTTTAGCATAGATCTAACAAATATAATTCATGGGTTTTGTCTCTACAACTAGATGAATGAACTTGCAAAGGTAAACATCTTCATAAGTAATGGATCTACACTTGGATCTAAGGAAAAATGCATAAAATCACTATCTACAACACTCCAACAAACCACCAATCCAATATACTCCTTTGGGTCCGCGTGGGAGATAACTACCACTCACCAAATCACCTAAACACCTCAATAACAATCAACTCCAGATCTGGACAGCGAAGAACAAGGCTTGATCCGGCAAAATCTCGCTTCAATTGATGAAATCTCACTTCAACAGATGAAGATCTTCAACTTTGGCCCTTGAATCTTCGATCTTGATCTTCGATCTTGGATGGATGTTAGGACTAGATTGGAATGGAGAAAAGAAGATGAAGTAATGTTGTAGTCTAGTTCCCAAAATGGCAGCACTTCGTCGCTTCAAAAACCGGTGCCAAAAAGTGAGCCAAACCCCTCTATTTATAGGCTGAAATCATCCTTAGGTCGTCGCCCTATAGGTCGGTCATGACCTATCCATGAGTCGTTCACGACTCATCATCATCCTACGACCTAAAACAAGCCGCCCCTACAACCTAGCGACCTACTGACCTAACAGCACGCGGCATAGCGACTTAAGCCCCTTCACGACCTAACGCCTTAACATCCCACACGGCTTAGCTTAGTGCCGACCTAAAATCTTCCCCGACCTAACTTAGGTCGCTGCCGACCTATCTCTATGCCGACTCAACTCCCTGCCAACCTAACACAACACAGGGTCATATGACCTAAGTTCCCCAACGACTTAACGACATACGACCTATGAACACGGCCGACCTAACTCCTATCCAAGCTAACTCTAAGTCGCTAACGACTCAAGTCCTGCCGACTCAACACACAACCTAGGTCATGCACACGACCTAAGACACACACGACTCAGCTGTGGTATGACTTACGACTTAGAAGAATCACTCGACCTATCCCTTAAACGACCTAACTCTAAGTCGTTCAAACGACTTAACGCTGAGTCGCACACGCGACTTATCTCTGCTAACTCCTAAGTCGGTCAATTCTATAAGTCGGCCAAAGACCATAGGTCGTCTACTTCCATGAGTCGGCTACACTTCCTAACTCGAGCCAACGACCTACGCTATGCACTGAGTCGCCCAAACGACTTATCACCTTAAGTCGTAACCTGTTAGCTACCGGCCCAACCTAAGTCGCTACTGCTAGGTCGTCCACGACCTAACTTTCTTAGGTCGTTAATCTCATGAGTCGGTAAATCCCATAACCCGGTAACCCTAGGTCGCTAACTACCTTAGGTAGTTCTACCGACCTAACTCCATCACGACCTAAGCTATGGTTGAGTCAACTCTAAACAACTTAACAACATTAACGACCTAGTGCAACAAATTTTACGATTTAATCGACACGTAAAATACGGGTCGTTACATATATATATATATATATATATATATATATATATATAAGTACTTAGGAAATTTTATATTTATATATGTATAAATAAACAGGCAATGTATATATAATTTACAATAAGTTATTTTGATTTAAACGATTTACACTTAGATAGTATAGTTAATAAAAAAATCATTTTTTACAGTAAGGTTTAAGATATTGATTTAAAACGGATAAACAGTAAACATATAATATAAATATATATATAAACAGTAAACAGATAATATAAATATATATATGTAAACAGTAAACAGATAATATAAATATATATAGAAGATTTTGATAGATAAAAGGGGTTTTAAATGTTGAAAAATTATATAAGTTATATTTTTATCAATTCTATATAGGTATATATATATATGTAGTTTCAAAAGAAAATAAATATACCCATATACGTTTTAAAGTTATTATTTTAAAACCAAATGGTTAGTTTAAATTAACTATTTGGTTAATTTAATTAGTGGTAAATTATTGGCAGATTATCTTTGGTGTTACTAAATCATATTGTAAAGGGTTAAAACTAAATCATTAGTTGATTGGATTTTATTAAAAAGAAAATGACCAGTTGGATAAACTTTTAGTCAATTAAATAATCTGATAAATTGTATAAATTATTAAACCATAAATTGTTATACAAGGTCAATATCATGAAGGAATCAAGCCGGGTTAAAGTGAATTGCAATACCAAAAGCAAAGGTGAGTTAATCTCACTCAGTTGAAATTTAAATTTAAATGATTAAATTTAAATAATTGATTGTATGGTTGGATTGATTGATGTGATCGAGTATAGTATAATTTGAATTTGGCATATTATGTAACGCTAACGTCTGTGGATGCAAAGAAAACAGGTTGGAGGGATCCAACTGGATCCCTTAACATTTATTTAAATTATTTAAATTCCCCTGTTATGATGATTTGATATTTTATGATGGATTATGTTGAAATATTGAATGCTATGGTTTGATTGGGTATAATTGGGTATAATGAATTTCTAGAAAAATATATAACTTGGATGTTGGGAAGAAAAGAAAGGAAGTGAATTTGTAAGTAAAATAATTATGGAAATTTTGAAAAAAATTTAAGAATGAAATAAAAATAAAATAAAGTGACATAAGAGTTCTAATTAATAAATCTTGAATATAGAAAGGAGATTTTTAAATTAATAGAAAGTTAGAATTGTAAACTCCAATGCTAATATCTAAAAGAACAGAACATTTATTTTAAATTTAAGATTTTAAATTTTGAAAGGGACAAAGAAGAAAATGGGAAAAGCCTGAAATTTGTATATTTTTGTTAAAAGATTTAAAATCAAACAGCAAATAATAATAATAAAAATAAAGTCCATAATTAATGAATTTTGAAATGAACCGACCAAGTTAAGAAATTTATTTCAAATAGAATAAATTGGAAATCAATTTGGGAAATTGATTTAAGTGCTTGAAGTTGGAATTTTCTCTGGATGGAAAAGTACACGTTTTTAAAAGTAAAATTGTAAATATAAATTAAATGTTTTAAAGTTGTTTTTAAAGAAAGCAAGTTTTGTAAAATTTAGTATTTCTAATATTTTATTTCTAAAGGAAGTATTTCCTTTTAATATATTATAGTATTAATTATTTAAAAGTGACTTAGTTTTTTTTTTTTGAATTACCTAGAGAACCAAGCTTCGCTTGTAAACTCTAGGGAAGTATGTGCCTGCCAAACACATAGTTCGGGTACTTGTTACAGGGTTGTCAGTTTCGGGGCTCGAACTCGTGACCTTCGATCACGCAGTCTGGACCATCAACCAACTGCGCCAACCCTGTTGGCAAGTGACTTAGTATTTGTTTTAAACTGAAACCTGGTTTTATATTTTATAAAGAAACCTTATTTTCTCAAATTCATATAGTATGTATTTTTAACAAATTATTTAAGTAGTTTTATCCTAAATGTTTTAAAGTATATATTTTCAAAGTAAAGTGTTTTAAATTATTTTAGAAATCTAGTTTTGTGCTTGGTGATTTCAGAGGAGATAGAAAATATTTGGGAAAGTTTATTCTGAAAAGAAAGATGGTTTTGAAACTGTTTTCAAAGGGTTGAAAATAGAAATATATCTTGTGAAGATATTTTGAGGTTAATAAATAATTTGGGAAATTATTTATTTGTTGGATGGATGTTTGTGAATATAAATTGATAATTAAATAACCGACTATCAATATTGGACAAATGTGTTGATCGTTTCGAAGAGACCAGGATCGGGATTTATTTCTCGAAAACCACTTCGATCCGGTTTGTACGTTTCGTGAAAACGATTTTGGATTCGAAGATGGAGCAGTGAAGTGAAAGGGCTAGTCGCTACTAATCCTGAGGATATTTCCAAAATGGATGTAGTAGGAATAGTGCCTTTGGTTCCGTTCGAACCCGGGATGGACTTGTATGGACGAATGCTTGCGAAAACATCGTCAGGTGGACGATGGGCATTCAAAGGGATATGTTCTAAAAAGGTAATGCTTAGCCTCAAGCCTCATCAAATGGGAATGATTGAAAATCAGGGGTTATGCAGCAAGGCTAGGTGGGTAGCACCCAAGCAGGGTGAGTCATTCCAGTCTAGATGTCCCTTTTTATTTTGGCTTAGTGGTGCGGTTGCTGATCCCAACCGCGGGGTGATCTCACTCGGGATTATCCAGTAAGGGATAGTCCCGGCCTTGTGTTGCAGGGGTGTAGGCGTACTCCTCGGTACGGTGATCTAGGCCCCGTACTGTGACAGGTGGTACCCCAGTGCCTAGTCATTAGTTGCAAATCCATTCTCCCTACGAGCCTTGTACGAGTTTTATTTGTATTACCCACTCTGTGGCTAGTAGCTGGAATTTAATCATGTAACAATTTCGGCTATTTTATAAGTATTTGAATATAGACCCTATTATAATATCAGAGGATTTCTATAAAAATTGTTTTAGCTATCGTAAGGTAAAAACCCAACATGTATATTTGTGGCGTGGTCTTACGAGATGCTTTTGTTTTCAAAGGATTTTTGAAACTTTAATAATCAATTGGGTGTGATTTTCTCACGCTGGTATTCCAGACTGACTCAGGTATTATTTAACTGTAATGCTCGGGTCAGACCGAGTATTATAGAATACAGGATATGATGCTGTGGAGCTCAATAGACGAGCAAAATGACGAGACGTACTCCCGTACTTGTTTATATACATATATTCCGCTGTGTTGAGTTGATGTGTATTCATTTGTCTGTTAGTGATGTTGAGCTGTGATTGATGTACTCTGATGATGTAATATATAAACAAATATATTTGATTTTGAGTAAAGATATTTATTATCTATTATATTTTATTCCACTGCGATGGTTAGATTCTGTTGTTGTTTCTATTTTCTTCTTCTACCTCATCTTCTTTAACCCAAATGGTTCGTATTTCTGTGCAACTTGAGTCGATTTAGGTAGAATAGTATCGATTCAAGGGGTACAGATTTGCGGGTCGTTACACTTGGTATCAGAGCTTAGGTTGGGGATAACCTTGGCTTTGGTGGGAATTACTCATTTAAAATAGAGTCCGTAGTACTCTATAATGAGTTTGTGCGTATTAATAGATATGAGTGCGTATTTGTTAGTGAATATAAATTGTTTTAATATTGTGTTGATTGATTTATTGAGTGGCATATGAACCTTCGTCGGCATAGTCTACGCAACTGTATTGAAAGGGTTTCTAAACACTTGAATAGAATAATCAACACGGTATTGTTTTAAAATGTGGGTAAATGAAATAATTTTACCCAAAAATATATTTTGATATAAAGAAAGTTTTTGTAAACTATTTAACTAATATATGGTTGCTTGGATGTTAGGAACGATGATATTTAAAGTATTATCATTTTTGAGTGAAAATTTAACTAGAAACTGAACATATAACTTAAGTTTAAGGGAATAGAGTCATTATAAAATGGAATTCATAAATATGAATTATAAATGTAAATTATAAATTAAAATATAACCAAATGATAATTTGTATGAGCATAAGCTATGCAAATGAATTATAGAAAAATTGATTTATGCAGGATTTGGAAATTCAAAATTTCAGAGATTTTGGGAATGTTATCGAAGTGTTTTGAAGATAAATGATAACATTATTGTTTTGGGGGTATTTCTGAATGGAAATTTGTTTTAAATGGGTTTTGAAAGTGATATAGCATTGAAATCACTTGGATTATTGGAAAATAATCCTGATGATGACGGTCGCATCATCAGTATTCATTTTCGAATTCCTAAGTGATAGATTGCTGCCAAATTGATTTGTTCAGGAAAACCTGTTTTTTTTTTGAAAATTTCAAAGGAAATTTGTTGGGAATAAAACCAGGGTTGGTTTAATTTTTGAGAAGTGAGATTTTGAAATGTTGGAGATTTCAAAATAATTTGAAACTAAAAGCCGGGTATTTAAAAATCCTGATGAGAGGGTTGTAAGCTTATAAATTGAGATGATTTTTAAATCAGGAGAAACTGGATTGAAATTAATTGAATAAGCTAAAATAATATCCAGTTGTATTCGAATAAAGTTGAAATCGAATTGGGTTAAATAAATCTGAGTTAAAATTAAATTGAATTGGAATAAGAATTCAATTTAATTAATGAATGGAATTAAATACTTACCTGAACAAATGGAAATAAATTGGTTAAGGATTGTATTGAAGTAAATAAATTAGAATAACTCATAAAGGAATATAATTCCATAGAATAAAATATGCATTGAATAAAAATATGCTTGGGTTATAAATAAGCATAAGGCTTGAGTTAAAATAAAAGAATAATATATCCAAGCCTATGATGAAGGGAATTGTGTAAATTAATAAGGGTAAAACTCGAATTAAAAATACAAGATGAATACAAAACCCAAAAATCAATATTTTGATGAATTGAAAAATGAAAAGAAAATCCAAACTTGAATTATAAAATAAATTTGAACTTAAGAAATTAAAATGAAGAGATTTTTAGATTAAAAATCAAGTGTTGAATTTTGTCCAAGGGAAGAATTAATTAGATAATAAATTAGTTAATGTAATTGAATGGTGAGTTTATGATGAAGTTTGGAAATAAACTCAAGTTATAAATTAAATTCGACTTAAATTGTTGATGAAGTGAAAATAATTGAGAATGAAGTTGAATAGTGAGTTCATTAAATTGGGTGGTAAATTGAAATGGATAGTGGATTCAGAACTTGAGTTATAAGTCAAAATTTTTTGTGAAGTGTTAACAAATTGAATATAATTGAAATGTGTAATGACCCAGAATTTTAAACAATTTAATTTGGAAATATTTAATTAATTTTAGATATTTGAATGATGGTTTGACTTGAATTTCAAATTATTAGAATGAAATTGGCGATTAAATTATAGAATTTAATCTATTGAAAGTTGAATAAAAATTTGAATCTTCAATTTTAAGCTGATTAAAAATATTTCAAAGGCTTATAAGATTTATATTGATAATATTGAAGATAATAGAAGCTTCAGAATTGAATTTAATAGTGGATTGTTCAGTTTTGAATTTATATCGTTTAAATTGAATTTGAAAGTAGCCTTCCGAGGCACAGTCTCAGAATTCGACGAAACCAGTTCCATTGGGTCCGTAATATTGAATTATTACCGGATTTCAAATTTCGTATTTTTCGGAGTTAATATGTGAGCACACGGTGAGTAAACGCGTCGAAATCAAATTGGATTCAATTTAAATTTAAAATTTAAATTAGTCAACTTCACCACGTTTCGTTCCTAAAAACATGCCTAAAATCGCGAAGGAGATCGTGCAAGCACGTTCTCTGCAAAATCACGTACTCGTGTTCCCCCCTCTTCTTTTTAAAAGCAGGCATTACAAACAAGTTTTGTTCGAATCTAAAAATGGCCGATAGAAAAAAAATTAATGGAACGAAATTTTTCTTTAGTTTAAAATCAAGAACGAGGGAACAAAACAATGGCCGAAGCCCATTTTCAAAATCGCGACTTTATCTTTCCCCTTTCCTTCTTCAATTCAAAACCGAAACGCAGTAAAATAAAAATAATAATAAGAATAATGGCCGCGATGCTCGTGGCGACCTGGCGGCGGCGTAGGGGGTGAGCGCGACTCGCGTGGTGATGGCGTACGCGATGGGAGATTGCGGCATCGATGTCGGCAGGTGATTTGGGGTACTCGCGTGGATGGGGGAGGTTCGATACCGAGTGTAGTGGAATCAAGCGAAGTCGCGGCGAATCGAGGCTGCGGCAGTGAAGTTTCGAGCATGGGGCATAGCGATCTCATTCTGGTGATGGTCGTGAGCATGCGTAAGGTTCGTCGACGTTGAGAAGGCGTGGGCTGCTTGAGTAACAGTAAGGTATTCTTTTGTTGTTGGTTCTTTTCAATTTAAATCTGAAGAAAAAAAAAATTTACAGTAAAATTCTGTAAAGAATTCTATTTTCTTAAGTTTGTAGATTCGTGTATATGTATTTATGTTAGGGAAATGATTTCACAGTGAGGTATAATTGCAAGTTTATTTTGATTTCATTTTAATAAAAATAATAAATGTTAACTGTGAGGAAATTTGTTAAATTGATTTTTAGTTTGAATCAATGAAAAAAAAAGTAATAATAATGTGTAACCAGTATTTAGATTTTTACAGTAAGTTAAATATTAAATGTTTAACATCTTGATTTGAAATAAAATGAATATTTTGTAAAAGGAAAATTAGTTAGAAATTTTACTTATTAGATAAAATGAATTATAAAAATAAATTATTATTTATTATTGGAAAAAATGGGTAATTAAGGACTAAAAGATATTGTATAAAAAAAGAAGAAGAGGAGATTTGTTTAAAAAAATAGAATTTGTTAGTTAAATAAATTTATCGAAAGAAATTGATATGAGGATATTAATTTAAAGTAAAGTGATTAGTTAAGTTGTTATAAAATAAATAGTTTACGATAATAAATTTATTTTATCTATTATAGTTACTAAAAAGAAAATTTTTAGTTAAAATCGAATTTATAATCGATTAAGTTATTAAAAGAGAGTTTGGTTAATTTAATTTAATGTTTAGTTAAATAAATTTATTCAAAAGAAATTTATATAAGCAAAATGTTTGAAATATTATTGAAATGAGATTTTGGTTTAAAGTAAAAGGAAAGTTAGTTTGAAATTAAAAGGTTTAGTTAAATAAATTTATTTAAGCAAATTTAGTTGAAATTTAAATTTTATTAGATAAATTTGTTAAGAGTAATCTGTTTAAAATATTAAAGAAGAAACTGATTTAAATAAAACCATCAGTTAATTTAACTATTAAAATGAAATCACCGATGAATCAAAATTATCAAATGAAAATTTATTATTCGATTATTTCGAATATTAATAAATTGTGTAAATATTTATACAAGGTATAAATCAAGAAAATCGATTCAAGATGGGAAATGGATTGCAAAATAAAAGCAAAGGTGAGAACTTCTCACTCTAAAGGATTTATTTAAATTTTAAATAGTTAGATTTAAAATTGATAGTTGTGTTGATTGAATGCTTGAATGATGATTGTTATATATATATATTGGATGTGAATATACCCTACACGCCGTTAGTAAGCGGAGGTTATTTATTACACACATATACCGCGATATTCCACCTCGAAGTGGAATTGGTATTATATTATATATATAGCAATATATATATATATATATATATATATATATATTGGCATATGTATATATATATTGGCATATGTATATATTGCAGTTGATAATTTCCCGCATTGTATAGCGGATGAGACCCTATTGCGCCGTTAGTAAGCGGATAATATTTTATAAAATCCCATATACCGCGATATTCCGTCTTGAAACGAAATTGGTATTGTGCTAATGTCTGTGGATGCAGAGAAACGGGTTAGAGGGATCCAACTGGATTCCTCACAAATATTTATTTGATTTCATATATTGTGATATTTGATTGTTTATCATGGATGATATATGATGTTTGAAAGTCGTGATTGACTATTTGATGTGTTGCATCATCGGTTCCAATTTTGAAGTTTAAAAATAACGATTTTGATTTTTATGGGATTTCTGAAGTGATTTTTGAAAGTATACGTTTATAAAATATTTTTGGAATTGATTTATCTTAAATAAATAAACGTTATAATTTTAATGTTATAAAAATTATGATTTTTGAGAAATACAGTTAAAAGTTGATTTTTGAAGATATGAGATTAATGATTTTATAAAATAGCTTAAACTGGGATTGCTGAATTTATTATAAAAAGTTTAAAAATAGGATTTATAAAATTGGATTATTTTATAAATCAAATGATGAAATTATAAAAGAGTTTAAAGACGTTTTAAAAATAGTAATATAAATTGTTTTATATTAAAAGATTTATAAATTGATATTTATAAATTAAAAATATTGGAATTATAAAACGAGCTTTTACAAGTATTAGAATGAATTGTAAAATGAATTTCATAAATTGGAATTATAGAATTATAACGGTGAAGTTATAAATGGAATTTTATAAACAGTAGGTTTATAAAATTTGTAAAGTTATTTAAAAGAATAGATTTTGGATAAATAAAAGAATCTTATAAGTTATAAGATTTATAAATTTGGGGAGTTTAAAGAAACAATTTTGTAAACAAATAAATTATAAGTGTTTGACTTATAATATGAATTTTTATTATATCATTGTGATATGAATTGAGATAGGCTAATAAAGGAGTTTATAAAAAGGAGTTGATATAAGATAAATAGAAATAGAATTTATAAACGTTGTTTTATAAATCCGCAACGACTTATTTTGATAAGGAATTGTTGTAATTTGTTAATGGAGTTATATTCATGTTTTAGACAGTGAATAATCCTTTAAAATAAAATGAATAGAAGTGATGAAATTTATTAACAAGGTATATTCACGTTTTTGAATAGTGAATATTATGTTAAAGAAATTATTTTGGATGTGATGTTTGAAATAGAATTAAAACGATCTAAAGATGTTTTAAAAGGTGTTGAGATTCGAAACCATAGATTTCAACATTTATTGTTGAAATAGATGTTTTCGAGAAATAAAAGGAAATGGTGGACAATAACACTGTTGTTATAGTAAATGATTTCGAAAGGAAATATTTGGTATAGTATTGGGATTTATATAGATCTATTTTAATTTTGAATCCCTATACTAGTGATTTTGGGTTGTCGTAACGATGTTTTACGCAACATTCGTTTTGGCCCAAATAAATATGTTAAAGAGAATGATTTCCTTAAAGAATGAAATATATACTTAATTTCGATTAAAGTATATAGAATATTTTCCAAGTGTAGAAAATAAAAAGATTGTGAATTACTTATTTAATAAGTATGGAAATGTTTTCCAATATAAAGTGAATATGTTGAGAATTTATCTTTTTGAAGATAAATTGAAAATGAATATTTGAAAACGAATGGAAATCGTATATTCGTAAATATTTTGGAATATAAATTCAATATGGAATTTATAAATGGAATTTGGAAAATGAGTTTAAAAATAATTATTGATTTATTTTTAAAGAATGGAAAAAATATATATATATATCTTATAAAGATATTTTTGGGAAATAAATAATTTGGAAAATTATTTGGAATCTGGTGATGTTGGCATATCTATTGATAGTTAAATAACCGACTATCAATATTTACCTTTAAATAGGTATTTGTTGTGATTTGCTTGAAATTGAATGTCACGCTTATTTTTTTAAAATAAGCGCTCACTATTCGGGTTAACCGGGAAAGGACCTTGGGGTCGTATAACCCATTCCGAATATGTGATATGTCGTTATGAATTGCATTCGAAGATCGGTGTTGAAGACCAGATATTTTCGAAAACAAAAGGGTTTCTTGTTGATTGTCTCTGCACTGGCTGATCCCCGGTATAGAGATCTCCCTAAGTGATAGGAAATCCGAACGTGATTAGAGATTATTCAGATTGCAAGGACTTCTTTGTAAGTGCCTTCGGTTCTGTTCGAGCCCGGAACAGACTTGTATGGATTGTATGTCCGACGTTACAAATTGAGATATAAAGCAGATTTCTTTCAAATATATTTCTGTTGGTGGTGGAGAATTTATTCTCTTAGCTTAACACCCTTAGAGGTTATGTAGTTGAAGGTTATCAGCGATGTATTCCCAATTTGGTAATGTGACATGCTGAGTGTTGCTGTGAAATGATCATTGTGTTGATTATTTGTGATAGGATCATTTGTTTGATCGTCTATCTTGGTGATCATTTCTATGATCATTTGTTGACCCAAAGCATGGCTTTTGTATAAAGTATGTTTTTGTGGACGTGACTTCGTCGAGCCTCACAAACCGGTAATGGTCGAAACAGGAATTGTGCGGCAAGGTTTCCAGGGATCGCTTCCCTAGGGTATGGCCATTCCTTCTGGAAAAGGGTAGTATCATGGTATGGAGCCCAGATACTTACTCATGTTGAAAACACTTTGTTATGATTGTGTGATGATGGTGACGAGCGCTCGTTTAAAGGTCCCAAAGGACCGGGGGTGGCATATCTGAGGGTTTGTAATATTCCTTGGGAAAAGGGATTCCCGGCTTTGTTTAGCAGAGAACGGTTTGGTTCTCGGGGCGTCCTTCCAGAGGCGTTTCCATGTGGCAATGGGAAGTTCCTTGGCCTGACCATTTGTTGGAAAATCCATTCTTCAAATACGAGCCTTGTACGGTTTTAGTTGTATAACCTGTCATGGAATATGGCGGTAACCCGCTATTGAACATGGTAGCTATAGTAGGCATAGTTCGAAATGTCTATGTCGGCTAAGATTTATATCTTTATTTTCGAAATGAATTTCTCTACACTATGCACTAGTAATAATATCAAATGTTCTTTTAAATACGTATCAAGCATCTTTGACTATCATAAGGAGAAATCTCCTCCGATTCTGCGTTTGCATTATGTGTGTGTGCGGGAGGCCTTATGGTAGTCTCATTTTTAAAAGCATTGTGAATTGACTTTAAAAATATTCCTCTATTTTTGGTTTTAAAGATAAATAAACTGGTTTGAGTTCTCACACCAGTCACATGACTGACTCGGAGTTTATTGTTTTCCTTCCTAAACTCTGGGTGCCCACCAATTTCCACACGGGCAGTCAAGAGTTAAGGTTTATCAGGATATTCTGGAATTCAGGAGTTGCTAGAGGCAAGCTGGATGGCATAGAGTATTACTAGTATAGTACTTCTTTTTCCGTTGTATTGTTGTTGTTTGATGTTGTACACTCTGATGATATGATGAAATGTAATGTAATAACTGATATAGTTCTTTGTATAAAGATTATTCATTTATCTATTATATGTTGTTCCGCTGCGAATTGTGAGATTCTGATATTGATCTGTTGTTTTCAGTTCCGTTCTATTTTCTATTTTCTTTTCTCTCCATTTTCTATCTTTTCTCTCTTTCTTCTACCTCTTTTCTCTTTCTTAAAACCCTAAGGGTTCGTATTTTCATTCATCTTGAGTAAATCACCGGAGATTAGTGTCTATTCAAGGGGTACGGATTTGCGGGTCTTTACAAAATGTATCGAATAAAAATGAAATTGGATTGAAATAGTAATAGTTGAATTGCAAATAAAATCCAAAATGAAGTGCGGTTTAAATAAGTTGAGAAATGGTTATGAAATGCAATAGCTTGGGTTGCCTTCGAGCTAAATACAATAGTTTGGAATAAACAAATTTGGAATGAAATGTAAATAAACGGATTGTAAATGAAAATTTAAATGGAATTTGTCGAGCTAAATAAATGGTCGTGAATGAATTGAAATCAAAGGAAATTTAATTGGTAATGTAGATGAACCTAGGTTGTAAATGGTTTGAATGAACTAGTTGGTTAATAAAATGAAATGCAAGTGAATGTATTCAAATTTGATATGCAATGAAATGAGAATATATAGATTGTGAATAAATTTGAAAATGAAATAGAATTAAGTATAAATCGAGTTGATATCCATTTAAATTGGTTATAAAACATAAATATTTGTTTGTTCACATAGATCTTGTCAAATTTGCATAGAATAAATATCATTGGATGTAAATGGAGGTAATTAAAATTCTATGAATTAATAGGAGTGAAATAAATTGATTTTGAAAGCAATGGAATTAGATATGAATTGATTTTGCTTAAGAATAAATTAAATGTAAGCGATTGAGTTTTAAACCATTCAAATTGATGGAGTTGTATACAAATGGATTGAAAACCCTTCGAATGGAATGGAAATGGTTTATGAATTAATTGAAACAATTGAATTAGCATGGAAACTATAAAAATTGCTTACGGAAATGTTGGATGTGCATTTCTTTAGAATTCATATGTTTTAACCATTGCAACTAAGTGAAATATAGTTAAACTGCATATATTCGGCACTTACATGTTTAAATTGAGTAAGTACAGGTACCTGGAAGCCATATGGCTGGATTTGGATTGCATTAACTGCTAAATAAATAAGCTGCTTGCTTAAAATGCTAAATAAGCTATGCCTACGCAGTAAAAATAGGAAATATGAACTGTTTTTGGTTTTTCCGACCGTGTAGGTCGATGTATATATATATTTATCTCTTTTGTCAAATTGCAAAAGCTCCTCCGTACAAAGGAGACTCTGCCAAAAATTTTCAGAAATTTTGGGAGTTAGAAAATTTTTGAAAATTTTGGAAATGACAAACAAATTCAAATTGGAAAGTTAAATAAGTTAGTAAATGAAACCAATTTCAAATAATGACATGAATTAGTTATAAATGGGAAACAAAATTCAATATTTAAAGTTAAAGATAAATTGAATTCATATGGAAATGAAAGAACCGATTTGAATAGAAATAGATATTAACTAAAGTGGGGAAGTGAAAACAAACAAAGAAGCATATAGAATGCGTATACTAAATTTAAGTAAGGAAGGGTAAATTCTTAATTGGAGATTGATATTACAAATATATTCCAAGTTGATATTTGAATGAGTAAATAATTGACATTTTGTAAGAAAGTCGATAAAATGTTTTTGGAATGTTGTGATTGGATATTAGTGCTAAGCAGGATATGCAGGTATTATAAAAAGGGAAAAGAGAATTGGTTTTTGATTCAAGATGATAAATTGAATTGCCCGACAAAAAGGTATGTATTTAAATTTGGTATGAAATTTGATTGGGATTTGGATTGAGCCACTTGGCCTTTTGTTTTCTTTTTGAATTTGGGAGGCCGTAGAGCCATTTTGTAGTTGTACCGAGTCAGCCGCGCAAAGGAGACGCTGGCGAAATTTTCGGAAATTTAGGGAGTTAGAAAAATTTTGAGAAATTTTGATAATTCAAAATTTGGTTTTAAATTAAAATTTGAATAGTTGAATAAGTAAAGTTATTTGGAAACTAAGGAAAAGTTTGGGAAGTTAGTAAGAAAGATAATGAGTCTTCTATATAAAAAGATCGTTGGTAAGATGTTGACTTGATGGTTTTGAGGAAAAGTAAATGGGTATTGGACCATTCTTCCTAACTAATAATTTCGAGGTCGAAATTCTTTTAAGGGGGGAGAAATGTGACGACCCGAAATTTTTAAGCATTTAAAATCAGAATATTTAATTGTTTTTAATTATTTAAATGTTAATTATCAACTTGAATTGCAAATATCGCTATTTACTGATAATTAAATTTTTGAATTAAATTATTTGAAGTTGGGTAAATTATTGAATCTGGAGTTTTAAGCCTATTATAAATAATTTGTAGGCTTGTAAAATTTATATTGATAGTGCTGAAGATAATAGAAGCTTTAAAATTAAATTTAACAGTGATTTGTTCAGTTTTGAAAATTTCATCGTTTAAATTGAATAAAATAAATAAATAATATATAGCCTTACGAGACGCAGTCTCGGAATTCGACGAAACCAGTTCCATTGAATCCGTAATGTTTTATTTTTATCGAATTTCAATTTTCGCATTATTTGGAGTTACCGTTGGGTCGTATGACTGGTTAATGCCTAGAATAGTCAAATTGAATTTAAATTAACCATCGAGACTTATCTTATACGCCTCTTCCCTCATCCCTATCTTCCTTTACACGATAGATCTCTTCCCTATTTCTTTCTGTTATCTCGTTCCCTTCCAAAAATAAAAACAAAAAAATAATAATAAATATAATGGCCGAAGCCTCCTTCAACCCTAATACGCAGAGGAAAAAAAAGAGGGAAAACCAAATAAATCATGGCTGAGTATCATCAGAACGAAATCTATTTTCGTTCGAAATCAAAAGGGGGGGAGGCCGCTACCTCTGGTTTATCCTAATCGAGATCGGCCGGAAAAAAAGAGAGAGAGAAATTCGATCGAGAGGGTTGAACTCAAGGAGGTGCGAAGTCGCGATTGCCACTGGGAAGGGGTGAGGCTGCCATTTGATTTCGCGTAAAGGCTAGTGGCGTAGGGATTCTCGAGGCAGACAGGTTGGGGTCAACGTGATTTTCAAATCGTGGCGGAGGGCAGATGGTTTGCGACCGCGCGCATGCGTCTGGAGGAGCTCAGGGGTGGGAATGGGCTCCAGTGATTCACGAGCTCGATTTGGGTTGTAGAGCCAATGAGGTATTGTTATTTTAAATTCAGTATATATATATATATATATATTAACAGAAAAACAAGAAAAAACAATTATTTACAGTAAAGTACTTTACTGTTGTACTTGCAGAAATATATATATATATATATATATATATATAAGTATAACTCTATATATACACACATTTAAAACCTTACTGCTTAGTTTAAATAAGATTTATCTTTTCTGGGAATATAGTAGTCAGTATGCATATATATATATAAGTACTTAGGAAATTTTATATTTATATATGTATAAATAAACAGGAAATGTATATATAATTTGCAATAAGTTATTTTGATTTAAATGATTTACACTGAGATAGTATAGTTAATAAAAAAATCATTTTTTACAGTAAGGTTTAAGATATTGATTTTAAACAGATAAACAGTAAACAGATAATATAAATATATATACAAACAGTAAACAGATAATATAAATATATATATAAACAGTAAACAGATAATATAAATATATATATAAACAGTAAACAGATAAAGATTTTGACAGATAAAAGGGTTTTTAAATGTTGAAAAATTATATAAGTTATATTTTTATCAATTCTATATAGGTGTGTGTGTATATATATATGTAGTTTCAAAAGAAAATAAATATACCCATATACGTTTTAAAGCTATTATTTTAAAACCAAATGGTTAGTTTAAATTAACTATTTGGTTAATTTAATTAGTGGTAAATTATTGGCAGATTATCTTTGGTGTTACTAAATCATATTTAAAGGGTTAAAACTAAATCATTAGTTGATTGGATTTTATTAAAAAGAAAATGACCAGTTGGATAAATTTTTAGTCAATTAAATAATCTGATAAATTGTATAAATTATTAAACCATAAATTGTTATACAAGGTCAATATCATGAAGGAATCAAGCCGGGTTAGAGAGAATTTCAATACCAAAAGCAAAGGTGAGTTAATCTCACTAAGTTGAAATTTAAATTTAAATAATTAAATTTAAATAATTGATTGTATGGTTGGATTGATTGATGTGATAGAGTATAGTATAATTTGAATTTGGCATATTATGTAATGCCAACGTCTGTGGATGCAGTGAAAATAGCTTGGAGGGATCCAACTGGATCCCTCAACATTTATTTAAATTATTTAAATTCTCCTGTTATGATTATTTGATATTTTATGATGGATTATGTTGAAATATTAAATGCTATGGTTTGATTGCGTATAACTGGGTATAAGGAATTTCTAGAAAAAATATATAACTTGGATGTTGGGAAGAAAAGAAAGGAAGTGAATTAGTAAGTAAAATAATTATGGAAATTTTGAAAAAAATTTAAGAATCAAATAAAAATAAAATAAAGTGACATAAGAGTTCTAATTAATAAATCTTGAATATAGAAAGGAGATTTTTGAATTAATAGAAAGTTAATGAATTGTAAACTCCAATGCTAATATCTAAAGGAACATAACATTTATTTTAAATTTAAGATTTTAAATTTTGAAAGGGACAAAGAAGAAAATGGGAAAAGCCTGAAATTTGTTTATTTCAGTTAAAAGATTTAAAATCAAACAGCAAATAATAATAATAAAAATAAAGTCCATAATTAATGAATTTTTAAATGAACCGAGCAAGTTAAGAAATTTATTTCAAATAGAATAAATTGGAAATCAATTTGGGAAATTGATTTAAGTGCTTGAAGTTGGAATTTTCTCTGGATGGCAAAGTACACGTTTTTAAAACTAAAATTGTAAATATAAATTAAATGTTTTAAAGTTGTTTTTAAAGAAAGCAAGTTTTGTAAAATTTAGTATTTCTAATATTTTATTTCTAAAGCAAGTATTTCCTTTTAATATATTATAGTATTAATTATTTAAAAGTGACTTAGTATTTGTTTTAAAAGTGAAACCTGGTTTTATATTTTATAAAGAAACCTTATTTTCTCAAATTCATATAGTATGTATTTTTAACAAATTATTTAATTAGTTTTATCCTAAATGTTTTAAAGTATATATTTTCAAAGTAAAGTGTTTCAAATTATTTTAGAAATCTAGTTTTGTGCTTGGTGATTTCAGAGGAGATAGAAAATATTTGGGAAAGTTTATTCTGAAAAGAAAGATGGTTTTGAAACTGTTTTCAAAGGGTTGAAAATAGAAATATATCTTGTGAAGATATTTTGAGGTTAATAAATAATTTGGGAAATTATTTATTTGTTGGATGGATGTTTGTGAATATAAATTGATAGTTAAATAACCGACTATCAATATTAGACAAATGCGTTGATCGTTTCGAAGAGTCCGGGATCGAGATTTATTTCTCGAAAACCACTTCGATCCGGTTTGTATGTTTCGTGAAAACGATTTTGGATTCGAAGATGGAGCAGTGAAGTGCAAGGGCTAGTCGCTACTAATCCTGAGGATATTTCCAAAATGGATGTAGTAGGAATAGTGCCTTCGGTTCCGTTCGAACCCGGGACGGACTTGTATGGACTAATGCTTGCGAAAACAACGTCAGTTGGACGATGGGCATTCAAAGGGATATGTTCTAAAAAGGTAACGCTTAGCCTCAAGCCTCATCAAATGGGAATGACTGAAAATCAGGGGTTATGCAGCAAGGCTAGGTGGGTAGCACCCAAGCAGGGTGAGGTCATTCCAGTCTAGATGTCCCTTTTTATTTCGGCTTAGTGGTGCGGTTGCTGATCCCAACTGCGGGGTGATCTCACTCGGGATTATCCAGTAAGGGATAGTCCCGGCCTTTTGTTGCAGGGGAGCGGGCGTACTCCTCGGTACGGTGATCTAGGCCCCGTACTGTGACAGGTGGTACCCAGTGCCTAGTCAATAGTTGGAAATCCGTTCTCCCTACGAGCCTTGTACGAGTTTTGTTTGTATTACCCACTCTGCGGCTAGTAGCTGGAATTTAATCATGTAACAATTTTAGCTATTTTATAAGTATTTGTATATAGACCCTATTATAATATCAGTGGATTTCTATAAAATTGTTTTAGCTATCGTAAGGTAAAAACCCGACATGTTTATTTGTGGCGTGGTCTTACGAGATGCTTTTGTTTTCAAAGGATTTTGGAAACTTTAATAATCAATTGGGTGTGATTTTCTCATGTTAGTATTCCAGACTGACTCGGGTATTATTTAACTGTAATGCTCGGGTCAGACCGAGTATTATAGAATACAGAATATGATGCCGTGGAGCTCAGGAGACGAGCAAAATGACGAGACGTACTCCCGTACTTGTTCATATACATATATTCCGCTGTGTTGAGTTGATGTGTATTCATTTGTTTGTTAGTGATGTTGAGCTGTGATTGATGTACTCTGATGATGTAATATATAAACAAATATATTTGATTTTGAGTAAATATATTTATTATCTATTATATTTTATTCCGCTGCGATGGTTAGATTCTGTTGTTGTTTCTATTTGCTTCTTCTACCTCATCTTCTTTAACCCAAATGGTTTGTATTTATGTTCAACTTGAGTCGATTTAGGTAGAATAGTATCGATTCAAGGGGTACGGATTTGCGGGTCGTTACATGTCCAGTAAGGGATGGTTCCAGCCTTGTGTTGCAGGGGATCGGGAGTGGTCCTCAGTACGGTGATCTAGGCCCCGTACTGTGATAGGTGGTACCCCAGTGCCTAGTCATTGTTGGAAATTCATTCTCCCTACGAGCCTTGTACGAGTTTTGTTTGTATTACCCACTTTTGTGGCTAGTAGGTGGAATTTAATAGATGTAACAATTTCGGCTATTTTATATGTATTTTTATATAGACCCTATTATAATATCAAAGGATTTCTATAAAAAGTGTTTTAGCTATCGTAAGGTAAAAACCCGACATGCTTATTTGTGGCGTGGTCTTACGAGATGCTTTTGTTTTCAAAGCATTTTGAAACTTTAATAATCAATTTAGATGCATTATTATCAGCTGGTATTCCAGACTGACTAGGGTGTTATTTCATTATAATGCTCGGGTCAGACCGAGTATCATTTGTTCAGGACACGATGCTTGGAGCAGGAGAGGAGCTGGAGTCTGAGACGTATTATCTGTACCTATATATATTCCGCTGCTATGATTGTATGGATTTATCTGATCGGTAATTTGATGTATGAGATACTATGATGATGTGATGTATAAAACTGGTATAGTTTTCATTTTGTGTAAAAATCTATATTTACTATTATATTTTACTCCGCTGCGACTGTGAGATTCTGATATTGTTTAGCTTCTTCTTCTTCTATCTCTTCTTCTTAAACCCAAATGGTTCGTATTTCTGTGTCACTTGAGTTAACAGAGGTAGAATAGTGTTGATTCAAGGGGTACGGATTTGCGGGCTGTCACACAATCCTTAATTAACATTGATTAATTCTTAATTACCTCTGATTAATCCTTAATTACCTTTGATTAATCTTTAATTAACTTTGATTAATTCTTAAGTACCCTTTGATTAATCCTTAATCATCCTTTGATAAATCAATTAATTAATATTTAATTATAGATTAATCATCGTTTAAGTATTAGTTAATAAAACCTAATCATTACTTAATAAAACTTAGTTACAAATTAAGTACATCCTAAGTATTAGTTAAGTAGCCGCTAATTACTTAATTAACAACTCTCTAATTACAAATTAATCAAATCTTAATAACTTGATTAATTCATTCTTAATTATTTAATTACTCAATTAATTAATCTTTATTCATTAACTAAGAATCTTTAATTAATAATCCTTAATTACAATTAATTAACTTTTGATTAATTAAATAATAACCCTTAATTAATTATAAATTAAATCAATTAATTACTCCAGATTAATTAATTAATTAATCCTTTATAATTAAATAAATCAAATTAATTAATTATACTTAATTTCCTCAATTAACTTAGTTTATCTCAAGGTATTAAACCTTTAATCATCTTAAGACAAGACATTATCCCATTAATACCTTTATTAACATTAACACTTAAAAAAACACTTTAACATTATAATTTATCTTTACTTAGTTACATCATTAATTATGTTTTAATATAAATAATTATTCACTTGATAATTTTATAGTTATCCAAGCTTAACTTTCCAAAAAAAACTTAAAACATTATCAAGTAAAGGTTTCAAAACTAATTCAAGTTGTATTTTAAAACTTACCTTTCTAAAAATCTTAACTTACATTTTAAACTAATGTTTAAAAATCACTTTAAAATTTCATTTAACAAAATTTAATTTAAATACCTTTTAAAACTTCATAACCAATTGTTTAAGAAATACTTATTATATATAAAGTAAGTTTATATGGAAGTTAAAACTAGATTTAACTTCAAATTCAAAAATATTTGATTTTAAAACATCCTAAAAACTATTTTAATCAGTTGCTTCGGGGTTTACCCGATGGTCGCTCGGGCGTAACCCCGAGTCAAATCACATTCTACCCATTTTAAAAAAAAATTAGTCAAAAATTTAAGTTTTAATAACTTAGAGGCCTAACACACAAATACACTCGAGTTCAAACCCGAGTCTCTTTCCCAAACGCTCGATCACCCCTTCGAGCCAAAACCATACGAATAGGCCAACACCCAATCTCCTCTGTGCACCTGCACAACCATCTTCGATGACAACGATCACCTCTGGTACCATCGACATATCGTCCATCATCTCAGCTTCAATTTCCGATCGAACAAACACATCCACAAGCCTCCATTCGAAATCGGGAAATTCAGGAGAACCAAAAACCCAACCATCACCAGAAAACAGTTCGCATCCACGTCTCCGACCATGGGGGTTGCTGAAACTCAGACCATGCCGTGTCGACAACCTATGCTACCATTTCCCACAATTCCAAGCCACTCAATCACCCATAGAACTCGCGGTGACCAAAAACCCTATCACATACAAATTAGGTTAAAAACCTTTCCTGCTTCGCTGTCAATGCCACGGTGGTCAGGAACCCCTTCTACCGTTTTTCCCCGCTTCGGTGCACAGTCCTCCACCACCAGACAAAGCCTCGACCCCTCTAGACCCTTAGGCCATCAGCAGTTGCTCAAAAACTCCAATCTTGTCAACACTTAAATTCTCTTCTATCCTATTACTAAAAATCTGAATTTTTGTTTTAAAAATCTTTATTTTCAATCTAGATTCAAGTTATGAAATTAGATTATCAAACTATAACATTTGATTTATCATGCATTTTAGAATTTGCCACTGCATTTCTTGTTTCCAGAACTAAATTTAAACCTATATTTTTTAAATAAATTTTAAACTTAAATTTATGATTTAACCAACATATATTGTATGTATCTCCAAATCTAACAAACATTGAATGATTTGATTATGATTTTTGATCAAACTCTTATTTCCTAAACCAAGAACAGAAATATAAAAACACAACAGACATGCACATATACAACATTCATATCACAAAGATAACTTACACAAATATGCACAACCAAGCATTATTCATTTTAACTTCACAAGAAAACAAAAATATTGACTTAAATTTTAATTAAATTTGTTTACTCATCATATATAAGAGTAGAGACCTGAATGCTTAGAAATTTTGAAAAACTGCATTTGCTTGGGGCTTTTGATTTCTTTAAAACTGCTAGTTGACATAATTGCTGTCGAGAAGATTGACTTTGATCATGAACTTCAGGTTGCATTTAGACTTGAAATGGTTTAGGCTCTTGAATTTTTTCAAAAAATTGAACAGAGTGGATATTTTGTTCCGAAGAGAAATACAGCTTGTATTTGATGATTCTTTACTTACAAATCTGAAGACAAATGCTTGAGGAAGAATTAATTTGCAGAGTTGCATTTGAATTTTGGTTTGAAGCTCCAAATCTGAAAATGGTTCCAGGTTTGTTTACAGATTTGAAAAGGAAGATTTACAAAATTTGCTTGAGAATAAACAGTTTAAATTTTTTAAACCTGAGATTGGAAATGTCACAGTTTTGAGGAGTTTCAGGCTGGAAAACAAATAGGGTTGCATTTGAACATCTGAATTCTGTATTTTGAAAACCTGCTGCAATACTTTCAGAATTCAATTTGTTTTAAGGAGGTGATTTCAGGTTTATTTGCAAATTACTGATTTGAAAAAAATGCTAGAGGGTTTAGTTTTATTAAATCTGAGATCAGGGTGGAATTGTTTGAGGAGTTTTCAGATTTTGATTCTTGAGTTTGAGGTGTTAGCATTTGAAATCTGAAGTTTTGAAAATTTGCTACAAGTTTAAAAAGAAAGTTTATAGGATTGCATTTGTTTTGAGGAAATGGTTTCAGGTTTAAATGAAAAAGAATTTTTTTTGTTTGTGAAGTTAGAACATGGTTGAGTTTTAGATGCTTGAGAAGATAAGAAAAGAATGTGAAAAAGAAGATATATGTTTTATATCATGTAAGTTTAGACTTATTTTAAAATTAACGAAAATAAAATAAATTTTGACACTTGTTTCAAATGCCACCACTTGTCACAACTCGTAATTAATAAACTTACATGTGTTTTTATAAGCTTTAATAAATTAACACTTGTAATCTTTCATTTTTATTTATCTTTAAGAGATTTTAAAAGCTTTTTATATAAATTTTCTAAATTAATAAATACATTTCTAAATAAATAATTGCTTTCTAAATTTTATAAAAATAAAATCTTTAAAAGAAAATAAAGTATAAACCAATTATAATTTAAATAAGATCATATATAATATTTTTAATCCATTTAAAATGTTAAAATAACCTTTTGTATTTATTTTTAAATTTAATAAACACAACCTTAATTAATAACAATAAATTATTTTTAAGTAAAACAAATTCTATTTTAAATAAAAATCATTCATATATTATTTTAAATCAAAATACTTTTAAAATGTAAATATTCATTTGAATTCAAATTTGAATCTAAATTCAAATTCAAATTCAACTTTAGAATATATTTTAAAATCAATTCGAATATATATATATATTAATTTTAAACAAACACATTATTACTTTTGAAAGATAATAACTTTATAAAAAAATCTATTCTAAAATTAATCTTAATTATATATATAAACTCCTTATTAAGTTAAAAGTAATAATTCTATTTTAGAATTCATTTATAAATCAACACCAACTATATTTGAAAATAATTATTTCATTTAAAAATCTATTTATAAAACATTACCAATTAAATTTGCAAATAATTATTTTATTAAGAATCCATTTATAACTATATTTATAATCATCATGTTATTAATTATTTTGATAATTTATGTTTGAAAATAACAAATTTTATCCATATTAATTAATTTATTAAGATGATTATCACATTTTAAATTCCTCGAAATTCCGGGATATCATAATTTTCTCTCTTGCTCTAACTTAATTTATATCTTCCGAGTCTATTGCTTTCTTGATTTTATATATTTATTGCTTACGGTCTCAGTTACATATCTTTCAAGCAGTTCGAAACTTCCTATTCTTCATATACTCATAATCATACACATCATACTTGAGGATAAGATTATAGAAAGGGTGTACTACAAGGGACAAATCCATGTTTGTTAAAGAACACAAAAGGTCAAGACAATCTACTTTGTAATCAAGTCCTGCTCGATTGCCCAAGCGGTCAAGTCCTGTTCTGCTGCTCAGGCGGTCAAGTCATGTTCGGTTGCTCAGGTGGTCAAGTGCTATTCTGTTGCTCAGGTGGTAAAGTCTTGTTCGGTTGCTTAGGCGGTGTAATACCTGATCCTCCGAGTTAAGCGAGGATTGCTAGTTTTAATTCCAGGAGGAGTGTAACAACCCGCATATTTATCGATTTTATATTTAAATATTTTATTTAAATATTTCATCATTTGTCTGATTCTAGTCCAAAAAGCTACTTTTTGCATACGGTCGAATTAGGACTCGGGACCACTCCCATTGAGTTTAAAATGCCGTTTGCGACCTTTTTGAGTATAAGCTTCGATATGTTTGGAGAAAGTTGATTTTTGCTACTTTTCACTTTGGGTTTGGTTTGGGCTCAGCCCTATGTTAACTTATGCTCAAATCTGAGCCACTCTTCCCCACTCACCCTCATTCTCTTCTCATTTCAGTTTTTAGAGTATTAATGGTGGGAGAGATTGGAAATTAAAATTCCAAAACCCTAGTTTCTCTTGCAAATCAAATTCCTAGCTCCAAACTCAAGAAGAACCCATTGGTAAGCTTCTCTTCTTCTTCTCCAACTTATTCTCTTACCAATTTCAGACATTCCTAAACCTAATTTTGGGAATGTTCTTTTTTTTGAGCTTAGATTCAAGATCAATTGGGTTGTGTTGAAGAGAGGTTGATTCTCCATTTGCTTTCAAGCTTCTTCTTGCTCGATTTTGTGAAAAGGTGAGATTTTTATCTCACATCTATGACTATTATTATCTTTGGTTGTTGGGTGTAAATTCCTAACACTTCTTCATGTGCATTTGCTCTTGATTTGGATTGGTTTTGTGAATATTCCAATTTTTGAGCTTTTAAGTCAAATTTGTGTGAAATCCTTTTATGGATGTTTGATCATGCTTTTGGTGATGCATCGAGGAGCATATAGGGCCGGGTTGCCGATTGGCATAAACCCTTAGAGCCAATGTTCGTCCGGTTGCATATTGGAAGAGTTTGCTCTTCATTTGTATAAGGCTGGAAAACAGCCCAAGCATGATTCAGTCGACTGAAAACTCTGTTCAGTCGACTGAACCTGAAACCCGAGAGTTTCCAGGCATGATTCAGTCGACTGAAAAACTCTGCACAGTCGACTGAAACTGGAAACAGAAAGTTTCCTGAACCTGGAAAATTTCCATGTACAAGGTCAGTCGACTGAAAATATCTGTTCAGTCGACTGAACCTGCTGTTTGAGTCCAATTTGCCTTTTTGGATTGAAATTCCAAATTTAAATCGATTCGTGATAATCCTATTTGTTGTTATCATCCATTATGATTTTGATGACTCTTTTTAAGGATTTTTGAATATCCATTTCGATGGATCCTTTATCGATTTCGTTGGATTTTATTCACGTCTTCGTATGTGAATTTTTGTGATTGATTGTTCTTACGATCTTCTTCGTGATTTGTCACTTTAAAAATATAAAGGTTTTCTATACTAATAGTAAATATCAAAACTCTTTCCTCAAACGATTTCAATACTATTTTAATACCAAATTCGTTTATAAAACCGTTTTCCAATCTATTAGTATATACAAACCTTTACCTCACTCGTATGAGAAATCTAATTAAACGGCTTAGTAAAACAAGTGGTATGAAACGCTTGCGTTTACTTTGTCGGTTAATTCTTGGACTTGTTCGATTGAACCTCTTGTGACAATTTTCTAGTGGAGATTTACAGTTTGTTCGTAAATATTTAAGTTAAGCAAGTGGTTATGGGACATGAAGCTAAACTCATATATTTACTAGCTTAGTGTAATTGACACTTCTCGTTGATCATGACGATCATCTTTGTGATTTAGACTAGCAATGTGCGATGTCTCTTTGTCTGCGAGGGAGACTAAACCCCGTTTCGTGGAGTTTCGACTCAATTTGTGATGGGGTAGCAACCCATGGTCTTCGGGCCGTTTGTGGAGCTTCGGCTCAATTTGTGATGGTTAGCGACCATGGAATTAGCGTTCCGTTTGTGATACGCGTGTCGGTGGGCTTTATGCTCCCGTTTGTGATAGGCCTTCCCCCCTTTTGTGATTTCTGGATTTCTTGTGTAGATTCCTAGAATTTGTGTTTCACCAATTTTCGTGATTTCCATTGATAAGTTTTATCAATATTTGTGCATTGGTGAATTTGTGTGTCATTGACTTTAGTGATTTCTGGATTTCTTTTATAGTCTTCTGGAATTTGTGTGTCATTGACTTTTGTGATTGACATTGATATTATCGTCAATATTTATGGAATGGTGAACGAAATAAGGAGTATGACGTTTCTTTGATTCTTGTGTAGATTTGGTGACATTGATTAATCTCTCGATGATTATCAACTAAGTATATATATATATATATATATATATATATATATATATCACAGCTTAGCATTGTGATTATTATGCGTTTAGTCATATCTCTTACTCTATATCGTTTCATCTGATATTTATAGTTAGACTGATCTGTTTATTATTTTCTTATTAAATAATACTCGGGTCAGACCGAGATGTTACAGGTGCTTCGGCTTGACTTCTCATCCGGGATTAACTCCTTGACTTTTTGGGTTAACTACTTAGATTAGTAGTTATTTTGTTGTATACATTTGAGATATAGACTCCTTAATGTATACTTATTCTTTTGTGTAGTTCGTGTAACTATTCTTTTGTGGTTTTGTGGATCTTTTTAGACCACTACTCTGATGTACACTTTCTAGTGTAATATTCATATCTTATTCCGCCTTTGTGATATGAATTGTCTGTGACTGATTTGTGTTATGCTTATTTCTATATTTGTTTTCCGAAGGATTTATATAGCCACCGTGTAGTAGCTTTGAGTTTGTGTCGGTATGTCGGATTTCCTCTTGAAATAGAATGCATGTTATATTATCTGACATATCGGTGCTCGCGCAAAGCAATTACATGGATGGTCGCTCCTCAATAGCCTTATTCTCCGTGCTAGTCGACAGCATTCACTGTAATGTTCTTGGTTAGCGTGGGTATAGAGGTGGGGCGTCACAGCTTTGTATCAGAGCCAAACTTCGAAACAATATGGAATATTATAACAAGGATCATCGTCCTAAGTCTTTCTTAGGAGTCGTGCTTTAGGATTTAATTCGAGTCTTCATACCGATTCATCCTATTTTCCTTATGATTCCTTATTTATCTATCAAGATTTGCTTGATATTCAATTTGGTGAATAACCTTTTCTTCTTTTTCTTTCTTTCTTAAGGAAGAGAAATGTCTAGGCTAGGCCGCCCCAGAGCCGTGCCATCTAGCGCTCCGCCCCAGGATGGAGTTTTTATGACTGCTCAACAGCTTCTTGATTTAGTGACAAATGCTCAAGCAGCTGGAGCTAACCCGGAACCTACTCACCCAAAGTCGGAATTTGCACGCTTGTGCAGTGATTACACAAATTTGGGTGGGGAGCCATTCAGAGGTTCCGAAACTGTTATTGAAGTACAGGCCTGGCTAAGGTCATGCGATCGAATCTTTTCTCGCATGAATCTTATTGACCTTCACCGAGTTCAGGTGGCCTCTAGTATGCTCCGAGAAAGAGCATTGGACTGGTACGAACTTCTTATTTCTGAGATTAATGAAGCGGATCTCACCTGGAAGAAATTTCGATAGCGCTTCGAGTTAAAATTCGTACCAGAAGCAGAAAAAGTGACATTGGCTCGACGATTTATAGACCTTGTTCAAGGTGAGTCCTCCGTGACTGATTACGTCGCCTCCTTCGAGTCGCTTTCCAAATATGGGGTTGAATACATCAACACCCCTCTGAAGAAGAATCAGAGATTTGTTTATGGCTTAAACAAAAGTCTCAAGAAGCCATTGCTTCTAATGTTAGAAGTTTCTTTCGACCAACTCATTGATATCGCTCTTCGTCTTGAAGAGGCGGATAGAGAGAATGATGTTGAAGTGGTGGGTTCCAAACCAAACTTCAACAATAACAAGAAGAGGCCAAACAAATTTAAAGGCCCTTACCCCAATAAGAAAGGGAAGCAAGCAACCTCCGTGGCAAAGACTTCTTCCTTTGGTCGTGGGGAATGCTATAATTGTGGTTCGAAGGACCATTATGCGAACAAGTGCCCAAAGTCTCTTTCTTGTCGCTACTGCAAAGTTCCCGGTCATGTTATATCTTCATGCCCCAAGCTTCAGGGCAAGAAGGAGGGAAAGTTAAATGTTGCTCAAGCCTCTGGGAGCATATCTCGTGGTCAAGGTATTTCTCATTATATTCTAGATGGGATTATTTTGTTTCGTGATCATCCTATTCGAGTTCTTTTTGATACGGGTGTGTCCCATTCTTTTATATCAAAAGAACTTGTTGATACCTTTTCTTTGGATGTTTTGTGTTTAATGACTTCTTTGAGAATTGCGAATCCGGTTGGTGGATCCGCAACAATTAGTTTATTGTGTAAAGATGTCGAGGTTATTTTGTGTGATTTTTCTTTCCGAGCCGATTTGCATGTCATGCGTTATTTAGGCTTTGGAATGATTTTGGGAATGGATTGGCATAACCGTTATGAAGCTCATATCCTATGTCCTGAGCGGACTATTCATCTTCGACATCCTCAATCTGTTAATCAGGTTTCTGTTATTCTTAAAGATTCAGATTCTGCTTTGGTTGCATCTTTATATTCTTTAAATCCTCGTGATGACGATGATGATGATGAGGGTGATATTATTTCTCTTATTCCCGTCGTTTGTGAATTTTCCGACATATTCGAGCCCATTTTAGGATTACCACCCAAGCGAGCAATTGAGTTCAGAATTAATCTTATTCCGGGAGCTCAACCTATCACTCGTCCTCCTTATCGTATGTCCAATAAAGAGAACGAGGAGATGCGTAAACAATTATCTGAATTGGAAACGAAGCAATTTATTCGCTCTAGTTCCTCGCCTTGGGGAGCTTCAGCTATTTTTGTGAAGAAATCCGATGGTACACTTAGGCTTTGCGTTGGCTACCGCAAGCTTAATGATCTTACTATCAAAAATAAATATCCTTTACCTCGGATTGGTGATCTATTCGATCAACTTAGTGGTGCTAGAGTCTTTTCACAATTGGACTTGGCTACCGGTTTTCATCAGCTTCGTATTGCAGAGGATAGCATTCCTTTGACATCGTTCCGCACTCGGTATGGATCCTATGAATGGCTTGTTATGCCATTTGGGTTAACTAATGCCCCGGCTTATTTCGTTGACTTAATGAATCGAGTTTTTAAAGACTTTCTCGACCGGTTTGTTCTCATCTTTATCGATGATATTCTTGTTTATTCTAAAACTGAGGAGGAGCATGAAAAACATCTTCGGATTGTGTTGGAAACTCTTAGGAGTAATCAATTAAAGGCAAAATTTTCTAAGTGCCACTTTTGGCAATCTCGTGTGAAGTTTCTCGGTCACATTATTTCTGAATCCGGAATTTCCGTGGATCCTTCAAAGATTGAAGCGATTCAAGATTGGAAGAGACCGGAGAGTGTGACAGAGATTCGTAGTTTTCTTGGATTGGCGGGCTATTACCGTCGCTTTATTAAAGACTTTTCTAAAATTGCCGTGCCTCTCACTAGTTTGACGAAGAAAGGTGTTAAATACATTTGGTCGGACAAATGTGAAGCTTCTTTTCAGAAATTAAAAGAACTTCTTTCTGATGCTCCTATTCTTGTTATTCCCGATGAGAATCAAGATTTCGTTGTTTATACCGATGCTAGTCGCATTGGTTTGGGTGCCGTTCTTATGCAAAAGGAATGTGTTATTGCTTATGCTTCTAGGCAATTAAAGCCTGCTGAGACTAGATATGCCACTCATGATTTAGAGCTCGCGGCTATTGTTTTTGCTCTTCGGATTTGGCGTCATTATCTCTTAGGAGAGAAATTTGTTCTTTACACAGATCATAAGTCTTTGAAATATTTATTCTCTCAAAAGGAACTTAATTTGCGTTAACAGCGTTGGCTCGAATTTCTTGCGCCATATGATCTTGATATTCTTTATACTCCCGGTAAGGGTAATCGTGTCGTCGATGCTCTTAGCCGTAAACAACAAGCTGTTGTTTCTATGATGATATCCGAATGGAACGATCTCGAGATTTTATCCACTTGCGAAATTCGAGACCGTGTTTCCGATTTATGTTGTTTTATGTAGCCTTGAGGCTCATCCATCTCTTTTAGACCGCATTCTTGAAGCTCAAAGGCTAGATACTGAATTGGTTCTTCTTGGCCAAAATATTAAGGATAAAATTGATATTGAAGGTTTGAAAGACTTTAATATCGATTCTCGTGGCGGCATTCGGAAAGTTGGTAGACTTATCGCGCCAAATGTTTGGGATCTTCGTAAAGATGTTTTAGAAGATTCTCATCACTCTAAATTTACCATTCATCCCGGTAGTAGTAAAATGTATGCGGATATGAAGCGACTATATTATTGGGAGGGAATGAAACTTGACATCGCTAACTTCGTTAAACGTTGCATAACTTGCCAACTCGTTAAGGCCGAACATCAAAGGCCCGGAGGGTTATTGTAACCTTTAGAAATTCCAGTTTGGAAGTGGGATCAGATTTCCATGGATTTTATAGATGGCCTTCCCCGTTCTCGATCGGGTTATGATAGCTTATGGGTAATTGTTGATAGACTTACTAAATCCGCCCATTTTATTCCCGTTCGGTCTAACCGAACCGTTCCTCTTTTGGCCAAAATATTTATCAAAGAAATTGTTAAATTGCATGGAGTTCCTACTTCTATTGTTAGTGATCGTGATCCATTGTTTACTAGTGGATTTTGGAAGAGTCTTCAAAAAGCTTTAGGAACGAGGCTTAATTTTAGCACCGCTTATCATCCCCAGTCCGATGGACAAACCGAGCGTGTGAATCAAACTCTTGAAGATCTTCTTCGTGCTTGTGTTCTTGATTTTGGTGGAAGTTGGGAAGATCATATTTCACTTATTGAATTTTTCTATAACAATAGCTTCCAATCTAGTATTGGTATGGCGCCTTTCGAGGCACTCTACGGAAGGCCATGCCGATCCCCTTCTTGTTGGCTTGAGGCCGGTGAGAAGCTGGTTTTAGGTCCAGATTTTATTCGTGATTCCACAGAGAAAATTGAACTTATTCGTCATAGGATGAAAGAAGCCCAGAGTAGACAAAAATCCTATGCCGATAACCGGAGAAGGAAGTTAGAATTTTCTGTGGGAGATCTTGTGTTCATTCGTGTTTCACCTATGAAAGGTGTTGTACGTTTCAGTCGATCGGGAAAACTTGCGCCTCGATATGTTGGGCCATTTCCTATCACCGAACGTATTGGTTCCATGGCTTATCGCCTTTTATTACCGGCTCAGTTTTCTGCTATGCATGACGTGTTTCACGTTTCTCAACTTCGGAAATGTCTTCGAGATTCCGATTCTATTCTTGAGCCCGGTGTTGTGGAAGAGATTGAAGTTTCGCCTAATTTAACTTATGAGCAACATCCTATTCGTATCATTGCTTCGGAAGTCAAACGACTTCGAAATAAAGATGTTCCGCTTGTTAAAGTTCAATGGTCTTCAAATCCTAAGGATTGTTCTTGGGAATCTAGAGAGTACATCGAGCGTACACATCCGGACTTACTTTCTCATGCTCTTTGAGGTGAACTTCTTATTTCAAACTTCTTTTGTGTTGAATACGCTTTTATGGTTGTTACTATATATATGTCTTCTTCTTAAATATTGCGAGGACGCAATTTCTTTAAGGAGGGGAGTCTGTAACAACCCGCATATTTATCGATTTTATATTTAAATATTTCATCATTTGTCGGATTCTAGTCCGAAAAGCTACTTTTTGCATACGGTCGAATTAGGACTCGGGACCACTCCCATTGAGTTTAAAATGCCGTTTGCGACCTTTTTGAGTATAAGCTTCGATATGTTTGGAGAAAGTTGATTTTTGCTACTTTTCACTTTGGGTTTGGTTTGGGCTCAGCCCTATGTTAACTTATGCTCAAATCTGAGCCACTCTTCCCCACTCACCCTCATTCTCTTCTCATTTCAGTTTTTAGAGTATTAATGGTGGGAGAGATTGGAAATTAAAATTCCAAAACCCTAGTTTCTCTTGCAAATCAAATTCCTAGCTCCAAACTCAAGAAGAACCCATTGGTAAGCTTCTCTTCTTCTTCTCCAACTTATTCTCTTACCAATTTCAGACATTCCTAAACCTAATTTTGGGAATGTTCTTTTTTTTGAGCTTAGATTCAAGATCAATTGGGTTGTGTTGAAGAGAGGTTGATTCTCCATTTGCTTTCAAGCTTCTTCTTGCTCGATTTTGTGAAAAGGTGAGATTTTTATCTCACATCTATGACTATTATTATCTTTGGTTGTTGGGTGTAAATTCCTAACACTTCTTCATGTGCATTTGCTCTTGATTTGGATTGGTTTTGTGAATATTCCAATTTTTGAGCTTTTAAGTCAAATTTGTGTGAAATCCTTTTATGGATGTTTGATCATGCTTTTGGTGATGCATCGAGGAGCATATAGGGCCGGGTTGCCGATTGGCATAAACCCTTAGAGCCAATGTTCGTCCGGTTGCATATTGGAAGAGTTTGCTCTTCATTTGTATAAGGCCGGAAAACAGCCCAGGCATGATTCAGTCGACTGAAAACTCTGTTCAGTCGACTGAACCTGAAACCCGAGAGTTTCCAGGCATGATTCAGTCGACTGAAAAACTCTGCACAGTCGACTGAAACTGGAAACAGAAAGTTTCCTGAACCTGGAAAATTTCCATGTACAAGGTCAGTCGACTGAAAATATCTGTTCAGTCGACTGAACCTGCTGTTTGAGTCCAATTTGCCTTTTTGGATTGAAATTCCAAATTTAAATCGATTCGTGATAATCCTATTTGTTGTTATCATCCATTATGATTTTGATGACTCTTTTTAGGGATTTTTGAATATCCATTTCGATGGATCCTTTATCGATTTCGTTGGATTTTATTCACGTCTTCGTATGTGAATTTTTGTGATTGATTGTTCTTACGATCTTCTTCGTGATTTGTCACTTTAAAAATATAAAGGTTTTCTATACTAATAGTAAATATCAAAACTCTTTCCTCAAACGATTTCAATACTATTTTAATACCAAATTCGTTTATAAAACCGTTTTCCAATCTATTAGTATATACACTTTACCTCACTCGTATGAGAAATCTAATTAAACGGCTTAGTAAAACAAGTGGTATGAAACGCTTGCGTTTACTTTGTCGGTTAATTCTTGGACTTGTTCGATTGAACCTCTTGTGACAATTTTCTAGTGGAGATTTACAGTTTGTTCGTAAATATTTAAGTTAAGCAAGTGGTTATGGGACATGAAGCTAAACTCATATATTTACTAGCTTAGTGTAATTGACACTTCTCGTTGATCATGACGATCATCTTTGTGATTTAGACTAGCAATGTGCGATGTCTCTTTGTCTGCGAGGGAGACTAAACCCCGTTTCGTGGAGTTTCGACTCAATTTGTGATGGGGTAGCAACCCATGGTCTTCGGGCCGTTTGTGGAGCTTCGGCTCAATTTGTGATGGTTAGCGACCATGGAATTAGCGTTCCGTTTGTGATACGCGTGTTGGTGGGCTTTATGCTCCCGTTTGTGATAGGCCTTCCCCCCTTTTGTGATTTCTGGATTTCTTGTGTAGATTCCTAGAATTTGTGTTTCACCAATTTTCGTGATTTCCATTGATAAGTTTTATCAATATTTGTGCATTGGTGAATTTGTGTGTCATTGACTTTAGTGATTTCTGGATTCCTTTTGTAGTCTTCTGGAATTTGTGTGTCATTGACTTTTGTGATTGACATTGATATTATCGTCAATATTTATGGAATGGTGAACGAAATAAGGAGTATGACGTTTCTTTGATTCTTGTGTAGATTTGGTGACATTGATTAATCTCTCGATGATTATCAACTAAGTATATATATATATATATATATATATATATATATATATATATATATCACAGCTTGGCATTGTGATTATTATGCGTTTAGTCATATCTCTTACTCTATATCGTTTCATCTGATATTTATAGTTAGACTGATCCGTTTATTATTTTCTTATTAAATAATACTCGGGTCAGACCGAGATGTTACAGGTGCTTCGGCTTGACTTCTCATCCGGGATTAACTCCTTGACTTTTTGGGTTAATTACTTAGATTAGTAGTTATTTTGTTGTATACATTTGAGATATAGACTCCTTAATGTATACTTATTCTTTTGTGTAGTTCGTGTAACTATTCTTTTGTGGTATTGTGGATCTTTTTAGACCACTACTCTGATGTACACTTTCTAGTGTAATATTCATATCTTATTCCGCCTTTGTGATATGAATTGTCTGTGACTGATTTGTGTTATGCTTATTTCTATATTTGTTTTCCGAAGGATTTATATAGCCACCGTGTAGTAGCTTTGAGTTTGTGTCGGTATGTCGGGTTTCCTCTTGAAATAGAATACATGTTATATTATCTAACATATCGGTGCTCGCGCAAAGCAATTACATGGATGGTCGCTCCTCAATAGCCTTATTCTCCGTGCTAGTCGACAGCATTCACTGTAATGTTCTTGGTTAGCGTGGGTATAGAGGTGGGGCGTCACAAGGAGTCTGGGACTGGACGTAGAACGGGAGTTCGAACCAGTATAAAAATTCCTGGTGTCATTTTACTTACTGGTATTATTATTATTTTTCACATAAGTTATTTATTATATTCCATATTACTCGATCTTACAGCACTGTTGCTGTCAAACCTATGGATGGTAGGGTTTGATGTAAGCATGTTATTAGAACATGTTATGTATGATGTATGCTAGTGATTGCAAGTGTTTGTGCTAATGGTTTCTATGGACGCATATACTTACACTAGGCACTATTATCTCTTAGGAATCAGCCTAACTAGGACACTAGAGCATATGCATATAGACGTGTGCGCATTTTTATCCTATTTTCCATGGTTTCTAAAAATGGTTCATTTTCACATGATTGTTGCATTTGGATGATGTTTGTAGCACTCATATAGAACTATCAGTTATCATTAGGAATTTTTGCATTCATTTGGATATATAGCACAGATATGATTGCATAAAGGAGGTCAATTGAATTAGTGGACACCTAATCTTTTGCATTAGTTAGGGACAATAACACTACACTAATTGCACAAATACCATACATTTCATTAGAAAAACTGAAGGATAACGATGAATGGATGATGGTTGAGTAAGTTGGTTGTATAATTTGGATGAAAACGTTAGTTTATTCTTTTGTCCTTAGAGATTTCGGGGACGAAATCCCTTAAGGAGAGGAGAATGCAACAATCCAAAATTTAACCCATAATAATTAATTATTTATTGATAAAATGATAAAATAACTTTGTGAAATTATTAGAATTGAGCCACATGAGTTGCATCATTGTTTTCATGGTAATTTTTTGGCCAATTTCCATGTATAGAATGTCAGAATCCGAGTTAATATGAGCAGTTATGAATTAAATAAGATAAACAAAGCTCAAGGAAAAATAGTAATAATATGGGCAGGTCGAACGGCCGGTCGACCTAGGCACCAGGGCGGTCGACCCGCCTCACCTTATGAATGAACGAACGAACTTTCATTCATTCGAACGTTATACGCGTCATTTTCATTATTTTGCTCAATCTGGTCCCTTCGTGCTTCCATCTAATGGCTTCTATTCAGCCTATGACGTAGTTGCATCCTGTTCAATCCTCAAATGCAACGGTCCGAGATCCACTTCCATACCTATAAATAGATCCTAGGCCCACCATGTTTTCTCATTCTTAGATTTTCCCCAATTGGGTGCACCTTTTCAAGACGGACCCTAAACGGAATAATTTTCTAAAGAGAATCTTTTTGATAAAAATATTTTAATACCCTCAAACGGATCCAGAAGACCAAAAGGGAAGTGCTTAGGATCACAGGTGAGTGATTGTAATTATTTTAGATTTCATTAAGTAATTTAAAATAATAGGTTTCCAATAGTTGTAGTTCTACTGCGATTTTGGACTAATTTTTAGTAGTTTATTTACAGTATTTAGAATTATTTTCAGTCTATTTCTTTTAACTATTTTTATCAATTAATTTTAGTTTATTTCTATTAATTATAGTTTTTCCATTTATATATATTTTATCTACAGTATTTTAATATTTACTATTATTTACGCGTTATTTACATCTTTTTCCCACGCCTTGGATTTTCTTTTATTTTTGGTTTTTTTATTTCTCCTTCTTCTTCGCGTATGGATTAGAATAGATTAAACACGGATATGGATTAAAATTATAAGAATACTGAAATAACGGAAGATGAGATGTAAACTATAAAAACTGTAATAAAATGGAAATAAGACTGAAATTATGCCTAATTATGATATTAGTTGGACTGAATTAAAGAGATTGGCCTAATTATAACTTAGAATTATAACCGAAAAGAGTAAAAGATGAAAGAAGCTTATTTTCACACTTAGACCTTGGGCTAAGTAATAAGCATGATTATAACATAGGTTATAATAAGAAAAGGAACAAAATGAGGCTTATTTAAAAGACTTAGAATAAGTTAATAAGTAATATAGCAGAATGAATAGAAGAGGTTTATTTAAAAGACTTATATTAAGTTAATAAGCAAAGATAGAAGTAGGACCCATAACCAATAGCATTCCCTTTCAGACTAGGACTGATGATTTCACAATAGGCGAGGCTGGGCATGACCCTTTTAGAGTAGGACTGTTGGTCTTACAATAGGTGAGGCTGGGCATAACCCTATCAGACTAGGACTGATGGTCTCTCAGTAGTTTAGGTGAGGCCGGGACACGCTTATGCTAACTAAAGTAATTAAGGGGCCAATAGATAAAAGTTCAAATAAGGGGATTTGGGAATGTGGCACAACTAGGTTTTGTTTGGTAGGACCCAAATTGGCAGCATTCCCTTTCAGACTAGGACAGATGGTCTTATAACACACTTATGTGAGGTTGGGCAGGACCCTTTTAGAATAGGACATATGGTATCACAACGAAGGAGGTGAGACTGGGAATGCTTATGTTGGTTAGGGTAAGAGGGAGCAGCAGATAGTGTGAGCCTAATGGTGGTCGTGTGTGGCCTCGGTGTAGAGAGATAATTCGCTATTGAATTCAAAAGCAATAAACAGGTGCCTTTTTGCTATGGGACCTACAGGATGGGACTAGCTCACAGTTGGCACAACAGGGATAGAAGGCCGATCAAAATGTAGAATTAGGATTTTAACCTAATTATAGGATTAGGAATTCAGCCAAATCAAAGAAGCTAACAAAGACAAGTGCAAACAATCAAAGTTAATCAATTGCGTTAATTTAGTAATTCGTATTTATTTCTAGTTTATTCCCTTTTCTACCTATTCTCTTTGTTTTCTTTATATATACTAGAACTGTTTAAGGCCTATTACTTTTACTTTGCTTAAAGATTCTAGCAATTACTATCATTCATCAGACTTTTAGTCTAACCCAATCCTCTATTTTCCCCTTTCCCCCCACCCTATAGGCAATCAAGGGCAAGGAAGGTAGACTGCATCTTTTTGGAAGACTTCTTTGGAGATGCTATTATGTATTCCTTTCTTTTATTTCTAATTTTTAGTTCTTGTATTGCATTGGCACCGTATTGAGGGATAATTGTACTTTGATTTTATGGAGACTATGGTTTTTGATTTAACAAGACATAGGTAGGTAGTATGACATTTGATGTATTTGGTATTTGGTGACTTGTTTTATCATCTTATATAATGGAGTTTGGTTTTTAGCAAAATACTATAATTGTTTCCGCTGTGTTATTACTATTTTGATTTAGTTTTTTTCTTGAGAATATTAGTCTCTACTAGTTTTAGTTATACCTATAATGCACCACATCTTTTAGTATGTCCTTTCATGTATACTAAGGGGTGTGGGGTGTTACAGTTATCACTTTTTTTAATTCATCTTAAACGAATAACTTGTGACATGCACAATGTATCACTGTACGAGCCATTAGGCATGCACACTGATATACACTTGCTTGTTAAAATAGCAGGGACAGGTGAGCACAAGGTCAAACCCAAGATGAGACTTGATTCAACTCATGTGCGAATACAAAACAGCCTCAACATAATTTACACATGAAGTATCGATCAAAACAAGACCACAATACCAAAGAGCACCAAACTAGACTCTTAATGAAATCAACATGAAATGAAACCAGACCAAGTTTATCAACCCAAATCAATGACTTGAACATGAAAATATATAAAATGTCCAAGAAAATGCAGACAATAGATCAAATGCTATAAGTTTTCAAATGGAAAAAGGACTACATTTATAAATACAAATACAGGCATTCAGGAAATGCATCTTAACCAAGTGTAGACTTCAAGTGGAACAGACTACAATAACAAAGGCAAGCTACATGCAGGGATTCAAGCATGAAAATTAGAGTATAGAGAAATGGATTAAGCTACATTCAGGAATGTTCACATTGGAGCCAGCAGTTAAACATGCTCACATGTACAAAGGATTGTGCAAATGCAAACAAACAGTGGTGAACATAGAAATGGTCAGTTCAACCAGCCAGTGTGGATGAGAATGTGCAAAACAACACTTACATGAAAATATACAAAATGTTCAAACTAAAACCAAACGTACAAAGGCACAAGCAAGCTTCAGACACACCAGACTTCAAAAACAAGGCAATATGACAACATGCTAATATATGGAAGCAGTTCAGAAATGTACACATGAAGATTAAATCAAACTTCAAGTGCAAAGAACAATGGAACCAGATTCAAAAGCTATAATAACACTAGATAGACACAAAATAAAAAATGGAAAAATGTTCACTAGCCTCTCCATAAAATGTACAAATGAACACATACATGAATGAACAAAGCAATGAAATGTCAGAACCCAGACCAGAACACAACAGTGCAAACTCATGAAGATCCAAGTCCAGATCAATAGCACGACAACAACAGAGGCTGAACACACATGAATCATTTCAGGCATAAATACAGCAAGTTCAAAGGATTCAGGCATGTGGAATAGGCCAGACACAAAGTCAGTAAGCAAGCAATCGAAGTGGACAGTGCATAGGCACAATAACCAGAATTAATACCGCAGCCAGCACACACACAGATACATACATACATACATGTATGTATGTATGTATATACATGGTGACACAAAAACAAAACAACAACATGAATGGTCAGAACAAGTTGGATATGACAATGCATATTCTCATATGGTTAGAGCAAGGTACACAAGAAAAGTACACGCATACAATTAAAAGAAATCGAAAACTAGTCAGGAAGCAATTTGAATAAAGTTGCATTTTATATCATGATGAACCAGTTAATCTTTAGGAAGTCAAAATTAAACCTATCTATAAATATCCCAAATTCAAATGACAACCTGGAAGAACGATGAACAAGTCAAGGCAGCAAAGAATGGAACCAACTCAAACAATTCAAGAAAATTCGAATTAAACAATTCAAGAAAATTCAAATTCATCAGTGATATATAGAGTAACATGTCTACCAATAAACAAGTCAAAACCATCACAATCGTTCAATCAAAAATCAAATCACTGAGTGCAGAAATTGACGAAGTAAAACAGTAACATATGAATGATATAACAGGGTTTCGTTCCCTATAAATTGAACCCAATTCATTATCGGCAATCATCGCAGTTCGAATTCAAGCAATCAACAGAGAAAATAAAGTAAAACTTACGTACCAATTCCATGTCGATATTCAAATCAACATTTGAAGGAGCCGTAAACAATCAACGCTAGCGAATCAATTGACGAAACAAATGAAAGCAAGTTCATCACTTCAATAGATCTATTTACAAGTGGAACCTCAAATTCAAAAACCCTAATCCAGACTGTAAAAGGAACAAGGCGGCATTGATAAACGGGAGGCAAACAAATGGGAGAAAAGTTTAACTTTGTATTATTAGGCCGATATTAAGTTTTGTTTGGGCCATACATTATATTAGGGCTTTATTTTATTTTAGTAGTTTTTTTATTTCTTATTTGAGTCATACTCTAGTTTAACTAGGTTAATAACTACGTGGCATAGTTCGGAGAATTCGCAACTTAGTGTTTGAGTTGTGGCAGAGTTTTGAGCTTAGAGTTAGGTTAATGTAGTTAGTGTGTGTCGTGAGTTTACATGTTTTTGTAAGCGTCTGATTATCTAATTTCTAGTAGAAACCTTGGAGGCAGCACTTAGGCAGGCTATTGCCGAATCGGGGTAAATTTGCGTGTGTTCTTTACTGCATTACTTTTTGTTTTTATTTTTAATTCCACATTAATTTTTATTAGTATCACCCTATTCACCTCACCTCTAAGGTGAAAACAATCCTACATCATCCCATCCATTATGAGTTTGTACTCCTCTCGAGTTCAGGTCAGAGTTGGCAAATGAGTGGTTAAGTTGCACTCATTCATTTGTTTATATCCTTTTCCACACTCTGGGGATCAATATTAATCAATGGGCAATTAATCATACACGATTGATGTTTATACTCTAGCCCACACTCTAGGGATTAGCGTTATTCTAATAATTGGTCGAATCACATTTTTCTGGGTTAATTCCTTTTACCCCCACATCAAGGGAAAAAGTCGAAGAGCGGTCGGTCGTATCATATCCACTTTTACTTTACATCCCTCCCATCGATTCGCAGGATGGAAATTACCTAACGGATGGGTGAGTCACGTCCGTTTTATGTTTTGTACTCAGCCTGTCGAACTGTAGGCGAGATTTAATAGATGAATGGTCGAGTCCTGTTCATTCTGATCAATCCGACAATGGACCAATGAACTTGGTTGGAACCAAAATTGACACTCTCGCTAATCTATATTAGGTATACGTAGATTTGAGTTTGTCGCATATCACAACTGTCAAATTATGCAGAAACAATTCACAGATATAGAAGAAACTTCAAGCTTTATTGACAACTAAAGGAGAAAGCGATAGAGTCTTCCTTATTACATGGCTCCAAAATGAAAAAAAAGATTCTAAATGAAATACAAATGAGTGAAACAAAAACAAGTGAAATAGCATCGTAGATGCTTGATATTCCATGGTCCAGGGAGTGCAATGCCATCGATAGTCATTAGCTTGAAAGTTCCATATCTAGGCTTCTAATTGATGACATACGGTCCCTCCAATATCAAACCCATGTCGACGAGGCTAAGAAAGATCCATTTTAGGATGAGATCGCTAATTTTGAAGGTTCTGGCTTGGAGTTTAACGTTGTAGTATCGAGCGAGTTGGTGTCCGTATGCAACTTGTCCTTAAGTCGGCTACTTCGTGCTTCTCGTCGATTATGTCTTGCAATTCCAAAGAAGATATCTATTTGTTCTAGGGTCATAGTAATACACTCGAAGAAGGGACTTTAACCTCTACGAGAATCATGTCTTTAGAGCTGTAGGCAAGGGCTAATGGAGTGTGGCAGGTCGTGGACTTATAGGTGGTTCTGTATGCCTATAGAGCTAACGGGAGTTCATCAACCCACTTGCCTCTAGCCTTTTCCAAATGCTTCTTCAGAATGGACTTTATGATTTTATTAACAACCTTGATCTGTCTATTAGCTTGAGGGTGAGCATTCGTCACAAATCTTTTCTCTATACGATGCCAGCTGCAGAAGTCTTTGAATTTAGCACTATCGAATTAGGTCGTGTTGTTAGTTATGATTGTTTGGAGGAAACAAAGACAATTGATAATGCATTTAACAACAAAGTTGATTACTTTCTTCATAGTGATAGTGACCAATGGTTCAGATTCAGCCTATTTTGTGAAGTAATCAACTCCTACGATAGCATACATCGTGCTACCTTTAGAAATGGGCAAGGAGCCGATGATGTCAATGCCCCATGTTGCAAAACGACCATGGACCGACCATTTGAGTAATCTTTGTGGGCTGGGCTCTTGGAATCTTTGTGAATATTTAGTGCTTGTTGCATCACTAGCATAATCAGATGCGTCTCGATTGACAGTTGGCTAGTAATAACCATAGCGGAGTATTTTATTCACCAGGGTTGCCTTCTGGTGTGATCGCCACATTCTCCTTCATTGAATTCTTTTAATTCTCGCTTGATTTCATCGTTGGAAATAAATTGAAGCAGGGGGATGGAATTTTTTTTTGTACATGACTCCTTCTTAAAGGATGTACGATGAAGCTTTATAGAGGACTTATTGTTTTTCATTCCTCTATTCGAGAAGGATTCCTTTTTATAGATAATCTTTTATCGGAGTCATCCATGACTCCTTTTTAGGCTTTGTTTCTAAGACCCAATCAATCTCCATCTAGTCAATGCTCGAAGCATTAAGTACTTCAACTCAGACTAGGCCATCTGTTGTGCATCCCCGGTACTGGCCAGTTTCACCAGCAAGTCAGCTTTCTCATTCTGTTCTCTCGAGATATGTGTAATAGTTTAATGCTCCAAATCGATCAGTAGCTCTTGGACCCAATTGACGTAAGGAGTAAGTCGCACTCCGTTGGCCTGATATTATCCCCCGACATGGTGCATGACTAACTAGGAATCACATAAAATTTGCAAAGCTTATACTTCCAACTTCTTAGTAAGTTTGAGGCCCACAATCGAGGCCATATATTCATATTCATTATTTTTCGTAGGAAAGTCGGGTTTAAGGGCATAGTGGATTGAGCATTCCTCGGGAGTGACTAGTGTGACTTCGACGCTGGAACGTCGATCGTTAGATGCTCCATCCATGTGCATCTTTCGTTGGATGGTAGGTTCTTCATTGATCTTAGGAGAGTCATCTTGTGTAGTAAATTCAGCTATGAAGTCTGCCAGCACTTGTCCCTGGATGGCTCTTCAATGGAGATAAGTGATATCAAATTGGCTTGATTCAATGTTCTATTTTAGTAACCTTCCATGCGTCTTAGGTCATTGTAGGACTTATCTTAATGGCTGGTCGATGAAGACATTGATGGGGTAAGCCTAAAAGTAAGGGAAGAGCTTCTTTGATGTAAACAAAAGGCAGTATGCGAGCTTATCCAATTTTGGATAATTTCTTTCAACACCTGTCAATCACTTGCTAGCATAGTATACTGGCCTCTGGATTTGATTCTCTTCTTGCAACAGTGCGACACCTATGGCATGTACCGACACTGCTAAATAAATGTACTAGTCTACATGATCTACTAGGTTGGATAATATGGGGGGTTTGTCTAAGTGGTGTACCAGAGCTTGAAATGCGTTAACACTATCCTATGTCCATGCAAAGATCCTCATCCCTCTTCTGATTATGTTAAAGAAGGGAATGCACTTATTGGTGGCTCTGGAGATGAACCGAATCAAAGCGATGACCTTCCTATTTGGGCTTTGCAACTGCTTAGTTGTAATTTTTGTTTTTATATCTCTTATTACCGAAATCTTCTTGGGATTTGCCTTAATTTAGTGAGTGTTAATAAAAAAACCTAAGAATTTGCCAGATGCAATGCCGAAAGAGCATTTCAAGGGGCTGCGTTTCATTGCATATTTCCGTAGAACACTGAACATCTCTGTTAAATCATCAATGTGGTCATCTGACTGTAATGACTTCACGAGCATGCCATCCACATAAACTTCCATTAATTGCCTGATATGATCTTTGAACATCCGCTTGACTAATCCCCGATAAGTTGCGCCAACATTCTTCAACCCGAATGGCATCACAATTTAGTAGTAAAATCCTAAGCTAGCAATGAAGCTGGTGTGGTCCTTTTCTGGGACGTGCATTGGAATCTGGTTCTATATAGAGTACGCATCCATTAATGAAAATAGTTCATGTCAAGCGGTCGAGTCTACCAGCTGGTCAATCCTTGGAAGTGGAAAGCCGTCCTTCAGGCATGGTTTGTTCAAGTTTGAGTAGTCAATGCATGCCCTCCACTTTCCATTAGCTTTTCTCACAAGTATATGATTAGATACCCATTTCGAGTAGAGTGCGTCATGGATAAACCCACTATTTTTGAGTTTATCCACCTCTTCCTTAAGCATAACAGATATCTCTAGGTCCATGCTGTGTCATTTCTGTTTCACCAGGACATGCCTCGAATCGGTATTCAATGCATGGATCGTAATGGTTGGGAGATCCCACACATGTCAGAATGGGTCCATGTGAACACATCAAGTTTTTCTCAGAGAAAGCCAGCCAATTCCTTCATAGTCATTGTACTGAGCTATAATCCAATTTTTAGGACCCACGATGGTCATCCTGGCTGATTGTGATGTGTCAGCTCAATGGGTGCAACCTTGGGTTTTTTGAGCTCATGTTCCTCGTCTTTTGGATCTATGTCTTTATAGAACCGAATGTGGTGCGTATGCTAAGGCTCGGACGTTGATTGCTAGGCTTCATTAATTTTGATGCAAAGAGGTTTCTCCACATCCTTCCCTTTTTCTTTCCGTTGAGCATCTCTCAGCGAAAAAATATAGCTGGCACTGCCAGTCACCTGATCTCCGTAGAAATTCCAACACCATTCTCTATCGGCAATTAAAGTGTTAAACATTAAGGAGGGATAGCTACACTGAATTCAATAAGGGCCGGTCGTCCTAAGAATGCGTTATACAAAGAGTTCGCATTCATCACAGTAATTGTAGCATCGGCATTCTCCTATGGTTGTCGTCTCCTAACTCCACCAGTAGGTTGATGTAGCCTACCGCTTTAGTAGCAATACCGCTAAATCCATGAATAAAGGCTTTGCATGGTTTTAAGTCTTTAGCTTCTAGTAACATCTGAGCATATGCCTTCTTGAAAAGGATATCGACTAAACATCCATGGCCAATTATGATCTTTCTTACTTAGGCAGGGCATATCATGGCTGAAATCTCTATTGGATCAATTGTGAGAGCTTCCACCTTGTCTGTATCTCTACTTCAAAACACGATATTGTTAGTCATAGTTCTCTGCTGCTTGGCGGAGCACCGTCCTTCGTATTCGAGCAGCATTCAATATCAACATGTCATATAGCATTCACATAATGCTCCATTTTATTCTAGCTTTTCTCAGTTACATGTGGTCCTCCAACAACGTTGTTCATGACTAACCTTCCTCCTGACCGTCTAGGTTCCTTAGCACTTAGCGCAGCTTATCCTCTATTAGGTTCGGATGTCCCTTGCCCGCCATCCTTTAGGGCTTTAACAAACTATTGCAACTTTCTTTCATGAATTAACTTTTCAATGACATAACGGAGTTGATGACACTCATCCATGGTATGACCACAAATTTCATGAATCGATAATGCTTTTCGGTTTGTTTATGCTTCTCTATCGGTTCTTTCGAAGGTGGTTTCTTGTACTTCATAGTGTTACAAGTCGATAAATAGATGTTCTCTAATGACGTGTTCAACGATGTATAGGTGTTAAATGTCGAGATCCTTTCCCTCCCTTTCCCTGAATCCCATTTTACGATTGTGGCTCCTATAACCGCCCCTATTTTGCTCATTTGCTTTGTTTGAACATTAATGTCAACTTCCCCAAAACTCTCTCCGGATTGTTTCATTACTACATTACTTTGTACACCATCGATGCTTGGTCCTGTAATATCTCTCTTCTTGGATTGCTTTTCCTCCTCCTTCCCCAGGTACTAGGTTGCCTTCGCGTAAATGGTTTTCCCACCAATAAATCGCCAAAATCAGAATAAGGGTCAACTCCCTTAGTCAGTGTCATCAATATTACATCATCTTTTTGATTAATGACTTTTATAACGTCTTCATTAAACCTTTCTATATAATCTTTCAGCAACTCCCTCGGTGCTTGGATCAAGTTGGAGAGGGACATGACATCTTTCGAGCGAGCCTTATGCATGCGGAACTGCTCCACGAACTTTCTTGTTAATTCATCGAACGAAAAAATTGTCCGCGGTGGTAGCTCAGTGAACCGTAAGGCTGCAACCCCTTTCGAAAATGGGAATTTTTTTACACTTAACTGCATCGATGGCTCGTGTAGAGTCCATGTGCCACTCGTACTTCATGAGATGCTGCCTGGGGTTGATTTTTCTCGTATAAGAAGGCATCATGGCATATTAAACCTCTACTGATACTCTACGTATAGGATTTTGGTAGCAAATAGAGTATGACTCCTGAAGAGTCCCCAATCATCGTTGGTCAGGCCTTGACTTTCTTTCACAAACTATCTCACCATAGCCATTAGGTCCGAAGTCTGGAGAGCCGGTGTCCGATAGTGGTTGTGTTCCACCACATGTGAATTGCCTGATCCATGCCTTCGAGCAGCACATGTTGCCTTGGCTCAGCATGCTCTTGATTTTCCTCCTAAGTAGTAGTCCTATCATCGTCTCTAAAATAGGGTTCACTCACGTTCTACTGAGCTCCAACGCCTTGGCCGATCATGGTGCGTCTGGAGTAAGCTCCTCCAACAGCAGGTAAGTTTCCCCTGTTTAAGGGTTAGGTGCCAATACTCCTGTGGGGTTCGATATCGATTCATGCATTTCGACAACAGTCAACTGCATAGTTTCCCCATGACGTTCAAGCATTATATGTCTTTCGCCATTTGCTTCCTTGTTAGTCATCAGATGAAGAGAAGCTCTCTGATCCTGAGTATGGAGTAGGCTCCCTCCTTGTCTTCCCATATTGGTCTTTCATCCGATTCATCGGGTAGATATTGGCTTGGATTTGCTGATTGAGCTACTAATGTCTATTTAACAGTTCCTTCATCAGGACTTCAAAATTTGTTTTAGTGATGTAATCATGAGGATATAGGGCATCATCATCTATTGATTGAACAGTATGGTCAACTTGTCGAATGTTGGTACCCTCATTTCCTTCAACAGTATGGAAAGAAGTGGACTTTTCTCTAGCCATGGCTAATAGCTTATTTTTAGATCTTCTTCAAATTTGAATAGAAATGCAAACTTATTGGCAATAATCTGGATCTGTCTCGTGAATATGGGAATCCACAATTAGATGATGAGATCCAATCAAGCTGAGAATATGTTCTCAGTGAAAGCACCAAAATGTTAGCACAAAAAGTTGACACAAACACCCAATAGATTTTATGTAGAGAAATAAAGTGAAGAGCTAAAATTAAAATGAAGGAAATAGAAAGAAATAAAGAACACACAGATTTATACTGGTTCAGTGTTGATTGGCTACGTCCACTTTGATGAAATTGCTTTATTAATTGCTTGTTTTCCTAAGAACAGGGGGATCAGATCAGATTGATCCTTGATTACAATGGAGTACAAGTAAAACAACATAAGGATCCCTAAAATGAACGACTAAACTCATATATATAGGGGTAGACGACCAAATATCTTTCTAAAATTTTACCAATAAAATCACATGACGTAAATAAGGCCACCTAAAAAATTTCACGACCAGATTCCCAAGAATAGTGTATTGGCACGATCACTCCGTATTGCTCTGTGGTAGCTCATGATCGCTTTGGTGGATCTACCTCTATGCTAGTTTTATGTTTCCAAAGTTTTTTGCATAAATATCTTCATGTTTTTAGAGATATCGATCGATTTCCATTGAGTTGAACTAGTGTTAATGTTGTTCATAGCCATAGTGATATGATCTAATCCCCTGCATAGGAGTAGGGATAGGTACTGATCTCCTACTTTAGGGAGACACTAATCCATACTTAGAATGTAACACCTCACACCATCTAATATACCAATAAATGCACACTAAAAGATGTGGTGCGTTGTAGGTATAGCTATAGACTTGCATAAACTAGGATTCATAAGACAGAAATAGGTAAAAACAACGAAAATGATTTTAATAATAACTTATTTATAAAAGAGCTTCAAAATTGCTTTAAAAACCAAATAAGTCACCAAATACCAAATATATCATGTGTCTAAATACCATACATATATGTCTTATAAAATCAAAGAATACCATTGTTTCAAAAATTAGAGTACAACTATTCCCCACCATGTGTCGGTACAAATAAGAACTGAAAACTGAAATAAAAGAAGTGGAAGTACATAGTGGAATTTCTTCAAAGAAACCTCCAAGCAGCTACAATCTACTGTCCTCTTCCTTGATTGCCTATGGGGGAAAATGGGGAAATAGAGGAGTGTGTCAGATTAAAAGACTGGTGAATGATAGTAATTACTAGAATCTTTAAGCAAAGAAAAAGTAATAGATCTTACAATAGTTCTGGTATATAAAAGGAAACAAAGGAATACGAAGAAGGAATAAGATGGAAATAAATATGATTTAACTAAATTAACACAATTGATGAACTTTGATTGTTTGCACTTGCCTTTGCTAGCTACTTTGATGAGGCTGAATTCCTAATCCTATAATTAGGTTGAAATCCTAATTCTACCCTTTGATCGGTCTTCTATCTATGTTGTGCCAATTGTGAGCTAGTTCTATCCAATGGGTTCCACAACCAAAAGATACCGGTTTAGCTTTAGAACTCAATAGCGAATTATATTCCTACACCGAGGCCGCACCCATGACCACCGTTAGGCTCACACTATCTATTGCTCCCTTTTACCCTAAGCAGCATAAGCGTGCCCAGTCTCACCTCCTCCATTGTGAGGCCATCAATCCTAGTCTGAAATGGTCCTTCCTAGCCTCACCTAAGTGTGTAGTGAGACCATCATCCTAGTCTGAAAGGGAATGCTGCCAATTCGGGTCCAACGAAACAAAATCTAGTTGCGCCCCTTGCCAAAATCCCCTGATTTGGACTTCTATCTATTGGCCCCTTTGTTACTTTAGTTAGCATAAGCGTGTCCGAGCCCCACCTAACCTACTATGAGACCATAAGTCCTAGTCTGAAAGGGTTATACCCAGCCTCACCTACTGCGAGACCATCAGTCCTACTCTGAATAGGTAATCCCAGCGTCAACTATTATGAAACATTCAGTCCTAGTCTGAAAGGGAATGCTATTTGTTATGGACCCTACTTCTATCTTTGCTTGTTAACTTAATATAAGTCTTTTAAATAAGCCTCTTCCATTCATTCTGCTCTATATCTTATTAACTTATTCTAAGTCTTTTAAATTAGCCTCTTTCAGTTTTGTTTTCCTATTATAACCTACATTCTAATCATGCTTATTACTTAACCCAAGGTCTAAGTGTGAAAATAAGCTTCTTTCATCTTTTACTCTTTTTAGACATAATTCTAAGATATAACAAGGTCAATCCATTTAATTCAATCCAATTAACATCATAATTAGGCATAATTTCAGTCTTAATTCCATTTTATTACAGTCCTTATAATTTACACATATCTTCCATTATTTTAGTATTCTTATAATTTTAAACCTTATTCGCGTTTAATCTACTCTAATCCATACGCGAAGAAGAAGGATAAATAAAAGAAAATTAAAATAGAATAAAATCCAAAGTGTAGGAAAAAGATATAAATAACGCATAAATAATAGTAAATAAATTAAAATACTGTAAATATAGTGTAAATAAATGGATAAGCTATAACTAATAGAAATAAACTAATTTTAACTGAAAAGAATATCAAAAAGAAATATAATGAAAATAATTATAAAAAAACTGTAAAATAACTACTAAAAAGCTTATTCCAAAAATCGTAGTAAAATTAAAACTATTGGAAACCTTATTATTTTAAATTACTTAAAGAAATCTAAAATAATTACAATAACTCACCTGTGGTCTTAAGCTCTTCCTTTTAGACCTTCCCAGATCCACTTGAGGGTATTAAAATATTTTTATTAAAATGATTCTCTCCTTGTAAAATTATTCTGTTTAGGGTTCTTCCTGAAAAGGTGATCCCTATTGAAAAAAATCTTAGAATGAGAAAAAGTATTAGGCCTAGGGTTCTATTTATAGGGGTAGAAGTGGATCTCAAACCGTTGGATTTGAGGATTGAACAGGATGCAACAACGTCATAGGCTAAATAGGGGTCGTCAGATGGAAGCATGGAAAGATCAGAATAAACAAAAGAATGCAAATGACGCGTATAATGTCCGAATGAACGAAGTGAAATTTCGTTCGTTCGAAAGCAAGGCAGGTTGACCGGGCGGTAGACTGCCCGGGTGCCCAGGTCGACGTAGCCCGCATTATTTCTTTTTTCTTTATCTTGTTTAATTCATAACTCACTCATATTAACTGTGATTCTGACGTTCTATATATGGAAATTGAGAAGTAAATTATTACGGACACAATGGTCCAACTCCCGTGGCTCAATTTTGATAATTTCACAAATTTATTTTATCATTTGATTAATTAACTTATTAATTATTATTAGTTAAATTTCGAGTTGTTACATAGAGTATACTGGAGAGTCTGTCTCTGTAACGACCCAGTATTTTCAACCATTCGCATCCGCACATGTCAGACTTGAATTGTTTAAAATACTGCGTTGTAAATAAAATTTGGCAAATCTCAAAATATGCAGTAAATAAATAATCACAGGTCACAGGCGCCGAGTAAGAAATGCAGCGGAAGTAGAGAAAATAGTAGTTCATGAAGCCACTATCACATAGTCTCAAAATAAGTATGAATTATATAGTATTAAAACCAATACAGTTTGAAATCACCATAGAAAATCCCAAATTCATTTGTCTCAAATTACATAGGATAAGATAAAAGACTGAATAGACAACAGCTCGATAAGATGACCTCCAGCGGTCCTAGCTCCAGGAATGAAGTCCGAGCTGATACTCAGGCTGACCCGAGAGTATGAAATAAACACAAACGCTCGAGTCAGGACATACATACTTGTACAGTGTAAGATAATTCAAGTGAACTGTAATATGAAGGCAAGTAACTTAAAGGATGCTTGGGACGGCCCATCCTTTAACGATCTGTTAAACTATTTACTATGTAGTAATATTTCACTATTATAATATTGTCTATTTTAAAATAAACTTACTTTTAAATAGCGTTAAGGCTTTACATTTTCCACCTTAACACGTAATAGTCCCAGTAGTCCCTCCAATATCATATTTCCTCCTGATCGAGAAGCCACAAGAGGATACCACACGGGCTACGGGAGAAAACCAAACTCGTACAAGGCTCGCTAGGGTAGGTGACATGACACAACTAGGCAATGCCAAGGTAGATATACCAATTACGCTTCCGGACTTGTGGTAGCGCGTAGTTGCTACAACCGCCCACCTCGAACAACACTGCCAAATCAAAGGTGCGCACCAAACAATCACAAAGTAATAGAACGGCATACGAAGAAGTGCATCCGATAAGAGGTGCTACCTCCTTAGTCCATCAACCGCTCCTGTTTTAGCCACCTTATGCCAACTCACGGGAGTCGGGTCCACGTACATACCTCAATAGAACGTCATCACCATCCTACTTCATTCTGAAATCTCCACCGCATTCACGGTTGTCAAAGTGGTTTTCGGTATCGAAAGAGAGTATACCCATATCAGATCCCGGTCTTTTTAACAACCAACGTTATTATTACCCGTGGCTATAAATTTCAAAATGGTTAATATTAAATCAAAATACTTCATTTTAATTTTTAAAGGTAAAGTTATTATATTTACAAATCAAACATCCAAAAATCTCAATTTCAGCCACTGCAACACTTAACAAGTGCTACTATAACCCTTTTCTTTATTCAGGTTTAGCTTTAAATTTCGCAGCCACAACACTTACCAAGTACTGGAATAGCCTTTAATTAATTTTAGCCTTTAGTTTATTTGCATTAACTACGACGCTTACAAAGTGCTTGTAATATCCCTTACATCAGAATCTAAGTAAAGTAAATTTTTAAACTTCAATATATATTCAGCATAAATTTAATTTAAACCAATTTAACTTATAAAAACATATCTTTCACTTTGACATAGTTGTTTAAATTACTCAATAATTTATGATTTTTATAAAGTAAATCTCACAAACAAATGTCAAACTTCTCAAGGCTTCGCTTATTTAAGTCAAATGCACAAATTTCTAGTCATGGTATTCAAAATTTACTTTAACAATTAATTACCATTTCAAAATATAACTTATTTTCCAATTTATTTCTTAACTTACCCTTTTTCTCTTAAACCAAACTTCAATTTTCTAAGTTTAGTTATATTCAAAATTTTATTTTTATGCATTTATTTTATTAACCATTTAATTCATAGAAAAATTAAATAACACCTTATTTATCCATTTTAGATTCAATTTATTATAATTTATTTATTTAACTTGAATTTCATTCCTTTACAAAAATCAGAATTCCAAAGTAAATTTATAGTTCAATTTTCAACATAACCATTCATTTATTTATATATTTAATTTGTATAAAATCACTAACAATCATTTTTAATTCAATTTAAATCAAAATATTATAATATACAAATTTAAAAACACTTAAAATTTCTAGAAAAATATATATAAATAACCATGGGTCTGTATAATATTTTCTAACCTAGGTCACGAGATACGGATAATATATCATTTCAATCCGTAATTTACAAAAATCCGGGTTCTATCATTTCAAACCCGCAATCCCAAGTTAAATAAATAAATAAATAAATATCGTTTAGGCCTATCATTTCAGGCCATAACGATTCTACTCTATAGGGAACTTGCAGTGATAAACATGAATAAATAAACAGTATAACAACATAAAATATAACAGCAGATAATATCACGGATGATATGAAAATTTTTTAACAGGGTTTTAACATCATAAAATTTAAATCATAGGCCAGTAAAATGTAACAAAACCATTCTATAATTTCACTTGTTATTAAATTACAATTCTATAAGTATGTTTGTCAAGCGTGAATACTCACCTCTACGATGTTGAAGGTTAGATTCAAAATGATATCCATACCGGAACAAACGTACAGAAGGCACGATCAAATTTTAGCGGAGGCGACGATCAAATTCAAATCTTGAAACAAAATGAATAAAACTAATTATGCGAATTCAATTACGATCATATCAAATTTAATAAAGCAAAACTGAAAAGCTAGATTGAATAAAATGATATGATTAACCAATAACTCGGTCCCTTCACCACACGATTTAACCAACACCTCAAATCTCGGCTATTTACCATATTCAAGGCTAGAGAAGCTCGTATGCAGAGGGATGCTGAGGTATATAGGCTGAGATTTAATTATGCACAGGTGGCGCATGCATTAATTTTTTTTATTTATAGCCTGAATAATGAAAGTAGTGGGAGATTTGAAAATTTAGGCCGGGGTTAAAACTCAAAGGCGGTGGAGGACAGAGTACTAGTTGTAGCAAAACAACGGACAAAAGAAACACCAGAAAAAGAAAAAGAAAGAAAATAAATAAAAGAAGGAAGAAATTTTTTGCAGCCATTACCTGAAGTGGAGAGCTCACGCAAGAGAAGGATGAAAATAATTTGATGTGGTGATAGAATTTTTTACGTGACTAGTATTTAAGAGGTAGGTATTTGCGTTGATTAGGTGAAAAAAGGCAAGAAAATACAATTTGATTTTTGAAACGGCTATGGGAATTTATTACTATCAATTACAAAGAAGAAAAAGGGAAAGAGGATATCCACGCACGCGAATGACAAGGCAAGTAATCTTTGTTTGAAACGGCAAGATGAAATAAGGCATTTATTCCTATTAAATATAAGGAAGCAACGAAAATATTTTTATACGCGAATGGTAAGGCACGGTTTGAATTGATTTTTATTAGCTGCGGTAAGAGATTAATGAGCGCGTATTATAGATGCAATAATTAATCGAAACATACACCCAAATTTATAACAAAAGTAACGTATTTAAATTTTATTCGTTTCTTATTTATTCGCTTCCTATGTATTTAGTAAAATACGCTAAAGAATATTTCATCAAATAACGCCCCATTTAACGCCAACTAAATAAAACGAGAACGGATATAAACGTATCAATTTAAAACTTGTAACTAAATAGCTTATTTATACACTATTTATTACTAAATTTGAAATTTGATTTGTTTGCATTCATTTGATTTATTTATCATTTAACTAAGAAAATCATGTATATACGTTCAAAAGAACGTAAAATTTTATTTCTTTTCACACAATATTTATTACTTAATTTAAAAAGTTTATAACCAATTTTAAAAAAAACCGAAAACGGAACAGATGTTGTACATACAGTTTAAATAAAAGTTTGGAAGAAGAAAAAAGTAGAAAAAAGGAGGAGGCCATTACAATATTCCTAGCCGTGAGAAATAAAAATGAGAGGAGATGTTTTTGCGTGAGAAATAAAGTGAGGAAACTCACGGCAATCAAGTGGAAGAAACGATCAAGCAATCAATGTTTAAAACGGCAAGAGAAAATGAAGGGATTTGAATCTTATTTAATAAAAAGAATAAGTGAAAAAATGAGAACTCTTCCTATCTTCACGTGAATTGATAGGCTACACGTAAGGAACGGCTAGGATTTTGAGGAATAAGTTAAGGTAGGGAATAAATAAATGATTTCAAGAAAAAAATGGAAAAGAATTAAAGAAATAGTTTATTAAATTGAAATGAGGCTTAAAATTTACACACAATACCACTAGCTTTGGAAAAATTTCTACCACACTTTAAAACAAATAAAAATCAGTTAATAAAATTAAAAAAACTGAAATAAAGTGAAAAAGAAAATAAATAATTATATTTTAGGAAAATAGAAAGATAAATAAAGAAAATTGCTTAATTTATTGAAACTCGCTTAAGAAAATTGCAAACATAATCGACTTAACTTTGGGAAATTACAAATCATCTTAAAAATGGTTTAAAATAAATATTTAAGAAATAAAATAAAGTGAGAATGAGAATAAAATAAGTTCTAAATAAAAATATAAAAATAAATAAAGAATTCCTTAAATTAGTTGAAGTTGGAAATTAGAAATTGTAAACAAAATACAGCTGACACTGGAAAATGTCAATTGCACTTTTAAAAATGTTTTAAAACCAAAATATATACAAAACAAGTTATTTTACCCCTGAAAACATAAATTAGAACATTACATGACTAAATAAAATATTATTTATATGATTTAAAGTAAACAATTTTGTTAAATAAAGCAAATTACACACAATAGTTAAAAAGGCATAACTTTCACATTATAAATCAGATTTCAACGAAACAAAAAGCAGTATTCTTAAAATTTTATTTACTTTCAAAATAAAAGATAAAATTCAAAATTTTAGACTTTTAAATTTTTAAATGTAAAAGTCAAAGTTTGACCATATTGACAAAATTCACATTTCTGGAAAATATTCTATTAATTCATGTGTGGAATTCTAATCCACACCAAAATTTATGTTTTAAATAACAAAATTATCTAAGTTAGATAAATAAAAAATTATTAAAATTTTTGGGATGATACATAGATGGTTTGGATTGCAAGCAATGTGAGAGTAAATGCTAAGAAACAGAAAAGGGATAAGTTAAGGAGAAAGAAACATATACATGTTTTATTCTTAAATGCAAATGAAAATGAGGAGTTTTGAAATGAGAGATAAATCTTCTTGTACATGATTTGCAAATGAGAAATACACGGCTAGGAAAAGAGTTTCTATGGCTAAAGCAAGAAATAAAGAGGCCATGTAGGAAAAGGCAAGAAATCAAGCAATGACCTGATGGATTTAATTAATTTCTTTCCTTTGTATTCATAGTTGTTCTTAATTATATTGAATTTGTTAAATGTGTACATTTATTATGATTGAATCCTCAAATAAATTCATTCATATAAGTTTCATTCTTTTATATTATCTTATGAATAAAATATGCACTTCCACTTTAACATTCCTTCCTTATTTTATTACAAAGTTTATTTCTATTCATATTAAATTACCAAAATTTTATCAATTTAACAATTTTAATTATTAAAAATTTATGGGTCGTTACACTCTCCCCCACTCAAAACTTTTCGTCCTCAAAAAGGAAGAAGGTAGGGGAATAGAAACAGCCTGAAAGAAAACTAAATTGAAACTTAAAATAAAATCATTAATCTAAACCATACAAATTCAGTTTTAAATTAATAATTGATTTCATCTATTTAATTTCACTTAAGTTAAATTTATCTATTTCAAATTTCATTACTTCATCTTCCAATTATCTTAAAATAAAAATTTCTAAAATCATAAGTTTGAAAATCATTTGTTATACTCAAAAATGTGTTCAATAAATTAATTTCTTCTTTATGTCTAAGTATAATTAAATTTATTTCTCTCAATATATTTTTATCATCTATGTTAAATATGTTTACACTTATTACAACTGCTTAAATTTATTCTTAGTTTCTTTAACATCATTTTATATTGTAAATTATTCCACTAGCCTTTTATTCTATTTACCTCTGTTAATCTTTTTATAACTAGAATTTAAGTGTATAACATTTATTATAACCACTCAAATTTTATTTATAAAATCTTTTTATATTGTATATTATCCAATTACGTTGTTAACTTCTGAAAATCAAGTAAGTTATATTGAAATGCAAATGAGTATTATACAAATAAAACTTTTAAATTCGATTATCTCAAGTTTGAATCATTTATTCAAAAAAAATTAATTTCTTTTTATAATTGAAATTATTCTTCAAGACAAAATTTAAGAATTAAATTTCTGATTCCCTTCAAACCATTTAAAGATAAATAAATATATGTACATAATATGTCAAATCAAATTTAAATCATATCTATATATTATAAATCAAGTCATATTTTAGAGATTCAAATCAATTAAATTCTCAAGGTAACACTGTAGCCAGACTACAGAATGGTCTCTTCACTTCGAAACTCGAAAATGAATGTCGATGATGTTGCAGTCATCACCAAATTATTTCCCAGCGACAAAGAGAAGAGCATTGATTTTTAAACCTTTAAAATTCTTTGGAAACAAATTTCTATTCGAAAATAATTTAAATAATATATCCTTTTAAAACTTTAAACACAAGGTTTGAAACCATCGAAAATTGAATTCTCAAGTTCTTGTTTTAAATTCAATTCTGTTTCCAAATTAATTTATAACCATTATTTATGGTTCACTTATTTATATGAGACAAAACCCATGGTTTACAAGACCACAAATAAAATCAAAGATTATTATCTCTTGACAACTAGTTAAATTAATTATAAAATTTTTGAAAATTATACTTATATATATAATATTAGATTTTCTTTCCAAATATAGGAATAAATTTTTCAAAACAAGGATAGAGATTCAAATTTGATGTACTCAAATCAAAGAGAATTTTGATTTAAAGATAAGTTGGAATCAGAAGGTTCGATGATTAAATAACAGAATTAGGAACTCAATAAGTTTATATAAATCACGGGCAACCTTAACCAGGTCAACTGTGACTTAAAAAATAAGATCCATGTGGATTTTCTGGCGTAAATCTACATTCGATCTGAAGAGATATAGTTCGGAATAACCAAAGATACTAGCATCTAAACCGAGGATAGATATAAATCTCTGGTGAATCAATGCTAATTGTAAAGGAGTTTCACCCCTTTATTAGAATATTGGCGAGACCGTCAATTCACTATAAAGATCATCCGAAGTGGAGTTATAGGATACTCCAGAATTGAAAGAAGATGAATAGTGGGGGACACGAATGAACTTTGGAACCGTAGGGAACGATTCGAAATTCAAAGGAAATTGAATCAAAAGGAAGAGATTTAAGCTTGCATGAAAGTGATTCTGTAAATCAAATTTACCATACATGCTAATTTTTTCCTAGAGCCAAAGCTCTGATACCAAATGTAACGACCCGGTATTTTCAACCATTCGCATCCGCACATGTCAGACTTGAATTGTTCAAAATACCGCGTTGTAAATAAAATTTGGTAAATCTCAGAATATACAGTAACTAAATAATCATAGGTCACAGACACAGAGTAAGAAACGCAGCGGAAGTAGAGAAAATAGTAGTTCATGAAGCCACTATCACATAGTCTCAAAATAAGTACGAATTACATAGTCTTAAAACCAATATAGTTTGAAATCACCACAGAAAATCTCAAATTCATTTGTCTCAAATTACATAGGCTAAGATAAAAGACTGAATAGACAACAGCTTGATAAGATGATCTCCAGCAGTCCTAGCTCCGGGAATGAAGTCCGAGCTGATACTCAGGCTGAACCGAGCGTAGGAAATAAACGCAAACACTCGAGTTAGGACATACATACTTATACAGTGTAAGCTAATTCAAGTAAACTGTAATATGATGGCAAGTAACTTAAAGGATGCTTGGGACCACCCATCCTTTAAGGATCCGTTAAACTATTTACTATGTAGTAATATTTCACTATTATAATAGTGTCTATTTTAAAATAAACTTACTTTTAAATAGCATTAAGGCTTTACATTTTCCACCTTAACACGTAATAGTCCCAGTAGTCCATCCAATATCATAGTTCCTCCTAATGGGGAAGCCACCAGAGGATAACACACGGGCTACGGGAGAAAACGAAACTCGTACAAGGCTCGCTAGGGTAGGTGACATGGCCCAACTAGGCAATGCCAGGGTAGATATACCAATTACGCTTCCGGACCGATGGTAGCGCGTAGCTGCTACTACCGCCCACCTCGAACAACACTCCCAAATCAAAGGTGCGCACCAAACAATCACAAAGTAATAGAATGGCATACGAAGAAGTGCGTCCGATAAGAGGTGCTACCTCCTTAGCCCATCGATCGCTCCTATTTTAGCCATATTATGCCAACTCACAGGAGTCAGGTCCACGTACATACCTCTATAGAACGTCACCACAATCCTACTTCATTCTGGAATCTCCACCGCATTCACGGTTGTCAAAGTGGTTTTCGGTATCGAGAGAGAGTACGCCCATATCCAATCCCGGTCTCTTTAAAAACCAACGTTATTATTACCCATGGTTATAAATTTCAAAATGGTTAATATTAAATCAAAATACTTCATTGTAACTTTTAAAAGTGAAGTTATTATATTTACAAATCAAACATCCAAAAATCTCACAAACAAATATCAAACTTCTCAAGGCTTCGCTTATTTAAGTCAAATGCACAAATTTCTGGTCTTGGTATTCAAAATTTACTTTAACAATTAAGTTTAATTACCATTTCAAAATATAACTTATTTTCCAATTTATTTCTTAACTTACCCTTTTTCTCTTAAACCAAACTTCACTTTTCTAAGTCAAGTTATATTCAAAATTTTATTTTTATGCATTTATTTTATTAACCATTTAATTCAAAGAAAATTTAAATAACACCTTATTTATCCATTTTAAATTCAATTTATTATATTTTTTTATTTAACTTGAATTTCATTCCTTTACAAAAATCAAAATTCCAAAATAATTTTAAATTTCAATTTTCAACTTAACCATTCATTTACTTATATATTTAACTTGTATAAAATCACTAACAATCATTTTTAATTCAATTTAAATCAAAATATTATAATATAAAAATTTTAAAATACTTAAAATTTCTCGAGAAATATATATAAATAACGACAGGTCTGTATAATATTTTCTAAACTAGGTCAAGTTATATGGAAAATGTATCATTTCAATCCGTAATTTACGAAAATCCGAGTTCTATCATTTCAAACGCGTAATCTCAAGTTAAATAAATAAATAAATATCATTCAGGCCTATCATTTCAGCCCATAATGATTCTATCTATAGGGAACTTGCAGTGATAAACATGAATAAATAAACAATATAACGACCTAAAATTTAATAGCAGATAATATCACGCATGATGTGAAAATTTTATAACAGGGTTTTAACATCATAAAATTTAAATCACAGGCCAGTAAAATATAACATAACCATTCTACAATTTCACTTGTTATTAAATTACAATTCTATAAGTATGTTTGTCAAGCGTGAACACTCACCTCTATGACGCTGAAGGTTAGATTCAAAACGATATCCACGCTAGAACAAACGTACAGTAGGCACAATCAAATTTTAGCGGAGGTGACGATCAGATTCAAATCTTGAAACAAAACGAATAAAACTAATTACGCAATTTCAATTACGATCATATCAAATTTAATAAAGAAAAACTAAAAAGCTAGATTGAATAAAATGATATGATTAACCAATTACTCGGTCCCTACACCACACGATTTAACCCACATCTCAAGGCTCGGCTGTTTACCATATTCAAGGCTAGAGAAGCACGTACGCAGAGGGATGCTGAGGTATACAGGCTGAGATTTAATTACACACAGGTGGCGCATGCATTAATTTTTTTTTTTATTTATAGCCTGAAACACACAAGCAGTGGGAGATTGGAAAATTTAGGCTGGGGTTAAAACTCAAAGGTGGTGGAGGGCCGAGTACTTGGTGTAGAAAAACAATGGACAAAAGAAACACAAGAAAAAGAAAACGAAAGAAAATAAATAAAAGAAGAAGGAAAATTTTTGCAGCCATTACCTGAAGCAGAGAGCTCACGCAAGAGAAGGATGAAAACAATTCGATGTGGTGATGGAATTAAGTACGTAACTAGTATTTAAGAGGAGGTATTTGCGTTGATTAGGTGAAAAAAAGGCAAGAAAATACAATTTGATTTTTGAAACGGCTATGGCAATTTATTACTATCAATTACAAAGAAGAAAAAGGGAAAGAGGATATCCACGCACGCGAATGACAAGGCAAGTAATCTTTGTTCGAAACAGTAAGATGAAATATGGCATTTATTCCTACTAAATATAAGGAAGCAACGGAAAGGGGATATGTTTACATGCGAATGCTAAGGCACGGTTTGAATTGATTTTTATTAGCCGCGGTAAGAAATTAATGAGCGCGTATTATAGATGCAATAATTAATCGAAACATCTGTCCAAATTTATAACAAAAGTAACGTATATGAATTTTATTCGTTTCTTATTTATTCGCTTCTTATATATTTAGTAAAATACGCCAAAGAATATTTCATCAAATAACACCTCATTTAACGCCAACTAAATAAAACGAGAACGGATATAAACGTACCAATTTAAAACGTGTAATTAAATAGCTTATTTATACACTATTTATTACTAAATTTAAAATTTGATTTGTTTACATTCATTTGATTTATCAATCATTTAACTAAGAAACTAATGTATATACATATAAAAGAACGTAAAATTTTATTTCTTTTTACACAATATTTATTACTTAATTTAAAAAGTTTATAACCAATTTTTTTTTTAAAAAAAACGGAACAGATGTTGTACATACAGTTTAACTAAAAGTTTGGAAGAAGAAAAAGGTAGAAAAAAAGAGGAGGGCATTACAATATTCCTAGCCGTGAGAAATAAAAATGAGAGGACATGTTTTTGCGTGAGAAATAAAGTGAAAAAACTCACGGCAATTAAGTGGAAGAAACGGTCAAGCGATCAATGTTTAAAACGGCAAGAGAAAATGAAGGGTTCGATTCCTATTTAATAAAAAGAATAAGTGAAAAATGAGAACTCTTCCTATCTTCACGTGAATTGATAGGCTACATGAAGGACGGTTATGGATTTTGAGGAATAAGTTAAGGTGGGAAATAAATAAATGATTTCAAGAAAAAAATGGAAAAGAATTAAACAAATAGTTTATTAAGTTGAAACAAGGCTTAAAAATTTACACACAATACCACTAGCTTTGAAAAAATTTCTACCACACTTTAAAACAAATAAAAATTAGTGAATAAAATAAAACAAACTAAAATAAAGTGACAAAGAAAATAAATAGTTATATTTTAGGAAAATAGAAAGATAAATAAAGAAAATAGCTTAATTTATTGAAACTAGCTTAAGAAAATTGCAAACATAATCCACTTAACTTTGGGAAACTACAACTCTTCTTGAAAATGGTTTAAAATAAATCTTTGAGAAAGAAAATAAAGTGAGAATGAGAATAAAATAAGTTCTTAAGAAAAATATAAAAATAAATAAAGAACTTCTTTATTTAATTGAAGTTGGAAATTAGAAATTGTAAACAAAATACAACTGACACTGAAAAATGTCAATTACACTTTTAAAAATGTTTTAAAACAAAAATATATATAAAAATAGTTATTTTACCCCTGAAAAAGTAAAATAGAACATTACATGACCAAATAAAATATTATTTATATAATTTAAAGTAAACAATTTTGTTAAATACAGCAAATTACGCACAATAATTAAAAAGGCATAACTTTCACATTATAAATCAGATTTAAACGAAACGAAAAGCTGTATTCTTAAAATTTTATTTACTTTCAAAAGAAAAGATAAAATTTAAAATTTTAAACTTTTAAATTTTTAAATTTAAAAGTCAAAGTTTGACCATATTGACAAAATTCACATTTCCGGAAAATATTCTATTAATTCATGTGTGGAATTCTAATCCACACCCAAATTTATATTTTAAATCACAAAATTATCTAAATTAAATAAAAAAACATTTATTAAATTTTTTGGGTCGATACATAGATTGTTTGGATGGCAAGCAAAGTGAGAGTAAATGCTAAGAAACAGAAAAGGCATAAGTTAAGGAGAAAGAAGCGTATATATGTTCTTAAATGCAAATGAAAATCAGAAGTTTTGAAATGAGAAATTAATCTTCTGGTACGTGATTTGAAAATGAGAAATACATGGCTACGAAAAGAGTTTGATTGGCTAAAGCAAGAAATAAAGAGGCCATGTAGAAAAAGGCAAGAAATCAAGCAATGACCTGATGGATTTAATTAATTTCTTTCCTTTGTATTAACAGTTGTTCTTAATTATATTGAATTTGTTAAATGTGTACATTTATTATGATTGAATCCTCAAATAAATTCATTCAGATAAGTTTCATTCCTTTATATTACCTTATGAATAAAATATGCATTTCCACTTTAACATTCCTTCCTTATTTTATTACAAAGTTTATTTTTCTTCATATTAAATTACCGAAATTTTATCAAATTTACAATTTTAATTATTAAAAATTTATGGGTCGTTACAATGTCTTGGTCTCGCTTGATGGTTGCTTCATATTGTTGTCTGCGCTTGACCTATAGACACCATGATTACCTCTCTAAGCTGCTTGCCTTCTTTACCGTCTAGTCTAACTTGGCCAACTCTAGATATAGCCGAGTCAGAAAACTAGAGAATAACATATAAAGTTATATTATTAATGTTAATTATAGAAGTATATTGTATGAAATATAAACCATATATATGTATAATTAAATAATATATATTTTTAGGAAAGCTAGCCGGCTTTAAAGTGGGTCGTTTACTTCATAAATGAAATAAGGAACAGGTGTTTGGCAGATGCGTTGAAACAACTTAAAAAGTACAAGCCCATGGGAAAGTAGAAAAACCTATAATACTATGCATACCATGCTACTCCTCCTCGGAAGATGATGTATCACTCCGAACTTTAGAAGAGGCAAGCAAATGACAAGAAAGTATCCAGAAAAAAGAAAAACTAGAGAAGGAACAAAATCCACCGAATCAGCTCCATATAATACTTCCTATCCCAATTGACATTTTCCAACATGGAATTGTCACTATCACCCAGATCGCTCAAAGCACATGAAGAAAGCACTTCATCATCATTCTAATAGAACGGACGTTTCTCCTCACCTTTAACTACTACATACTTGAAAAGTGTCCATTAGTTGGCTTGTATCTCATTTTTGAACACATATGGCCCTAAGTTCGCTCAGGACAACTCCGTCAAAAATCAATAGAGGGATGGTGCCACTGTCGGTTCCACTAGGGTTAGGCAACAACACCCTTGGAAGGAGAAACCACAGTTGATGGCGAACTAAATAATATATATATATTAACAAAAAATAAATAATTATATCTAAAATAGGCGACATTCCAAATCTGTCTTCTATATAAAAAAATTAATTTTTTTAAATTTTAAATGAATGTATATATATAACCAATCTAGCTTGTGATAGCACTAATACATATTAGAATCATCACCTAACTAATGATATAATAATAATATATAATTAAATATTGCTCAAAAAATTATAAACTATAATACGTAAAACATACCTAAGAACTAATGCATTGAAGCACAGCTTAAATAGATGAACTCTCTTCTTTGAAAACTTTTCGATTCGGTAGATTACTAATCCTTGAACCATTGACCTTCGATAATAGGATAGTGATCGACTTCTAATTGATTTGAGCTTGATATGATCGAGTACCTAAGGAGTGATTTCGACTGGAGATGGAATGATAGAGTGGCAGCTAAAAAGTTTTTTTCAATTAGGGTAAAGGATGTTTAAATATTGGATGAAAGAGAGAAAATAGTGGATTATGTCTCATACCAATTCTCCAAAAATCGAGCCATCCAAATCCAACACCTAAACCCTAATTTTGCTTACCCCTTATTGCCATATTGCAGCCAAAGTTCTCACTATCACGATGAGCCAAAATCCAATTTATTCCCAAAGAAATTTTATTTAATTAAATCTACTTTAATCGCTTATTGATATCGTATGTCGATTGATATATTTATATCTATTATAAATATATTCAATAATATTTATTCCTCAAATCACAATCAAAGTTTTATAATTAATATTTCACAAACATTAATTAATTTATACCAACTATAACTAATTGAATCATTTAGTCAAAAAAGAATTCATCGTTTCGGTCGTGTGACTTGTCAGGGGTAAATTTGGTCAGCGATTAATATTGAACTACTCGAGTACTTACGTACACATGTCACTTAGTAGGTAGTGTTACATTTTGGTCAAATGTACCGCTTATTTGCTTTCGATAAAATCCAATTTCACTTTGCTAAGCATTACTCATTTGTGACTTTTATTTACACCAGTTCTCTTTGTTAAAACTATATCACTTAGGACTAATGAAATTTGGTAATGGTCAAAATTCTAGTATTTCCATATTTAACACTGTAGTCCAAATACAAAGTTCTTTGTTCAATAACAACACTTATTATTAATCCAAATGCTCTGGCTAAAGACTTTGTCTTTTATTTGACTTAAGTTGATCATGATACTAACTCCGTATAACTGAGGAGATGAATCCTTTCTTGAATAATGTTTCACTTTCAATACAGCCACTCGATCCAACTATAGTCACTCAGTGGATGTTATGCAATGATTTGAAAATAAACAAAGAGTTTCATATTGAAGATCGATGGTATTCTCAAGTCAAGAGAACTGTGTAAATCAATCACAATGATATTTTCTACTTAGCCTTAGTTATATTAACCAATAGAAAATTATTAAGTGAGTCATTCCATAGTTATCCACTAATTATCAGTACTTAACCCCAACATATCTCCAGTAGTCATTTGTAATAGCATTACCCAATATTCGGAGAGCATTATGTAATTTAGTTTCAATAGATACGTTGATATCTAGTCTCGACACATTTTCACTAGGAACACTTAAAATGGTATATTTGTTTTCATTATGGTAAATTACTTATGGTTACAATACTTTGTAAGTATTATCATAAAAACATATCATTTATGGATTTTTTTATTAAATATACTTATAGTTAAATAATTAATATAATACATTATATCAAATATATAATAGAAAGAAAATGCCTTTTACTTGGAATAGGTTTGGTTATCGTGTCATATATATGTAACGAAATATATAATTTCCCACAGGTCATACCCTTAGCTCTATTAGCCATACCGTCAATAATTTTCCCTTTGCCTTTTTCCTCGACGGATAGTCCTTTCCTTGGTCACCCAAAAGCATAAACCTGCGCTAAAAGCTCTGGGCAGTCCTTCTTAAGATGCTCCATCTTATCCCACTTACATCACTTCACTTTTCAAAGTTTCTTCGACACTAGACATTTCATAGTATAGTGCCCATTTTATCCACATTTATAGTAGACCACTTCTGCAATAATAACCTCACTACCTTTTCTCTTTGGCATTCTCTTCTTGCTTTTGATATATGTGTTAAACATCTTCTTCCGCTCTACTTTGGTCATTGTCCCCATTTTTCTCTACTCCGGTACATCCTATTATAGCTTGAAGCCATGTCAACTACAAACTCAAATGGAGATGCTAAACGAGCCATTACCTTATGGTCAAGACTGTAGTTCAAACCCCAAATGAACTTTTCGTTTTTCTTCGTTAGTGGCTTAATGATCTCCCTGTCGTACTTAGCCAAAGAGTTAAACTTCTGGAGGTATCCCTCCATGGTAAAGTCGCCTTATTTTAGATCAATCGATTCTCTTAATAGCACGCTCAATCGAGACTCTGATATAAAATAAGCCTTGAACCTTTCTTTAAAATGATGGGTCTCCTTCCTCGTAAACATCTTCCCTTCCAAGTTTCTATAGACCTTGTTCATTCTTGATAAGTCCTCTCTCACTACTGTAGGCCTAGGCCTAACCACCTTCACTTTTTCTCCCTTATCGTATGAAACATAAACACCCTAAACAAAGCATTCACATCCATGTCAACAGCATTTTTGGGCTGCACAGCTTCCTCCCTTTTCGCACTTGGGACTTCCCAATATTTTCTCCATTGGTCTACATGCTATTAGCCTCCCTTCTTGCACTTGTCTCTTCTATCGTAACTTGCCTATCAAATCCATCTTGCCTTTTCTGTTAAGCAATTCTTCATTAAAAATAATAATATATGGAGTGAAACAGTATTAGAAGAGTAGATATGTGTGTGTATACACATCTCTCTACATCTATTCAGCAAAGTAAAAGTATGTTATATACATATGCATGTATGTATATGCACATATAATAGCGTATACCCTCCCTAAGTTGTTCTCTATTTTTAGCATTGTTTTACTTAAGTGTACTTAACCTGTGCTCTGATATTGACTATAACTGCCCCCACTTTGAAACCAAAAAGTAACGCTGATAATGTTGCAGTTATCACCAGAATAATTTCCAAGCAACATAAATGGATTATGTATATTCATAAATAATTTAAGTAAACAAAGAAGATGAACATTTTTATTACATATAGCATATTTCAAAAATTTATTACATGCATGGTTTTCCAGATTAACCCAAAAGTCATGCCTAAGCATGGGTTAAATAAAAATAGAAAATAACATAGTACTACTTCATATGAACTCATAAAACTACGAAAACATCATTCTTTATTTTCTAATAAAGCCTCTTACTCCCCCATCGTTCTGAATAACGTGACGCCTAAAATAAAAACTACCTGAGCCCATCAAATCAACCTACTCAAATGGGTACCATGAGTTCATTGGAACAGGGTTAGCACGTAATGAAAGTCATGATGAATTTCAAAAATAATTTCCTTGTTGGATTGGGCCTAAAAAATCTAATTTATTTAGAACAATTCTAAATTTTATTTGAATAAATCTCTTATTTTATTTAAATTTATAGATTATATACAATTTTATTTAATTTATATGCTTAACATATATACAAGTACATATATATATATATATATATATATATATATATATATATATCTGTATGTGTATGCATGTGTAACGTAACATCCTGTGCAAAGTATAACATACCTGTGTACAGATGTTGGGATTTACATCGTAATGGACACATTAGCTCATCCGATGTGTATTATATATTGTTCAAATATATGTATGTATGTAAATTTGTTATTTATCTAAATATTATAAATCTACATTTATATACATACGTATAAATATAGCTTGTGTACAAAAGTAAATTATTAATTATTTGTATATATATGTGTACTATTGTAATACATATTAAAATAATATATATATACACACATAATATTAAAAGTTTTCTTAAATATGAACTAATATGTGTATACATAAATATATGTATTACAAAGATAATCATATTTATAATATCCATATATATATATTTATAATTCTATAAATATATTAATAAATTAAATAAAAATTATTTTTAATTTTTAAACACTTCCAGATCAAATGCACAACACAACATAATTTTATATAAATTTTATTATGATTATTTATATATAAATAAATTAATTAATCAAAAATAATAAATTATTAATAAAAAATATTTTTGAGATATATTATTTGAATTTTATTGTTTCATAAACTCTAGCATGATATTTTTAGGCTTGGTTAAAATTTATTTTTTGTAAATTAATTATTTTCGAAGGTGTGCTATAATATTTTTTTAAAATATAAACATTATTTTCAAATTCTCATTTTTTGGGGGAGAGTTTATTTCATGACAAAATAATTTTATAAAGTTTAAAATTTAATTTTTCAAACATATTTTATATTATATAATTTATTTAGCTAGTGTATTAATTTAAATAATATATAATAATTGTAAATTATTCTTTAAAAATAAATTACAGTTGTCGAAAATTATGATTAATGTAAATATACAATTTCAAAATATGTGAGCGATTATTAACATGATATGATGACATAATTAAATACAAACCATATAACTATAATAAAGTGACATATTAACATGTATATATTAATTAATAAATTAATAATTAATAAAAATAAAAATATTTAGCTATGCATATTTTATCAATATGAGAAAAAACAATTGTTGTTTAATGAATACATACATATAAATAGTCTAGTTTGTGACAACATCAATACATATAAGAATCGTCACCTAACCGACAATATAGTAATAATGTATATGAACACTAAAATATTGTTTAGAAATTATAAACCATATAATACAGTATAAACATACCTAAAACTAATGCCTCGAAGCATACCTAATAATGATAAACTCTCCCTCTCTCTTTTGTAAACTTTCAGATTTGACAGACTACTAATACTTGAATCATAGACCTTTGACTATGCTATAGTAGTTCTATTTTTAATCAATTTGATTTGGATTTACTTAAGCTCCTATAGGATAAAATCAAACAACAGTGGAGGCGATAGTGGTAGCCAAAAAGATCCTCAACAACTAGGGTTACAGTTGTGTTAAATAATGGATAAAAATGGAAAAGTTATGGATCATATTTCATATCAATTGCCATTAAATCTAAGCCATCCATCTTAAACTCTTCTTATCTATACTTAGCTGCACTATATAGCCCAAATAATAGCTGAAATGTTCAGTCTACCATCATGGACCAATATCTCACTTATGCCTAAATAAATATTATTGATTAAATCTAATTTAATTGCTTATTGATATCGCATATTGATCGATACATTTATAACTATTATAAATACATACAGTTCCCCAATTCATATTCAAAATTTTATAACTAATATATTATATTAACTAATTTTAACAATTATAAACAAACTGAATCGTCGAACCTAAAAAGAATTCATCGTTTCGGTTGTATGACTCGTTATATGTAAATTTGGTCAGCGACTAACATCGAACTATTCGAACATTAACGCTCACATGTCACTTAGCAGGTGGTGTGATATTTTGGTCAAATTTATCGGTTACTTAATTTTGATAAAATCCAAGTACACTTAATTAAGCGTTACCCGATTGTGACATTTTATTTACACCAATTCTCTTTATCAAAACTATATCACTTTAAACTTATAAATTTGGTAATGTTAAAAATTCTAACATTTTCCATATTTAGCTCTATCCAAACGCAAAGTCCTTGGTTCAATAATGATAACTATTGTTAACCAAACTACTCTCACTAAGGACATTGACTTTGAGTTGACTTGAGTTGACCATGACATTAACCCTAAATAACCGAGGAGATGAATCCTCTCTTGAATAATGTTTCATCTCCAATGCTTCCACTCGACCCAAATATAGTCACTCGATGGGCGACGTGCCATGATTTCACTATAATTAAAGCAGAGTTTTCAAACTGAAGATCCATAGTATTCTCAAGTCGAGTGAACTATGTAAATCAGACACGTTGATATTTTATATTTGACCTTAGTTATATTAACCAACAAAAAACTATCGAGTGAGTCAGTCCATAGTTATCCAGTGTCTATCAGTATGTAACACCTAGGTGTCCCAGTAGTTACGAGTAATTTACTGCCCAACATTTATAGACCGTTACATACTATAGTCTTAACATAACATCGATATCCAATCTCGATGCAACTTGACTAGAAACATTTAAAATGGCATGTTTATTTTCATTATGATAAATTACACATGATTACAACACTTTTTAATTACTATCACAAAACTTACCATTTATGGATTTTCTATTAAATATATTGTTAATTAAATTGATTAATTAATATAACACATTATATCAAGTACATAATATATAGAAAACTCCTTATTTCAATTAAGATTGGTGAACGAGTTAGATGTATTTAACAAATTACATAATTACCCTTAGGGCATACACCTAACACTATTAATCTCCTACTTGCACTTGGAGTCAATTATGGAATTTGTAACAAACCGAATTCCAGTGGGTCTGGATTTTTTTGCGAAAATGCTAAAATCGAAGCCCACTGAAGCCCGAGTTGGGTTTCTGGCATCCTGCAAATTGGCAAAGACAAATACATCGGAGCTCAGATAAATATCTCATAGTGGAACTGACTAAAATATAACGGTAAGTAAATACTTACCAATATAATAACACTTTCTAAATAAGCTTCTCAAAGCTGGAAAGTCTATGCCATCTACCTAACCTGTAGGATGTTATGAGGAGGAGATCGAAACTAAAGTTGTGGTGAATGGACAAAATATATACTTCTAAGCTTAATTCTACATATACTGTTTTATTTTCGTTTACTATTATATTAGATTCACTGGGTTTATAATACTCTCGCCTCTATGCTTGAATCGTGCCCATCTACTCCCTAGTAGATTAAAACCAAATAACTGATATATATGTCGTTATATGCCCAATGACCGCATTGGTTCTAGGTACTACTCATAGTAACTTTCGAATCCACCTCGCAAAGGACTCCATCGTCTTGCTTCTATGGCGTTCTGTGACTACATCTATAAAGGACTGCCTTATAAGGCCTATAATGAGACGCCTCACCTCTATGCTCACAATAACAAAGAGTATTAAAAGAAATACTGTCTGTTATTACGAAGAATAAGGCTGGATAGGAGCGGCCATCCGTAGTTAGGCCTTACACTAATATTGGTTACCTCGATAGGAGTAGTATATATTTTTAATTTTTTTTCCTTTTTCTCATCTCTTATTTATTTACTCCCATCGACATATCCAATTTTCAGTATAAAACGAACTACGATGGTTCATAATAGTTTAGGACAATAAATATAATAACAACATAGATAATTAAAATGCGGAACATAGGTAAATGAAAAGCCTCATATATATATAATAACTGATGTCAGTTACAATACATTTGATACAGTACATATGATACAACTACAACTGCCGACTCTGGAAGTTACATATACAAGTACATTATCGTAAATAATATACATGAATGTACAACATCCTATACTATGACAACATCTACTCCAAATGATATAAAGAAACTTCATAGCTCAAGCTGCAATCCAAAGTAAGATATCAACAACCTGTAAATACTCGGTCTGACCCGAGTATTAAATTCAAAAGAAAATAATACACGGGTGAGTCTAATTCAAACTCAGTTATTAGTGCACAGAAGCAATAATAATTAAATAAAAATTAGACGACAGTCAAAATAAATTCACATATCCGATCCTTTAACAAGAAATCGGATAACGGTGAATATAACATGTATAGTGTTAAACAACAATATAGAAAACTCAAATTATCAACAAAGATAGAAAAAAAGGATTATTAATGAAGGTAATTTAATAGAACATCAGAATTGCCTAATAGGCGGTTAACATCAAAATCTAATTATTAATAAATAACTAGAAACTCATAATCTAATAATCACATAGATAATTAGATAACAACAAAATGATCAAATGAAACTAAATAAATTTAAACAATTGAATTATCACTTAAAAACGTCAATTCTAATTGGCTGCAGTACACGCTAACGTGTACTGCCTCGCCAATATGGCACATGAAATACGCAAAAGATCAATGGATCAAAAGTAATTGAAATATCAATAAAAGCAATACCGTGTGGCTGCAGTTCACGCTTGCGTGCACTGCCTCGCCACTACAGTGATGATGTACCCAACGAATACCGCGTGGTTGCAGTTCATGCTTGCGTGCACTGCCTTGCCACTACAGTGATATGTACACAATGAAAATTCACAAGCAAACACAAGATCAAACCCGAGTTATCGGATTCCACTCAAGTGCAATAAAATAATGCCAAAGTGAAATACAGTGACCAAATACAGACGAATACCATGCATTAATGCAATGCATCAGTTTCGTGAATAAAGACAGTGGACAGTACAAAAGACACCAACCCATAAACCGAATGCAAAAGGTCAATGTTCGTGACTCAATTCAACTGCAGCAGCAAAACACAATGCAGAATGACATGAACACTAGTGTACATGTGAACCCCAATTGTGTAAGTGTAAGCATCATTTCCCAAGTTAAGGCCATAAGCAACAGATTTACCCAATTCGAAATCAAGTGATAAAATCAGGTCAGAGTCTAATAATATCAGAACAAGTTGTAGCCATAAGCTACTGACCAGAGTCAAAGGAAACCAAAAGCAACAACAACATATACCGCAATTCCCCAATAGAAAAATGCAGTTTAAATTAAACTGCAATGAGCCAGTCAATTAGGCCTTAAGAGTTTCAATAATTCAAAATATTTTCAGCTAGCCAAAATCAGTCAATTACTCCAACCCAAATACAAGCGAAATAATCGATCTGTAATTATCACAAAGGCACAAGTCACACCTAAAACAACTCAAGCTCAATCCAAATCCAATAATATATATTCATAGACACATATAAATATATGTATGCCTATATATGCAGACTTGAATAAACAGGCGACCCCATGATGAACTTGTACGCAAAGGCCAGTGAACAACTAAATGAAACTGGACCAAGATCAACGCAAATGCAAACTATATCATACCTGATACTATGACAACATGGATGTAAGCAAATACATCTAATTCTAAATGACAAGATTAAAGTCAAGATCAATGCCATCAGTTAAAGGCTAAAGTCATGGAATTGCATAAACAAGTTCAAGTGTGCTACAAGGAAATTGCAAAATGAATCTGGATAGTGCAAATATGATACTCGACTGGACAGCCTCACAATGAAATGGCCGTATTCAAAACTTGATTCAAGGAACTACATGATTAACAAGTATGCAATTGAATGCAACGTGAACCAACAGTGCACTAATAAGGTTAACAAGACTTGGCCTGTATATGAAGATGGTAAAACAAGTGCAACACAATGTGACAGTGGGCAAAGTCGAAGCTATAACACAAGACCATATGTAAAGAAGGGTGCAATGAAGACTGTAGGCCATGGTTACAGCAATAATTCCAATCAAAATCGAACTAAAATTATTTTCGCACAATCAAGCTTTCAAACCAAGTCCAAAAACAACTGCAGTTCAACGAAAATGTCACCTGCAGCTCGAATTTAAATTGGCCAGATAATGCCATCGCATAAACAAATTCCTGGTCGATTCAAAGGCATATAATCGAACAAGTTCAATAATCAACAAAATCATAGTGACCGAAGTCGACTAAAAATCAACAAATTCCCAAATACATGATGACCAAGAAACCTCGTTACAGCATTTTAACAAAATCAAATGGCCAAGAAATATCAAGTCACGAATACACACAATTTTATACGAATCGAAAACATCAAAATTTTCCCTACAACCCGAGGTAGAACTAGATGTGAGTAATTAAAATTACTCACCTTTCTCACGACGAATTGAAGCAGAGACGACCCCAATTTCCCGAAAACCCTAACTTGGGACGAAGGAGCGAAAGCCCTCATTTTTGATCGAATGAAGAATTTTTTTTTTTTTCTTGTGGCCGCCATATTTTATTCTCGTTCGTATCCTTTAGGTTGAGGTTTAGGGCGAGTAATAAAAATGGAGACAGGAGTAACGGGTTTGCCTTTTGAAATCACGGCACTAAGTAAAATAGAAAATGTGGGCCAAGATCCAATTGAAGCCCGCAAAACACTTCAACAAATTTTCAAAAGAATTTCAGCGTGATTAAAACTCCCAAAAATAATTAGCTAATTGATTTAACGTCTAATGACGATAACAAATTAACAAGAAAACTTCCGGGTTGTTATAGTCTCCCCTCCTCAAAGGAATTGCGTCCCCGCAATTTTCATAATTAAAGACGTCAATAACAATTATTTCTCTTACATAAACTGGTTAAGCTAGAAAAATAATGTCAGGAATACAAACGCCAAAGAAATCTTTTAATTTCATAAAAGGAATTCACAAATTCTCAACAAAGTCTAATTATCAATAGATAATTCAGAAAACAGCAAAACTGAATAAGTAATATTCAATTATCAATTTGATAATTAGAATACAGAAATCACCAAACAGCAATATATAATTATCGATACGATAATAATAAGATAGCAAAATCTAATTATCAACAAAGATAATTAGGAAACACAAATCACAAAACGCAAAAACGCAATTATCTAGTTACCAAATGGTAATCAGAAAACAACAAAAGTCTAATTAGCAAAAACGATAATCAGAATTCTCAAATCAACAATTATTTGATTATCTCAAGCGATAATCAAATCTCAAATCAACAAATATTTGATTATCAAAAACGATAATCAAAAATCAACAAATATTCGATTACCAAAAACGATAATCAAATCAACAATTATTCGATTATCAAAAACGATAATCGAATCAACAAATCAACAATTATTCGATTATCAAAAACGATAATCAAATCAACAAATATTCGATTATCAAAAATGATAATCAAATCAGTAATTATTCGATTATCAAAAACGATAATCAAATCAACAAATATCTAATTATCAAAAATGAAAATGATAATCAAATCAATAATTATTCGATTATCAAAAACAATAATCAAATCAACAAATATCTAATTATCAAAAATGATAATCAGAAACAACAAATATTCGATTATCAAAAACGATAATCAAATTAACAAATATCCGATCATCAAAAACGATAATCAGAACTCATATCAACAATTATTCGATTATCAAAAACGATAATCAAATCAACAAATATCTAATTATCAAAAATGATAATCAGAAACAACAAATATTCGATTATCAAAAACGATAATCAAATCAACAAATATCCGATTATCAAAAACGATAATCAGAACTCATATCAACAAATATTTGATTATCAAAAATGATAATCAAATCAACAAATATCTAATTATCAAAAATGATAATCAGAAACAACAAATATTCGATTATCAAAAACGATAATCAAATCAACAAATATTCGATTATCAAAAACGATAATCAAATCAACAAATATCCGATTATCAAAAACGATAATCAGAACTCATATCAACAAATATTCGATTATCAAAAACGATAATCAAATCAACAAATATCTAATTATCAAAAATGATAATCAGAAACAACAAATATTCGATTATCAAAAACGATAATCAAATCAACAAATATTCGATTATCAAAAACGATAATCAAATCAACAAATATCTGATTATCAAAAACGATAATCAGAACTCATATCAACAAATATCCAATTACCTGCAGATAATCGGAACAACAAATATCTAGAATCAATTAAGATAATCTAGAAAATCAACATAAAAGGTGGATCGATCCCAACAAATGGCGAGTTTTTAAGCTACGCCGCACGTGCGTCAACATATGGCCGAAGCCTACCAAGTACCCAACATAATTTTGGCGCCCAACAAATGACCCGAAGGTCCAACATATGACCCGAAGGTCCGGTACTGGTATTGACCAGAAGGTCCAACATATGACCCGAAGGTCCAACATATGACCCGAAGGTCCAACATATATTCAATTAACGAGTCCGGAATTAACCGAAGAAGCAAACGCACATGTCCCATACCATGTGTTTTACTAAATCGTTTGATTCTCTTCATCGTTTCCTTGAACGTGTGAAATCATCAAAATCATCAAACCGCAAATGTTTCAATTAACGAGTCCGGAATTAACCGAAATAGCAAACGCTCATGTCCCATACCACGAGTTTTACTAAATCGTTTGATTCTCTTCATCGTTTCCTTGAAAGTGCAAAATTGTGTATTCAAAAATAACATTTCACATTCTCAAACGGACAAGTCCGGAATTAAGCGAATCAGTAAAAGAAAGGGGTCATAATTCTCGATTTTTCTGAAACGTTTAAGTCACTTTCTCATTCTTCTGAAAACGCAGATTGTAAAAATTCTGAAAACAATTTCATTTATTTCATAAAAGTAATAATTTACATTCTCAAACGAACAAGTCCGGAATTAAGCGAATCAGTAAAACAAAGGGTTCATAGTCCTCGATTTTGCTGAATCGTTTAAATCGCTTCCTCATTCTTTTGAAAGCATAAACTATCAAAATTTTGAAAAACAATTTTTTTTTTAAACGCTTTCTATAATCACGTGATTAAATCAGCAACATAAGTAGCAACTTCAACAAAGAAATGGTACTTTTTAAAACAACATAAAACTAATCTCAAAATCAGCATTGCGGGATAGCCGCTTGAAAATCCACTTTAAAATATGACGGATACTGAAGTCAAAGCGACAGTAAAAAATTTTTTACGTCAAAATCTCATCAAATAATTTGCATCAAAATATAATATCAGTGAAATTTCATTCATTAAAAATGTCAACAAAACACTGTGCTTCAAAATTTAGCACAAGTGTTAAAATCCCGTTATAAAATAACGGCAACAAAATACGTTTCATAACCAAGCATCGGTTCAACGTAAAATTAATGCATTAACGTGCAACTTAAATTTGCACGTATACTGCAAAAAGAACAAAGAAATCATTCGAATATATATCTTCAATGAAGATAATTCAAAACAATCAAAATCTAATCAACATGTGATTAGCATCAAAGAAAACCAGCCAAAATTTCAACAAATCAAATCCACTGATTAAACAACATAATGAAATTAAATTCATTCTCATATTTTGGTTTTTAAATCAAAATAATTATCAGCTGTACTCAGCGAAGCAGTCTTACTGTTTCCGCTACGCACTCTGATAAACAAAACACAATTCAATCAATTCATCAAAACACCAATTTACTTTTATTTTAAATAAAGATATTTAAAAATTTCATCAAAATTTCAAAACTTTAGTTTTGACTCAAAGCACACTAAAATATCGACAAATAGTTGTAACACATGTTCCATCTAAGTTATGATTTATATTATGTCCATAAACCCCAAGCTCTGATACCAACTGAGACGCCCCACCTCTATGCTCACAATAACAAAGAGTATTAAAAGAAATACTGTCTGTTATTACGAAGAATAAGGCTGGATAGGAGCGGCCATCCGTAGTTAGGCCTTACACTAATATTGGTTACCTCGATAGGAGTAGTATATATTTTTAATTTTTTTTTCTTTTTCTCATCTCTTATTTATTTACTCCCATCGACATATCCAATTTCCAGTATAAAACGAACTACGATGGTTCATAATAGTTTAGGACAATAAATATAATAACAACATAGATAATTAAAATGCGGAACATAGATAAATGAAAAGCCTCATATATATATAATAACTGATGTCAGTTACAATACATTTAATACAGTACATATGATACAACTACAACTGTCGACTATGGAAGTTACATATACAAGTACATTATCGTAAATAATATACATGAATGTACAACATCCTATACTATGACAACATCTACTCCAAATGATATAAAGAAACTTCATAGCTCAAGCTGCAATCCAAAGTTAGATATCAACAACCTGTAAATACTCGGTCTGACCCGAGTATTAAATTCAAAAGAAAATAATACACGGGTCAGTCTAATTCAAACTCAGTTATTAGTGCACAGAAGCAATAATAATTAAATAAAAATTAGACGACAGTCAAAATAAATTCACATATCCGATCCTTTAACAAGAAATCGAATAACGGTGAATATAACATGTATAGTGTTAAACAACAATTCAGCAAACTCAAATTATCAACAAAGATAGAAAAAAAGGATTATTAATGAAGGTAATTTAATAGAACATCAGAATTGCCTAATAGGCGGTTAACATCAAAATCTAATTATTAATAAATAACTAGAAACTCATAATCTAATTATCACATAGATAATTAGATAACAACAAAATGATCAAATGAAACTAAATAAATTTAAACAATTGAATTATCACTTAAAAACGTCAATTCTAATTGGCTGCAGTACACGCTAACGTGTACTGCCTCGCCAATATGGCACATGAAATACGCAAAAGATCAATGGATCAAAAGTAATTGAAATATCAATAAAAGCAATACCGTGTGGCTGCAGTTCACGCTTGCGTGCACTGCCTCGCCACTACAGTGATGATGTACCCAACGAATACCGCGTGGCTGCAGTTCACGCTTGCGTGCACTGCCTTGCCACTACAGTGATATGTGCACAATGAAAATTCACAAGCAAACACAAGATCAAACTCGAGTCATCGGATTCCACTCAAGTGCAATAAAATAATGCCAAAGTGAAATACAGTGACCAAATGCAGACGAATACCATGCATTAATGCAATGCATCAGTTTCGTGAATAAAGACAGTGGACAGTACAAAAGACACCAACCCATAAACCGAATGCAAAAGGTCAATGTTCGTGACTCAATTCAACTGCAGCAGCAAAACACAACGCAGAATGACATGCACACAAGTGTACATGTGAACCCCAATTGTGTAAGTGTAAGCATCATTTCCCAAGTTAAGGCCATAAGCAACAGATTTACCCAATTCGAAATCAAGCGATAAAATCAGGTCAGAGTCTAATAATATCAGAACAAGTTGTAGCCATAAGCTACTGACCAGAGTCAAAGGAAACCAAAAGCAACAACAACATATACCGCAATGCCCCAATAGAAAAAATGCAGTTTAAATTATACTGCAATGAGCCAGTCAATTAGGCCTTAAGAGTTTCACTAATTCAAAATATTTTCAACTAGCCAAAATCAGTCAATTACTCCAACCCAAATACAAGCGAAATAATCGATCTGTAATTATCACAAAGGCACAAGTCACACCCAAAACAACTCAAGCTCAATCCAAATCCAATAATATATATGCATACACACATATAAATATATGTATGCCTATATATGCAGACTTGAATAAACAGGTGACCCCATGATGAACTTGTACGCAAAGGCCAGTGAACAACTAAATGAAACTGGACCAAGATCAACGCAAATGCAAACTATATCATACCTGATACTATGACAACATGGATGTAAGCAAATACATCTAATTCTAAATGACAAGATTAAAGTCAAGATCAATGCCATCAGTTAAACTCCAAAGTCATGGAATTGGATAAAGAAGTTCAAGTGTGCTACAAGGAAATTGCAAAATGAATCTGGATAGTGCAAATATGAGACTCGACTGGACAGCCTCACAATGAAATGGCCGTATTCAGAACTTGATACAAGGAACTACATGATTAACAGGTATGCAAGTGAATGCAACGTGAACCAACAGTGCACTAATAAGGTTAACAAGACTTGGCTTGTATATGAAGATGGTAAAACAAGTGCAACACAATGTGACAGTGGGCAAAGTCGAAGCTATAACACAAGACCATATGTAAAGAAGGGTGCAATGAAGACTGTAGGCCGTGGTTACAGCAATAATTCCAATCAAAATCGAACTAAAATTATTTTCGCACAATCAAGCTTTCAAACCAAGTCCAAAAACAACTGCAGTTCAAAGAAAATGTCACCTGCATTTCGAATTTAAATTGGCCAGATAATGCCATCGCATAAACAAATTCCTGGCCGATTCAAAGGCAAATAATCGAACAAGTTCAATAGTCAACAAAATCATAGTGACCGAAGTCGACTAAAAATCAACAAATTCCCAAATACATGATGAACAAGAAACCTCGTTACAGCATTTTAACAAAATCAAATGGCCAAGAAATATCAAGTCACGAATACACACAATTTTATACGAATCGAAAACATCAAAATTTTCCCTACAACCTGAGGTAGAACTAGATGTGAGTAATTAAAATTACTCACCTTTCTCACGACGAATTGAAGCAGAGACGACCCCAATTTCCCGAAAACCCTAACTTGGGACAAAGGAGCGAAAGCCCTCATTTTTGATCGAATGAAGAATTTTTTTTTTTTTGAGGCCACCATATTTTATTCTCGTTCGTATCCTTTAGGTTGAGGTTTAGGGCGAGTAATAAAAATGGAGACAGGAGTAACGGGTTTGCCTTTTGAAATCACGGCACCAAGTAAAATAGAAAATGTGGGCCAAGATCCAATTGAAGCCCGCAAGACACTTCAACAAATTTTCAAAAGAATTTCAGCCTGATTAAAACTCCCAAAAATAATTAGCTAATTGATTTAACGTTTAATGACGATAACAAATTAACAAGAAAACTTCCGGGTTGTTACATATAATATAGATGTTCAGTCGTCTACTGTGAAAACTTAAAACTGCGTCAGCACTAGTCTATTCTAATGCTCGGACATCCATAATGTACCACCCAGTGCGTACCCTGAGGACTATACGTAATCGTTCTGTCTACTCCCTGAATCCTACTTAGTAAGGTCTACCTTGTACGGAACCCAGTCGGCGATTTTCGATTTCTGTAAAGGACTGCCTCGTTAGGCCTATAATACAAATATTCTATTTCTGTATAGGATTGCCTCGTTAGGTCTATAATATGGATATTCTGTTTGGTCTATTTCTTTACTTATCGTGGCAATAGCCCCCAGCAGCCACCCCTCAACTAATGGAAAGACCTCTAAAGAGCTAATGGCCATGCTCTACTTCAAACACTCTAAACATCCAATTGGCTGCTCCCCTCATCCAATGCTCGATAGTGAAAGTATCATTGGACTGTTGGTTTAACTCTAGCCTTTCCCGAACTCTCTCTTGGTTTTGATGCGGGCCCGTTATCCGCATGGGACTATCCTTTTAGGTCCTACCCACTAAACTTACTTGTAAGTACTGGGACATACAAATATCCTACTCCAAACATCAACCCCTTTTGACTACATACAATGGTCCCTCCATGTAAAAAGCAGTCAAGACATACTCTTTGGAAGGAATACCTACAGACCTACCTCTAGAGGACCGCTTCCCTACGCCTACCCCAGAGGGCCATCCTAGAGTACCCTCACGTCCCGTTGAAGTCTCATACTTCCTTCTAGCCCAAAATAACTAAGTTGGACATGCTTCCTCTATGGTGAAATCTTTGATGAGCTATTTCGTTAGGCTCTTCATCCTTTGGGCTGCTCCAAAAGCATCTCACTCTTTTATTAGATCCTAAGTCTAATATTTTAATTTGTGTTTAGTTTACTTTTCTTATTTTGTTGGCTACTTAATTTACCCTAATTAAAATAATCTTCTCCCATCCTCACCTAAATGTTGTGAGACTATCAGTTCGTGACTGAAAGGGAATGCTATTGGTAAGAGCCACTTCTATTTTCTTGCTTATTAACTCAGTTTAAGTCGTAAGTTTATTAAAATAAGCCTCTTTTATGATATCTGCTCTAATTCTTATTAACTCAATTTAAGTCTTAAATAAGCCTTTTCCGTTCTTTCTACTTAATTATAACCTACGTTATAATTTTACGTGTAATTGTCACTTTTATCTTCTTTTATAATTTGTATATTATAAATATAATTATTAGCATCTCTTTTCTATTCTAGTCTGACTTCTTCAATCATGATGTTCAGTTCTCTTTAATTCTCTTATATTATATGGCAATCTTGGCTTGGGACTACGTCCGATAATCATAAATAACTGGTTCATTTTTATTCTATTTTCTGCGCAGTAAATGCAGATCTTGGTATCTTACTGTTTATGGCTTCTAGTCTTATCTAATAATTAACTTGATTCCTTCAACTCTTTACTTTATTTTCTTATATTATAGGAAGTAGTTCTATTCTATTTGGTTGGTTACGGAAACTGTACTAAAAATCCATTTCCATATTTTAATACTAAATAATGCTATAAACAATAATCCACAACTGCAAGATATTTCTTTTATTATTTGTTTACTTTTTGGATAGTGCAAAATACAGTGGTTTCTCTATTTTACACTAATTTCCTTTTTCATTCTTTTATTCTTTCAATTATGTTTATCGTTATCTTTATAAATATTAAACTATAGAAATGTATCCTATTTTCAAACCAACCAATTTATCTTTCACTTATTTCCAAATCAAGTTATTAGATTTTTCTTTAATTTATTACTGCCATTTTAGCATAATTACTATAAATGTCTCCTTTTTGGGATTAAGCCTTTTTCTATAACTGTTAAGCCTAATTTTATACATATTTAAATGGATCTCTATCTTCCTTTTCCATATAAATAGTTAAATATAAATTTATAGTCTCAGCAAAATAAATTAACAGAATTAACTGCTATAAATAATGCTTAATTAAATAATTAACGGGCATCTAACGATAATATATCATAAATGAAAAAGGTATATAATTTAAATCCACTCACTTGGAAAGAAAACACTCCAAGTTCCAAATCTGAATTTTAACCCAGTTCTATTATCCTTAGCCTTCCCTATTGCAACCCTATTTGGATCCACAAATTAGGATTTATATGGATTTAGAAATCTGGATCAAATTGAAGCAAAATAAAATAAATAAGCTAGAGAACCAGATCTGATAACTTTACCTCGTCCAGACAACTTTATTTTAACATCTCTATTTCAGACCTATAATTTCTCTCTCCAACTTGTAAATCAAAAGGCGTAAATTGAAAATAGTTAATTGCTGAAGAATTTGGAGGAGAAATAAGAGTGATAGGGCTTCCGCACCTATTTAGAAAAATATGAGTTTGAAGGCTAGACCTACCTCTTTATTTATAGAGAGTCAAAATAGTGTCGTCCGTCCACTTAAAACTATGCAAATCAGCCCGTTCAAAAGGGTGCAGAATGAGCGCGCCTGATTTGTTTTTAAACGTTTTATTTATTATAAACATTTAACATTTAAACGTTTCCTATTAATTCCAATTAACTCTCATTAATTCTCTGATTTAATGTTCTTCATAACGCACGTCTACTTTTGATTTTATACGTGCCTTATTTGTTTTATTAAATGTTATTTATAAACATTAGCTTTTAAATGTTATAAATTATACATTTTAAACCTTTTTTTGTTGCTTGTTTATTCTAATTAATCCTGTAGCGACCCCCAGTTCTGTACCCTTTGAGTTGATAATAAATCACTAATGTTCAACCCAAATTGTACGAAAGAGCAAATAACTAGGGTAAAGAAGAAGAAAGATATATAAGAAAATAGAACACAAACAAAGAATCTCACAATCGCAGTGGAACAAAATATAATACATAGTAACAGATTTTTATACAAAAGAATCCGTAACAGTTTATATACATACAATCATCAAAGTACAACAATCATTATATCAATCTGGACAGTTATAACCACTTGTCCTCACACAGTGGAAAATATAAAACAAGTACGAAAATATGTCTGAACTCCTCCAACTTGTCTCTTGAGCTCGATAGCATTTGAACCCGAACCTTTAATACTCGCCCTAACCTAAAAATTATAATAAAATAACACCCGAGTTAGCCTGAAAAACCAACATAAGAAAACACACTCAATTTGAATTATTAGAGTTATCAAAATCCTTTTATAAACAAAGGTATCCCGTAAAACCACGTCACACATAAACACGACTGGTTTTTACCTTACGATGACCGAAATAATTTATAGGAAAATCCAGTGATATTATAATAGTGCCTAAATAAAAATACTTATTAAATAGCTGAAATTATTACATTAATTATATTCCAGCATACTAGGCTCTAAAACAAAATCGTAAGCTCGTATTGGAGAATGGATTCCAATGAATGACTGGGCTACTAGAGTACCGCCCATCACAGTACACCTCCAAAACCATGTACCGAGGACCTCGTCGGGATTCCCTGCTACATAAGACCAGCCTACCCCTAACCAGTATAGACCGAATATGTTATCACCCCTTGTGTTCCCACCCTTAACATCAAGCGCTCCTTCTTTCATGCACAACCGTATAATAAATATGTTTCCAAGGACATCTAAAAAAGTGATAACATACCCTGATTAGATGCGACCCACTTAGCCTTGCTTCATCTTCCCTGTTTTAGTCATTCCCAGTTGATGAGGCTCGAGACTAAGCATTACTTCTCAAGAAACAATTCTTCTTAGAATGTTCATCGTCCTCCAGTGACGATGTTCTGATAGCATTCGTCCATACCAGTTGTCCTGGTTTTGGACAAACCGAATCACCATCTTCATTATCTTCACGGTATTCATTCGTAACGTGCAAACCGGATCGAAGTGGTTTTCAGATAATTAAGTCACAACCTGGTCACTTCGAAACGATTAACGAAATTGGCCAGTATTGATAGTCGGTTAATTAAATATCCATAAAACATCCATAAGCAGTCACCATGCCTTATTTTATAATTCTTCAAACGTTATATCAAAATATCTTTACTAACATATATATCCAAATCCCCCTCCATATTCCAATATTTGAAAACAATTTCAAATACTTAAATCCATAACAGAATATTTTCAAACCATATCAACACTTTGAAACATTTCCAAATTCCTATTTTTACACTTAGGAAAAATATCATAAGTCTTATTTTTCAAAATCCTTTCAATATTAGCGTTTCAGATAATTATTCCATAACTTATTCCAAAATCTCCGGAATCACAAATAAATTTTCTCTCCTCAAAATCATATCCTTTTATGAGCCGCTTTTTTGAATCTCGAGAGAATTTATAAAATAAAATTTTCATTTACTTTAAAACTCTATATATATAATAGTATTTAAAAGATTAATAATTTATTTTAAAATATGTTCAAGTAATTATTTAAAATATCAGAAACACTTTTATATCATTAATAACTCATTTTTAGATAAACATATAAATTATTAAAGTTGATTTTAAAAGTTAGAATTCTCTAAAATAAATAATAAATATTTGAAAATCTACTTGCTGAAGTATTTCAATCTGAACTAGATTAAAATTTCATAGTTTAAATAATAAAAATTTTCTTTTAAAAACAAACTTACTTCTTAAAATTAAAATATATTTTAAAAAGCTCAACAACCAATTCAACTTATAAATTCCTCTCGATTTCCATCACAACACTTCCATTCCAATTTTCTTAATCATTTTCACTTCCAAAAATAGTGTCCACTATTTTTTTTCTCACCCTACTTGCATATTTTAATATAAATTCAGTCTAGGAATTTTATATTCCCAAATTTTCACGTGTTATCGATTTTATTTGTTTATGACATCGTTATAAATATATAACTTCTTTGAGTTTCACTTTTCTATTTAAAATAATCTAATTTATAAATTCCATTTTATAAATTCAATTGCTTATAAATTATATTCATTTCTACCAGTCCATCTTTAATATCGAATTCAACTAGTTTCCATATTTTCCTAGAAATATCGTTTTAAAAATCCATTGTTTAAAAATACTTTACATAAATTATTTTAAAATCTCTATTTAAAATATTTTACAAATATTTAAATACAACCCAAAAATTAATTTATCATTTTACCCAAATCAATTTCTTTTAAAATAATACAAACTTCGATATAAATATTTTTATATTCGAAGTCTCCTTTTAAATTCCTTCAAATTCCAAAAGTAATATTATGGTATTTAAAATACAGAAAACTCAGGCCAGTGCTTCTTTAGCATTTAATTTTTCGATCACAACAATAATCTATAACAGATTATTCTACACAATCCATATATCATAATATATGAAATTAAATTCAGTATTTTGAGGAATTCGATTGGATCCATTCAACCTATTTTCCTGCATCCATAAACGTTAATACAACATAAAAATATCAATCCCACTTCGAGGGAAAAATCACAGCATATAGGGTCATCCGCTATTACGTAGGGAGCAAAGGGTGCCTTGCACTATAATGTGCAGGAATATCTCTACAAATACTAGTATATATACTATTATATATAATATAATATCATTCAACGGATAATCAATTCAACCAAACATCTAGAATTAATTTTAACTATTTAAAATTAATATCTAGCAAACCAGAAAGAGTGCTATTTACTCACCTTGATTCTAGAGTTGTTAATCGTTCCAATTCTAAATTTGTGCCATTCCGTAGTGCTTGTCGATACAAGTATAATGCAACTTATTTTGTTTGACTTCGGCCTCGCATTAAAAAAGTCATTTTATTTTAATATTTTCACTTTAATAGCTAATTCACCATTTAATTTTTTTTAACTTATATATACCTTAATTAAATTATATTAAAAATAAAATTATCTTATACCTTCACCGATCATGATTCCCGATCACCGCATCTCACTTAAGCCCCCGAATCTCCTACGACAGTAGCTACCAACGGTGAACCCAGTCCCACTTCACCTTTCTGCCACCACCTGGAGATCACCTCCATAACCGAACCCTTACGCAACAACTACCTCAATGCCACAGTTCTGAATGCGACTCCCCTCTTTCGCGAACCGTGGCCTCGCGACTCATCTCCAAGCCAACACGCGACGTCATCTTCCAGTCAATGCGATTCGAAACCCCTACTTATCTTCCATCCACTGCCAAATTGTCGATCAACACACAAGCATTGTACGCATTTCTCAGCCTCCATCTGAAATGCGATGACTACATTAGCTTCCGCCATCACCGACTAGAACGCCCCCTTTAAACTACAGTCGAATGCCTCTGCCTCGCATCTACGAATCGTGCGACCTCCCCTCCTTGACTTCGCTTGCCGCTCCCTGCCCTTCTCGATCCCGTGCACACCATCGTTTAGCTATAGTCGAACGAGACCAGAGGAAACGTGAGATTGATTTGGTTTCTTTTTTTGATGAATTTGAACTACTCGTTTATGAAGGAGAAAGAAAAGAAATAATCTGATTTTGATTTGAAGACAGCGCGATTTTTTTCTCCTGTCGCGTGCTGATATAGAAAGAAGGGAAGTGGCGTGGTATAGAAGGAATAGGCTGGGTCAATTCGTAGCGTGGCTGATGATTTGAAGGATTGACCAAAATATATTAATTAAATTTTCAAAATGTCCCGATTTACCTAGCTTAAATACTCGAACTCCTATCAAGACATGCCGCTAGTTGTTCACCTTGCAAGTTATACCCCTATTCCGAAAGCAATGGAAAGGTTTCAAGTCATAATTCAATCGTATGGAGAAGATAGCTTTATGGACCTAACTAAAATATTAAATTTCGATATTAATTTCGATGCGTTTGTATTTCGTGCGATCAAACGATAACTCCAAACACTATGAAATTTCAAATCCGATAATAATACACTATTATGGATCCAAAGGAATTGGTTTCATCGAATTCCGAGACTGTGCCCCGGATCGCTATTTCAACATGTCTATTAAATCGATGATTTCAAAAATCGAGGAAAACACTTGAAAATCCAGTGTTAAAATCTTATTAAATCAATTATAATTCCAAATTCAATATTTAAACCATTTAAATATTCAAATTGAACAATGAAAAATCCGAGTCATTACAAATCCTCTTCTTAATTGATCTTTCAATTGATTTTTATATGCAACAATATACTGCCTATAGGTATACATTCAAATCTAGGTTAACTATTATCTCTTTTCCGTATTAATTGACATTTTCTATTGAATATGTTACAATCCTAATTAATAGCCCCATTAATAGGTTAACACGTCACCTCTGTTAGTTAATTTCCTTAATTAACATTTTACACATTTTAACGTTTCAGTAATTGCATGTTAATTAATTCCACCTTCAATTAACATATATATTTAATATGCATATTTTTTTTCCAAATTTGAATTTGAACATTTATTTGTTGCATTTATACGTAAACCTATTTAAATTGACAGATCTGATATATATATATATATATATATATATATATATATATATATATATAGACACACACACATTATATATTAATCCCCAATATTAATTCACATATTAATTAATTTCACTTTTTAGTTGATTTTTTGCAATATTAATTATTTCCCTAACTTTTTTCCTCTTACATCTAGTTCTCTTAATAATTTACATTCATTAAAAAAAATTATTACTACTTTTATAAATATCCTATGAATTAATTACATATGTTTATAATCGATAAAATTTTCATGTTGCATATGTAATTGTTTCTGATGCTAAAACTTCAAACGGCTATAACTTCTCTGTTTGAAGTCCATTAAGAAAACATTGTATATGAAAGTTGATCAACACGAACACAATGGTATAAGTTTTGTGGTCAAATTCCAACATTAGAAGAAAAAAAATTCATTTTTCACCATTTTCATAGTTACTAATTAAATTTATTTTTAATTATATAAAAATGCGGGGTGTTACATACTCCCACCCTTTCGGAAATTTCGTCACCAAAATTCGACAAGGTTTAAATTATGTAATTCCTCGCATTAATCACATCCATTTTGCGTATATCCAATTTGACGACCATCCGTGTTCTTATGCAAAAGTGCTATTCAATACAAAGCATATGGATGGTACATGAATTTCTAAGCGGTACCTCCTATGTGAATGCTTTTCTTCTTTGAAAATTTACTTAAAATATGATGCATAGATCCTAAATATACTTGTAGTTTCTATACGAATGCAATCTTTTGAAATCTGAAAATGTTTTTTATCCAATTTTTCCCACGCACCTACAGAATAGGGGTGTAGTTCTATGAATTTTTTCCGTCTAAATCCTACCACTCAACTTCTAATATTCGAATTTCAAAAAAATCTAGTTTTCCGAACTCGATTTCTTATGTCAGAAAAAAGGTAGCAAAAGAAAAAACTCCACATTTCTCCATTTTTCTTTTTCTCGCATCTTCCTTCGTACTTGGAATTTTGGCTACTATTCTATAAAAATCCATATTTGCTTTCCCAAGCTCATTTCTCATCAGAAATATTTTTCTTTTCAACTTTTTCACATGCTTAGTTTATGGGAAAGCTATAATTTTCATTTGCAATTTTCATTTATTTCTATTGACGTTTTTGTGGCTTTCTTTAGATCTTACAATTTTCTTTTAGTTACCTTTTATTTTCTTTTACTCTTCTTTTAATATAGCAACTAAACACAGCTATCATCTAGGACTGGGAGGTCTAGGACCATGTCCACTCTGACACAGAAAAGTCCTATTCTGGTAATCCAAGTAACACATATGTTCCTCCCGCCATCCATTACTTTTTACCAACTTATGTTGTATTACTCATGATGAATCGGTTCTATTCATCTCTTCTATTCCACGCTTAAAAAGGAATAATTAAGTCTTATTTACTGCAATGGATAAGGGCTTTACTCTATGCAGTCTCTATCTAAAAAGCAACTAAGCTTGGGGAAATTTTCTCTTTACCTTTCAATTTTCCCCAACTAAGGTCTACTTTTTCCAACCATGTGTATCTTACCGTCTTACTAATAGCACTTCACTATTCTTCTATAGTCTACACACATAAAGCCACATTTCTAGGTTTTCACTAGTGTCCTATACACCTTACGGGAACTTTTATTATTCTACTAGGAGTAATTGCTGCCACAGCCTTACACTTTTCCCGTTACACCGAGGAAATGGTCCCTATCTATTCCATATTTTAAAGTCCGGTTTGGTTTGGTATTTATCATTTTACTTCAAAAATTAAAGCTTCTAAATTTTTGAAACATCAAATCCCAAAATTCTTTCCTTTGAAAGTGTTATTTTGTAGTTTTCTGTTAAATTCAAACGTATTTGGTTACTTAAAATTTTATCTTTTCAAAATCTTATTTACTTTTTCACCAGACAATTTTTCTTTAAAACACGTCTTGCTTGTTCTTAAAACATTTTCTTTTATTTTCTTGACCAAAACAAAATGTCCTCACATGTTTTCAAAGTATCCTTCTTTTGTACATAGATTTTCATATTTACTACAACTGAAGTAGATAAGAACAATTGTTTTATCAAAAATCTCTTAACTTTCCTACTCTTCCAATTACTTAGCCTTGAAGGAGTTTCTAACTTACTACACTTAATGGATTTATACCATAATGTATTAGAATAACTTTCTCTTATGAGAAACCATTAATGCTAAAACATTCTATGAATCCATTAGAGGAGGATTTCATATTTATATGAAATTATAAGGAATTTATTTTATATTTTATCGAAGTTGGCCATACAAAATATGGTTGTTTCCATACCTTGTACATCCCTTTCATGTATTCCTTATAATTCCATAAAACATCTTTATTTGTGATTCATAGAAAATTATATCATTATTCGTTTCATTCCAATAGATCAAAGTATGTTTACTCTATATTCACTTACCTAAGATATTTGTTACTAAATTCATTAATTTAACGTTCATTATTTTTCAAAAGAACTCATTTTCAAAACTTCTTTAAAATTTTCGTAATTAGAAAATATTTTTATATACTTATTTAAATAATAAGTGTACATATAAACCACTTTAGATCATATCACTAAAACTCATTTAGGTCAAAACAGATGTTGCGTAAACACCATTACTACAACCCAAAAATACTAATATATGGATTCAATTAAAATATATGTTAATAAATCCCGTATGATATGTAAAAACATTTACTTTGGGAGTCACCTACTATAAGAATTGTGTCGTAGTCTATGCTTCCTTTATTTTTACTAAAAACTTCTACTACAACAATAAATGTTGTAATCTACGGTTTCAATACTTAACACACTCTAGGTTTTTATATTTAAAATCAATGTTTACCTACAAAAAAACTAGCAAGCTATACATGCTCTATAATTCTTCAAAAAGAATTTCGCTTTTAACAAAATTGACATCATATAACACCAATTTGTATTTCATGCCACTTATTTTTTTTAAATCCAATATTTACTTCCTCAAATATATTAACAATTATATTTTTCTCAACTTTTCAATTCAAAAGTTTTAGTTTCTTAGGCTAGACATAAAGTAGATTTTCTTCTTACTAAAACCTCTTATTCCTTCCAAAATAAAAACACTCACCCTACTATCCCTAGGGAACTTATCCACATCCTATAACATATGGATACAAATCTTCTCTCAAAACCTGGCTTACTTGTATCCTATAAATTGGTAATTAACATAGGGAGCAATATACATGGGTCATCCTAAACCCAACTAGCAAACTTTTCACAAATATACTTCTAAAAACTTTCCATCTGTTAAAATCTATGGTTGGGGACTATTTGGATTTTAGTACATAATTTACTTATATTTTACTCAAAAATACAAATACCTGCACTCACAATCCACGTAAGAATCCTAACCTAGGCTCTGATATCAGATGTAACAACCTGAATTCCAATGGTTTCGGATTTTTTGCAAAAATGCTAAAATCCAATCCCATTAAAGCCTGAGTTGGGTTTCCAGTATCCTGCAAATAGGCAAAGACAAATATATCAGAGATCAGATAAATATCTCATAGCGGAACTGACTAACATATAATAGTAAGTAAATACTCATCAATACAATAACACTTTCTAAAAAAATGTCTCAAAGCTGAAAAGCCTCTGTCATCTACCTAACTTGTAGGATGTTATGAGAAGGGGGTCAGAACTAAAGTTCTGGTGAATGGACAAAATATACACTTCTAAGCTTAATTCTACATATATCGCTTTATTTCCATTTACTGTTGTATATGGTTCATTGGTTTTATAATACTCTCGCCTCTGTGCTTGAGTCATGCCCATCTGCTCCTTAGTAGATTAGAACCTAATAACTGATATATATGTAGTTATATGCCCAACGACCGCATCGGTCCTAGGTACTACTCATAGTACCTTCCATATCCTCCTCGCAAAGGACTCCATCGTCTTGCTTCAATGGTTTTCTGTGACTACATCTTTAAAGGACTGCCTCATATGGCCTATAATACAGATGTTCCGCCGTCTACTATGAAAACGTAAAACTACGACCGCACTAGTCTATAATAATGCTCAAACATCCACAATGTACCACCCAGTGCGTACCTTGAGGACTATACGTAATTGTTCCGTCTACTCCATGAATTCAGCTTAACAAGGTCTACCTTGTATGGAAATCAGTCGGGGATTTTCTTTTCTATAAAGGACTGCCTTGTTTAGCCTACAATACAAATATTCTATTTCTATAAAGTACTGCCTCGTTTTGGCCTATAATACAGATATTCTGTTTGGCCTGTCTCTTTCCTTACCATGGCTATGGCCCCACGCACCCGTCCCTCAACTAATAGAAAGACCTCTAAAGAGCTAAGTTGTTGTACCCTACTGCAAACAATCTAAACATCCAGTTGGCGGCATCCCTAATCCAATGTCTTGATAGTGAAAGTATCATTCGACTGTTGGTTTCCCCTAGCCATTCTCGAACTAGCTCTTGGTTTTTAATGTTGGACCAACATCCGCATGCGACTGTCCTTTTGGGTCCTACCTACGAAACTTACTTGCAAGTACTGGGACATACGAATATACTACTCAAAACATCAACCCCTTTTGACTTCCTCAATGGTCCTGCCATACAAAAAACAGTCAAGGCATGCTCTTTTGATGGAACACTTGCAGACCTGCCTCTGGAGGACTGCTTTACTACACCTACCCACAGGGCCATCGTAGAGTTCCCTCACGTCCCATTGAAGTTTCGTACTTCCTTCTAGCCTAAAATAATAAGCCTAAATAAATCGCGGGTGACCTTAACCGAGTCAACTGTGACTTCAGGAATATAATCAATGCGAAAATCTAAGACAAATCGACATTTGACCGCCAGAGATAGAATCCAGGTAGAGCAGAAGATAGATAGCATCGTAAACCGAGGATACAGAAATCTTCGGTGAATCAATGCCAATTGTAAAAGAGTTTCACCCCTTTACAAATCATTCAAAGATTTGCAGAATCACCGATCTTTATAGAGGTTATTCAAAGTGGAGTTATGGAATGCCCCAAATCAAAAGGATAAAATAGGGAAGAAAAGACTGGATTTCAGAACAAGTGGGAGCGTTCCAAAGTTCAAGGAATCCTAACCAAGAGATTACTAACAAGGTGGATATAGAAGGGATGAAGTTTAGAAAACCTTGATTTCAAAATAAGAAAATTTTATACCAATATGATCTTTAAGATCCTTTAAAATAACTTGGAAATCATTTTATACTTCGAAAATACGTTCTCTCTCAAAGAAATGATTCTGAGATTGATTTCGCTCATTCTAGGGTATTTCTACCCTATGTCTAATGAGTTTTTGCTCTGCAGGCTAAGGTTTGCCTAAAACCAAAGCTCCGATACCAAATTGCAATGGGACTCATCATTGGGGTAACGCCCACCGTAGCATACATTGGTACCTTTGTTCTGCTTTTACGGCCAGCCTCTCGACTGCACCACCAACCCCAGTGGGGACGTGTAGGAGTAAGAGTCAATCATTCGCAACCAAACCAGGAAACGAGAACCCCTATCATGCTGCACCCTCCAAGTGCAATGGCAGACACACATGTCGGACTTGAATACTTCAAAACAGTGGATTGTTAAGAAATTTGGAGCAAATAAAATCATTCACAGAATCACAGACACAGAAATATCAAAATACTCGCAGCAGAAATAAAATACCGTAGTAGTTCATGAAGCTACTATATACATACTCTCAAAACATATACAAAATCTCATAGTAAAATAGACACAACAGAAGTCAGGATACATAAACAACAATACAGAGACAGATACCGAATAGGAACTAACTGGAAGAAGTAGACAAATAGATAGACCGATAAGTCCCAACAAAACTCTAGCTCCAGAAGGTGAATCTAAAGCTGTGATTCTCAGGCTGACCCGAGCATAATGTACAAACACAAACACTCGAGTGAGGACATACATACTTATACAATGTAAACCAACTCAAGTGAACTGTAATAACAATGTACAATAACTTAAAGGATGCTTGGGATCGCCCATGCTATAAGGATAAGTCAAACCATCAATTAAGTAGTAATAAACACTATCCTAGAAATATCCATATTAAAGTAAACAATGCAATTAACAGTGTTATTGTGACTAGGGTAGCGTAGAGCTGCAGTAACCACTCACCTCTAGCCACACTCTTAAAATCAAAGGTGTGCATCAAATAATCACAAGGAAATCACGTGACACACAAAGCAGTGTACCGATGGTTATAAATTTCGAAATGATTTATGATTCAGAATTAAAATCATTCATTTAAACCATTAAAAAGTGAAGTCATTATTCCTTCAAATCAAATATTCAATTCCCAAAAATTTAGCCTTTTCTGAGTTCATTTATTCAGTTAAACACTTCACATATTGAAATTTCAACTTTTCGCCACACTTAGAAAATGCTACGGTAAGTTATAATTAAAAACAATTCAATTCGATAAAGACAACATTTAAAAACTGCTATAATAGTTCAGTTTTAGTTTATTTTTAGAAACGATAGCATTTCTGAAGTGCTACTAAATAAATTTCCAGATTCATAATAAGATTTCAGAAACAATTAAACTTCAATTTTTAACCATTTTAACTTATAAAAATCATATTTTTCCACTTCAAAAATGTTCATTTGAATACCCCTTTAACTTATGATTTTTACAAAGTAAAATTTTATACGTTAATTCAAAAATCTCAATGTTTCATTTATTAAGGTCAATGTACACTTTTCCCAACTTTCGTTTACTTTATACTTTAATTTTATTTACCATTTCATAAATTAAATTAAATTTCCATTTTATTTTCTTAACTTAACTTTTATTTTTAAACCAAACATCACATTTCCAAGTCAAGTTATATTTCAAATTACACTTTTAACCATCCATTTATTTAACATTTTAAACTAATTATAAAAATTCAAAATACACTGCAAGTTGCTTAACTTTATTTTACAAATAACTTGATATTTTATTTTACTTTATATTTATCCAATTCATACATCAATTATATTAATTACCAAGTTACTTTTATAATTCCATTTTTACCTAAATTCCCATTATTAAGTTAAATCAACCTTTCACACTACAACTCAAACCATCTGTTAACTTATACCATTTAACCTTTTAGAAAATCACTACTTAGCCATTTTAAATTCAATATAAGTCAAATTTCTTTTTTTTCTTTTTTCATTTACAATACATGAAATTTATAAGAAATCATATTTGAAATCAACCACGGGTTCGGATAATATTTCACACCTAAATCAAGTGATACAGAAATTATCACTTAAACCGTAATCAGTAAAATTTTCGGGTTTTGATTATTTCAAACCCGCAATCCCAAGACAAATACAAATAAATAAAAATCACCAAGTCCTATCATTTCAGCCCGTAATTATTTTTCCTATTCTAACGTCTATTGGGGTATGTATCGTTTCAACCCATAATGATTCTATTCTACAGGGAATTTGCAGTGTGAGAAACAGAAATAAATACACAGTATAACACAATAAAACATAACCGATAATGAGAAAAGTTTATAACAGGGTTTAAAAACATTTATTTAACATCACAGGCATGTATAACATGATATAATAATTCTACATATTCACTTGTTGTCACTTAACTAATTATATAAGTATAAATGTCATGAGTGAAAACTCACCACATTAAGTGTAACGACCCGCTATTTTGGACTATTCGCATCCGCACACGTCGGACTTGAATAATTCAAAATACCGAATTGTTAATTTAAATTTGGCAAAACTCGGATATACAGTAAACAAATAATCAAAGAATCACAGACACAGAGTAATAATATGCAGCGGAAGTAAAAGAGATAGTAGTTCATGAAGCTATTATATATATATATATATATAAGATACATCAGAGTTTACAACAGAAGAGAAATATGATACCTCAAGTACAAATCAGAATACATCACTGGAATCATCGAATACTGAAAGCAGAATAGATGGATGGATCTTCAAGCAAAGCTCCAACTCCAAAGATGAGTCTCGAAAGCTGATCAAGCACTCAGTCTGATCCGAGCGTAAAGCAAAACACAAAACACTCGAGTCAGGATTAATATTCTCATATCAATAAATCCAACTCAAGTGAAATAGCAATCGAAATACAAGTAACTCAAAGGATGTTGGAATCACCATCCTCTAAGGATCCGTTAAACTATCTACTATTTAGTAGTGTACGCTAAATAGATAATGTCTATCAGTAATATAAAGTATCAAAATAGTGTTAAGGCGTTACCATTATCCCCCTTAACACATTATATAAATGTCATAGTCTATACAGCACTGTAAACTCCACCGTAAACTGGTGGGCTATCAGGGAGTACTCCATAGGTATAACACAAAACAAATTCGTAGTGGTCGCGTATATAGGGATACAAGTATGACAAGGCACATGAGGCAATACCCAAGGTAGTGAAACTACCGTTCGCCTGATCCGGACTGGTGAGAACGCATCGCCGCAGCGATCGCAACACCGCGAAACAACACTCCTGAAAAGTACGAGGGTGCACCAATCGATAACAAGTAATGAGTAGTAGTTACGAAGAAGTGTGTTCGCTCGAGGTGGCTAACCCCATTTGGCCCGGCACGGCTCCTGATTTTAGTCATTTCCAATTTGACACAAGTGTCAAGGCTATCCATTATCGTTCTCTTTCTTCAGTCGTCACGTACATCATTCCAACCACTTCATTCTGGATCATCACTCCGCGTATAGTTATTAAAGTGGTTTTCGGTTTAGACAGAGAGTATGTCCATAACCGATTCCGGTCTCTTTAATAACTTTCGTAATTATTACATCGATTGGTCGTTTAATAAATTTCAAAAACAAATCAATAACAATTTCAGTTTCAATTCAAAAATCAACATTTCGTTTGTCTTTCTAAATCAATTTCCAAAATTTACGTTCAACTTCCCAAATTTCCATTTCAAAGTCTTACAATTCAATTTCAAATTTTTTATTTAAAACAATTCAAATATTGATTCAAGTTCGTATATAGGTTTCATTCCGAAATTATTTAAATTGTTAAATTTTCATTCAAATCAATTTAAATTCATTTATCGATTTCATTCAATATTCATTAAGCTAATTTATCATTTAAAACAATTTTCATTAAATCGATTTCTTAAGTTCAACTTCATTATATCAAAACTTCAAATTGAAATAAATTAAATTCGTCAAATCAATTCTTTAAATTACAAGTCTTACGTTAATTTCAATAAATCCCATTCATTTCAATAAATCACATTTATTTCTTGTTAAAGAAATTAAATTTTCACTTATTTATTGACTTCGTTGCAAATTTCAAACTCAATTAATAAAGAACTAAATTTCACATAATCGAGAAGTTTCAATTTCACTTATTAACTTACTTAAATAAATTTTTCCAAAACTTTGATAAACAAAGAAACTCAATTTCATTTACTAACGAAGTTCAAATCCACTTATTCAAAAGTTCAATTTCTCTTATCAAAGAATTCAATTTTATTCAATTATCAAATAATTAACTCTCATACAATTATTAAATAATTTCAATCTTAATTTTTTTAATAATTTCAAATTTATAATTACAACTTGATTATTCATTCAAACATAATTATTAAATCATTTCCATTTAATTATGAATTCAAACTTAATTATCAAATCGTTTCAACTTAATTATAAATTCAACTTAATAATTTCAACTTAATTATAATTTCAAACTTAATTATAATTACAAATTTAACTATTAAATGATTTCAAACTTAATAATTTCAAAACTCAATTATTACTAATTCCAAATTATTTATTAACAATTCCAAATTTAATTATTAAATAATTAAATTCAAACAATGTTCTTTCATCGATTACTACGTTAATATTTGTTTCAGATTTCAATCTTTACAATTTCCTTTCAAAATTCAAATTCCAACTTCATTTCAAAACCTATTCTTTATTCGAATAAATCATTATTATTATTTTTTTATCAAATTATTGACCAATTGGATTTTTATTAAATTCTCTATCCTAAGTCAAATTCATTTGGGCATTTATCATTTCAACCCGATTCCATTTCAATTCACAAATCAATACATAGCAAAGGGAGCTTGCAGTGTGATAGCTGGGATGGTGTCAAAGTAAATAAACAAGCAATAACAACAATCAATAACAATCCAATAATTAATTCAATTACATAATCCCGAAATAGTCGTATTAATTCACATTGTTGTTGGTGCGAATTAATAAAATTATTTCTAGAATCTACACTATCATTTCATGTAAATTAAAGATTATTACACTTATTATTCAGTGCAATTCTATACTTGACATTCATTATTCAATTTCATACTTCATCAATTAATACAACCTAAATTCAAATGGTTTAAGGGTAATCAACCATTTTCTACGTGTCAAATAATTAAACATTTAAGGGGTCATAATTACAAATTTAACTAATCAAGTTCAACACATATGTCGATTCAAATTTTAACTATTCTACGTCAAATTCAATTGCATAATATTGTACATTACAATTTAACATCCAATATAAACAACAATCAATCAATCAATTATCAATCAAACGGGAATATCATCGTGTAAATAACAGATAATGGTGTCAGAAGTTAAAGGTGAACTGATACATAAATAACAGTGCAATAAATAACAACAACATATTTCAATTGTCGTTTCAATTGAAATCAAATTTAATAAATAAAAGAATATTAATCGTGAGTGATTGCTCACCTTTCGAGGCTAGAGAGATTTGACAAAGAATGAGCTACGAATCCAGGCACGAATCTCAAAGCAATGCAAGATTTAACGTGAACTGGACGAACAAGGCTGATAATCAAAATTTGATGAACCAAATCAGAACCAATTTGATATATACAGAAATACTTGTTATTTTATTAAAATTGATCTTTTAGTCTAAGACAAAAATTAAAATAAAATATATATATATAGTTAAAAAAAATACATACTAAAAAAAATCAATTTAGTTCAAAACCATTTAAAATTCATGTATATTCTCTTTATAAAACCAATATACAAATGCAGTCCCACACAATATATGCAGACGAAAGCGTATAGGCAAATAACTAATTATGTATAAGCAAATATGATGACTTAACCTTATATTTACCATATATATAAATACATGACTAACATATATAAATCGTACCATATCATAAAATTAATATAACTTGCATAACACTTAACACATAAATATAACACATATATCTCCTATACTTACATGCATATATATACAGTTAACAAAATTTACAATATTAAATTTTTTTTATACTATACAACATATAAGTATAAAATAATATAACTTTAAAACAAAACAGAGACTAGTATAAAACACCCATTTATATATACTGTGACAGTGTATGCCACTACCTTTATTTTATACTAACAGGACAACTAAAGTTTATAGTTTATAACAGTGCCTTTACTTATAACTTATATAAGCAAACGTTTATACATACTAGCAGGTTGTAGTTAACATATAACTAACAAATTATAATACATATGCAAACTGCCGATAATAAAACTCATACTGACTGACACAAGAATAAACATATAATGCAGACATCACTCATACACACCTATATGCATGACTCAACTGATAATATATATGCCAATATATAATATAATCTTTTATAGCAAATATACAAATATATTACAGTGCAAAATATAACTCACTTTATTATTAACAAAATCCACTACTATAAACATATAAACGCAGTTTTCTTTTTTTTTCAAAAATATAATTAAGCTTATAATTATAACTATACATTTATGTGTTTACATAAATAGAGAAGGCAACATAAATCAAAACAAAGCAAAGATATACCACATGTTACTGCAAGTGGATAGAAAGTGTTGACGTGGAGGAGTTGCTGCTCAATGGGCGTGGTTGGCTATAGGAATATGTCTTCGACTTGTTTCAATTAATTTTTTTTTATAAGAAGAAGAGTGCGGCACAAGGTTGCTCAGGCTATTGGGGTGGTCGAGCAGCTTCGATGATGTGGAGGCGGGACCAGTGCCATCGCGAAAGGGTGCTGCAGTGATGGATTCTAAGGCGGAGGGGGGATGGTCTCAGGTCTCGGTAGTGGAAGGGTCGTCAAGGCACGGCCGAGAGTGTGGCAAGGTGTTAGTGGCGGAGTGGGCTGTTACGGCCATTGGGTTAGGTGGCGATGCACGTGAGTTGATGTGATGGCGGAGATGAAGGACGATTGAAGGCCAAGCATGGGAAGCGGGGCGGAGAGTCAATGGCACGGCAAAGATGGGATGAAGACAAGGTGGAGGTCGGGAAAAGAGGGGCAGGCGACGATGCAAGTGGGATGGGCCGAGACAAGGTAGTGAGTGTTGAAGTTCGGCATAGGAAAGAGAACGGCCTGGAGGTTGTCGAGTGCGGACGGCGAACTGCTGCACTCGGCAGTGCCAGGGCGGAGGCGAAGTGAGGAGGTCAGGCTCGGGAAGCAAGTGCGAATTGGTCGGAGGTGACTAGTCAGTAGCAAAGGTGGAATGGTGGAGGATGCTGGGCATTCACTAGGCATGGAAACACTTCACGTGAACAAAATGCATGCATGCTACAGGAAAGACATATACTTGCTTCAGAGGTAACATATCCACTTTTCTTTTTCTTCTCTCTTTGTGCTTGAAGCCTTGAATTGTAGATGGAGAGGAAGGATATAGCTGTTGCTAAGGTGGGACATTTGTTTTGTAACAAACGTGAGAAGAAAAGGAAATGGGAGGAAGCATCTGGAAAAGAAACATAAGGTATAAAAATGAAAATATGTAAAGCAAGCTTGAACAGACGCAAAAGAATATGAAACACTTGAAATTGTAAAGTCACGAGCATTGATTTCAATAAATATTTATGGCTATTGAATTTTCACGTTAGGAAATGAAAGGGTAAACAGCTAAAAGACTCAAATGTGCACCGATACGGATGTCCGTTACGCGGTTTCCGCTGCGTTTAGAATACCGGAACACAGAAGTGAATGTACCATGGCGACTAGCGCGATGAGACGGTTAAAACGGTATACAGATATCAGTGATTCGATTGAATTTTAAAAATTCGAATTTTCTACTAGCGGAAAATGCATAAAAATCGCAGAAAAATAAGATCGATGGAGCTAAAGATGTCCGAATTTGGAAAAACGACAAACTGGCAACTTGCTCAAAAGATGGTTTAGAATTTTTCTATGTAAAAATATTTTGGTTTTGAAAATGTTTTATTTTCGTCGCTTTTTAACTGATTAAATTGAAGTAAATTTACGCACGACATAAACTTTCGTATTTTCGGACGAAAATTTACCAGTTGTTATGTTTAACTGGACGCGTTTCAAATATCAAATTTTCGTTGCGAAATTTTATTGTTTATTTTTATTTAACGAAAATTTTCATTTAACGCAAAACGCACGTTTCTTACGTTAAAATTATAAATTTGGTTTCTGTTATTGGTTACAACTATGTCATATTATTACATTACGTTTTTAATATGTATTACATTATTGGTCTTATCGAAATTGGTCGTCTACGAATTTGGTTTTGGATTTGTAACATATATACAAAAAGATTTCCATTTAATAATCGTAAAATTTTATTTCTATCGGATTTTTAATTAAAATTTTATTTAATTTAGTAATTTAAAAGCGTTAAAAATACAGGTCATTACAATCTCCCCCACTCAAAACTTTTCGTCCTCGAAAAGGACGGAGGTAGGAGAATAGAAACAAACAGAAAGAAAATAGATTGAAAACAGAGTAAAACAATTAATTCAAACCATATAAATTTCAATTTAAATAAATTTATATTCAACAATTTGTTTTTAAATTCAAGATTATTTATTAAGTTAATTTCAATTCAATTTATTAATATTTGATAACAAAAGATTCCTTCTGAACAAATTTTATTTATTTATCTCATTTATTCATTGTGTTATTATCCAATTATACCCTATTAATAATTAATCATATTTTATTCAACAAATTCAATTCTTCTTAATTTTAAATTATTATTAAATTACTTCCACCTAATATATCCTACAAGCATATTTATAGTTATTATAACTATTCCAATTTTAAATTTCTTTTAACATCATTTCGCATTGTAAATTATTCAATTACATATTCAACATTTGGATGGTTTCGGTAAGTCGTGTTATAATGTAATTGGGTATTATGCAAGTAAATTTTCTAATCCAATTTGTTAAGTTTCAATATTCATTCGAATTTTGGCTTCGTTTTAAAATTGAAATCATTCTGAACATAAATTTTTAAGAATTTTCTTTTCAATTTACTTCAAACAATTTTGAAATAAATATATACACATCTAATAAATCACATCAAATCAATAATCATTTACCAATATTTATAAATCAAGTCATAATTTAGAAATTCAAATCTATTTAAAATTTTCAAATCAAAGTGTAGCAAGGCTACGAATAGTCTCTCCACTTCGAAACCCGGAAATGAATATCGATGATGCGGCCGTCATCACCGAAATTATTTTCCAGCGACAGAAGAGAAGAGCTCTAATTTAATCATTTAAAATTCTTTGAAAACCATTGCTATTCGAAAATATTTTAAATAATATACATTCTAAAACTTTAAAACCGTAGTTCGAAATTATCGGAAATTAAATTCTTAGATTCTAATTTAAATTCACTTCAAATTCCGAATCAAATTATAACTAAGTTTCTATAAATTCATTTATTTATTTTATGAAATAGTCAATGATTATTAAAACATTAAATGAAAATTAAATTTTATCATTTCGGATGACAATTCATTTAACAATTTAATTCCAGAAAATTAAACTTGTATAATCAACTAAAATTTTTATTTACCAAATTCGAAAATACTATTGTGTCAGTTTCCACTGTTCGAGTGTTTTGGAAATCCTATCGATAGCGTTGATCAGACGAATCGATCCAAAATCCAAATCAACATCAACAACTCAAACAACACAATATATATAAAACGTTTAAATTTTAATTTACAAATACATTTCTTTGCTCGACGATACAAGAACGAATTTTCCAAAATAAGGACAGGGTTTCAAATTTGATGGACTAAATCAAAGAATTTTTTTTTTATTCGATAATAAGTTCGAAAGAAAAGATAAGGTGATTCAATTAACAAAATCAGAAGATGGATAAGCTTATTTAATTCACGGGCAACCTTAACCGGGTCGACCGTAACTTCAAGAATAAGATTGATGCTGAATTCCGAGGTAAATCAACATTCGATCTCAAGAAATAGAGTTCAGGTATAGCAGGAGATAGATAGCATCGAAAACCGAGGATACAGAAATCTTCGGTAAATCGATGTCTACTGTAAATGAGTTTCACCCATTTACAGATAAATTTGGGATTGGTGAGACTGCTGACTCACTATAAAGATCATTCGAAGAGGAGTTATGGGGTATTCCAGAATCAAAAGCAGAAATAGTGAGGGATATGAATGAATTTCGGAACTGAGGGAACATTCCAAAATTCAAAATAATTGAGTCAAAAGGAGGAGATTGAAACTTGAGTGGGAGTGATTCTGTAAATACATTTATCATATATGCTAAGTTCTGCCAAGAGCTACCAAAAGCTCTGATACCAACTGTAACGACCCGCTATTTTGGACTATTCGCATCCGCACACGTCGGACTTGAATAATTCAAAATACCGAATTGTTAATTTAAATTTGGCAAAACTCGGATATACAGTAAACAAATAATCAAAGAATCACAGACACAGAGTAATAATATGCAGCGGAAGTAAAAGAGATAGTAGTTCATGAAGCTATTATATATATATATATAAGATACATCAGAGTTTACAACAGAAGAGAAATATGATACCTCAAATACAAATCAGAATACATCACTGGAATCATCGAATACTGAAAGCAGAATAGATGGATGGATCTTCAAGCAAAGCTCCAACTCCAAAGATGAGTCTCGAAAGCTGATCAAGCACTCAGTCTGACCCGAGCGTAAAGCAAAACATAAAACACTCGAGTCAGGATTAATATTCTCATATCAATAAATCCAACTCAAGTGAAATAGTAGTCGAAATACAAGTAACTCAAAGGATGTTGGAATCACCATCCTCTAAGGATCCGTTAAACTATCTACTATTTAGTAGTGTACGCTAAATAGATAATGTCTATCAGTAATATAAAGTATCAAAATAGTGTTAAGGCGTTACCATTATCCCACTTAACACATTTTATAAATGTCATAGTCTATACAGCACTGTAAACTCCACCGTAAACTGGTGGGCTATCAGGGAGTACTCCATAGGTATAACACAAAACAAATTCGTAGTGGTCGCGTATATAGGGATACAAGTATGACAAGGCACATGAGGCAATACCCAAGGTAGTGAAACTACCGTTCGCCTGATCCGGACTGGTGAGAACGCATCGTCGCAGCGATCGTAACACCGTGAAACAACACTCCTGAAAAGTACGAGGGCGCACCAATCGATAACAAGTAATGAGTAGTAGTTACGAAGAAGTGTGTTCGCTCGAGGTGGCTAACCCCATTTGGCCCGGCACGGCTCCTGATTTTAGTCATTTCCAATTTGACACAAGTGTCAAGGCTATCCATTATCGTTCCCTTTCTTCAGTCATCACGTACATCATTCCAACCACTTCATTCTGGATCATCACTCCGCGTATAGTTATTAAAGTGGTTTTCGGTTTAGACAGAGAGTATGTCCATAACCGATTCCGGTCTCTTTAATAACTTTCGTAATTATTACATCGATTGGTCGTTTAATAAATTTCAAAAACAAATCAATAACAATTTCAGTTTCAATTCAAAAATCAACATTTCGTTTGTCTTTCTAAATCAATTTCCAAAATTTACGTTCAACTTCCCAAATTTCCATTTCAAAGTCTTACAATTCAATTTCAAATTTTTTATTTAAAACAATTCAAATATTGATTCAAGTTCGTATATAGGTTTCATTCCGAAATTATTTAAATTGTTAAATTTTCATTCAAATCAATTTAAATTCATTTATCGATTTCATTCAATATTCATTAAGCTAATTTATCATTTAAAACAATTTTCATTTAAATTTCCAATTCATTAAATCGATTTCTTAAGTTCAACTTCATTATATCAAAACTTCAAATTGAAATAAATTAAATTCGTCAAATCAATTCTTTAAATTACAAGTCTTACGTTAATTTCAATAAATCCCATTCATTTCAATAAATCACATTTATTTCTTGTTAAAGAAATTAAATTTTCACTTATTTATTGACTTCGTTGAAAATTTCAAACTCAATTAATAAAGAACTAAATTTCACATAATCGAGAAGTTTCAATTTCACTTATTAACTTACTTAAATAAATTTTTCCAAAACTTTGATAAACAAAGAAACTCAATTTCATTTACTAACGAAGTTCAAATCCACTTATTCAAAAGTTCAATTTCTCTTATCAAAGAATTCAATTTTATTCAATTATCAAATAATTAACTCTCATACAATTATTAAATAATTTCAATCTTAATTTTTTTAATAATTTCAAATTTATAATTACAACTTGATTATTCATTCAAACATAATTATTAAATCATTTCCATTTAATTATGAATTCAAACTTAATTATCAAATCGTTTCAACTTAATTATAAATTCAACTTAATAATTTCAACTTAATTATAATTTCAAACTTAATTATAATTACAAATTTAACTATTAAATGATTTCAAACTTAATAATTTCAAAACTCAATTATTACTAATTCCAAATTATTTATTAACAATTCCAAATTTAATTATTAAATAATTAAATTCAAACAATGTTCTTTCATCGATTACTACGTTAATATTTGTTTCAGATTTCAATCTTTACAATTTCCTTTCAAAATTCAAATTCCAACTTCATTTCAAAACCTATTCTTTATTCGAATAAATCATTATTATTATTTTTTTATCAAATTATTGACCAATTGGATTTTTATTAAATTCTCTATCCTAAGTCAAATTCATTTGGGCATTTATCATTTCAACCCGATTCCATTTCAATTCACAAATCAATACATAGCAAAGGGAGCTTGCAGTGTGATAGCTGGGATGGTGTCAAAGTAAATAAACAAGCAATAACAACAATCAATAACAATCCAATAATTAATTCAATTACATAATCCCGAAATAGTCGTATTAATTCGCATTGTTGTTGGTGCGAATTAATAAAATTATTTCTAGAATCTACACTATCATTTCATGTAGATTAAAGATTATTACACTTATTATTCGGTGCAATTCTATACTTGACATTCATTATTCAATTTCATACTTCATCAATTAATACAACCTAAATTCAAATGGTTTAAGGGTAATCAACCATTTTCTACGTGTCAAATAATTAAACATTTAAGGGGTCATAATTACAAATTTAACTAATCAAGTTCAACACATATGTCGATTCAAATTTTAACTATTCTACGTCAAATTCAATTGCATAATATTGTACATTACAATTTAACATCCAATATAAACAACAATCAATCAATCAATTATCAATCAAACGGGAATATCATCGTGTAAATAACAGATAATGGTGTCAGAAGTTAAAGGTGAACTGATACATAAATAACAGTGCAATAAATAACAACAACATATTTCAATTGTCGTTTCAATTGAAATCAAATTTAATAAATAAAAGAATATTAATCGTGAGTGATTGCTCACCTTTCGAGGCTAGAGAGATTTGACAAAGAATGAGCTACGAATCCAGGCACGAATCTCAAAGCAATGCAAGATTTAACGTGAATTGGACGAACAAGGCTGATAATCAAAATTTGATGAACCAAATCAGAACCAATTTGATATATACAGAAATACTTGTTATTTTATTAAAATTGATCTTTTAGTCTAAGACAAAAATTAAAATAAAATATATATATAGTTAAAAAAAATACATACTAAAATAAATCAATTTAGTTCAAAACCATTTAAAATTCATGTATATTCTCTTTATAAAACCAATATACAAATGCAGTCCCACACAATATATGCAGACGAAAGCGTATAGGCAAATAACTAATTATGTATAAGCAAATATGATGACTTAACCTTATATTTACCATATATATAAATACGTGACTAACATATATAAATCGTACCATATCATAAAATTAATATAACTTGCATAACACTTAACACATAAATATAACACATATATCTCCTATACTTACATGCATATATACACTTAACAAAATTTACAATATTAAATTTTTTTTATACTATACAACATATAAGTATAAAATAATATAACTTTAAAACAAAACAGAGACTAGTATAAAACACCCATTTATATATACTGTGACAGTGTATGCCACTACCTTTATTTTATACTAACAGGACAACTAAAGTTTATAGTTTATAACAGTGCCTTTACTTATAACTTATATAAGCAAACGTTTATACATACTAGCAGGTTGTAGTTAACATATAACTAACAAATTATAATACATATGCAAACTTCCGATAATAAAACTCATACTGACCGACACAAGAATAAACATATAATGCAGACATCACTCATACACACCTATATGCATGACTCAACTAATAACATATATGCCAATATATAATATAATCTTTTATAGCAAATATACAAATATATTACAGTGCAAAATATAACTCACTTTATTATTAACAAAATCCACTACTATAAACATATAAACGCAGTTTTCTTTTTTTTTCAAAAATATAATTAAGCTTATAATTATAACTATACATTTATGTGTTTACATAAATAGAGAAGGCAACATAAATCAAAACAAAGCAAAGATATACCACATGTTACTGCAAGTGGATAGGAAGTGTTGACGTGGAGGAGTTGCTGCTCAATGGGCGTGGTTGGCTATAGGAATATGTCTTCAACTTGTTTCAATTAATTTTTTTTTATAAGAAGAAGAGTGCGGCACAAGGTTGCTCAGGCTATTGGGGTGGTCGAGCAGCTTCGATGATGTGGAGGCGGGACCAGTGCCATCGCGAAAGGGTGCTGCAGTGATGGATTCTAAGGCGGAAGGGGGATGGTCTCAGGCCTCGGTAGTGGAAGGGTCGTCAAGGCACGGCCGAGAGTGTGGCAAGGTGTTAGTGGCGGAGTGGGCTGTTACGGCCATTGGGTTAGGTGGCGATGCACGTGAGTTGATGTGATGGCGGAGATGAAGGACGATTGAAGGCCAAGCATGGGAAGCGGGGCGGAGAGTCAATGGCACGGCAAAGATGGGATGAAGACAAGGTGGAGGTCGGGAAAAGAGGGGCAGGCGACGATGCAAGTGGGATGGGCCGAGACAAGGTAGTGAGTGTTGAAGTTCGGCATAGGAAAGAGAACGGCCTGGAGGTTGTCGAGTGCGGACGGCGAACTGCTGCACTCGGCAGTGCCAGGGCGGAGGCGAAGTGAGGAGGTCAGGCTCGGGAAGCAAGTGCGAATTGGTCGGAGGTGACTAGTCAGTAGCAAAGGTGGAACGGTGGAGGATGCTGGGCATTCACTAGGCATGGAAACACTTCACGTGAACAAAATGCATGCATGCTACAGGAAAGACATATACTTGCTTCAGAGGTAACATATCCACTTTTCTTTTTCTTCTCTCTTTGTGCTTGAAGCCTTGAATTGTAGATGGAGAGGAAGGATATAGCTGTTGCTAAGGTGGGACATTTGTTTTGTAACAAACGTGAGAAGAAAAGGAAATGGGAGGAAGCATCTGGAAAAGAAACATAAGGTATAAAAATGAAAATATGTAAAGCAAGCTTGAACAGACGCAAAAGAATATGAAACACTTGAAATTGTAAAGTCACGAGCATTGATTTCAATAAATATTTATGGCTATTGAATTTTCACGTTAGGAAATGAAAGGGTAAACAGCTAAAAGACTCAAATGTGCACCGATACGGATGTCCGTTACGCGGTTTCCGCTGCGTTTAGAATACCGGAACACAGAAATGAATGTACCATGGCGACTAGCGCGATGAGACGGTTAAAACGATATACAGATATCAGTGATTCGATTGAATTTTAAAAATTCGAATTTTCTACTAGCGGAAAATGCATAAAAATCGCAGAAAAATAAGATCGACGGAGCCAAAGATGTCCGAATTTGAAAAACGACAAACTGGCAACTTGCTCAAAAGATGATTTAGAATTTTTCTATGTAAAAATATTTTGGTTTTGAAAATGTTTTATTTTCGTCGCTTTTTAACTGATTAAATTGAAGTAAATTTACGCACGACATAAACTTTCGTATTTTCGGACGAAAATTTACCAGTTGTTATGTTTAACTGGACGCGTTTCAAATATCAAATTTTCGTTGCGAAATTTTATTGTTTATTTTTATTTAACGAAAATTTTCATTTAACGCAAAACGCACGTTTCTTACGTTAAAATTATAAATTTGGTTTCTGTTATTGGTTACGATTATGTCATATTATTACATTACGTTTTTAATATGTATTCTATTATTGGTCTTATCGAAATTGGTCGTCTACGAATTTGGTTTTGGATTTGTAACATATATACAAAGAGATTTCCATTTAATAATCGTAAAATTTTATTTCTATCGGATTTTTAATTAAAATTTTATTTAATTTAGTAATTTAAAAGCGTTAAAAATACAGGTCATTACATTAAGGCTGGAATTCGCAATTCAAACACACTCAAACAAAGATCCAGAAAGCATGATAGCACGACTTGATTTGAGTGGAGAGAGAGTCAAGATATAAATCTTGTATTCAACAATGAAACAAACCATATATAAATATTTTTACAATGCCAAAAATCTATTGAAACAAAATGGAAATAGAAATAATAACAGACATCGCCAAGCTTTCCCATCAAATTTGCTTGACCTTTACCCACATAGGCTCGGCCACCAGGCTATATTGGTTCGACCTTGGATGTTTTCAGGTGGTAATGGTCAGGTTTGGATCTGAAAATAACAAGGCTTGGTCAAAAAGGCAAAGGGTTGGGAGGTTACAATATGAAGATGGAAAAAGGTAAGCAAAAGGGAGGTGGTTTGTTCATCATTTTGGGCACAGCCTTGGCACATTTGTGCTTGGCCAGGGGCTAATTCAGGTCAGGTCAGATGTTAGAAGTGGTGTTCAGGTATGGTGCTTGCTGGTGGTGGAGGCTAAGGAGGTGGCCGTGGCAAGGACACGAAGTGGATGTGAATATAGGCTTGGCTAGGTATAAATTCAAGGATTATGGCATTGTTTTTGTGGAGTTTTGTGCAAGGGATGATCAAGGCAATTTCAGGTCAGAGGATAATGATGTGAGGCCATGGGTTATATGGGGAAGGAAGTGGTGGTGGTCTGTGGAGGAGATGGTATGGGTATGGGCCGAGCAACATAGGTGAAGATCTAGGCAAATTCAAGTGAAAAACAAGGAAAAACAAAGAAGAAAAAGTGGAAAAAGAAGAAGAAGACATTACCAAGTTTTTCTCAGATCTGATGTAACGACCCATAAAATTCGATGATTAAAATGAGTTAAATTAATAAGGTTTTAGTTAAATTTAGAAGGAAATAAATGAAAATCTTATAATTTATATTGGGACGAATGTTAGAAATTAGATGTAGCAATTGAAAAAAATTAACAATTTAAAATTTATATTGCAATTAATTGGAAACTATGTAAATTGAATAGAAACGTATGTTTATTTATAGCGTAGTAATTAATGAATAGTGAAATTTGTTACATTTGGTTATAAAATAAAAAATGAGTAAATAAAAAGTAACTGTTGAATAAACCAATGCAATAAATTGTAAATAAGCAATTATAATGAATGTTGTTGATAATAAACGTATTTAAAAAGGTAATAAATTGAATATAAGAAAACAAAGGTATTTAGTGGATTAATTAATGAATTCATGAAATAAAGATCAATGTCCTGTAGGTAATTATAATATTGTTGGAAGTAAAAACGTATTACGTATGGAACCAAGAACGTAAATTAATTAAGAATATAAATAGTAATTAGTGTACATATTTGGCAAATATAACTAAATATTATGGAATGAAGCATGCATTAATGAAATGTAATATAAGTCGATGTTAATTTCACCCATAAATGTTGATTTATTGAGTTGCAAGGTTTAAAATCAAGTAACGGATTTGTTAAAATCTCAATTTATAATTTATAAAATTTAATGTGAAATCAATTGCAGTTAATTGATCTAATTGTACAGTTAGGATAAATTGATTTGTCATTTAAGATTTGTATATTTCCATAAGATGTAACCAATGTTAATTTCATTTATAATATAACAAGTGGTGGATTTTAGGAGTGAAAATCAAGATTTATTAATTTATTTGAACTTTAAAATTCAATAAGTTAATTAATTGTAAATAAGTGGAATTTAATATTAAATTTTACATTAATAGAAATATGGATGGAATTTGTGAATATTAGTGCAATAGCTACGAATCAATGAAAATTCATCCAATTGATAATAGGATGAGGACGGTGTATGTAATCAATTTCAACACTTATCCGTTAGTGATAACTTAAATGTAATTTAACGTTAATGGAGTCTAACAAATTAAAATGGGTAATCAATAGAAATTAATCTAATTAAAGGTTATATTAGTGTAAATTAAGGCAAACAAATGTTATCCTTATTTATTGAATAATAATTGATTGGGTAAAAAGGGTTGGACTAAGGAAATTTTATTAATTGGTTTTAAAACCTTAATTAATATGTGAAATAGACAAGATTTCACATTTTAACCATTTATGCAAATCTAAGACGTATATAGAAGTATCAATGTAATGAAACGTAAATAAATGTTAAATATAAGATAATGATTGTTTGAATAATAAGAATGAGAATCAACATGTATTTATTTAATTGAATTTAATTACGATAGTATGATTTATTGTAATTAAATGAAAATTTAATATTTAAAGTATTGCCTAAAAGGGAATGTAGATGAAATCTAAGAAAATAAATGTAAACAATCGTGAACTAATGTAAATTACACCCTTTTGATAACAATGAATTAAATAATAAAATGAAAAGGGAATTTAATATAATTACTGGAAATTTTATTTATAATTTTGAACTTAATGAAATTGAGGATTTATATCGAAATTATAAATTAATCTTCTCTAAATTGACATTTAAATTTGGTTTAAATCATTGTAAATGATTGGAAAATTTAAAATGATAAGAATTGGTAATTATCGAATTCAAATTGAAAAATTGATTAAATTGACTAAAGTTTATTTATTTAATTAATGGAAAAATAGTCATTTTGGCCAGGACTCGGATTTCGACGAAACTAGTTTCATCAGATGCGTATCGGTGAATTATTGTAGGATTTCAACTTTCGTATCGATCGGACTTGTCCTTTTATCGTATGGGTTTGAGACGCCTTGAAATCAATTTAATTGAAATCAATTGAAATCAATTTGAAAATATGGGTCAGAACGGGCTTTTTGGGCCACTTTGTCGTTAGTGTGTATTCAACCCGATCCATTTATTCTATTCTAACTTTCTCTACAAATATCCTACCATAAACCCTAGCCTCCCTAATTCTCATTTGTCTATACATAAATTCATTCTATTCCTCCTCTTCCTCAATGGCGGACAATATTCTATATTTCCAGATCCAATTGCAAATCAAATCCAAAGCATGAAATTCAAACTCCTTAGAAAAATTCGAAAAAAATATATGTTGAAGCTCTCGAAGTGCGTAATCTTCTGGTGAAATACTTTTTTCATTTTGGATTTTTGTTTGACCGGTAAAAATCGAAGAATTCTCGACCGTTCAACACGTCGAAATCATACTCGACGGATCGACGAGCCGTTTCTGGGTTTTGTGGAGGGGACGGAGGGGAGTTGATCTGTGGTGTTTGTTCGCTGTTTCAACGGATGGATGTGGTGCAATTATCGATTAGGGTTTTGGCTTTGAGGCGGCGGCTGTATGTTTCTGGGCGGTGTCGCCATGCCTGGGGATGCGAGGGAGTTCGTAACGGCCCGGAGGGGATTCGCGAGGTGCGTGGCTGGTTCGGCGTTCGTGGAGCAGTGACGGCGACTACTTTCGAGAGTCGAGAAAACGAACACGTGATTAGGGTTCCTAGAGATTCCTGTTGCATGTGCAGGGAGAAGGGCAGTGACGTGGCAGTAGTTTTTGAGGTGTGTTATTTTTATTTTTGTTTTAATTTAGTTTTGATTTCAACTTGTTTAATTCGAATAACTTTCGCATACGAACTCCGTTTCACACGCGATTTTTTTTGTTAGGATTGTAATAAAATTCCGGACTCTTTGACGCTAGTTTGGACGAATTTGGAGACTGTCAAATTTTGGGTTTAAATTCAATTTAAATTAAAAAGGTGAGTGTTTTAACCTACTCACAACTTCTAAGATTTCTTATGTTTGTTAAATTCATTTATGATGTGATTTAAAATTTATTTATAGCAGTTGGGCATATATTCATCATTTTCTCAGTTAATCTGCATTTATTTAATTAACTGTTATTTAATTCATTATTGCATATTAACTGCCAGTTAAATTGTTATTTATTTTATTGCATATAAACTGCTAGTTAAACATTTTTTTTAATATAAACTGATAGTTGATACCTGTATTACCACCTGTTATATATTGATGTATTGTTTGAATTTGAATAATGATTGTGATAAATGGTTGATGGTTGATTTGGATGAATGGATGCTGTACTTATATTGTTATAAACCGCAAGTTATTATGCATTTTTATTTCATTCGGGATTGCGTTTGAAATGATATATAACCGTAATTTATACAGGCACCGCGGGGTGTGTGTGTGTGTGTATATATATATATATATATATATATATAATTATCTTTGAAATGATTTTCTACGGTTTTGGAAAGAATATGGTTTAATGAGTATTGATTTTTGATATTTTAAATATTATTTTTATATATAGTTAAATGCTTGAATTTAAGCTATGTATAAATTTAGTTTAAAGAATAAAAGAAGTTTAAAAATAAAAGTTCAATTTTATTTAGATATAGTATGGTTATATAAATTTATTTATGGAGTTTATAATGTCTTAAATAAAATAAATGTTGCAAGATAAATATGAATTTGCTTTGAAATATGGTATTTAAGAATTGTAACGACCCGGAAATTTCCATTCAGAAAATTCCAGATAGTTAGGAAAAGAAGAAAAAAGAAAGAAGAAGAAAACAGAACAAAACCAGAAACCTCACATTCGCAGCGGATCGAAATATAATATCACATAAATAACAGTTTTACAAAGAAGAACTGTATCAGTACTCTTATATTTTATACATCAGAGTTACATCATTTACACAACATTGGACAGTTAAAAACAACATGTCCCAAATAATCAGCAATAATCCTTACAACGGAAAATGCTCCATACGTTCCTGCCATCCAGCTCGCCTCCCGAACTCCAGAACGTCCTTACCTGAAAATCTGTAATACTCGGTCTGACCCGAGCATTACATCAAAGTAACACCCGGGTCAGGCTGGAAACCAGCGTGAGTAAATCCATCTAACAAGAATACTAATACATAAAATTTTAGTTAAACCGGGTAACTCGTTCATCTACAAGTTCATAACGTGCTATAGTCAAAACTTATATTCTCAATCAATTTCTAAGTACCTTTACTTAGTTTTTAAATGGTCCAGTCATTTAAATTATTCCATCGTAGCCCATTGATTCCTCATATCAAATCTATAAGAATTATAGATTACAAATTGAAGTGGTTTCGGGTATGTACTGATACCCGAACCCGGTCTCTTCGAATCCAATATCTTCTTAAAACAAGGCTGCTTAAGTTTAAAACGATTCCATTCATATCCAGGGTTACCTATTTACAAAGCCATTTATCATAGATAGACAAACCATACCGTTCAATCCAAACATATTCTATCACCTAGTATCACAAATCACATAGAGATATCAACTAATCTAAGGCATGCAACTCAATTACTCCTAAGCAAGATTGATAGTTCACGCCATTTCTAATTAATTTAAATATTTTAAATTAATTACTTCAATCATTTTTAATCTCGCTTACTTAATATTAATTAATTACAAACCATTAATTAATCATCCCTTAATTATTTTCTTAAATTACATTAAGTAATTAGCCTTGATTTATTATACAAATCAATTAACCTTCACCCATTATATTAATTACCTTTATCCTTAATTAATTGCTCAGATTAATTATTCTATAATCACTCCATTGATTAATTACGCTTTTATCAATCTCATTCATAAATTAACTAACCTTTTTAATTAATTATATGAATTTATCAATCTTTTAATTGATTACTCTAATTAACCTTTAACTACTATTAAACTAATCGGCCTTTAACAATTTATTCTTAATTTCTTACATTAAGTAATTGTCTTTTAAGTAATTAATATGTAATTGCTTAATTAATTTATTCTTAATTACGAATTAATTGACCTTTAATTAATTAACTCATAATTAATTAATTAACTACCCTTTTAAACATTAATTTATTAAATAAATTGCCTATTCTTTAATTACTTTATTTAATTATTCAAGGTCTTGATTATTCTTAAGATAACCATTTATCCTTATTTAGTTACTTAATCACCATAGTCATATTTAAAACATTTACCCATTCAAATTAACTTACTTAATTAAATCATTTTAATTTGAATTTAAAGTAACCTAAGTATTTATCAAACTTTATTTAACAAATCATAATTATTCTCTTTAATCAAACATTTAAAATTATTTATCAAATAACGGTTTAAACCAAATACATCAAACTTATTTTTCTAAAACTTGTTTATATTAATCTTAAAAACTTGCCTTGAATAAAATCTCGGGTCCAACTCATATACTTCTTCGAGTTTTGACCCGAGAAAATCAACTACCGACTCTTTTTTTTTTACTTAGTTAAGCGTTAAAACTGGAAACATGCAAGTCCATACATTTCCACTCGACATCATACTCGAGATATCAGGCAGCTGCTCCGAAACCTTACCCGGGCTTCAACTTCTTCCCCTAAAACGAACACTATCCTGACACAATACACCGTGCACATGCACGACCCTTCCGATCACCTCCGATCGTCACCCAAACCCTTCGCAAGTCATCAACGACCAACTCACCCTGATCGATCACTCCGAATCCCCAAATGCCGTGTAGAACAAAATCGAGCGTGAATGAACTCAGCAGGCTGTAACCAGTTTCCCTAAACCACCTTGCGCCACCTATCTCCGATCACCAGAATTCACGTCCACCTCACTTGGGTTACATCTGAGTTCCCTCTCCCTTTTCCCCCATGACCGGTGTCTTTCGATGCTATGATGATGACGCGGTAACCACAAATTCAACCTCGACCAAAATTACATGCTAAACCCTAAATCATTCCCGTCCGACCATCTCACCACTTAGAAAAATGATGCACCAATTTTCACCAACCACTCTCCTCCGCGGCCACCTTTAAGCCAAATGTCGGCCTCACTCATTGATTGCCTCATCGGAAATTCCCCATAAACTTCCTCCCATTCATCACGAAAATTCTCACAATCCACAACCTTAAAAATTATGATGCTTATACCGAAAATCATGTTTTCCACAATCTATTCTGATCATATATTCAAAATTTGAGATTTAACTACTTAATTTTTTTGATTTGAATGGACTTACCACTGTAAGTTCCAGTTTTTGTCCTACTTACTTCAAGTATATGCTTGAATCTATTGTTAACCATTACAAACAACTTCCTTTCAAAGATCCTAACATAAAAGTTTTTTATAAGGAGTTAATGATTTTTTTTATTATTTAAATTTGTATCAGTATACAGGGATAATACAAATACAGAGACATGCATCCATACTCACACTCATATATACATGCAACCATCTCTAAACAAACTTGCAAAATGTACTACTTATCAAAATTTCAAAGATCATCTCATCCAAACTCAAATATAAAAAGACTAAGTTTGAGATTCAAGTTTACTCACGTTCTTATGTAGGAACAGAGAGCTTTTTGAAGCAGTTTTGCAAATTGAAGACTTGAATTGCTTTTGAACTGGAACTCCTTTGTTTATGAAAATGAATACTTTGATACTTTGAAAACTTGAAGATGATACACGTTGAAGAAGATTACAGGCTAGGGATTGAAAATGCTTTACAGACTTTGATTGAGGGATTTACAGGCTTTTGAAAACTTCTTATAGGGCTTGTTCTGAGTTTTGAAAATTGTTTACAGATTTTAAAATTTGAGTGTGAGCTTTTGTAAAAACTTTCAGGTTGTGATTTTTTTTTTCTGGTTGGCATTTGCTTTGAGGAATGAAATTTTTTTAAGTTAAGCTTTGCTTGCTTTTTGAAAAGAGAAGAACAGAATGAGGTAAGAAAATGTAGATTATGTTTTATCAAAATTAAAGAAAAAGAAAATTAAGAAGGACACTTGTTCAATTTGTTACATTTGTCACAACCATTATTTAACCCTTAACACATGTTAATACAAGGATTAATAACCTACCACTTGTCATTATTAAATTTAAATTTTTTTCTTAACTTTTCTTTATATATATATACAAAGTACAAAAATTTCAAGTATATAAAAATGTATTTAAACCCTTGTTAACTCTTATTTTAGGCTATTATGCTTTGAACTACTAAATATTTGTTTTTATTAATCTATGTTGATATCCTTGATACAAATCAAAATAAACTCCTTTATTTAAATCTCATTTAACTATCATATTTTTTTATTAATAAATACTTATCTTCTTAGAGTTTTGAAATCATATAATTTAACACTTGTTAACTAATGTTTTATATAATTTTTTTTTATATTTTATATTTCACCATTATAATTATATACAATTTTTACAGAAAATGTTTTAAACCAATTATGCATTGAGTAAATTACCTATATATATTATTTAAAATCCAAATTATTAACTAAGGCATTTATTTAAATCTTAAATTCAAGTTTCAAATTCAAACTCAAATTCAAATTAAAATTTGAATCACAATCCAGGTATAACTATTTATTATCATATTTATTTGTTAAATCTATAAATCAGTATTTCTATTAATTCAATTTAGTTAATTTATCAATTGCAGATATTCTAAAATCCAGGCTATCACATTCTTCCCCCTTTTGAATCTTTTCGTCCTCGAAAAGGAACGAAGTCAGAATTTACTAAAATGCTTAAAATCAAATAAATTTTCTTTGATCATTTTTAAAACACTTCTTTAAAATATATATAATATTACCAAACAAGATTTATAAAAAATTACTTTTTATAACTCGATGTCTCAACCTGTCCATCCTTGTTCTCACAGAAATTCGGTCATACGTTGATCAGGCGTAAGACTGAAAATCTACAAGTGCTTGGCATAACCATTTTCAACATCCAGTGAAAATGTTTTGAAAATAATTTTATTGAAAATTCAGAAAACAGTTTTTGAAAATAGAGGAAATTTCTTTGTGAGAATGCTCTGGAAATCATCACCCCCATCCATGGTCGCAGTTACATTCCAGGGTTACGTTGCCATTGCAGCAAAAGTCCATGTAACTGTAGGCTCTCCGCGACCTCTCGATTACGCCATGGAACCCACAATAGATCGTAGTCACATACCAGGGTTACGTTGCCATCGCAGCAAAAGTCCATGTAACTGTTGGCTCTCAGCGGCACACACGATTTTCACTGTCAAAATGAAACTTCTCCACTCCTACATAGGTCGTAGTCTACCGATATAATATCAAACGTCGACTATTGGCTCTCAGCAGCATACATGATTTTCGCTATGTTACCATAGGTCGTAGTCTACCGATATAAAATCAAACGCAGACTGTTGGCTCTCAACAGCACACACGACTTTCGCTATGGTATACACTACTCATAATCCCCAGGAAATAGTTTTGTAAAGACTACTTACAGGATCAACTTTAGAACCCCTCCTTTTGGGCTCAAGGCAGCACCACCCGGTGGCACTCTTGAGAAGTTCATTTCAAGGAAGCGCCTTTTTCCCCAGAGCCATCCTCAAAACACTTTATACTATACACATATAGTATCTTTCAAATCATACACCTAGTATGATCTCAAGAAAAGCTCCTTTACACAAAATAGATTATCCCAAAATCGATAGTTCTCAAACTAGGCTTTCCAAATTTCAATATTGATTTTACCCAAAAATCAAAAGCCTTTCCAAATCCAAAGGTTCCCAAAACCTTTTCCAAAATCCTCATAAGATCCTTTATATATAGATACACACACACACACACACACAGATATATATAATTTTTAATACTTTGGATCATTTCAAACTTGTATGAAACTCCTTTTATACTTCAAAACACCTTCAAAATCCTTTTCTTCTGGCAATAGATTCAACAAGGGGAGATTTATCTTATATAACAAAGTTATATAACTTTATTTACTCCAAATCAAAAATTCAAATTTGATTACTCTATAAAGTCATTAACTATATTACTTACTTCCAAAAAGTAAATTTCTACCATAGAAATATACAATTTCTAATTTATTTCATCATATATTTCACAAAATATATTTTCCACTTTAAAAACTTTTTTACAGTTCTTATCCAAAACTTTTAATATCAACTTCATTCCAATCCGTACGATGTACACATATCATCCGTATGCAATATCAATCTGATCGCTCACTCGATCACACAATTTCACTTCCGAACTAGCATCGTCCATCCGACTTCCTAGTGCGGACACAGATCTAATTTCTTAATCAGAAACCGTCATTCCTCTTGCATAGCCATAACTATGATAGAGAATATCCAGATCCAATCAACAATCCATATCCAGGTTCGCCGTCGAAAATCGAGCGAAAAATCCCAACTCGGATCAACATACTATCTCGAAATTCTGTGCTCGAATCTGGATCAAATCATTATACGAATAGAATAACATACGTGCACCCTACGCATTTATCTTTATTGGTTATTAGCCACATCAATTTTTTTCTGTTCACATTCACTTTAATTTTCATTCACTTATTCACAACTGTTTTAATCCCATTTGGATTATCACCTCTATTCTTATCTCAATTGGGTATTTAAATCAATAACAGTTCGAACTCCGACCAGTTTATATTTAGAAAATAGCTTGAAAATTTTAAAAATAAATAAGTAGTTGAAAAATAATTATTAGTTTGCAAAATATCTGTAAAATAGTTAACTAATTATAAAATAGTTGAAAAATGGCTAAATAGTTTCAGAAATTATAGATAATTGCAAAATAGTTATAAAATAGTAATTAATTTGTAAAATAGTTGAAAAATAATAATTAGTTAATAAAACAGTTGAAAAATTATTAAATAGTTCTAAAAATAATTGTAAAACAAGTATAAGATAGTTTTAGGTTAAAAAAAGAAAAGTTGTATAGTAAATAGTTTGGAAAAGAGATTTGTACTAAAACAATTTATTTTGAAAATAGTTCAGAGTCAAACTGTTCAATTTTCAACCTCCATTTCCAATCAATTCAATTTAAATTTCCACTTCTATTTAAATCGATTCAATTCCAATTTAATTGATCCCAATTCTAATAAATTTTAACTTGTAATTTCAATTTAATTTAAGTTAACTTCCATTCTCATCCCAAATTAAAATCAACTTCCTATTTGAATTTGAACTCATTCAACATCAATTCCTGTTTTAGATTATCCAATTCAAATTTCCATTTGAATTTTTAAACTTATCCATCTTTAATCATAATTCCAATTAATTCAAATAAATTTCAAACTGAACCAATTTTAAATTTTCAATTCTTTTCAACCCCAGTTTGAATTTAATCCCAATTCAAGTTGAATTATCCTTGATTCTTTCCAAATTCAATTTAAATTCCATTTGAATTTAAAACTATTCAACTTTAATTACAATTCCAAATTATTCAAATAAATTTGGACTAATTCCAAATTAAACCCATCTCAAATTTCAAATCATTTCAAATCAATCCAATTTCAAATTTTCCATTTAATTCAGAATTCAAATTCCATTTTCAGCTTACTTCAAAGTTCAGAAAATTGAAATCCTTTTTAAGCAACTACATCTTTGAAATTCAATTTATCATCAAATTTAAATTTTGAAATCAGACTTTTGAAGTTTTATCTTAAACATTCTAATCTTAAGTCCAAAATGATTCCATTCTACCTTTATAATGGATATATTACCACACCCCATTTCTTTAAACAAATTCAATTCACAGTTTAAAGGTTATTAATAACAATAGGGTAATATCATCTAATTATTTTAAAACATCCATCCATTTCCAACTTCCAGATCTCAAACCCCATTTTGAGATCACATAAACTCCCAATTCAAATTAACCATTTTACTTTCCAAGCTAAATCCAAATTTTATCTTGAAATTTCCAAATCAGGTTGATCATTCAAACTTATTTAACTTCTTCCAAGTTAAATTCAATTTACCTAATCCAGACACATTACACAATTTGAATTCCCATTCAAATTTCAAAATTCTTTCCCATCTATAAGTTCAAAAACTTATCACTTTGGGTATCACATCTCTTTCCAAAATTAAAACTCAACATTTAGAGTTTATTTCAAACCATCTTTGATATTATGTATATTCCTCACAAATATACATATTTTCTTCTTGGCCCACTAAGTCGAATTTTAAAATTTAAACCACCCTTGGTTTTAATTCTAAACAAATTCTTTTAAAATTTACAAACAACTTCTTATTCAAAAACAAGATTACATTCAAAATAGTTCGAATAATATTATTTCCTTTAACACTTTGAAAACAATTTCAATTGTTTAGATTTAGAATTCAGAACTTCACAGTTGGAAACCCACTTTTAATTTACATCCTTTCAAATTTACAAGTTATTCTCTTTATAAATGGTTACTTCCTTAAAACATTTTTATTGTTTATTGGAAAACAATCGTCTTATTATGAAACACAATGACCATTCTATTACTCTGAATTGAAACCAATTCTAATTAATCTTATTTTGAAATTCTTCCCCAACTTCAAGATTTAATTTCAGTTCGAATCCATTTCAAACTTATCTTTGATTAAATTTTAATTTGGTTGTAATTCTATTACCACTTAATTTAATTCCAATATTTAACATCCAATTGCCTTAATATTTATTAGAAAGATATTGCTTTATATATCAAAATATATTCTTATATAAAATCATTTAAAATCTTTGTATAAGAAAATAACAAGTACGCTCTCATGTGTGTGTGTGTGTGTGTGTGTGTATATATATATATATATATATATAATATATATATATATATATTCCCAACTCATTTTAGGGTACCATTGACCCTATCCTAAAGGACTATCCCACCAGAGCCAAGGTTCTCGCTTAACCTTCTACTCTGATACCAAATGTAATGACCCGGAAATTTCTATCCAGAAAATTTCAGATAGTTAGGAAAAGAAGAAAAGAGAAAGAAGAAGAAAACAGAACAAAACCAGAAACCTCACATTCGCAGCGGATCAAAATATAATATCATATAAATAACATTTTTACAAAGAAGAACCGTACCAGTACTCTTATATTTTATACATCAGAGTTACAACATTTACACAACATTGGACAGTTTAAAACAACAAGTCCCAAATAATCAGCAATAATCCTCATAGCGAAAAACGCTCCATACGTTCCTGCCATCCAGCTCGCCTCGCGAACTCTAGAACGTCCTTACCTGAAAATCTGTAATACTCGGTCTGACCCGAGCATTACATCAAAGTAACACCTGGGTCAGGCTGGAAACCAGCGTGAGTAAATCCATCTAACAAGAATACCAATACATAAAATTTTACTTAAACCAGGGTAACTCGTTCATCTACAAGTTCATAACGTGCTATAGTCAAAACTTATATTCTCAATCAATTTATAAGTACCTTTACTTAGTTTTTAAATGGTCCAGTCATTTAAATTATTCCATCGTAGTCCATTGATTCCTCATATAAAATCTATAAGAATTATAGATTACAAATCGAAGTGGTTTCGGGTATGTACTGATACCCGAACCCGGTCTCTTCGAATCCAATATCTTCTTAAAACAAGGCTGCTTAAGTTTAAAACAATTCCATTCATATCCAGAATTACATATTTACAACCATTTATCATAGATAGACAAACCATACCGTTCAATCCAAACATATTCTATCACATAGTATCACAAATCACATAGAGATATCAACTAATCTAAGGCATGCAACTCGATTACTCATAAGAAAGATTGATAGTTCACGCCATTTCTAATTAATTTAAATAATTTAAATTAATTACTTCAATCATTTTTAATCTCGCTTACTTAATATTAATTAATTACAAACCATTAATTAATCATCCCTTAATTATTTTCTTAAATTACATTAAGTAATTAGCCTTGATTTATTGTACAAATCAATTAAACTTCACCCATTACATTAATTACCTTTATCCTTAATTAATTACTCAGATTAATTGTTCTATAATCACTCCATTGATTAATTACGCTTTTATCAATATCATTCATAAATTAACTAACCTTTTTAATTAATTATATGAATTTATCAATCTTTTAATTGATGACTCTAATTGACCTTTAACTACTATTAAACTAATCGACCTTTAACAATTTATTCTTAATTTCTTACATTAAGTAATTGTCTTTTAAGTAATTAATATCTAATTGCTTAGTTAATTTATTCTTATTTACGAATTAATTGACCTTTAATTAATTAACTCATAATTAATTAATTAACTACCTTTTTAAACATTAATTTATTAAATAAATTACCTTTTCTTTAATTACTTTATTTAATTATTCAAGGTCTTGATTATTCTTAAGATAACCATTTATCCTTATTTAGTTACTTAATCACCATAGTCATATTTAAAACATTACCCATTCAAATTAACTTAATTAAATCATTTTAATTTGAATTTGAAGTAACCTAAGTATTTATCAAACTTTATTTAACAAATCACAATTATTCTCTTTAATCAAACATTTAAAAGTATTTATCAAATAATAGTTTAAACCAAATTGACGCAGCTTATAGTAGGCTCGAACAGTTTAGATTCAAACTTTCGCAACCTATCTAGGATATACCCACGAAATGATGATTTCCTGTCAAATAAACCGATGAAATGATAAATGCCCAATTCCGTTGATCGTGACGACGCCGGAATCTAGCTATCTCCAACCCATTGATCTCGCAAGATATTGTGTTGAAAGATCTACAATTCGATCGTTGATCACTCGCAAGTGATACCGAGAATTGGCTTCTACTTCGTTGATTCGCGCACGAATAACCTGAAGAAGGAAAGAAGAAGGAGATCACACTTAACTTCAACAATGGTGGCAAAAGCACACACAAATTTTTTATTCAAATCATCTCCGCTTTTACAATGACATCACGCCCCTAGTTATAGGAATTTATAGCACGCTCAAACGACCCAACACAGGCGACTTAACATCACATGACTCACGACCTAACACATACATGTTACATCGACCCACGACCTAACAACATACGATATAAGGAAAATACAACACGAGCGACTTAACAATACGACATAACAACAACGCGACATACGACTTAAAACAAAGCGACATAACAACAATACGAGTTACAACATGCGACATAACAACACAACACATATACGCGACTTAAGACATGCGGCAGAAGAATTTTGCGACTTAAAGTAGGCAGCTCAAGAAATGTGGCATAACTTCAGGAATGGCTTAGCGACATAAGAAGAATGCGACCTAAGATAGTAGCACAGCTTCAGGCGACTTAGCGACTTAACGGCTTAAGAACTCAGGCGACTTAAGAGAAGCGGCTATAGAGATGAGGCATAAGCATATAAGCGACTTAAGAGAAGCGGCATAAGTGAACGACTTAAGAGAAGCGACATAAGTGACATAACTTTCAGAAACGACTTACGACATAAGCGACTTACGACATAAACGACTTAAGAGAACAATGCATCATAGGTTGCTTAGAATAACTCGCTAGCTTGCTGGTTGGAATAACTCGCTGTTGGCATAACTCGCTATGTCGCTCGGGCGACTCAAGGAAAGCGACATAAGATGGGCGACTTAGGATGGGCGACGTATCATGATGCGCTGCATCATCCTCCTCTGGTTGAAAAGTATTCGACCCCGAATTTACACTTTCCTCTTCTACGACATACTTATTCTCATGATATGGAATCAAGTGTTTAACGTTGAACACGTCAGCAGTATGGATATGATCAGGCAATCATAACTGATAAGTATTCTCATTAATCTTATTTATGTTTTCCAAAGGACCAATTCCTCTAGCAGCTAGTTTGTTGTAAGTACCAATAGGAAATCGATCCTTAGTCAATACTGCATATACAAAATCTCCTTCTTTGAATTCAACATTTCATTGTTTAATATCTACGGGTTGCTTATATTTCTCATTCGCCTTAAGCAATCGTTCCTACACAACCTTGTGGCATTCTTGCAATTCATTCACAAAATCACTAGCTCGCTTGATCACTCCTTTCTGCTGTGGTACTATAGATAAATCTAATGGTCCTTTAGGAATTATTGAGTAAACATCCTAGAATGGACTGAACCCAGTGCTGCGATTAACTGCATGATTGTGTGCAAACTCAGCTTGACACAGCTTGGAATCCCAACTCTTCAAATTGTCATTCACGAGGCATCTCAATAGATTACCTAGGGATCTATTCACAACTTCTGTCTGTCCATCCGTCTATGGATGATAAGAACTACTAAATTTCATCTTTGTCCCGACCATTCTCCATAGACTCTTCCAGAAATGACTCAGAAAACGAGTGTCTCTATCCGATACAATCGATTCAGGCAACCCGTGAAGTCGATAGATCTCTCTGAAGTATAACTGTGCGACATTAACTGCATCTGCCGTCTTCTTGCATGCGATAAAATGTACGATTTTTGAAAAACGATCAACCACTACGTAGATAGAATCATAGCCACGTTGCGTCCTCGGCAAACCCAATACAAAGTCCATACTAACATCCACCCATGGTTTAGTAGGTATAGGCAACGGCATATATAAACCTACATTTGTTGCGGTTCCCTTTGAAACTTGACAAATATGGCACCTCTGAACAAACTTTTCAACCTCCTTCCTCATTGACGGCCAAAAATAAGATTTTGAGATCAACTGCATCATACAGTCACGACCCACGTGTCCTTCTTTATGTAATTCCTTGATGATTTTCATTCGGAGACTGCAATCTGGAATACACAACTGATTTCCTTTGAATAGAAAACCTTCAATCAGCATATATCCATCCATGCTTCCCTGTTTGACTTTGTCTAGGATTTTGGAAAAATATGTATTTGAAGTAAGAAGTTCTGGAAGTAAGTCAAAACCCATAACCTCTACTCGCATGGTTGTTAGTAAATTCTCCCTCCGACTTAATGCATCTGCGACGCGATTAGTTACTCCAGACTTGTGCTTCACGACGAATGTAAATTGTTGCAAATAAGCTATCCACGATGCATGCCTACCTGCAATTTTATTCTGCCCTTGTAAATGTTTCAACGCTTCATGGTCCGTATACAAAACAAATTCTTTGTGGAACAAATAATGTCTCCAATGCTTCACAGCCTTCACAATAGCATAAAATTCCACATCATAAGTATTGTATCTCATCTTTGCCCCAGAATGTTTTTCACTGAAATAGGCAATTGGACGACCCTTCTGACTCAACACTCCTCCAATTCCAACTTTCGATGCATCCATATGTAACTCAAATAGTAACTGAAAATCTGGCAACACTAGAATCGGTGCTGAGGTTGAAAGTTCCTTGATTTGCTCAAAAGCAGATTCTACCTCTTCCGTCCATGAAAACCTCTTTCCTTTTATACAATCAGTAACATGAGCCATCACACTACTAAAGTGTGGTATAAATTTTCGATAAAATGAAGCTAACCCATGAAAACTTCTGACTTCGGTTATAGTTTTGGGCTGTAGCCAATTTCTGATTGTGGCTACTTTACTCTGGTCCACTTGTATCCCTTCCTCAGACACAACATAACCCAAAAATAAAACATTTGGCGTCATGAACACGCATTTCTTCATCGCTGCATAGAACTGTTCTTGACGAAGAATACTTAACACCTTTCGCAAGTGTTAAATGTGCTCCTCCGTACTTGCACTATATATCAAGATATCATCAAAGTAAACTACAACAAACTTCCCGATGTAAGGTCTGAAAATTTGATTCATCACCCTCATAAATGTACTTGGTGCACTAGATAGACCAAATGGCATGACCAGCCATTCATACAATCCTTCCCGAGTCTTGAATGTTGTCTTCCATTCGTCATCTGGTCTTATGCGAATTTGATGATAACCACTCTTAAGATCGATCTTTGAAAAGATTACAGACCCACTAAGTTGATCCAATAGATCATCAAGTCTTGGCATAGGAAATCTGTATCTGGCAGTTATTTTGTTGAGTGCCCTGCTATCTGTACACATTCTCCATGAACCATCTTTCTTCGAAACTAACAAAGCTGGTACAACACAAGGACTGAGACTCTCTCGAACACGCCCTTGCTCAAGCAACTCCTCAACCTGTCTCCTCAACTCTTCATGCTCCTTTGGACTCATACGATAATGTGGCCTATGCGGTAAAACAGCACCTGGCACTAGATCAATTTGATGTTGTATATCTCTCAGCGGCGGTAATTCCTTGGGTGATTTCGCAGGAAAGACATCCTCAAATTCATTCAACACTGATCTGACTTCTGCAGGAATTTCAACATCTTCACTTGTTTCATAGCCAATCAACATAAACAATTCAGCACTATCTTCACTTCTTCAACAAATTCTTTCGTAGATAATAGACTAGTTGATTCCACCTTCTTCTCTGACTTACTTTCACTTTGTTCACGCTTCTTAGGAACTAAGGTAATTTGAGTTCCTTCGAACATGAAACTGTAGTTGTTGGTGTGACCATTATGTTGTACAGCTCTATCATATTGCCACGGTCTTCCCTATAGTAGATGACACACATCCATATCTACAACATCACACCATATATCATCTTTGTACTTCTTCCCAATAGAAAATGTAACAAATGCTCGTCTTCCCACTGTCACTTCTCCACCTTTCTTTAGCCATGCTAGTTTATAAGGTCTAGTGTGTTTTTCAGTCTTCAACCCTAACTTCATGGCGGCTTCTTCAGAAATAATGTTATCGCAGCTTCCCGCATAAATAACAAATCGACAAACCTTCCCCAAGATAGTACATGTAGACTGAAAAATATTTCTTCTTAGCCAACTAGAATCATTCTCATGCTTTGGCACTAAACAAGACCTCCTCATCATCAAGTTACACCCTTCATCTCGTGACACAACTTCTTCATCTGCATCAAACTTCAATGGTTGAGAATAATCAACTTCAGCTTCCACATCCTCATACTCACATTCCTCTGCAACTAATGCTCTCTTCTTTGGCTTTGTACATTTATTACTTTTATGGCCAAACTCCTGACAATTATAGCACTTGATACTGTTGTTGACTTTTGCTTTAGCGGCTTCATTGAAAATTGGTTTATTGACTGCCTTGGAAACATTAGCACTGCTACTAGCACCTTTATTCTGATTGTTAGAACCCACAAACACACCACTTCCTAGTCTCCCTTGTTTCTCCCAAGCTAGAGCTTTCTGATGTGCTTCAGCAACAGACATTGGATTAAACATATTTACCATGTCTTGAATTTGCATTCGTAACCCTCCAATATATCTAGTTGTTAGCTGTTCCTCTGTTTCCATGATATCATTCCTTGCAATCAATTGATAGAATTCATCTTCATAATCATTCACTATCTTCGTCCCTTGTCTCAAATTCTGCAAACGTTGATACATAAGAGATTGATAATTGTATGGCAAGAAAGTTGCTTTCATCATCTTTCTCATCTTCTCCCAAGTGACAAATTTCGATTTTCCCATTCTCTCCCGAGTTAGTTTAGTTTGCTGCCACCAAGCCATAGCTCTTCCCCTTAGTCTTGTAGCAACTAATTGAACTCTACGATTCTCAGACACTTCCTTCAATTCCAAAATTTCTTCAACATTCGACAACCAATCAAGAAATTCTTCTTCTTGCATACCACCTTTGAATTTTGGAATTTCCATCCTCATACCTGATTCCCATTTATGATCATTTTCTGAATCCAGGTATTGATTTCGCACTTGGTCTCGATTTCGATAATGCATGCTACCTCCATCACCATCCCCCTCAAAATCATATGTACTTCGATATCGATCCCTACCATCTACATCTCTACGATCATGCATGTCCCTTCTATCCTGTCTTTCAACATCACGAAATGGTTCATTGTCAAACCCACGTTGAGTTCTTCTTTCTTCACGTCGATACCCATGATGGTCTCACCTCACTGAAACTGAAGATTCTCTCCTGTCTCGATAAGACTGGGGTGACATCCTCCTTTCTTCCGAAACCGATGGTGAAACCCTGTTTCCACTCTGGTTCGAAACTTGTGACGTTCTCCTTTGATTTTGATTCATGTCATTCATCATTTTCTCCAATTTTGCAATACCCACATTGAGATTTTCATTGATACGCTGCTCCATCTGCTCAGCTTCTTATCTTCTATACAAATCTTCAACATTCTGAAAGCGATTAGCTCGTCTCGGAGGCATGATCATCAAACAATCTCGTTTCTGTCTCTAACTTAACTTTGATATGGCTCGATTTGGCTTTGAACTGGCTTTGACGCAATCTTTGACATGTCTCTGGTACTTAGCTCCGATATGGATTGAATCTGGCTCTGATATGGCTCGACTTGATATGGATTGAATCTGGCTCTGAAACCAAAAAGTGATGCAGCTTATAGTAGGCTCGAACAGTTTAGATTCAAACTTTCGCAACCTATCCAGGATCATCCCACGAAATGATGATTTCGTGTTAAATGAACCGATGAAACGATAAATGCCCAATTCCGTTGATCGTGACGATGCCGGGATCTAGCTATCTCCAGTTGATCTCGTAAGATACCGTGTTGAAAGATCTACAATTCGATCGTTGATCACCCACAAGCGATACCGAGAATTGGCTTCTACTTCGTTGATTCGCGCACGAATAACCCGAAGAAGGAAAGAAGAAGGAGATCACACTCAACTTCAACAAAGGTGGCAAAAGCACACACAAATTTTTTATTCAAATCAACTCCCCTTTTACAATGACATCACGCCGCTATTTATAGGAATTTACAACACGCTCAAACGACCCAACACAGGCGACTTAGCACCACATGACCCACGACCTAACACATACATGTTACATTGACCCACGACCTAACAACATACAATATAAGGAAAATACAACACGAGCGACTTAACAATACAACATAACAACAATGCGACATACGACTTAAAACAAAGCGACATAACAACAATACGAGTTACAACATGCGACATAACAACACAACACACATACGCGACTTAAGAGATGCGGTAGAAGAATTTTGCGACTTAAAGTAGGCGACTCAAGAAATGCGGCATAACTTCAAGAACGACTTAGCGACATAAGACGAATGCAACCTAAGATAGTAGCACAGCTTCAGGCGACTTAGCGACTTAACGACTTAAGAACTCAGGCAACTTAAGAGAAGCGGCTATAGAGATGCAGCATAAGCATATAAGCGACTTAAGAGAAGCAGCATAAGTGAACGACTTAAGAGAAGCGACATAAGTGACATAACTTTCAAAAACGACTTACGACATAAGCGACTTACGACATAAACGAATTAAGAGAACAATGCGGCATAGGTTGCTTGGCATAACTTGCTAGGTCGCTGGTTGGCATAACTCGCTATGTCGCTCTGGCGACTCAAGGCAAGCGACATAAGATGGGCGACTTAAGATGGGCGACTTATCATGATGCGGTGCATCACAAATACATCAAACTTTTTTTTTCTAAAACTTGTTTATATTAATCTTAAAAACTTGCCTTGAATAAAATCTCGGGTCCAACTCATATACTTCTTCGAGTTTTGACCAAAGAAAATCATCTAATGACTCTTTTTTTTTTACTTAGTTAAGCGTTAAAACTGGAAACAAGCAAGTCCACACAATTTCCACTCGACATCATACTCGAGATATCAGGCAGCTGCTCCGAAACCTTACCCGGGCATCAACTTCTTCCCCTAAAACGAACACTATCCTGACAAAGAATACACCGTGCACATGCACGACCCCTCCGATCACCTCCAATCGTCACCCAAACCCTTCGCAAGTCATCAACGACCAATTCACCCTGATCGATCACTCCGAATCCCCAAATGCCCTGTAGAACAAAATCGAGAGTGATTGAACTCAACAGGTTGTAACCAGTTTCCCTAAACCACCTTGCGCCACCTATCTCCGATCACCGGAATTCACGTCGACCTCACTGGGGCTACATCTGAGTTCCCTCTCTCTTTTCCCCACGACCCGTCTCTTCCGATGCTATGATGACGACGCGGTAACCCCAAATTCAACCTCGACCAAAATTACGTGCTAAACCCTAAATCATTCCCGTCCGACCATCTAATCGCTTTGAAAAATGCCGCACCAATTTTCGCCAACTACTCTCCTCCGCAGCCACCTTCAAGCCAAACGCCGACCTCCCTCATTGATTGCCTTACCGGAAATTTCCCATAAACTTCCTTCCATTCATCTAGAAAATTCTCACAATCCACAACCTTAAAAATTATGATACTTATACGAAAAATCATGTTTTCCATAATCGATTCTGATCATATATTCAAAACTCGAGATTTAACTACTTAATTTTTTTGATTTGAATAGACTTACCACTGTAAGTTCCAGTTTTTGTCCTACTTACTTAAAGTATATGCTTGAATCTATTGTTAACCATTACAAAAAAATTCCTTTCAAAGATCCTAACATAAATTTTTTTATATAAGGAGTTATTGATTTTTTATTTATTTAAATTTGTATCAGTAAATAGGGATAATACAAATACAGAGACATGCATCCATACTCACAGTCATATATACATGCAACCATCTCTAAACAAACATGCAAAATGTACTACTTATCAAAATTTCAAAGATCATCTCATGCAAACTCAAATATAAACAGATTAATTTGAGATTCAAGTTTACTCACATTCTTATGAAGGAACAGGGAGCTTTTTGAAGCAGTTTTGCAAATTGAAGACTTGAATTGCTTTTGAACTAGAACTCTTTTGTTTATGGAAACTGAATGCTATGATACTTTGAAAACTTGAAGATGATATACGTTGAAGAAGATTACAGGCTAGGGATTGAAAATGCTTTACAGACTTTGATTGAGGAATTTACAGGCTTTTGAAAACTGCTTATAGGGCTTGTTTTGAGTTTTGAAAATTATTTACAGATTTTAAAATTTGAGTCTGAGCTTTTGTAAAAACTTTCAGGTTGTGATTTTTTTTTTCTGGTTGGCATTTGCTTTGAGGAATGAAATTTTTTTAAGTTAAGCTTTGCTTGCTTTTTGAAAAGAGAAGAACAGAATGAGGTAAGAAAATGTAGATTATGTTTTATCAAAATTAAAGAAAAAGAAAAAAGAAAATTAAGAAGGACACTTGTTCAATTTGTTACGTTTGTCACAGCCATTATTTAACCCTTAACACATGTTAATACAAGGATTAATAACCTACCACTTGTCATTATTAAATTTAAATTTTTTCTTAACTTTTCTTTATATATATACAAAGTACAAAAATTTCAAGTATATAAAAATGTATTTAAACCTTGTTAACTCTTATTTTAGGCTACGATGTTTTGAACTACTAAGTATTTGTTTTTATTAATCTATGTTGATATCCTTAATACAAATCAAAATAAACTCCTTTATTGAAATCTCATTTAACTATCATATTTTTTTATTAATAAATACTTATCTTTTTAGAGTTTTTAAATCATAAAATTTAACACTTGTTAACTTATGTTTTATATAATTTTTTTTTATTTTATATTTCACCATTATAATTATATACAATTTTTACAGAAAATGTTTTAAACCAATTATAGATTGAGTAAATTACCTATATATATACATTATTTAAAATCCAAATTATTAACTAAGGCATTTATTTAAATGTTAAATTCAATTTTCAAATTCAAACTCAAATTCAAATTCAAATTTGAATCACAATCCAGGTATAACTATTTATTATCATATTTATTTGTTAAATCTATAAATCAGTATTTCTATTAATTAAATTCAGTTAATTTATCAATTACAGATATTCTAAAATCTGGGTTATAACAAGAATTATCCTCGAATAAAATTTGTTTGAAATTTAAATAAATTTGGGGTTTTAAAAGGTATGATCTTTATAACTTGATTTTGGTTTAGAGGACTTAAATACCAATTCGATTTAAATGAATATTATCAAGTTAATTAAATTGAGAGAATATCCTATTATTTGAAGTTTAAAGGTTTTACTTAAATGATATTTGATTTATTAAGTAAATATTTCAAATCTAAATAATAGTAATTGAATTTGATATATATGAAATAATCAAAGAATAAGTTTTGAAATGGTGGAATAATTAAAGCTTTGAAATATATGGAAATTGAAATGGTTTATTCGGGAATTTAAACCTATATTTGGAATTTATTTGTGAAATTTAGAAAGCTATTTTGTTATGCAATGCGGTTTAATACTTAAACCATTTAAGTATTAGAAATTTTGTTTCAAATCTATGGGGGTTAAGAGAGATATATATTTAAAAATATCATGATTTGGGAAAAGGGATATTTATAAAATAAAAATGATATCGTATTGATTTGGGGTTTTAAAAATATGTATGATATCGTATTTATATGGTTTTGAAAGGGATATTATATTATGGTATTAAAGTATAAATTATTTTGAAATAACCGCGGTGTTATAATAACGTTTGGTTGTTGAAGAGACCGGGATCGGAAGTTGTCATACTCTCTGCCAACTTCGAAAACCACTTAAATAATCGTGTATGCAGTGGAGATTCCATAATAAAGTAGGATGGTGGCGGCGTTTCCTTTGAGGTAAGTACGTGGACCCAACTCCTGTGAGTTAGCATAATGTGGCTAAAACAGGAGCGATCGACGGGTTAATTGAGGTAGCACCTTTGATCGGACACATCCCTTCGATATTCTACTCAGACTATAGATTATTCGGTGGCCACTTTTGATTTCTTTGATTTGAGGGTGTGGCTCGAGGTGGGCGGTAGCTGCGGCTACGCGTTACCACCGACCCGGAAGCGTAATTGGTATATCTACCCTGGCATTTCCTAGTTGTGCCGTGTCACCTACCCTAGTGCGCCTTGTACGAGTTTCTATTTGTGTCGTACCTATGGAGTATCCTTATTAGCCTCCCGATCAGGAGGTATTAAGGTATTGTATAAACTATTGGCATTATTACGTGTTAAGGTGGAAAATGTAAAGCCTTAATGCTATTTAAAAGTAAGTTTATTTTACAAATAGACACTATTATAATAGCGAAATATACTACATAGTAAATAGTTTAACGGATCATTAGGAGATGTAAATCCCGAGCATCTCTTGAGTTACTGCACTCATATTTATTTCTATTGATTTAACTTACATAAGATCTTTTAGTTCGGACTCGAGTGTTTTGTCTTTTCAATTCGCTCGGGTCAGTCCGAGCATTTCAGGATCGAAAACTTTATTTCTGGAGGATGAAGACGAAGATTTCATTATTATTATTGTATTATATTGTTCCACTACACACTGTATTCCGCTACATCGATTTTTATTCGTTGGTAAGTGCAACTCTGATAAATATTGTATAAGAAAAAAATAAAAAAATATTTTGTAAACCGCTTCATGAATTGTATATTTGATTATTATATTTTATCCTTCCGCTGTGAGATTCTGTTATGTTTTATTTCTTTCTCATTTTTCATTTTTACCCCATAACAATCCGCCCTTCCGTATGGTTTGAATTGGCATGTGTGTCGTTTAAAGCAAGCGAAAAGGCAGGCCGTTACATCTGGTATCAGAGCTTTGGTTTAGCGATAAACCTTAGCTTTGTGGGATTTGACTCTTTAATAATAGGGTAGTAATACCCTATGGGAGTCGCTGAGTGTATATATATGAGAGCGCGTATTTGTTAGTGTTATAAAAAGGTTTTAATATTGTGTTAATTTGTTCCATTTCGTATTTATAATTCTGGTTGATGCATGGGACGCTATGACATCGATAGGGATTTCTGAACACTTAATAGGATAGACCGACACAATATTTGTTTTTAATATAGGTGAACGAAATAATTTTTGCCTATTATATTTTCTATATATATAAAATAAATTTTATAAATGATATATATATTTGGTTGCAATAGATTGGTTATTAGGTAATAAAATTTATAAATAATAGTTGAAATAAGATTAAAAATAAAATAAATAAAAATTGGTAACTTAGAACTTAAGTTCCAGGGTTTTGAAAATTTCTTTCAAATGACTTTGGATTATAATGATAGTATTATTAGAAGTATTTTCTGATATAAATAGTTCAATATAATTTGAAAGAATTGTTCTAAAAAGAAAATTTGAAAAGAAATAAATTTTGTACGCCCCTCTCTGTCGCTGGAAAATAATTTCGGTGATGAGTGCACGCATCATCGACGTTCATTTTCGAGTTTCGAAGTGGGAAGGCCACTGTAGTATTTTACTGCAGATTTGTTTGATAAACCAAATATAAAATTTTAAATTGTTTTAAATATAATTTGATATATATAAATTTTTAAGTGTATATTTATCTATTATTTTAAATTGATTTTTAATAAAACCCGGTATTTAGTTCTTAAGTTTCCGTTAATTAATAATTTCAATTATTGTAGTGAAATTGAATGTAACTAATTTATAATTAGAAACTTTAATTAAAATAAGTAATTTAGCGCTAGGTTACGAATGAAATTAAAGGTAATTTGAAATTGTAAGTTATAAAACAAAAGATGTAATTATTGAAAATTCGATTAAATTAAAATAAATAAGGTAAAACTTGTATAAGTTCATTTGCATTCTTTAAGCATATTTATAACTTACCAAATATTAAAGGTTAAATGTTAATAAGAAAATGTAATAGATATTGTACAAGTAATAAATTTGAGGTAATGAAAGTAATTAATGAAATTCCTTAATAAATAAGAATTTGATGTTGTAATATTATAATCTTAAGTGTAATTGAAAAGACTACTAATTGAAATAGAAAGGTAAGTATTATAAATGAAATTTAAAATAAATGAAAGTAAATAAATGAAATTAAGTAGTATAAATGAAAGATAATAAACGTAAGAAAATGATTGAAGCTATTTATTAATAAAATAAGCAGAAAGATGAATACCGCAAATAAATGAAGAAAAAAAAGGGGATAAACCATTATATGTATAAAAAGGAAGCCAAACAACAATAGTATGAAATGAAATTGACAAGAATAAACTTAGTTTATTGTTTGGATTTGTTGTTGTTTGGTTTATGGTTGTTTGGGTAAGGATACTTTAAATTTTTTTTGGATGAATGAATAATCTATTTAGTTTCACCTAAGACTGTTGAGTGAAGGTTACACTTAGTAGTTTATTTTTCATTCCGTACAATTTAAAGTTTTAAACCCGAATAACTATTTGTTTGTTTGATATGGATGGATAGTTGAATTGGGTTGATTCTGTATTGTGGTTGTATGCTGTTTGTTGCAATTGATTGTTGTTGTATTGATTGTTGTTTGGGGATTGAAACAACCTTAAATATTTCATTGTATAAAATTGTTAACCCTTTTAGATTATATAAGTGAAATGCAAGTATGGAAGCAATAGCTACTGCTTTTGGTTTCATAAAATAAGCGTTAAGTACCAGACAAATAGGTACGTTTTCGGATTACGGTTTATAGCGCTATTATATTGTTTCCCGTGTTGGGATATATATTATTTTGGTAATTATATATTGTATATTGTTACATTTGATATTAGATTTTCTCCCGAGCCTCCCCGTACAAAGGAGCCTCTGCCATAATTTTCCGTAAATTTTTGGACTTAGAAAAATTTTGAAAATATTTTCCAAACTTTATTAATCTAAGTGTGAAAGGATTTAATGGTTATAAATCGGTATATTTTATTTAAAATTAATTAATTTTGTAAATTTATTTGTTTATAGATTTAATATTTTAAATAATATATATTGATTTCTTAATTTTTCTTTTCCATTCTTTTTCCTTTTCGGGGACGAAAAGTTTTGAGTAGGGGAGAGTGTAACGACCCGTAAAATTCGATGATTAAAATGAGTTAAATTAATAAGATTTTTAGTTAAATTTAGCAGGAAATAAATGAAAATCTTATAATTTATATTGGGACGAATGTTAGAAACTAGATGTAGCAATTGAAAAAAATTAACAATTTAAAATTTATACTGCAATTAATTAGAAATAATATAAATTGAATAGAAACGTAAGTTTATTTATAGGGCAGTAATTAATGAATAGTGAAATTTGTTACATTTGGTTATAAAATAGAAAATGAGTAAATAAAAAGTAACCGTTGAATAAACCAATGCAATAAATTGTAAATAAGTAATTATGATCAATGTTGTTGATAATAAACGAATTTAAAATGGTAATAAATTGAATATAAGAAAACAAAGGCATTTAGTGGATTAATTAATGAATTCATGAAATAAAGATCAATGTCCTGTAGGTAATTATAATATTGTTGGAAGTAAAAACTTATTAAGTATGCAACCAAGAATGTAAATCAATTAAGAATATAAATAGTAATTAGCGTACATATTTGGCAAATATAACTAAATAGTATGGAATGAAGCATGCATTAATGAAATGTAATATAAGTCGATGTTAATTTCACCCATAAATGTTGATTTATTGAGTTGCAATGTTTTAAATCAAGTAACGGATTTGTTAAAATCTCAATTGATAATTTATAAAATTTAATGTGAAATCAATTGCAGTTAATTGATCTAATTATACAGTTAGGATAAATTGATTTGTCATTTAAGATTTGTATATTTCCGTAAGATGCAACCAATGTTAATTTCATTTTAATATAACAAGTGGTGGATTTTAGGAGTGAAAATCAAGATTTATTAATTTATTTGAAAGTTAAAATTCATTAAGTGAATTAATTGCAAATAAGTGGAATTTAATATTAAATTCTACATTAATAGAAATGTGGATGGAATTTGTGGATATTAATGCAATAGCTACGAATCAATGAAAATTCATCCAATTGATAATAGAATGAGGACGGTGTATGTAATCAATTGCAACACTTGTCCGTTAGTGATAACTTAAATGTAATTTAAAGTTAATGGAGTCTAATAAATTAAAATGGGTAATCAATAGAAATTAATCTAATTAAAGGTTATATTAGTATAAATTAGGGTAAACAAATGTTATCCTTGTTTATTGAATAATAATTGATTGGGTAAAAAGGGTTGGACTAAGGAAATTTATTAATTAGTTTTAAAACCTTAATTAATATGTGAAATAGACAAGATTTCACATTTTAACCATTTATCCAAATTTAAGACGTATATAGAAGTATCAATTAATGAAACATAAACAAATGTTAATATAAGATAATGATTGTTTGAATAATAAGAATGAGAATCAACATTAATTTATTTAATTGAATTTAATTATGATATTATGATATATTGCAATTAAATGAAAATTTAATATTTAAAGTATTGCCTAAAAGGGAATGCAGATGAAATCTAAGAAATTAAATGTAAACAATCATGAAGCAATGTAAATTGCACCCTTTTGATAACAATGAATTAAATAATAAAATGAAAAGGGAATTTAATAGAATTATTGGAAATTCTATTTATAATTTTGAACTTAATGAAACTGAGGATTTATATCAAAATTATAAATTAATCTTCTCTAAATTGACATTTAAATTTGGTTTAAATCATTGTAAATGATTGGAAAAATTTAAAATGATAAGAATTGGTAATTATCGAATTTAAATTGAAAAATTGATTAAATTGAATAAATTTTATTTATTTAATTAATGGAAAAATTGCCATTTTGGCCAAGGACTCGGATTTCGACGAAACCCATATCATAGGATCCGTATCGGTGAATTATTGTAGGATTTCAAGTTTCGTATCGATCAGACTTGTCGTTTGAACATATGTGTTTGAAACGCCTTGAAATCAATTTAATTGAAATCAATTGAAATCAATTTGAAAATATTGATTTTAGCATAACTTCTTCATACGATGGAATTTTGACGTGAAACCTTTTCCATTGCGTTTAAAATATTTTAAAATACCTATTTTGATATATGGGTTTACCTAATTTCGTTCCGGGGTCAGAACGGGCTTTTTGGGCCACTTTGTCGTTAGCGCGTATACAACCCGATCCATTTATTCTATTCCAACTTTCTCTATAAATATCCTACTATAAACCCTAGCCTCCCTAATTCACATTTGTCTGTATGTAAATTCATTCTATTCCTCCTCTTTCTCAATGGAAGACAATATTCTATATTTCGAGATCCAATTGCAAATCAAATCCAAAGCATGAAATTCAAACTCCTTAGAAAATTCGAAAAAAAAATATGTTGAAGCTCTCAATGTGCGTATTCTTCTGGTGAAATTCGTTTTTTGTTTTGGATTTTCGTTTGACCAGTAAAAATCGAAGAAGTCTCGACTGTTCATCACATCGAAATCAAACTCGACGGATCGACGAATCGTTTCTGGGTTTTGTAGAGGGAAACGAGGGGAGTTGATCTGTGGTGTTTGTTCGTTGTTTCAACGGTTGGATGTGGTGCAATTATCAACTAGGGTTTTGGCTTTGAGGCGGGGGCTGTACGTTTCTGGGCGGTGTCGCCGTGCCGTGGGGATGCGAGGGAGTTCGTGGCCGGCCCGGAGGGGATTCGCGAGGTGCGTGGCTGGTTCGGCGTTCGTGGAGTAGTGACGGCGGCTACTTTCGAGAGTCGAGCAAACGAACACGTGGTTAGGGTTCCTGGAGTTTCCTGTTGCGTGTGCAGGGAGAAGGCAGTGACGTGGCAGTAGTTTTTGAGGTGAGTTGTTTTTATTTTTGTTTTAATTTAATTTTGATTTCAACTTGTTTAATTCGAATAACTTTCGCATACAAACTCCGTTTCACGCGTGATTTTTTTGTTGGGATCGTAATAATATTCCGGACACTTTAACGCTGGTTTGGACGAATTTGAAGACTGTCAAATTTTGGGTTTAAATTGAATTCAAATTCAATTTAAATTCAAAAGGTGGATGTTTTAACCCACTCATAACTTCTAAGATTTCTTATGTTTGTTAAATTCACTTATGATGTGATTTGAAATTTATTTATAGCTGTTTGGCATATATTCATCATTATCTCAGTTAATCTGCATTTATTTAGTTAATTGTTATTTAATTTATTATTGCATATTAACTTTCAAATAAATTGTTATTTATTTTGTTGCATATAAACAGCCAGTTAAACAGTTATAATTTATTTTTTTGAATATATACTGATAGTTGATACCTGTATTACTGCCTGTTATATATTGATGTATTATTTGAATTTGGATGATGATTGTAATAAATGGTTGATGGTTGATATTGGATGAATGGATGCTGTACGTATATTGTTATAAGCTGCAAGTTATTATGTATTTTCATTTCATTCGGGATTGCGGTTTGAAATGATATATAACCGTAATTTTTATTTTAAATTACGGATTGAAATGATAAATATCCGTATCACTTGACCGTAGGATAGAAAATTTTATACAGGCACCACGGTATATACATATAAAATTATCTTTGAAATGATTTTCTATGGTTTTGGAAAGCATATGGTTTAATGAGTATTGATTTTCAATATTTTAAATATTATTTTTATATACAGTTAAACGCTTGAATTTAAGCTATGTATAAATTTAGTTTAAAGAATAAAAGAAGTTTAAAAATAGAAGTTCAATTTTATTTAGATATAATACGGTTAAATATTTATTTAAATTTATTGATGGCGTTTATAATGTCTTAAATAAAATAAATGTTGGAAGATAAATATGAATTTGCTTTGAAATAAGGTATTTAAGAATTATCCTCAAATAAAATTTATTTGAAATTTTAATAAATTTGGGGTTTTAAAAGATATGATCTTTATAACTTGATTTTGGTTTAGAGGACCTAAATAAATATCAATTCGATTTAAATGAATATTATCAAGTTAATTAAATTGAGAGAATATCCTGTTATTTGAAGTTTAAAGGTTTTACTTAAATGATGTTTGATTTATTAAGTAAACATTTCAAATCTAAATAATAGTAATTGAATTTGATATATATGAAATTATCAAAGAATAAGTTTTGAAATGGTGGAATAATTAAAGCTCTGAAATATATGGAAATTGAAATGGTGTAACGCCCCACTCCGAGACCCACTCTAGTAAAGAGTATTACGGAGTAATACCGTCTACTAGAACGGAGAATAGAGTATAATGGAAGCGACCTTGTGTAATCAAGCTATAACTAACTACTGAATACGTCGAATAGGTGGTATTCTTTTCTTAAGTGGTTCGACATATCCAATAGATATTTATAACGAGATTACAATGGCTAAGAAAAATAGGTTCAGAACAAACATAATACTAAATGATAACATCATCATCACAGAACAGTCACATAACAGTCACAGAACATAGGTACAACACATGATCAGTACAGATCCAAGTATCAAAAAGGTGGGTACAAAGCCACCGCTCACACATGTGAGTCAAAAATATGTACATTAGAGTCTGAAATAACAGAGTAGCTGAATACTGGACAAATAAAAAAGCTATCTATCAGCATAGCAGATAATGTCCGAGCGGAAGCACAGAAAGCTAAGTCCAGAGACCTAACCTGAAACAACTCGGTCTGACCCGAGCGAAAACACTCGGGTCAGGCTAGCTAATCAATCAATAATAACTGAGATATATATAATAATGCAGTACATAAATAAAACAGTACTTCTCCAAAGAGAAGAGTAATATGGACTACATGAATATAATGACGATCCCTAATCATCAATAAACAGTAAAAATCTCCAAAGAGAATACAAACACCAAAGTGTTAAATAAATAAAATCGCCTCATATCATCGGAGTAGCCAAAGCTATATAAAGTTGCCCATAGGCAATAATCCCAAGAGTGACCAGAGTCAGTAATCAATGCCCAAGCAAAGATCGATGCTCCAAAGAGCAATAGGGATATACTGAAAAATCAATGAAATCAAACACTGAAAAGCAGTGTCCAGAGACACTGTGAATCCACAAGGTAATTGCACTTACATCGTATGGTTCCATAGAACCAACACCGAATGTCGATACTCGAATGGATATAAAATCATCAGATAATACAAATATTGCACGTGCACCAACCAGAGTCGTTGTTGCCCAGTACTGTAGAGTTGTGATCGATCACTCGCACAGATGCGGAACGCGTGAGACGGCGAGATCCTTCCCAGAAGGATAAAGGCCCAAAGGCGCACGCCAAAAAATAAACTGCTCCATAGAGCAGGTGTCCAGAGACGGTTGCCCAGAGGCGTGGTGACCCAGAGGTCCAGTACTGGCCGCCCAGAGGCTAATGAGCCACTAACTTCTCGGAGAGGAACCCGTAGTGTTAACAATGAGTCCCATACCCCACGTTCGCACTAAACGGTTTACTAACCAATAGCAAGCTCACACTCCAAACAATAAAAATTCCTCCTCATATCATCGGTAGACTAGACCCAAAGGTCAAAACGATCAATCGAATAGGTTGGGGATTAACCGGAAAGAAATACACACGGTTTCCATAGGCCGGATATTTCCTAACCGTTTAAGCACCTTTCCACTTCGCTCGACGTGCTAAAAGTGAATGTGAGATTTTTATTATAGAAAATAATGGTGTAAAACGGATTTGTAATTGATTTCGAAATCACTTTTAAAACGGTCTTTTGAAAAGTCTCCTATTATGGAGTAATTAATTTAATAATTAAAAATAATATTATATAATAATTTTCAAAAGCCATTTTGGAGTGAAAAATCCTTTTAAATCCTTTTTATAAAGCCCGTGTACGAAATCCAGGGACAAACCTCAAAGAAATCGACGAAAACCAGAAAATCATCAAAAATATTCTAAGTGTTTGAAACCATTCAAAAACTGCTGCGAACCCAAGTTCGGAAATTTATTTGGACCAGCAAACTATGTCCAAATGGCATAAAAATTGGTAGTCATGTAGTCCGACATCCCTACTTTAAGATGTAAAAAGAATTTCTGGATTCCGAGTTGAGACGAAGTGGCAGCGATGTCTCAAAGTTGAACCCAGAAAAAGATTCACACTATTTTCCAACAACGACCAGAGTCTAACTTTGGCACGAAAATCGAAATACCAAACGAACTCCAATGTTGCCCAAATTTTTCAGAAATGGAGTTCGGAACTCCACCTTTCCAACGAGCCCAAAAACGTCGAATTCCGACTTCCGATGCGAGCGTGGCGGCATCGCGAAGTGGAGATCAAAATCTGAAAATTGAGTTTTATTGTTATTATATATTATTATTTTTTGGACGCGGGCTTCGGCCCGCGTCAGCCTGCCCCAGCCTAGACGGCTGGGGATATACTGTGTGCCCCAGCCCGCCTGGGCTGGGGTTTAAGGGACGCGGGCTTCGGCCCGCGCCCTTAGTCCCCAGCCCAGCCGGGTTGGGGATAATAGTGGCGCCCCAGCCCGCCCGGGCTGGGGTTTAAGGGACGCGGGCATCGGCCCGCGCCCTTAGTCCCCAGCCCAGGCGGGCTGGGGATAAAGGAGGTGCCCCAGCCCGCCTGGGCTAGGGTTTAAGGGACGCGGGCTTCGGCCCGCGCCCTTAGTCCCCAGCCCAGGCGGGCTGGGGATGCATGCGCCAGCCCCTGGTGGGCTGGCCTACTTCTGGCTAGCCCAGCTGGGCTAGCCTACCTTGACTGGCAGCAGCCTAGGTGCAGCCCAGGCCTTCCCTGGTGCACTCAGTGCACTGTTTCAGCCTGTTTTCAGGCTGAACATTCCAGCCAACATGTTTTTTGAGTTTTTTGTGATCTAGGGGTGTTTTTTTTAAGTTTTGGTATCAAAATTTTCATCAAAATTATACTAGCAATAATTACTAATAAATAGTAATTACCTTAATGAAGCAAAGGATCAAACACTTAGAGTGCAACAATCAAAGCAAGCCAACTCCTCACTCCAAGCAAAGATCAAGAGACTTCAAGGACCCAAAATCACAAAAACAAAACAATGATTACAACCAAATGGGAGAGATTAAATAAGGATTAAATAGGATTAGGGATTAAGAGAGATTGCATTACCTTGCTTCTTCTTTTTTCTTCTAGGATTTAAACTAATTATGAAGAGAAGATGGAGCTTCTAAAGGGAGGCCATTAATTTTGTTTAGATCTTGGTTTTAGGAATTTATGAAGAGGAGGAGGGTTAGGGTTATGAGTTTAAGATATTATATAGGAGGGGGTTAGGCTAATGGGTTATGGTAAGGGGGTTTTAAAACCCATTAGGACTTAGTTTATATTCTAAGTTATCATGTGAACCAAAATCCTAAGAGGCATCCTAATATTAATTAAAACTATATAATTATCTCATTTGGCCCATTAACCCATAATATTTTAATTTGCAAACCAATTGCAAAAATTTAAATTCCCAAAAATTTGTTTAGCCCCCTTTTTAACTTAAAATCATAATTTTTAACTTATCATTCGGTAATTGCAATCTCAGGGTTGTTACAGACTCCCCCCTTAAGAAAATTGCGTCCCCGCAATTCCTGAAATATAGAAGTCGTTTATAACATCTAATCCACAAAAGGAATACAGAAGATAAAATATAGATGCTCACCAGTGCCGGAAGATGAAAGAAAACCAGGATAAGTACGCTCGATGAATTCTCTGGTCTCCCAAGTGTAGTCCTTAGGATTAGACGACCATTGAATCTTCACAAGCGGAACCTCTTTGTTTCGAAGACGTCTGATCTCCGAATCAAGCACACGAAGAGGTTGCTGCTCTATAGATAGATCGGGTGAGATCTCCAAATCAGGTACGATATGAGGCTCGATAATAGAATCAGGATTGCGCACACACTTGCGAAGCTGAGAAACATGGAACACATCATGTATTCCAGAGAAATGAGCAGGTAGAGCCACTCTATAGGCGACAAGGCCGATGCGTTCCGTGATAGGAAACGGTCCAATATAGCAAGGGGCTAGTTTCCCTGTAGAACTGAAATAAACAACCCCTTTCATGGGAGAAACCCGAATAAAGACAGAATCGCCAATGGAGAACTCAAGAGGCTTCCTACGGTTGTCCGCGTAGGATTTCTGGCGGTCCTATGCCTCTTTCATTCTCTGACGGATAAGCACGATCTTCTCAGAAGATTCCCGAACTGAATCTGGACCAAGAATGAGCTTCTCGCCAGACTCTAACCAACAAGCAGGAGAGCGACATGGCCTTCCGTAGAGAGCCTCGAAAGGTGCCATGCTGATACTAGACTGATAGCTGTTGTTGTAGGAGAACTCTACGAGCGGTAAGTGATCCTCCCAACTACCTCCGAAATCCAGAATACAACAGCGCAAAAGATCCTCTAAAACACGATTCACCCTCTCCGTCTGACCGTCGGTCTGAGGATGATAAGCAGTCGAGAGATTCAGTTTTGTGCTCAAAGCTGACTGTAGGCACTTCCAGACGTGACTAGTAAAGATAGTGTCTCGATCACAGACGATAGAGCTAGGAATGCCATGAAGTCGAATGACTTCCTTCACATAGAGCTTGGCCAACTGAGGTGCAGTCCGAGTGGACTTAATGCGAATGAAATGAGCCGATTTGGTCAAGCGATCAACAATAACCCAGATAGAAGTATGGCCTGACCTAGATCGAGGCAGACCGTCAATGAAATCCATGGATATCTGATCCCATTTCCATAATGGAATCTCTAGAGGCTGAAGAAGACCGGATGGACGCTGATGCTCGGCCTTGATCTGTTGACAAGTCATGCAACTACTCACATAACTTGCCACATCTCTCTTCAAACCCTCCCAATAATATAGCCGGCACATATCGGCATACATCTTACTCGAACCAGGATGTATAGTGTACTTAGTGCGATGGCACTCGTCCAGAATGTCACGCCTAAGTGGTAAATCAGATGGTACAACAATACGGTTCTTCCTACGAAGACACCGATGAAAATCAAGAGAATAATCCAGCAATGTCTCATCACTGGATCCCGACTCGAGAAGATGAATAAGATGCAATAAGTCTGGATCCTGCCGCTGAGCATGGGCAATGCGATTCAATAAGATAGGATGAGCTTCTAAGCTGAATAATAAGACCGGAGAATCAGAAGATGGAGCTCGATCTCTAATATCACACAAAGATAGGGTCTCAAGAATATCCCACTCGACAATCATCATAGAAACTACCGCCGAGTGCTTGCGACTAAGCGCATCTGCAACACGATTACCCTTGCCAGGGGTATACTGAATATCTAAATCATATGAGGCGAGAAACTCAAGCCATCACTGCTGCCTCATATTGAGATCTCTCTGGCTGAAAAGATACTTCAGAGACTTGTGATCGGTGTAAAGAATGAAGCGTTCGCCTAATAGAAAGTGATGCCACGTCTTCAAAGCAAAGACGATAGCTGCCAACTCAAGATCATGAGTCGGATAGCGAACCTCATTCGGCCGTAGCTGCCTAGAAGCATAAGCAACTACCCGATCCTTCTGCATAAGCACAGCACCGAGGCCGCTACCACAAGCGTCGGTGTAAACAACAAGATCCTGGTTACTCTCAGGAACCACAAGAATAGGAGCATGAGTGAGAAGTTCCTTCAGTCGCTGAAAGAAAGCTTCACACTTATCAGACCAAATAAAGCGAACACCCTTACGAGTCAGCGTCGTAAGGGGAAGTGCAACTCGAGAGAAATCCTTGATAAACCGACGGTAATAACCCGCCAGACCAAGGAAGCTGCGAATATCATGAACGTTCTCGGGCTGCTTCCAATTCTGAATAGCTTCGATCTTTGCAGGATCGACAGAAATACCCTCAGATGATACAATATGGCCCAAGAACTTGACCTTGCTCTCCCAAAAATGGCACTTGGAGAGCTTGGCCTTAAGCTGATGCTGACGAAGAGTATCCAAGACGATCCGCAAATGATGAGCATGCTCTGCCTCGGATCTAGAATAAATAAGAATATCGTCGATGAAAACCAGAACGAATCTATCGATGTATTCCCGGAATACTTGATTCATAAGATCGACGAAGAAAGCTGGTGCGTTCGTCAAGCCGAATGGCATGACCAACCACTCAAAAGAACCATAACAAGTGCGGAAAGCGGTAAGAGGGATGCTATCTTCCGCAACTCAGAGCTGATGAAATCCGGTTGCAAGGTCGAGCTGTGAAAAGACCTTCGCACCGCTCAACTGATCAAACATATCGTCTATCCGTGGCAATGGATAACGATTTCTGATGCTCAACTCATTAAGCTTGCGATAGTCAATGCAAAGCCTAAGAGAGCCATCGGGCTTCTTAACGAAGACGACAGCAGCACCCCATGGCGAAGAACTGGATCGAATGAACTGCTTCGCCTCAAGCTCAACTAACTGTTTCCTGAGTTCCTCATTCTCCTTAATAGACATCCTCGTGGGAGGACGCCTAACAGGGTGGGAGCCTGGAATGAGATCGATGCGGAAATCAATTGCCCGCTTTGGCGGCAGGCCCGATACTGGCTCGAATATATCGGGGAAATCCCGAACAACAGGAATACGAGATATGTCCAAATCCTCATCTCGTGAATCAAGAGAAAATAAAGTAACATCAGAAAGCCCAACATCTTGAAGAACAATAGCTAACGGAGAGGACGAGTCAGGGTAATGAATGAATAATATCCGCTCCGAACAAATAATTTTGGCGTCGTGCTGAACGAGCCAATCCATGCCAAGAATCATATCAAAACCCAAATATTCCATAACGTGCAGATTCGCACGGAAAGAAAATCCACAAAGATCAATATCTATATTCTCATAAATCAAGCTAAGGGTCGTGGATCCGCCAATGGGATTCACAATCCTTAGTGAAGAAACCAGACAAGTAACATCCAAGGATAAAGCATCTACTAGCTCCTTTGATACGAATGAGTGACAGGCACCCGTATCAAAGAGAACTCTACAAGATCTACCATGAAATAAAATAGAACCTTCGAGAACAGAAGGATGCGTAACTCGAGGCTGAGCTGAAGATGCAGGAGCCCTGGCAGCATTAAGCTTGCCAGGCTTGGCACTAGCTGGAGCAATTGGACCAGTGGAGATCCTGTGTCCCTCCTTCTTGCAAAAGGTACAATAGAGAGGTTTGGGACACTCTCGAATAAAGTGATCTGGAGAACCACAGTTGAAGCATTTCCTCGGAGGACGGGTTCCACTAGGCTGTGACTGAATCTGAGGCTGAGTCTGAGGCTGAGCCTGAACAGCAGAACTGCCAGTCTTCTTCTTCTTGTTCCAAGGCTTGTTCTTCTAAAATGGACCCCGCTTCTGGTTGGGGTTTTTGGAACCCCCACCATCATCATCAATATGCTCCATCTCGACTGACTCAAGATGTAGGGCTGCATCGACTAGCTTCTCGAATGAGAGCTCAAGCTGTAGCATAAGATGCCTCTTCAGATATTTCTTCAAGCCCTCAACAAATTTGAGGTTCCTCTTATAAGGAGTAACAATAAACTCAAGGCCGTACTTGGACAGGGCCTCGAACGAAGAGACATAGTCGGATACGGAGGACTTCCCCTGCTTGAGATCAAGAAAGCGGCGAGCAAGGGAGTTCTTCTCTGACTCTGGGATGAATTTGAGCTCAAATCTCTGACGAAACTGAGCCCAAGTAAGTGTGGTCTCATCGACCTCAGCAATAAGTAGTTCGTACCAATCCAGGGCACGACTCAGAAGCTGACTAGAAGCAATAAGAACACGGTCATGATCCGGGATATCCATAGGAGTGAAAATGCGCTCGCATATCCGAATCCAAGCCTGGACCTCTAAGACATTCTCGGAGCCACTGAACGGCTTCCCTCCGAGATGGGTAAAATCACTGCAGAGACGTGCAAACACAGACATGCGCGGAGCATCGGCAACTGGGGCTGGAGACTGAGAATGAGACTGAGAATTCCGAACCAGCTCCATGATCTGGTCGGTAGTCATGAACACGCCCTCTGGATGAGTGTTGCTGGCTGCCCAGCAGCACTAGTCTGACGTGTGGTTCTCCCTCTTCCCCTTCCAGACATACTGAAAGTCAAACGGGAATTAGAGTTAGACATGATTCAGTGATAGATACTTAATTAAGGAATACTACGGAATATAATAAATTCCTACACATATTCCTAACTTATCTATCAATAAGCATAAGGAAGGGATTTGATTTAATTCGGATCCAATTAAAATGCATTGTGCTAAGTGTATCCGTTCTGTGTTTGTTATGCTTAATTCTGAACCTCGCTCTGATACCAAGATGTAACGCCCCACTCCGAGACCCACTCTAGTAAAGAGTATTATGGAGTAATACCGTCTACTAGAACGGAGAATAGAGTATAATGGAAGCGACCATGTGTAATCAAGCTATAACTAACTACTGAATACGTCGAATAGGTGGTATTCTTTTCTTAAGTGGTTCGACATATCCAATAGATATTTATAACGAGATTACAATGGCTAAGAAAAATAGGTTCAGAACAAACATAATACTAAATGATAACATCATCATCACAGAACAGTCACATAACAGTCACAGAACATAGGTACAATACATCATCAGTACAGATCCAAGTATAAAAAAGGTGGGTACAAAGCCACCGCTCACACATGTGAGCCAAAAATATGTACATAAGAGTTTGAAATAACAGAGCAGCTGAATAGTGGACAAATAAAAGAGCTATCTATCAGCATAGCAGATAATGTCCAAGCAGAAGCACAGAAAGCTAAGTGCAGAGACCTAACCTGAAACAACTCGGTCTGACCTGAGCGAAAACACTCGGGTCAGGCTAGCTAAACAATCAGTAATAACTGAGATATATATAATAATGCAGTACATAAATAAAACAGTACTTCTCCAAAGAGAAGAGTAATATGGACTACATGAATATAATGACGATCCCTAATCATCAATAAACAGTAAAAATCTCCAAAGAGAATACAAACACCAAAGTGTTAAATAAACAAAATTGCCTCATATCATCGGCGTAGCCAAAGCTATATAAAGTTGCCCATAGGCAATAATCCCAAGAGTGACCAGAGTCAGTAATCAATGCCCAAGCAAAGATCGATGCTCCAAAGAGCAATAAGGATATACTGAAAAGTCAATGAAATCAAACGCTGAAAAGCAGTGTCCAGAGACACTGTGAATCCACAAGGTAATCGCACTTACATCGTATGGTTCCATAGAACCAACACCGAATGGCGATACTCGAATGGATATAAAATCATCAGATAATACAAATATTGCACGTGCACCGACCAGAGTCGTTGTTGCCAAGTACTGTAGAGTTGTGATCGATCACTCGCACAGATGCGGAACGCGCGAGACGGCGAGATCCTTCCCAGAAGGATAAAGGCCCAGAGGCGCACGTCGAAAAATAAACTGCTCCATAGAGCAGGTGTCCAGAGATGGTTACCCAGAGGCGTGGTGACCCAGAGGTCCAGTACTGGCCGCCCAGAGGCTAATGTGCCACTAACTTCTCGGAGAGGAACCCGTAAAGTGTTAACAATGAGTCCCATACCCCACGTTCGCACTAAATGGTTTACTAACCAATAGCAAGCTCACACTCCAAACAATAAAAAGTCCACCTCATATCATCGGTAGACTAGACCCAAAGGTCAAAACGATCAATCGAATAGGTCGGGGATTAACCGGAAAGAAAATACACACGGTTTCCATAGGGCGGATATTTCCTAACCGTTTAAGCACCTTTCCACTTCGCTCGACGTGCTAAAAGTGAGTGTGAGATTTTTATTATAGAAAATAATGGTGTAAAACGGATTTGTAATTGATTTCGAAATCACTTTTAAAACGGTCTTTTGAAAAGTCTCCTATTATGGAGTAACTGTTGCGACTTTTCTATTGATTAGAAAAGCACAAATTTTAATAAATTCTGCAAGCGCAGAGGCGTGTAGTATGCAGGTCGAACACAGGGAATTGTATTTTAAAACAATTAAAATCCATAGTTAAATCTTAGGCGTGTTAAACGAATTCGACGGTGAATTTTGAACAGAAAATAAAAACAATAATATACTCCAAATCGTTTTCGAAACTAATCGAAATTGCAACCAAAATATAGAATTGTAAAAAAATCAGAACAGAAATTGAAATTGCGGAAAAGAAGATAACGGAGCAAACAACTGAAATAATTATTAACTAACTGAAAAAAATGCATAAAATAACTAAGAACAAGAATAAATAAATTGCTAAATCTAATCAACAATCCTACGTATTCTGTTCGAAAATAAATACAGTGTTGAATTTAAATCTAAACTTGAAGAAAAGTGATGAGGTAAGAGATGATTTCAAGGTGTTGTATAATGTTGTATATATAGGCTTTCAACCCCTAAAATCAGTCCATCTTTTTAGCAACAGGACCGGCTCTATTCTTAGTATTTGCCAAGATAATTGCACTGACTAGGTCCATTCCTTGAATTGGTGAAAGAGTCAAGTTGCCACGTCATTGCTTGAAATACTTTTATATGTGAATTGGTCCAAATTCATACGTAAGCTACTTTTGAATGTGTCCCATTTTGCTTCATATCATGGCTATGTATTATGCTACTTTTTAGGAGGAACTGGTCCTTTGCTTGAATTGGTGAAAGAGAACATATATACGTCCACATCATTGCTTGAATTGGTCCATATTGCTTTGATTTATTTCAATGCTCAAAATGTTGCACTCTTTGCTGCGTGATTTTTGAACCAATGGACGACATAACCGATTAATTTCAACGTTGCACTTTGGAATCAATAATCTGCAAAACCACAACAAAATACCCGTATAATACCGCTTTATTAAAATAAAAATATATGAAATAAATGGTTTAAATTACAGAGAAATACGTTCATCAAATACCCCCACGCTAGAACTTTATTCGTCCTCGAATAAGTAAGAAAATAAAACTAACTAAATCCTTTTTCGTAGGAAACATGATTGCATTGAGCGTATGCAACAAGCCGTTAAAACTCTAGGTGTCCCTAGTAGGACGAGTGGTGTCTCGTGAGGGTTTTCAGCGGATACTACCCACAAAATCCAAATGCAGTATGTGATGATTCTAATGTACTACATGAATGCAAAATTCTACCCAAATGGAGACTCGATTTACTTCAAAATAGCTGCAACAAAATAATGTATATTAGTTTTAGTCAACTTCTTCAAATTTTTGGTTCCTCACTAATCACAAATTTCAATGTAACTCAAGTTTTCATACATTAGATTCTAGTTTGGCCAGTTGTTTCGGTCGATAACATAATGCAGCCATGAAATAAATTCTTCACTGTTGATCACAGTTTTTTTCAAAATGGTATTTTTCATTTCCATTTGTATAACAAGCCAAATCAACAAAGTCAAGAAGTGTTTGGGTTTCAAAGCTTAGTCTCTCTTTACTAGTTTTTTTTCCTTCTTCTCTTTTTTTTTACACCTATCTTTTGGACCAAGGTATACCACCCATGCACTGCCTCGCGGGCTTACGTGAGAGTTGGGACAGAGCTTGACGGATTATGCAAACCGACGCTGACTATGTCAGAAAAGGTCGGTAATCCTTAGGTGATTATTTATTTAATTATTTATACACCTAACTCAGAATGCTGAGGCCAGATATACCATCCATGCACTGCCTTGCGGGCTTACGTGAGAAGAGTATAGAGCGTGGCGAGTGCACACACTTTCACAAGTGTGCACACCTATCGACTGTAGGTGTTTCTTATTAGTTTTTTTTTTTTGAGAAGAGCTAAAGAGTGTTATGCAAATCAACTTAGCACCACTTAACTTTAATGATTTGAGATGTCAACGCATGTACTTTAAATCTGCCCTTTTTTTTAAACAAAGACTACAGTTTAGAAAAGATTTCATAACCATCACCTATGAATCCCACTATATACTAACCTCACTATTATCGCTTGTAATTCAACTTTTCATTATATTTTACATTTGAAATTAGTGATTCACAAAAATCTTCATCAATTGACTTCAACTGCTTACTTACTTTGTTTTGACTAATTAAAAATAAATCGAAGTCCTAAAAATATTGGGAAATGAAAAAAAATTGAAAAGAAATTTGAAAACAAATAATGAGATGATTTTTTAAAAAAAAATGATGCTACACTATGAAATATGAACAAACAGAATGAGATATGCGTCCCCCCTACACTGGAATGAGACAGTGTCCCAACTGTCAAATAGAATGCAAATGCAAAATAGAAAAAAACTAAAAAAAATACAACCTGATATGTGCAAGATAGTGAGCGGCTCATGCCGAATAGCTAGGTTCGTGAAGATCCACGAACTCATCGTCCTCGTGCTGTTCAAACTCTAGAAATGGCTTCAAGAGTTGTCCATTGACCTTTGAAATGGAACCGTCCCTAGGATTTTCAATTTCAACTACGCCATAAGGGTATACTGTTTTCACAATATATGGACCTGTCTAACGGGATCTCAATTTTCCCGGAAATAAATGAAGTCTGGAATTATATAAGAGAACTTTCTGACCTACTTCGAATGTCTTACGAAGTATGAATTTATCATGATAGAATTTGATTTTCTCTTTATAAATATTTGCATTTTCGTACGCTTCATTTCTTAGTTCTTCTAATTCTGACAATTTTAATTTACGATGCGATCCGGCTTTTTCTATGTCAAAATTAAGGTATTTGATTCCCCAAAGTGCGCGGTGCTCGAGCTCAACGGGTAAATGGCATGCTTTTCCAAAGACTAATCGGTATGGTGACATTCCTAGATTGGTTTTATAAGCTGTGCGAAATGCCCAAAGGGCGTCTATCAATTTAGATGACCAATCTTTTCTGTTGGAGTTAACCGTCTTTTCAAGAATTTGTTTAATTTGTCTATTGGAAATCTCGACTTGACCGTTGGTCTGTGGATGATATGCAGTAGATAGTTTATGAGTGATAGAATATTTCTTAAGAAGAGATTCAAAAGCACGATTACAAAAATGGGAACCGTTATCACTTATAATGGCTCGAGGTGTGCCAAAACGGGAAAATATGTTTTCTTTCAAAAATTTGACAACAACTTTATTGTCATTCGTTTTGGTAGGAATGGCCTCAACCCATTTAGACACGTAATCTACTGCAAGTAGGATGTAGAGATTTCCAAAAGAATTAGGAAAAGGACCCATGAAATCGATGCCCCAAACATCAAAAATTTCGATGACAAGGATCGGATTTAGGGGCATCATGCCACGTTTGGAAATACGACCTGTTTGTTGACATCTAGCGCATTTGGAGCAAAATTCGTGGGCATCACGAAAAAGAGAAGGCCAATAAAAATCGCACTGTAACACCTTGGCAGCAGTTTTCTTTGCTCCAAAATGTCCTCCACATGCTTGATTATGTGAAAAAGAGAGGATGCTATGGAATTCGTGTTCTGGGACACATCTGCGAATGATTTGATCAGTGCAATATTTGAAAAGATAAGGATCGTCCCAGTAAAAGTTTCGAACGTTGGAGAGAAATTTTTGTTTATCTTGTTTTGACCAATGGGAAGGTGTTTCATTTGTGACAAGATAATTTACGATGTCCGCGTACCATGGTGCACTAGAGAGTGAAAGAATTTGTTCATCGGGAAAATGATCGTTGATTTGAGAGTTATAATAGTTTTCATGAACTATACGAGAAAGATGGTCAGCTATGACATTTTCAGAACCCTTTTTATCTCGTATTTCTAGGTCAAACTCTTGAAGAAGGAGAATCCAACGGATTAAGCGGGGTTTGGTATCCTTTTTCGTGAGTAAATACCGCAAGGCGGCATGATCTGTGTAAACTATGACCATAGAACCTACGAGATATGATCTAAACTTATCGAGGGCAAAGATAACTGCTAAAAACTCTTTTTCTGTGGTTGAGTAATTCAATTGAGCTTCATTAAGAGTTTTGCTAGCATAATAGATGACTCGAGGAAGTTTATCGATTCGTTGACCTAAGATGGCTCCGATGGCATAATCAGAAGCGTCACACATTAATTCGAAAGGCAAGGTCCAATTTGGAGGTTGGATGATAAGTGCAGTGGTCAAGATCGATTTGAGGGTTTCAAAAGACGTTTTACATTCATTGGAAAATTCAAATTTGACGTCTTTAGCCAGAAGATTTGAAAGAGGTTTTGAAATTTTTGAAAAATCTTTAATGAACCTCCTATAAAATCCTGCGTGGCCGAGAAACGAGCGAATGTCCTTTACGGACCTTGGAGGAGGAAGGTCAACAATACGATCAACTTTAGATTTGTCAACTTCTAGGCCATTTTTAGAGACAACATGACCTAAGACTATTCCTCGCTTAACCATAAAATGACATTTTTCCCAATTAAGAACAAGAGATTTCTCCTTACATCGCTTTAAGACACGTTCTAAACGAAGGAGGCATTGATCAAAAGATGACCCATAGATTGAAAAATCGTCCATGAATATTTCTAAGAAATCCTCCACCATATCAGAAAATATACTCATCATACATCTTTGAAAGGTAGCAGGAGCATTACAAAGACCGAAGGGCATGCGACGATAAGCGAAAGTTCCAAAGGGACATGTGAATGTTGTTTTATGTTGGTCCTCTAATGCAATGGGAATTTGATTATAGCCAGAGTAACCATCAAGGAAACAATAATATTCATGACCGGCTAAGCGTTCGAGCATTTGATCAATGAAAGGGAGGGGAAAATGATCTTTTCTTGTTGCTGCATTGAGTTTTCGATAGTCGATGCAAATGCACCATTTTGTTTTGACCTTTGTCGAAACAAGTTCGTTATTCTCATTTGTTGTCACAGTGATTCCAGACTTCTTTGGTACAACTTGTACCGAACTTACCCAAGTACTGTCAGAGATAGGGTAGATAATGTTATTGTCTAAACATTTGATAATTTCTTCCATTACCACTTCTCTCATATTAGGGTTTAATCGCCTTTGAGCTTCGCGAGTGGGTTTAGCCTCGTCGACTAAATGTATTCGATGTTCAATAATTGATGGACTAATTCCCTTAATATCAGCGATTACCCATCCTATTGCCTCTTTATTTTCCCTTAAAATTTTCAAAAATTGTTCTTCTTGGTCCTTAATGAGATCGGATGCCAAGATTACAGGGAAATTTTCTGAAGAATCTAAGTATGCGTACTTAAGATTGTTTGGAAGAGGTTTGAGGTCTAATTTAGGGCGTACTTCTTCTGAGGCTTCAGTAGACATCAACTGATTGAATTCTAGTGAATTATGAAAAGAGCATAGCATATCATTTAATTTATAAATGTATTCATCTTCGTGGAAGTTGGAATTAAAATGATTTAGGCGCATGCTAAGAGACTCCGTAGTATCAATAAAATCATTTTCAACAATTGTTTGGATCATGTCAACTTCTTCTGTTTCAAAATCCCTTGGTTGTCTGTTAAGATTGAAGATACTTAGTTCAATGGTTAGGTGCCCAAAGGAAAGTCGGAGTTGACCATTCCTACAATTTATGATAGCATTTGATGTTGCTAAAAATGGACGACCTAATATCAAAGGAATCTGACTATTGGGATTTGAGACAGGTGCAGTCTCTAGGACTATGAAATCGACTGGGAAATAGAATTGCTCGATTTGTATCAAAACATCTTCAACTGTGCCCAATGGTTTTTTGACAGATCGATCAGCTAGTTGAATTGTGATGTTTGTAGGTTTTAATTCCCCTAGTCCAAGTTGACAGTACACAGTATAAGGCAAAAGATTCACACTCGCTCCAAGATCGAGTAAGGCATGACTAATGTGAGTGTTACCGATTTTACAACCGATCGTAGGACAACCGGGGTCCTTATACTTGATTGGGGAGGGATTTGAAAGAACAGAGCTAGTGTTTGCAGTTAGAAATGCAGTCTTAGGAACGTTAGTGGCACGTTTTTGAGTACATAGCTCTTTCAGACATTTGGCATATTGAGGAATTTGCTCGATGGTATCAAGAAGTGGAATATTGACTCGAACTTGTTTGAAGATTTTAAGAATTTGGTCAAAATTAGCGGGCTTCTTCTTTTTGTTGAGTCTTTGGGGAAATGGAGCAATGGGTTTATTGACTCGTTCGGAAGTTTTTTCATTCGAAGAAGAAGGTGTTATATTAGAGGGTGAAGATAAGGGAGCTGGAATGTTGGGGTTGCCAACATCAGAAGGTGAAGAGTGGTCGGGATTACCAACCTTAGATGAAGAATTAGAATCGTTTTGATTGACAACCGTGGTTGTCGACTGAGTTTCAGAATTTTGAACATGGGAAGATTTAAGAAGGATGTCGGGGTTGCCGACATGGTTGTCCACCTTCTTTCCAGACCTTAATGTGGTGACAACATTAACCGGATTTACATCTTCGTTCTCACAAAGATTTACTCCTCGAGAGTTATACTTTGGATTCACTTCGGTTTGACTAGGCAATTTACCTTTCTCATTGATTTTCATGAGATCCTTCATTATTATCAACATTTGTTCATTTTGTTTGGTGATTTGCTCAATTCTTGCATCTTGGTTAGTGATTTGTTCATTTTGTTTAGAGAGTTGTTTTTCCAATCGAGCAATTTCTTGTGAAGGCTGAGAATGTTGGGTTGATGGATTGAAATTAGGATGCCTGTACGGTTGATTCGAAGGTTTCGTTTGAGGAGCGGGTTGAGAATTTTGAGCATTAGAGGTTGGGGCTCGATAATTCGGATTTGGTATCATTGGATACATATGTGATGGATTAGCCACGTTGTTAGGATTTGACCATGAAAAATTAGGGTGATGCTTCCAGTTAGGATTATATGTGGACGAATAAGGACTGTTTTGAGCTATAGCATTGATTTGGTCTTGTGTGTAGTAATGAGGTAGTCCTTCTCCTTCTTGAGGAGTTTGGGCATCTATAGGAAGATGTGATGGGTCAATGGCATGTACTCCTCTGTTTGGAGTACGAATTGAAACACGAATTGTTTCTCATTGCATATCCTTTTCTGAATACTCTTCTAAAAATTCCCAAGCTTCCTCGTCTATTTTTGCCATGAATTCTCCTCCGCACATTGATTCGAGTTGGGATCTTGTTTGATAGTTAAGCCCCTCATAAACGATTTGGCACAAAACGTGGTTAGGGATTGCATGATGTGGGCAACTATATAACAATTGATTGAACCTTTCAAAATATTTTGAAAAAGTTTCTCCTTCATTCTGAGAGAATTGGTTGATTTCAGTTCGAATTTTAAGAGTTTTGTGGAAAGGAAAAAACTTTTTCAAAAATATAGTAACGAAATTGTCCCAACTCTTAATTGAATTTTTAGGAAGATAATTAAGCCATCTCTTCGCACTTTCTAGAAGTGCGAATGGAATAAGTCTTAGCTTGATGGATTCGTTAGAAAGTTGTTGCATTTTAGTTGTAGAAGCATATAACTCAAATTCACTAAGAAATTCATATGCATTTTCAGACCCAGTGAATTTTGGTACCCCTTGGATAAAAGAATGTTTTAGCTCAAAATTATTTCCTTTGGCAGGTGGAAATGAAATAAACGAAGGTTGTGCAGTCCGTGTTGGATAGCATCGGTCTCTAAGGGATAATGGTCGGTTCTCATGAAATTCATTATTTCCAACATGTGATTTAGGTGATAATTTCGGTGAACTGTGTTGTGAACCGTGTTGTGAACCGTGATTGCTCATATTTGTTTGATTTGAAATTTCCGTTGATTTGTTTAATGAAATATTTTGGCTTTCTAAACGGTTAAAATTATTTCTTGCCCAAACGCGCATAAACAAATCAAGGTGTAACAGGCAAAAGTAAATTAAATCAGTTTTCAGTTGGGCACCTGTAGAGTTGAAAATTACTTTACAGAGGTGTATGATAGCCCATCCAATGCAGCTGAGTAGCGCTAGCGGATCAAACTCCAAAGTTTGCGGTTGCTATGCTGTTGCTACCTGTCAGATATCTATGAGATGATAAGCTTAGAAAAAATTAAACTGCAACTGTGTATATATAAATGAAATGTGACTGAAATAAGCAAAATGGAATGTAACTTGATGAAATAATGCAATGAAGTATGCTTTGATTACCTTGGTTAAGTGAAAAACTATGTATGAATGAAATAAGGAAACATGAAAATGTGTACTGCAGTGATCACTGAAAAATGTGTGAGTAAAATAGAACTAACGTGTCATGTGGTGAAAATTAGTGCAAAGTGCATGAACGTGGGAGCAAAGTGAAAACACTGTGACGTGCAAACAATCTGCGGGAGTTGTAAAAAAATTAAACAAAAACTTACGTGTGAATAAACTTACGTGCAAATATTTGAACAAAATAAAAATTTATTCGTGAACTAAATAAAAGATGGTTACGTGATTACGTGAGTATGAGAATGGAAATGTGAACAAAGTGCTGATTTAATGCAACTGAATTAATGTAAGCAACAAACTAATGCAAGTATGAAAACTAAGCTACTGCATGCAACTTGAAATAGTAAAATGGTTACGTGAACCAAACTAAGCTACTGCAGTGAACCAAAATGGTTATGTGAAAACAATGGTTACGTAAAAACAGGCTACTGCATGCAAACTAACAGGAAAATGCGTAAGTAAAATGCGACGAATGCAACATGATGAAAAATGCAAGCAAATGTGTAAGTTTGAAAATGAAGCAATGCGAGTCACAAACCAAAGCAACGCGAAAAATGCAGGAGTGAGAGAATTTGAATGATTAGAAACCGAAAGTGTGACTATGTGAAACGTGATTTTTGAAAAACGTGAAAAAAAAGTAATTTTTTTTTTGTTACGTGGAAACCAAAATAGCAATGCAAGTAAATAACGTGTAGCAGCAGTAAGTTGACACACAAAAATGAAAGGAGAAGTTCACGTATATGTGACAGCTAGTAATGCTTAAAATGAGATTATATGTGATAGCATACACATGAACGTGAGAAACAAAATTTAAACTAACTTAAGCTGGGTATGTGAATAGAAACCAACTAAATGAGATTCAACTCACATGCAAAATGTAACGGAAAAAGCAAATGCAGCGAACGAACAAAATGCGATTTTTTTTTTGAAGTAAAACGCTACTTTGGTGAAAGGAACTGAAAAACGAAAAAAAATGGTTTCTTTTTGAAAACTAATGCAAAAAAAATAAAATAAAATAAATTAACATGAATAGACTTAAAAACGAAAAATCGAAAATCTCAAAATAGTAACTCCCCGGCAACGGCGCCAAAAACTTGTTGCGACTTTTCTATTGATTAGAAAAGCACAAATTTTAATAAATTCTGCAAGCGCACAGGCGTGTAGTATGCAGGTCGAACACAGGGAATTGTATTTTAAAACAATTAAAATCCATAGTTAAATCTTAGGCGTGTTAAACGAATTCGATGGTGAATTTTGAACAGAAAATAAAAACAATAATATGCTCCGAATCGTTTTCGAAACTAATCGAAATTGCAACCAAAATATAGAATTGTAAAAAAATCAGAACAGAAATTGAAATTGCGGAAAAGAAGATAACGGAGCAAACAACTGAGATAATTATTAACTAACTGAAAAGAGTGCAGAAAATAACTAAGAACAAGAATAAATAAATTGCTAAATCTAATCAACAATCCTACGTATTCTGTTCGAAAATAAAAACGGTGCTGAATTTAAATCTAAACTTGAAGAAAAGTGATGAGGTAAGAGATGATTTCAAGGTGTTGTATAATGCTGTATATATAGGCTTTCAACCCCTAAAATCAGTCCATCTTTTTAGCAATAGGACCGGTTCTATTCTTAGTATTTGCCAAGATAATTGTACTGACTGGGTCCATTCCTTGAATTGGTGAAAGAGTCAAGTTGCCACGTCATTGCTTGAAATACTTTTATATGTGAATTGGTCCGAATTCATACGTAAGATACTTTTGAATGTGTCCCATTTTGCTTCATATCATGGCTATGTATTATGCTACATTTTAGGAGGAACTGGTCCTTTGCTTGAATTGGTGAAAGAGAACATATATACGTCCACATCATTGCTTGAATTGGTCCATATTGCTTTGATTTATTTCAATGCTCAAAATGTTGCACTCTTTGCTGCGTGATTTTTGAACCAATGGACGGCATAACCGATTAATTTCAACGTTGCACTTTGGAATTAGTAATCTGCAAAACCACAACAAAATACCCGTATAATACCGCTTTATTAAAATAAAAATATATGAAATAAACGGTTTAAATTGTAGAGAAATACGTTCATCAGTAACTAATTTAATAATTAAAAATAATATTATATAATAATTTTCAAAAGCCATTTTGGAGTGAAAAATCCTTTTAAATCCTTTTTATAAAGCCCGTGTACGAAATCCAGGGACAAATCTCAAAGAAATCGACGAAAACCATAAAAATCATCAAAAGTATTCTAAGTGTTTGAAACCATTCAAAAACTGCTGCGAACCCAAGTTCGGCAATTTATTTGGACCAACAAACTGTGTCCAAATAGCATGAAAATTGTAGGCATGTAGTCCGACATCACTACTTTAAGATGCAAAAAGAATTTCTGGATTCCGAGTTGAGACAAAGTGGCAGCGACGTCTCAAAGTTGAACCCAGAAAAAGATTCACACTGTTTTCCAACAGCGACCAGAGTCTAACTTTGGAATGAAAATCGAAGTACCAAACGAACTCCAATGTTGCCCAAATTTTCCAGAATGGAGTTCGGAACTCCACCTTTCCAACGAGCCCAAAAACGTCGAATTCCGACTTCCGATGCGAGCGTGGAGGCATCGCGAAGTGGAGATCAAAATCTGAAAACTGAGTTTTATTGTTATTATATTTTATTTTTTTTGGACACGGGCTTCGGCCCGCGTCAGCCTGCCCCAGCCCAGACGGCTGGGGATATACTGTGTGCCCCAGCCCTCCTAGGCTGGGGTTTAAGGGACGCGGGCTTCGGCCCGCGCCCTTAGTCCCCGGCCTAGGCGGGCTGGGGATAATAGTGGCGCCCCAGCCCGCCCGGGCTGGGGTTTAAGGGACGCGGGCTTCGGCCCACGCCCTTAGTCCCCAGCCCAGGCGGGCTGGGGATAAAGGAGGTACCCCAGCCCGCCTGGGTTGGGGTTTAAGGGACGCGGGCTTCGGCCCGCGCCCTTAGTCCCCAGCCCAGGCGGGCTGGGGATGCATGCGCCAGCCCCTGGTGGGATGGCCTACTTCTGGCTAGCCCAGCTGGGCTAGCCTACCTTGACTGGCAACAGCCTGGGTGCAGTCCAGGCCTGCCCTGGTGCACTCAGTGCACTGTTTCAGCCTGTTTTCAGGCTGAACATTCCAGCCACATGTTTTTTGAGTTTTTTGTGATCTAGGGGTGTTTTTTTTCAAGTTTTGGCATCAAAATTTTCACCAAAATTATACTAGCAATAATTACTAATAAATAGTAATTACCTTAATGAAGCAAAGGATCAAACACTTATAGTGCAACAATCAAAGCAAGCCAACTCCTCACCCCAAGCAAAGATCAAGAGACTTCAAGGATCCAAAATCACAAAAACAAAACAATGATTACAACCAAATGGGAGAGATTAAATAAGGATTAAATATGATTAGGGATTAAGAGAGATTGCATTACCTTCCTTCTTCTTTCTTTTTTTTTCTTCTAGGATTTAAACTAATTATGAAGAGAAGATGGAGCTTCTAAAGGGAGGCCATTAATTTTGTTTAGATCTTGGTTTTAGGAATTTATGAAGAGGAGGAGGGTTAGGGTTATGAGTTTAAGATATTATATAGGAGGGGGTTAGGCTAATGGGTTATGGTAAGGGGGTTTTAAAACCCATTAGGACTTAGTTTATATTCTAAGTTATCATGTGAACCAAAATCCTAAGAGGCATCCTAATATTAATTAAAACCATATAATTATCTCATTTGGCCCATTAACCCATAATATTTTAATTTGCAAACCAATTGCAAAAATTTAAATTCCCAAAAATTTGTTTAGCCCCCTTTTTAACTTAAAATCATAATTTTTAACTTATCATTCGGTAATTGCAATCTCAGGGTTGTTACAAATGGTTTATTTAGGAATTCATACCTATATTTGGAATTTATATGTGAAATTTAAAAAGCTATTTTGTTATGCAAAGCAGTTTAATACTTAAACCATTTAAGTATTAAAAATTATGTCTCAAAACTATGGGGGTTAAGAGATATATATATTTAAAAATATTATGATTTGGGAAAAGGGATATTTATAAAATAAAAATGATATCATATTGATTTGGGGTTTTAAAAATATATATGATATCGTATTTATATGGTTTTGAAAGGGATATTATATTCTGGTTTTAAAGTATAAATTATTTTAAAATAACTGCGGTGTTATAATAACGTTTGGTTGTTGAAGAGACCGGGATCGGAAGTTGTCATACTCTCTGCCAACTCCGAAAACCACTTTAACAACCATGTACGCGGTGGAGATTCCAGAATGAAGTAGGATGGTGGCGGCGTTTCCTTTGAGGTAAGTACGTGGACCCAACTCCCGTGAGTTAGCATAAGGTGGCTAAAACAGGAGCGATCGATGAGTTAAGTGAGGTAGCACCTTTGATCGGACACATCCCTTCGATATTATACTATGACTTTGGATTTATTCGGTGGCCACTTTTGATTTCTTTGATTTGGGGGTATGGCTCGAGGTGGGTGGTAGCTGCGGCTGCGCGTTACCATCGACCCGGAAGCGTAATTTGTATTCTACCCTGGCATTGCCTAGTTGTGCCGTGTCACCTACCCTAGCGCACCTTGTACGATTTTCTATTTGTGTCGTACCTATGGAGTATCCTCTGGTAGCCTCCCAATCAGGAGGTATTACGGTACTGTATAGACTATTGGTATTATTACGTGTTAAGGTGGAAAATGTAAAGCCTTAACGCTATTTAAAAGTAAGTTTATTTTACAAATAGACACTATTATAATAGCGAGTGAAAAGAGATTTGAAACTGATTTCAAAAAGATTGAAGTGAAGTAAATATCTTGCGAAGATACTTTGAATAATAAATAATTTGGAAAAATTGTTACGGCTTGATGATTGTTTGTAAATGTTATTTGATAGTTAAATAACCAACTATCAATATTGGCCAATGCGTTGATCATTTCGAAGAGACCGGGATCAGAAATTATTTTCCGAAAACCACTTCGATCTGGTTTGAACTTTTTCATGAGGAAGACAAGAGCTTGGAATTGAAGGTGGAGCGGTGAAGTGCAAGCGCTAATCGCTACTAATACTAAGGGTGATTCCAAAATGGATGTAGTAGGAGTAGTGCCTTCGGTTCTGTTCGAACTCGGAACAGACTTGTATGGACGAATGCTTTCAGATCATCGTTAGGAGGACGATGAGCATTCCAAGTGAATGTGTGCTAAAAAGGTAATGCATAGCCTCTAGCCTTGTAGCGACCCGACTTTCCACTCTCGGAAAATCGCATCACTAATTAAGAAAGAAAGGGATAGAAGAAGAAAAGAAAGAGAAGAAAAAGAAACAACACACCAGAATCTCACAGCGGAACGATTTAAATATAATATAGAACATATACATAGTACCATATACATCAGAGTACACAACTAAACATCTTAATTTAGACAGTTATAACATTCTGTCTAATATAATACAAGTCATCATACAGAATAACACACAGCGGAAACTCTAACCATATATCTACACGCTGAAGCCTCCAGCTCCAAAGCTCCTCCAAAATTCGTTAAGAGATAACCTGAATCACTTGACTACTCATATATAATTTGAGTACCCAAGAGTTTAATAAAACAAAAAATAAACACTTGGGTCAGACAGGGGTCTGGTGTGAGTAAACGGTTTAAGATTGCTTAACTTTAGAAAATCCTTTGAAAAGAAAAGGTATCACGTAAAACTTCCCACACATAAACATGGAAAAAAAATTTACCTTACGCTAACCAAAACATTTGATAGGAAATCCAGTGATATTATAATAGTGTCTAGGGTTTTCAAATAAATATGAAATAGCCAAAATTGTTACATCTATTAAATTCCAGCTACTAGCCACAAAAGTGGGTAATACAAACAAAACCGTAGGGTCTCGTAGGGAAAATGGGTTTCCATCAATGGCAGGGCTACTGGGGTACCGCCCGTCACAGTACGTGGCCTAGATCACCGTACCGAGGAGCCACCCTAACTCCCCTGCATCACAAGGCCGGAACCATTCCTTAGTGAACAGTCCCGAACAAGACCACCCCGCAATTGGCTGCAGACCAACTGCCCACACAGCCGAAATATAAAGGGACTTCTAGACAGGGATGTATCTTGCTCTCCAGTGGGAGCGACCCACGAAGCCTTGCTGCACCTCCCCTGTTTTAGCCATTCCCGGTTGATGAGGCTTGAGGCTGCGATTACCTTTATAGGACCAATTATCTCAGAATGCTCATCGTCCGCCTGACGATGTGCTGAAAGCATTCAATCCATACAAGTTCGTTCCGGGTTCGAACGAAACCGAAGGCACTATCTCGTTGCACTCATTTTGGAATCACCCTCAGAGTCAACGACCATAGCCCTTGCACTCTGATTCACCATCTCGAATCTATAAGCACTATTCCGTCAAACTCATTATGGAATCACCCACAGAGTTATACTGACGTATAGCCCTTACACCTCGAGTCTTCACTTGGTCCACTTGGATTAACGACCTACGTTTAATTGGAATCGATGTGGTTTTCGGATATCCAAATATGGAAACCCGATCCCGGTCTCACCGAAACCAAACGTCATTTTAATGTCCAAGTTATACTTAAGGGATTTAAACAACAGATATTTCAGAAATATCACTTAACATAAATGGATGTACAATATTACACAGATAGATAATCATCTATTATCACATGCATCTGTACATATCACAAAGCAACATATATATCACATTCAGATATAGCATATTCACATTATCACATATCAATCAATGTCATCCAACAACAACCAATATCATTAACTCATCCAATGATATATATCATCCAATCATTAATCATAAACAAGTTTGATTCAAACTTGATTAATTTAATTAATCCTTAAATTAAATACTTGGATTATCTTCAACCCAACTTCTTATTCATTAACTAATTACAAATTAATTAGTTAACTAACATTACTTAATTATCCATCACAATTAATCTTCCCTGATTAATTATCACTTAATTACTTTAAGTAATTCTTACTTAATTACCATATTAATTAATCATCATGATTGATTACTTCCAAATTATACTAAGTAATTATCTCTTAATTACCTTCTAAATTAATCAACCTTGATTAATTATTCTTTAATTATCCTGATAATTATTCCTTAATTACCTTTAATTAATTTTACTTGATTAATTATTTTTAATTAATCATACTTGATTAATTACTTTTAATTAATCATATTTAATTAATTACTTTTAATTAATCACCTTTGATTAATTACATTTAGTAATTAAAACTTAATTATAAATTAATTATCCTTAAATTATAAATTAATAATTAATTATTTCCATTAATTAATGATTACTTCATTAATTAAATTCTTCCTTAATTAATTGCTTTTACAAGTAATTAATCACTTAATTAATTACTCTTAATTCTTTTATTAATTAATCATTAATCAAATAATTTAAATCTTTAACTAATTATTAATTAATTCTTTAATTAATAACTAAGTGATTAACTCTTAATCACATTTAACTAATTACTTTTAATAAAGTAATTATCCTTTACTTAATTACCTTTAGTAATTAACCATTTAATTACTTTAATTACTTCCCCATGTAATTATATTAGATTAATCCAAAGTGATTATCTTAATTAATCACAAGTTAATTTCTTAATTAACTATTTAACTTAATCATTTAAAATTAATTAAATGATTCTTAACTTATTATATTATAAAGATTCTTAATTAAGAAACCATTATCTTAATTAAATCATTTATTAACAAATAAAACTTGATAATTAAAAATAATTTAATTATCTCAATTATCTTTACAAATGTATTTATCTTTAAATAAATCAAATTCAAAATAACTAAAGATAATCTTTATTTTTATTGATCTCTAAATCTTAATTATTTATCCTATTAAAATAAAATACTTTAGAAATCAATTTTAACTAAAACAATTGAAACATTCAAAATTACAAATGTTTGAACTTTCAAAGTTATTTAAATAAATTTATTACAAACATATTATTAAAATTTCACTTATTTCATTTTTAAAACTTTTATATTTCAAAACATTAAACTCGTTTAAAACATAGCTTTGAAATAAAATCTTAATTTTGAAACTAGTTTATCCTATATTTTAAAAACTTTATTCCTAAAACCAAATTTTCTTTACATTAACAACTTAAACAACTCGTTCTTCTCCCTGAATATTTAATACCCGAGTAAACTCCTACCCAAACCCGAGTAAACTACACCAAAACCCAGTGACTTTCCCGAGTTTCCCCTACCCACATCCTGCTTCGAGAAAAACATAGGAAAACACGAGAACGACATCGAGTCCCTACCTTCTTCTCCCACAACCCCATTTCCAAATACACAACCATGTGCACGTATATGTGCACCACTACGCCGATCAACGGGGAACTACCTACCAGCCTCCACCAAGTCGCTTGCATCCCCAACATCGAGTTTCCAAGCCCAGAAAATCCAATCTCGATCGAGCACGAGATTTCGACCTTCAACCCAACTGTTCGAAAAAATCCCAACCTCAATTCAACCACCGCCGGCCATCCCATTCACCAGAGACCACGCCACCACCATCGTAGCTTCATCTTACTTCCCATCATCTCCCTAACCCCTCGCGATCGTTCATCAGAGACTCTCGAACCCGCAAAGCCCATCAAAACAACAATGACATTTCCAGGTTGCTAAACCCTACAACAATCAATTCTGGACGTCACCATCTATGATAAAATCCAAGAGCATTTTTCGCATGACCCCTGTTGCCTACTCCTCCCTCATGATCAACGGCGATGTCCAATTTGCCGTGGGTCACCGTGATTTGGCCGAAAACCCCAAATCATTAAATCCCAAAATACTCACTAATTAACTCATTAAAAATTATGATTTAGGTATTAAAAACCATAATTTTCTATTTGTAATTCAATCATGCAATCAAAACTTGAAATTTAATTCATCAAATTTTTGACTCAATTTATATTTTACTATAAATTCCAGTATTTAGAATCATTTATTCACTTTAAAAACTGGTAATTGTTTCTGGATGATAGTTTACTTAGATTCAATCAACTTTTATTTACAATTCAAGTTCTAATTCGAATTCAAGAACAAGTTATTGAATTTATTATCAAATTGGTAACCCTGCTATTAACACAGAACATAAATTTGTAACTGCACAGGAATTCAAATATGCATTGAATTCAATTCAGATATCCAAGCAACAGCATGATATTTATTCTCAATCCAAGATAGTATCCAAGTTTTAAAACTGTTTTTAAAATTTATTTACTCACCTGGAATTTGCAGAAGACAGAGCTGCATGTTTCCAGACTTTTAATTCCCTTTTGCATGTTGAAGTGATGATTGATTTCCAGCTTGCATGATGAAATCAATCCTCTTGCAGTTGATTTCTGAGTTGGTTGTTAAATTTGAAGATGACCTTACATTTGACTTGAATATCCAGATTTACAGATTCTTTTTTTTTTTCTGAACTTTGTTTTTGATTTACATTTCTTTTCAGATTTGTTCTTTCTGATTTTATTTAGTTTGGTTGAGATGAAGATAATATTATTATTTATTTATTTTTAGCTGAAGAAAAACTTTTGTTTTATATTTACAAGTTTAAATTTTGAATTATATTTATAAGAGAATGCCATTTGTCACAATGAGACTCTAATTTACTTACACCTATGCAAATATGATTACAAGTGTTTTGTTGTTTTATTAGTGTTTTCTTTTAAATATTATTTTATCTTTAATAACTAAATTTTAAGCTTATATAAATATTTATGAAATGTTTACATGATTATAAGATGTATTTATTTTATAAGAATAAGCTTTGGATTTCAATACATATATAAAAGTGAATTCATGTTAGCAATTATAACTTTATTTATGCATTTGAATTAAATTGTAATGGTATTATATATTAAAACTTGAGAAATTGTTTTTAATTCTTTATAAAATTTTGAAACAATTTATCTTATGTAAAAATTAAAAATGAAAGACTATTAAAACAAATGAACTTTTAATCTAAATCTTAAATATCATTTCCAAAAGTATAAAATCAAATTAACTTTTCAAATCTCATTTTATATTCATATTAAAGTTTGAAAACACTTATTAAACTCAAATTAATAATTTTCCTATTTCAAATAAAAATACAAATATATACACATTTCAAATAGAAAAATCATTAAATTTGTTAATTTCCATATTAAATTTTAAAACAAATCTCAAATCACAATATATACATTTATATATATTACAATTTGAATATAAAGTTTTCTTACATCAAAAACTTCTTATTTACCAAAATAAATATTTCCAAATCAAATTATTAAAATCTTCAAAAGAATTTATCTTGCCTATATATATATTGTTAAGAAAAATATTAATAGATATTAACAAATTATTATTATCAATCTTTAAAATAAATTTAACTTGTCAATTTATAATATAAAATGATCAAATCAATTTAATTATTATCAAAGATTATTAAATTGATATTGCTCAAAATTCCGGGTCGTTACAAGCCTCATCAACCGGAATGGCTAAAACAAGGGAGGTGCACACAAGGCTAAGTGGCTAGAAACCAATTTGGGTAAGGTCACCCCTGTCTAGATATTCCTTTATATTCGGCTGTGTGGCGGTTGCCGATCCCACTCGTGGGGTGAAATTATTCACACTATCCAGTACGGGGTAGCTCCGATCTTGTGATGCAGGGGATCAGGGTGGATCCTCGGTATGGTGATCTAGACCACGTACTATGACGGGCGGTACCTCACTAGCCCTGCCATTGATGGAAATTCATTCTCCCTACGTGCCCTTATGATTTTTGTTTGTAGAACCCACTTTGTGGCTAGTAGCTGGAATTTAATGAATTTAACAATTTTGGCTATTTAAATAAGTAATTTTATATAGACACTATTATAATATCGATCAGAGGATTTTATAAGAAATGTTTTGGTTATCGTAAGGTAAAAACCTTACATGTTTATTTGTGGCATGGTCTTACGAGATACCTTTGATTTCAAAGGATTTTGAAAACTTTAATAATCCAATTGAGTGTGTTTCTCACGTTGGTTTTCCAAACTAACTCGGGTGTTATTTAACTATAATGCTTGGGTAAGACTGAGTATTATATATTATAGATTTTGGATGGACTGCTGTGGAGCTCAGGAGACGAGCTAGATGGCGAGACTTACTTCCGTACTTGTTATTATTCCGATGTGTAAGGACATGTTACTGAACTGTCCGGATTTGATGAAATGATTGTTGTACTCTGATAAATGTATGTACATATGATGATACAAGTTCTTTTTATTTAAAGTCGATGTTATATACATATTTTATTCCACTGTGTTGGTAAGATTTTGATTTTGTTTTTATTTCTTCTTCTATCTCTTAATTTTTTAACCCTAATGGTTCAGTTTTCCAGCATTTGATTTTTCCGGCATTTGATACAATGGACGTATTGATGTCGATTTTTGGGCGTCGAAAAATCAGGCCGTTACACTTGGTATCAGAGCTGAAGGTTAAGTGAGAATCTTGGCTCTGGTGAGAATTACACATTAAAGTAGAGTCCGCGGTACTCTAGAATTATTTTGAGAGTATTAGTAGACATGAGCGCGTATTTGTTAGTGAATATAATTTTTTTTATTGTGTTGACATATCGGTTGGGTGTTTAGGGATTCTGGTCGATATGTGGGACATCATTTTATCGATAAGGGTTTCTAAACTCTTAAACAAGATAAACCGACATAGTATTGTTTTAAATAGGGTAATGAAATAATTTTACCGAAATTATTTTTGTATATAAAAGAGATAGTTTTCCATAAATTATTATAGTATATATATAGTTGCTTGGTTGTTAGGAAGTGATAATATTAAAATATTATCATTGATGTGCGGAAATTGAAATAAGAAAATATTATTATAAGCAAAGTTAAGAAATAATTTATAAAACAGAATCTTCGTAAATGTGAATTATAGGTGTGATTTATAATTTAAATAAAATTCCAGAGTAATATTGAATATGGATTGAAAGAATTTGGAACTTTGGGAAAGTTTAAATTCCTTTGAGTTTGAAAATGATTTTCAAAGATTTTGGAGGAGTAATGATGATATTATTTGGGAAATATTTTTTAATTAGATTTGAAATCTGGTGAGATTTGGAATTTATAAATATTTGAGAGGTTTTAAAGAGATAAAAGCATTGAACTCTTTTCGATAGCTGGAAAATAACTTCGGTGATGACAACAACACCATCGACGTTCATTTTCGAGTTTCCAAGAGAGGAATGCTACCCAAATGATTTAAATTGGATTTGTTTGCAAAAATGGGTTGGATTTAAAAATTCAAGGGATATTGGATAGTTTGGATTGGTGTTTGTTTGCGAAGATTGGTTTTGATTTTGAAAATACAAAAGAATAGTTTGATTTAGATATATATATATATATATATATATATATATGCCTTCAATATTTAATTTTAAATATTGAAGAATTGCTTAAACTCTGGAAGTAATTTAAAATGTTTATGGAATTTAAATAAGTTGGAAATTTAAGGATGTTTAAAATTTACATTGTGTCAAGAAAGGTGAACTATAAATTTGTTCAAAGGAACTAAAAGGAGTAAAAGTTTAGAAATAATTTTTTTTCGAAATTTGAAATTTGTGGAATAAGATTCAATTTGAAAGGGGTTAAATAAAGATAAGTGTGACTAGAGAATAAAGTTAGGAAGATAAGCCAATTAAAGAAGGTTGGTAAATGGAATGGAAATAAATTGAAAACTTATAGAAATTTAAAGTTTGAATTGAATTGGAGTGTAATTAAATACAGTTGAGTAAAACTAAAATTTAAGAAGTCTAAGAAAATAAGAGAAACAGTTAATTAAATAAAAGGTTAAGTTGAAAATAAAATTGTGGATAGACAAACGAGTTTGCATTTGTAAGTAAATAGAATTGGAAACTGAATATTGGGAATTAATTTGAAATGTATGTAATGGAAGTTAGTCAAGATTTGGCTAAATAAAATAAGGACTGAAATAAAATTAGTGAGTAAACTAATTGATTTATGTAGGTAAGAAAATGATTTGGAATGAGATTTGATTGAATCTTGTTGTATAAATTAAAGTATTAAATTTTTTTAGGAATAAATGGGTGGAAGGAAGGAAAATTTAATTCAAGTGGAATTAAAAATAGAAATTTGAATAATCGATATTTGGAAATTTATTTACCTGTAACCGAATGAAATAGAGAACAGAATATTGAAATTTAAATTAAATTGAGTAAAGTGAAGTTGTAGAACTAGTTCTAAGTGAACTAAAATAATAAAAGTTTGGAAGTAAAATGGTTTGAGGGAGGAAAAAATTAGTACGTGGAACAAATTAGAGAAATGGTTAATTAAGTAGGGGTTGAGATAATGTAAATAGAATTCAATATTTAAAATGAAAGGGAAATTGAATTCAAATGAATTTGAAATTAAAAATTTGTGTAAAAATATAGATAAACAAAAGTTGTGAAGTAAAAATATTTATAAGAGGTATATAAAACATTTTTATTATGCTTAAAAAGGGATGGTGAAATTCTTAAGTAAATTTGGTATTGGAAATATGCAAAGTTAATTTTGAATGAAGGAAATAAGGATGTGTTAAAAGATAATTGTGAATAAGTGAATGGAAATCAAAATAAATGTGAATAGAAAAGAAAATTGACTTAGCTAAGAATCAATTGTGACAAATATGTAGGATGTACGCGTATTATTTCATTCGCATAGTAATTTGATCTAGATTCGAGCATAGAATTTCGAGATAGTTATATGATCCGAGTTGGGATTTTTCACTCGATTTTCAATGACGAACCCTGGATATGTATTTTTTATTGATTCTAGGAATTCCCTATCATAGTTTGTGGCTATGTAAGGAGAATGACTGTTTTTGATCAAGAAACCAGATCTGAGTCCGCTCTAGGAAGTCGGGTGAACGATACTAGTTCGGAAGTGAAATTGTGTGATTGAGTGAGCGATCAAATTTGATATTGCATGCGGATAGTACATGTACATCGTACGGGTTTGATTGAAATAGATATTGAAATGGTTGTAAAGAAATATATAAGATGATTTTGAATTCTGTAATCAGACATTATTGATAAGTAGAGTATGCAGGTGTTAAAAAGCAAAAGGGAATTGGGATTTTTGATTTTTGAAGATAAACTGAAATTTGCTCGGCAAAGGTATGTGTTTAAATTTCTATATGAAATTTGATGATTTTCTGGTCTAGCCACTAGGCTTTTCATTTTCTTTTGAAATTTTAGGGTCGGTAGAGGCATTTTGTAGTTGTACCGAGCTTGCTGCGCAAAGGAAACGCTGGCGAAATTTTTCAAAAATTTAGGGAGTTAGAAATATTTTGAGAAGATTTTGATAATTTAAAAATTTGGTTATAAATTTAAATTTGAATGGTGTAAGAGATATGGGTTGGGACTATTGGAAGAAGTTTAGAAAGCTAGTAGGTTGATGATGTCTTTATTAAAAAGATAGTTTTGGGTATTGTTGAAAACTGTTTGGTTTTGGATAGTTGTTGAAAACCAGTTGTTTGGGAAAATAGAGAACAGTTTGTGGACATACTTCTTAACTGGTAATTTCGACGATGAAATTCTTTTAAGGGGGAGGAATGTGACAACCCGGAATTTCTGGATATTTGAAATTGAAATATTTAATTGATTTTAAATATTTAAAAGTTAGTTTCTAACTTGAATTTCAAATATCACTGTTTATTTAGATAATTAAATTATTGAATTTTATAAATGGAAATTGGTTAAAATGTTGAATCTTGGTTTTTAAGCTGGTTAAAAATATTTCAAAGGCTTGGAAAATTTATATTTATGATACTGAAGATAAAGGAAGCCTTAAATTTGAATTTAAAGGTGCTTTGCTCAGTTTTAAAAATATATTGTTTAAATCGGTATTTAAAAATAGCCTTCCGAGGCACAATCTCGGAATTTGACGAAACCAGTTCCATTGGATCCGTAATAGTATATTATTATCGGATTTCAATTTTCGTAGTGTTTGGAACGATCGTTTGGCCGTACGATAAGTAACGTGCTAAATTAGATCGAAAATTCAGTATAATTATAGGGTCCAAAAGCTATCTTCTCCATATGATCGAATTAGGACTCGAAATCTTTTCCATTGCGTTTGGAGTAGGGGTTTAACAATATAAACACCCGGCGCCATGCCTCGATAAGAGATTGAGATTTCTAATTGCGTAATTTGAAATAAATTTAAATTTAAAATTTAATTTGAATAAACTATAGTTTGATTGGTCAAAAACAATTCACATCATGCCTTGGCCACTTGTCTTCTTGCCCTTACCATTTGTCGTGCACGTAGAAATTTTGAAGCACGCGTCATTTTCTTTCTAAAGTATTGAACGGCCTAGCTTTTTTTAAAAGAGAAAATGAAATAAATCAAAATCAAATGGCATTCTTCTCTAATGTCTGACTCTCTCCATTTTTTATTCCCAAAATCAATTCGCACAAAAAATTAAAATATATTTGAATCCATACATGAATTCGAACGATTCTCTTTCGAATAATGGAAGGAGCAATAACCGATTCGAACTATCATCATTTCGTCGAGCTCGAGCTCGAGTGTCGAGGTAGCGCAGTGAGTTCGCGCGATGGTAGATTTCGTATGGCTAGAGAAGTCGTCACAGAGGAGTTTGTTTCAAGGAGCTAGGGTGGTCGTGTCGAGGAAGTGGACATGGACAGAGGCCGAGCATCGAGTTGGGGTTTGATGCAGTGGTGGCGAATCGGAGCGTCGTGTACTTGTGAGGGTCGCAGGAAGGAGAGTTTTCAGCGTTCGTTCAAGGAGGCGGTGATTAATCATGATTTTGAGTATGGCTTTGCATTGATGGGCGTTCGTTCGTGAAGCAGGGGTTAGGCAACGCATCTGGGTTCGAGCTATGGCGATCTAGAGGGTGGGCCGGCTCGTTTTTGTGATAGCATATTGTTTCCCTGTTTATATTTCTATTCTTTTCAATAATCTAGATTAGCTAGTAAATTTAAAAATACTCAGTGTTAAAATAAAAAAGAAGAATACAAGAAAGAAGAAGAGATGAAGCATTTTATACGTCTGAAATTTTTTTATTTTAAAAGTTATACCATTTCAGGAAATTATTATCAACCATGATTATTTCTTATTTAAAATCATGTGTATAAACTATTGTTTGAGGATATCAAAAGTACTTATACCAAATGTGAATTAGGTTGGTAAATTATTATTTAAAACTAGCTAAATAAATTGAACTATTAAATGGATATAGATTGTATGATGTGTTCAAATATTATTAAAACACTAAATGTTATTCAAGGTCTGAAATCGTGGAAACCAAGTCGAGTTTGAAGTAGGTGATAATCTAACGTCAAAGGTGAGTTAATCTCACTCATCTGGCTTGTTATTTAAATTTAAATAGTTAAATTTAAAATATTTGGTTGAATGATTGAATTGATTGGATGTGGTATATTATATAGTAGTATATGATATATATTGGAGTGATTGATTTCCCGCATTATATAGCGGATAAGATACTATGCGCCGCATAATAGCGGATGAGATAATATAACCCCATATATCACAATATTCTACCTCGAAGTGGAATTGGTATTTTATATTGTGCTAGCATCGGTGGATGCAGGGAAACAAGTTGGAGGGATCCAACTGGATTCCTCAAAATATATAGATTAGTTTAAATATTCTGTGTTATGATTTATTGTATAATCTGTGATAGATTACAATGGTAATTGGAAATAATGGATGTTATGATTTGATTAAACATATTTGAGTATACTAAGTTACCAAAAAGATATAGATTGGATTTTTGAAAAGAAAATGAAAAGAGATAATTTGTAAGTAAAATTATTATAGGGAGTTTGAGATAAATTAAAGAATGAATTGGAAAAGGATAAAAGTGATTTTTAAATTCTAATAAATAAATTCCGAGAATGGGAAAGGAGATTTTGAATAAAAGGGGAAGTAATGAATTTTAAAACTTAGGAGATATTATTTAAAAGAATAAAGAATTTATTTTAAAATTTAAGGTTTAAATTAATTGGACAGGATAAAGAAGGAATTTGGGAAAAAAATATGAATTTGGTATTTTTAGTTAAAAGATTTTAAATCATAATTAAGAAATAAAATCTGAAGTTAACGGGTTTTGAAATAAATTGAGTAAGTAAAGGAATTTATTTCAAAACGGAGTAATTTGGAAATCGATTTGGAAATTGATAAAGTGTTTGAAACTATGATTTAAAAAAAGTGAGACTATGGAATTTTATAAACTCGTTTTATAACGTGATATAAGGTATGAGTGGATATTTGGAAGTATAAATTCCACGATGGAAATTTACAGAGGAATGGGTAAATTTCTTTCAAAAATAAATAGTGATTTATTTTTAAAAGGTGTGAAAAAGGTATGTGTTTCCTTGGAAAGCCAAGTACGTTTTCAAAGCAATTTTTTTAGTATAAGTTAAAGGCTTTAAAGTTGTTTAAAGGACAGTTTCTAAGAAATAATTATTAAGTTGTTAAATTTTTAAAGGTGAAGATTTATTAAATTAGATATAGTAGTAATTATTTTTAAAAGGTTAATTGGTATTATGTTTTAAAAAGATAATGACTAATATTTATATTTTTATAAAATAGATTTATTTTAAAGATAGCTTGGGTAAAGATTTATTTAAAAACTTGTATAGAATTTCATAACCCTTATTTTGGCATAACTTTTATTTTTAAAAATTAGTTTTATATTTTATAAAATAGTTTTATTTTAAATATTTAAAAAATATATATATTTGAATAAAGTGTTTAAAGTAGTTTTTAAATTTAAATGTTTTAAAGTATATTTTAGAATAAAGTGATTTAAATTATTTTCAAATCTAAAGTATTGGACTTGGAAATTTTCAATGTGAAATAAACAATTTTTGGAATTTATTCCACGAGTGAAAAGAGATTTGAAACAGATTTCAAAAAGATTGATGTGAAGAAGATATTTTGCGAATATATTTTGAATAATAACTAATTTAGAAAAATTGTTATGGCTTGACGATTGTTTGTGAATGTCATTTGATATTTAAATAACCGACTATCAATATTGGCTAAGGCGCTAATCGTGTCGAAGAGACCGGGATCGAAAATTATTTTTCGAAAACCACTTCGATCTTGTTTGAATGTTTTCGTGAGGAAGACAAGAGCTTGGAATTGAAGATGGAGCAGTGAAGTGCAAGGGCTAATCGCTTCTGATCCTGAGGGTGATTCCAAAATGGATATAGTAGGAGTAGTGCCTTCGATTCTGTTCGAACCCGTAATGGACTTGTATGGATGAATGCTTTCAGAACATCTTCAGGAGGACGATAAGCATTCTAAGTGAATGTGTACTAAAAAGGTAATGCATAGCCTCGAGCCTCATCAACCGGGATTGGCTAAAACAAGGGAGGTGCACAAAAGGCTAAGTGGCTAGCAACCAATTAGGCTAAGGTCTCCACTGTCTAGATGTACCTTTATATTCGGCTGTTTGGCGGTTGCTGATCCCAACCGTAGGGTGAAATTATTCGAACTATCTAGTAAGGAGTAGCTCTGGTCTTATGATGTAGGGGATCAGGGTGGATCCTCGGTACGGTGATCTTGACCACGTACTATGACGGGCAGTACCCCAGTAGCCCTGCCATTGATGAAAATCCAATTTCCTAACGTGCCCTTACGGTTTTTGTTTGTAGAATCCACTTTGTGGCCAGTAGGTGGAATTTAATGAATGTAACAATTTCGGCTATTTAAATAAGTATTTGTATATAGACACTATTATAGTATCAGAGGATTTTATAAGAAATGTTTTGGTTATCGTAAGGTAAAAACCCGGCATGTTTATTTGCGGCATGGTCTTACGAGATACCTTTGATTTCAAAGAATTTTGGAAACTTTAATAATCCAATTGAGTGTCTTTCTCACGCTGGTTTTCCAGACCGACTTGGGTGTTATTTAACTATTATGCTCGGGTAAGACCGAGTATTATAAAGTATAGATTTTGGATGGACTGCTGTTGAGCTCAAGAGACGAGCTGGAAGGTGAGATGTATTTCCGTACTTGATTATTATTCCAATGTGCAAGGACATGTTCCTGAACTGTCCGGATTTAATGAAATGTTGGTTGTACACTGATAAATGTATGTATATATGATGATACAGATTCTTTATATTTAAAGTCGATGGTATATATCATATTTTATTGTGCTACGTTGGTAAGATTCTGATTTTGTTTCTGTTTCTTCTTCTATCTCTTTCTTTTTTTAACCCTAATGGTTCGATTTTCCGGCATTTGATACACTGGACGTATTGATGTCGATTTTCGAGCGTCGAAAAATCGGGTCGTTACACATTTTATATAAACTGATCAGACTGACATTTCGACGATCGAGTTCTTATATTTATATTGTATTTTTGTTCTTGTGTTAAATTTAATAGAATATGATCCTTTTGTAACCATTCAAGTTGAATATTCGATCTTACAATAATGTTTATTAGCTTATCTCGAATGAGTTAGTTTCATCGAAGTATCATACATCACAAATGACGACCGTTCACTAAATATAATTTATATATGATTGGAAATGAATCAAATATTCATAGTCCTGTATTGCTTTTGAGTTCGGAACTCACTAAATGCATTACATAGTCTATACATATAAAACACACAAATGACCAAATTACGAATTTATTTAGTAGTTGTAAAATCAGTTGCTTGCATGCGTATTGAAACATTAATATGCAAGAAGCATTTTTTTAGTAAATATATGTTATATTTGTAGCTTCATGCATGGGTATTGAAACATTAATATGCAAGAAGCATTTTCTAGAAAGTATATGTTATATTTGTAGTTGTCAATCTTCAATTCAGTTCATTTGTATATCTAAATTGATAAAAGTTTTATCAATTGTATCAAATGTATAAATTTATCAATGTAGGTTATTATATATTATATAACATATGTTCTTACAATATTAGAAAGGTTAAATGTTATAATTTCATTTCTAATAAGGCTCCCACTATTCTTTGACGCTTCACCAAACCCTAAAGGAAACATAAAAGTCTTTCGAATTCACTAGTAGGTGTTAAAACTCGTCCAGCTTGGAATTCCGACCTTGAGTCTGCTCAACAAGTCATAGCTCCATAGATGATGGATAACTTTTTATCACTTGTATCATATACAACTCCTATCCCTTTGGTACGTTGTCCTAATTCTGCTTTGATCTTGATTCTACTCAACTTATCGAAATGAAATTACTTATTCATACCTATCATATTGCGATGACCTAAGTATAATATATGTACCTTGAGTCTACTCAACAAATACATATAGTTATCTTACATCATCTACTCGATATATTAATAATGCTACACATAACATCCCCATCTTGAGTCTGCTTATTGACCAAGGAGTATGCAAGTAATATATATATATATATATAAACAAAAAATAGTACCCTACTATAATGGCGGATTGCGAAAATGGCGATAGCGAAACAATGGAGACCAAAAAAGATACTGCAGAAATCGATCCAAATCAACCTATTACCGTGGAAAATGAAGAAGCTGACACGGGATGGACAGAGGTTAGATATAAAAACAAAAGCCCTAATCGAATTAACGATCGACAACAGTATCACAAGGCTTCAAATATCCTTGGAAATTCTTGAAAAGTATCAGATCTGGTGGGATAGAGATATAATAATCTGACTACAAAATCAAATCTAGAAGGATCTATAGAAAAGCCAACAGTTATGAAAGGAATAAAAACGTGGACTGATGTGATAGCAGGTAATACTCGAATTGATGGTGGGGTCCAAAAGTTTGAAAATAAGGAAGTTGGGGAAGGTTCTTATGCAGATCTGGATGATGAAGTATTCAATATTGCAAAAGGCATGTGGGGGAACTCAATTTACATGTATGTTTTAGGTACAAAGCCATATTATGTTCATTTAAATGCTTATATCAAACGAGAATGGAACCCTTCTGGTAAATGGGATATTTACCCTAGGGAAAATGGATTCTACTTAATAAAATTCGAAAATGAATCAGATTGTAAAAAAGTCTTAGATGGAGGACCATGGTTCATGGATAGTAAACTTATATTCATTAAGAAATGGGAACCTAACTTAAGACTTGAAAAGGATATGCTAGAATCACACCCAGTTTGGGTGAGATTGAAAAACCTAGATCTATCACTGTGGAATGCAAGGTGTATTAGCAAAATTGCAAGTCTAATTGGCAACCCGATTAAACAAGTGAAAAGATTAAACTATTCTAGAGTGCTAGTAGAGATTAAAGCAAAAGATAATATTAAAAAACAAGTAAGAGCTAAAGATAGACAAGGTAATATCTAAATCCAGGAAATAGAATATGAGCATATTCCGCCTATATGCACTAGTTGTAAATGTTTTGGTCACAAAACAGAACAGTGTGAAACTGTATCACCTCCTATCACACAAGTTTAGAGACAAAAAATTACCACTGTTCAGAGAGATCAGCTAAAACCTGTGGCAGAGCCAGACCTAACTAATAACATACATGACAAGAAAAACATAACTACATCTCAGGGGGATAGTACTGCGGCAACAGTGGAGGCAAACCAGAATAACCCATTGAATACCGAGGAGGTGGATAATGGCCAACACCATAGCTTGGAATATAACCAAGAGAAGAACTCATCAACATCTGCGGAAGAAGGAAAGGAGATTAATAATATAGTGCTTGATAATATGGAATCTGAATCTGAGCCAGATGAAGAAAACACGGACAATTATACAAAATCCAATCATAAATATGCAATTCAATTCAAAGAGCCAGAGGGAAAAGGTAAGGCGAGCTTAAGTCGTGAGGTCTCTCCTAGGAAACTGAGGAGTCGACCTCCAACCTCTAGATGTCCATAATAAGTTGGAATGTAAGAGGTCTAAACAATGACAAGGCGTTTATACCTCTTAAATCTAAGGAGAAAACATTCTCCTTCTATCATGGGTATTTTGGAAAATAAATTCAACGATAATAATTTACAATTTTTCACTGAATCTTTAGAATCTGAATGGGACATAATGCACAACAATGATGTAGGTGGCAAAGGACGTATACTCATATGTTGGGACAAAAAAATATGGAATGTCAAACTTTTTGATAAAGATGACCAACAAATTACAATAACTGCTACCAATTCAGGGGGTCTTAAAATCATTCTAAGCTGTGTTTATGCCAGTAATATAGCATCTTATCGAACTAAATTATGGAAAGCCATAACAAACGTCAGTAGCAAGATAAAAGAGCCTTGGATTTTCATGGGTGATTTTAACGCAATCTTGAAAGCAGGAGAAAAGAAAGGGAGTCTCACCATTAGAGTTTCCCAGCTTGAGGAATTCAATAACTGTGTCATTGGTGCAGGATTATTGGAACCCATCCACTGCAGACTAAAATACACATGGAGGAGTGGTGAGTGTAAGAAAATTTCTTGTAAACTAGACAGAGCACCGGTGAATGTTGAATGTATAAATAAGTTACCAAACATTACTACCCCCTTAAACTAGTGATCATTGTCCTATACTCATAAACTTAAATGAAAAGAACATGTAGGAGAAAGGTAAACCTTTCAGGTATTCTAATCACTGGCTAGAATTAGAAGGTTATACAGAAGCTATACATTTAAATGACATACCAAGGGAGAAAGGTACCAAATGTTACAAACTCTTGCAAATTCTTAAAGCTGCCAAATATCAACAAAAAGCATGGAATAAAAATAGGCCTAGCAAAGAAGATCAGATCAATAATCTCCAGACAAAATGTGAGGAACTGCTAAAAATAATTGATAATGAAGATTCAACAGATGAAATATGGAGACAATACTACCAATCTCAAGGTGAACTTAAAGAAGCTCTTCGCGTAAAAGCCATTGATTTAAAACAGAAAGCTAAAGAAAAGTGGATAACTGAAGGAGATGAATGTACGAAATTCTTTTATACGAAAATGGCTATTAGACATAACCTAAATAATAATCATCATTTAATTGATAAAGATGGTAATAACTGTGTGAACAATTCAATATTTGAAGAAAAAGCTATAAAATACTACTCAGATATGTTTAATGGAGCAGCTAATCACACATTACCAGAAGTTCAATGCAGACGGGTGGTAAATGCTAGAGGAAAAAGAATGCTGGCCAGGAACATAACTATGGAAGAAGTCTGGTATGCTCTAAAATCCATCCATGTAGACTCCATTCCCGGGCCAGACGGTTTGGGGTCCAAATTCTTCATATGCCACTAGGAAGCCCTGAAAGAAGACATTCTATTAGCAATGCAAGATATATTACAAAGTGGTAAATTCGTAAAAGAAATTAATCATACGTTCATATCTTTGATCCCTAAAAAGGATAATCCAACAAAGATAGAAGATTACCGACCGATTTCTTGTTGCAATGTGATATACAAAATTCGAAGCAAAATATTATGCAACAGAATGAAACACATTTTACCTGACCTTATCTCGGAAAGTCAAAGTGCATTCATCAAAGGTAGAAGCATTTCCGAAAACTCATTGATGGCACATGAATTGATGAGAAACTTCAACAAACCAGGAGCAGATAAATTCTGTCTTAAAGTAGACCTCCATAAAGCATATGATAAAATAAACAGAGATTTTATCATACATATGCTAAAAGCAATGGAATTTCCTCCAAAATTTGTGGACATAATAGAAGAATGCATAACCACTCCTACCTTTTCAATACTGATCAATGGGATACCAAAAGGATTTCTAGTATCCAATAGAGGGATTAGACAAGGTGATCCTCTATCTCCATATTTGTTTGCTATTGCCATGGAATATTTTTTGCTACAAATGGAGCTGGCCACACACAACAAGTTAATACAACCAATATACAATATTCAGCCTACAGTGACCCACCTATTATATGCAGATGATCTTCTCATCTATATAAAATCTTCCAACATATCGGCTAGATCAGTCAAAGGAATTTTTTGTAAATTAGAGAGATATACAGGACTCAACTGAACGAACCAAAAACCAAATGTTATTTTAACAGAACATGTAACAACAGAAATGAGATCCTTAATACCTTAACAGTGAAAGAAGGTGAACTACCTGTTAAATATCTAGGTGTACCGCTATAAACTAATAAAATAACTGATAGAGAATGTGCAGTTTTGGTCTCCTCAATAAGAGAAAAATTACAGGGATGGAGCTCCAAACTTTTATCTTTGGCAGGCAGAATTGAACTAGTTCACACAGTTATTCATGCAAAAATTAATTTCTGGATACAAACTTTCCAAATTCCATATGCATCGATACAAAAAATTGAGAAAGTCTGTGCAGATTTCATCTGGAAAGGAGGTTTGCATAAGATCAAATTTAAGGACCTATATAGACCTAAAGAGGAGGGTGGTGTGGGGCTTAGACGAATAAAAGACATGAGAACGGTTTTTACTTTAAAACAAGCTTGGAGAATACTTAAAGGTAAAGGTTTGTAGGGAAAATGGATGAGAAGCAGATATATTAAGGGCAATTTTTGGCGCATGGAGATAGATAATAATGCTTCAACTAACTAGAAGGCAATCATGCGAATAAGGAAAACACTAGCACAGTGTTGTGAGAAAGAAATAGCTAAAGGAAGAGAGACAAATCTGTGGAAAGATCCATGGATAACAGGAGAATCTTTAATTGATATATTAGGTATCAATACTTACTCAGATTATAGATGCCCAGATAAAAGTGTCTCAGACATAATCTAAAACGACGATTGGGATTTCTCATCTTTACCACTAAATCGAGAAGTCAAGGAGAAAATACAGTACAAGGGCGAGAAAGTGATATATGGATATGGAAGCCTACGGGTGAAGATTTCACTACCAAATCAGCCGGGGAAAAGATAAGACATCGTGAAACTAAAGTTGATTGGAGCAAAGTCATCTGGAACAAAGTAAATAATCCTAAAATGGCTCTCACGGCCTACAAAGCGATTCAAAAGCGCTTGCCTACCAAAGACAGACTAATGAAATGGGGGGTTATAGCAGAAAATAAATGTGAATTATGTGAACAGGAGGAGGAAACGCATAACCATCTGTTTTTTAAATGCAAAATCTCTAAAGAGATATGGACACAATGTAAAATGTAACAACCCGCATATTTATCGATTATATATTTAAATGTTTTATTTATATATAGCGTCGTTAGTCGGATTTAGGTCCGAAAAGTTACTTTTTGCAAATGGCCGAATTAGGACTCGAAACTATTTCCATTAATTCCAAAATGGCATTTGCGATCTTTTTGAGTATAAGCTTTGATATGTTTGGAGTAAGTCGAATTTTGCCATTTGCTAAGCGGGCTTTTAGGTATGGGTTTCACCCAAACTATTCTATAAACCAACTCAGCCATTTCTCTCCTTCCATTCACACATTTTCATTTCTTAAGCTTAAGCAAAACTGAAAATGGGGGAAGAGAATGGGAAATAGAAATTCCAAGCCCTAGTATACTTTGCAAACTTGAATTCTTGCTCCTAAATCAAAGAGAAGCTATTGGTAAGCCTCCTCTTCATCTTCTCTATCTTTCTCTCTTCAATCTCAGAAATTCCTAAACCTAACTTAGGAAATACTTGTTTTGATCTTAGATTGAAGCTAGTAGAGTTGAAGTGGAGATTGGTTGGTTGTTTTCTTTGCTATTGAGGTTCCCTATTCTTGTTTTGAATTAAAAGGTGAGTTTTGAACTCACATTGACTTCTTTTGATATCATTGATGTTAGGTATGAATTCCTAAAACTTGTTCATGTTCATTTACTTTCGATTTGGATTGCTTTGGTGAAATTGCCAAATATTGATTTTTGAAGCCAAATCTATGAAAAACCTTATATGGTTGATGTTTATGTTGTTCGGAGTGTTTGGGTGTGTCGCTAAGGTTAGGTAGTCGTTTGACGTAAGCCCATAATCAACACGCATCCGATTGCTTTCGATTTGTTTGGCCATAGATGGCCTAGGTTCAGGAAATGCCTGACCATCAAGTTTCAGACGTCTGAAACCCTATTTTAGACGTCTGAATATTGTTCTGGGGAAGATTTTCATCCCCAGATTCAGACGTCTGAAATTATAGTCCATACGTCTGAATTGGCCAATTTTCAACCAGAAAAGAAATAGGTAAAATAATGCCTATTTCAGACGTCTGAAAGTTTGGATTCAGACGTCTGAATTCTGTTCTGGAAAACATATTAATTTCCAGATTCAGACGTCTGAACCACTTCTTTCAGACGTCTGAACCTATTATCTTTTTTCCAATTTGCCTTGTTCGTTTAGTTTGCCAAATTTGATTAATGCATATTGATTCCAATTAGTTGTTATGCATATTTGACCTTGATGATTCCTTTTTGAATTTATTCACAGGTTTTATAAATGATTTCTTCCAATCATAATAAAATCTCGCTTCCCCGATTTATAAATTCTATTTAAAACACACGCACAATTTCGCAGTTCGAGCGAAGTGGAAGGGTGGTTAAATGGTTGGGCAAAACACGGACCATGAATCTGTGTGTTTATCCTTCCGATTAATCCCCAACCTATTCAGTTGATCGTTTTGACCTTCGGGTTTGGTTTACCGATGATATGAGGTGAACTTTGTACTGCTTTGAGTGTGAAATTGACCGACGGATCGCGAACCGTTTAGTGCGAACGAGTGGTTATGGGACTCACGTTAACACTTTTCGGATTCCTTTTTGAGAGTTATGACACATTCCGCCAGTTAGTGGTGTCCAGTACTGGGCCTCCAGAACTTCACCACTACGGTTTTTTGCCTTTGGGATAGTGTCTTCGGACTGTCTCCTTTAGGTTTGTTGCCTTCGGGTATGTGCCTTCGGGTTTGTTGCCCTATAGTATCGCTTCCGATGTTGGTCGTTATGAGCCACATGGGTGGTATTGTCTTTGGAGTCTTCGGGCTCATGGATCCTTGTTTATACAATACTGAGCTCGAGCAATTTTCTGATGTTTCATTGATATGTATATTCCCTAGGTACCGCCCTTCGGTGTTGGTCTTTTTGAGCCGCATGATATGTAGCGGTTACCTTATAGAACTTGTGTTACCTTCATTGGTATTTGTTATTTGCCTTTTTGGCTTGGTTTAGGATATTCCTATCCTTTGTTTCTATGAGTTTCCGATGATATGAGGCTTGTTTTGTTATCATATGATTCATCTTTTGTTAGATGATTGTGTCATCTCCTTTAGAGATATTTGTTATACCTTGTAACCTTGCAGGTTTATTGTTGTTCAGTTTATCTTAATGATTTGTTTAGCTAGACTGACCCGTGTATTTTTATACTCGGGTCAGACTGAGTTGTTTCAGGTTAGGTGCTTTTGGACTTAGCCTATTTTGCTTCCGCATGGACTATTCAGCTTGTTCCTTTTTGTTAAAGCTTTTTGTGTAGTCCTTTTATTGTAACTCTGCTATATGTATTCTTTTGATTCGTCTGTATATTGTGGTTTGCTATACCACTTGACGTATATTAGTTTGTATACTCTGGTATGTATCTGCATATGTGTATATGATGATCCACTGTTCTGTGATGTATATTACGTTTGAGTTGTTATATTCTGTTCTGATAGATCCTCCAACCACCTATGGTTTTGTTTTAAGTATTCATTGGATATGTCGACCTGTTTGGTATGTCAATTGTCGATGTATTCAATAGATAGTTAGAGCAAGGCTATAGATGGTCGCTCCTAACCAGCCTTATTCTCCTTGTTAGTTGACGGCATTATGCTGTGGTGTCCTTGGCAAGCGTGCGTATAGAGGTGGGGTGTCACAGCATGGCATCAGAGCTGAGTTCAGGACAAAATATGATAAACGCAAAATAGAGGCACATATTACGGTACATCAAAGTGTATAAGTGATACGAATCTCTGAATCATCGTGCCATTATATTCCTTCTTCTATCAAAGGTTAGATAGAATTTGGGGAATACGTCTAGGAATGCATTTTATTCCGTAGTATTCCGTATTGAAGTATCTATCTTATGATTAATTTTGTTCTTATCTTACTTTCAACGTATGGCTGGAAGAGGCAGGGGACAACGTTCGGATGCTGGGCGATCTAGTGGCTCACATCCGAATGGCGTTTATATGTCTGCCGATCAGTTTTTGGAATTGTTTAGGAGCACTCAGCCTCCAGTTCCTCCTCGAGTGTCTCCACCTCACAAGTCTGCCTTTGCACGCCAGTGCAGTGATTTTGCTCATCTTGGAAGAAAGCCATTTAAAGGCTCCGAGTCCGTTCTTTAAGTCGAAGCTTGGTTTCGCTCGTGCGAGCGTATCTTCTCTCATACGGATCTTTCTGACCATGATAGAGCTCTTGTAACTTCTAGCTTATTACAAGAGCGTGCTCTTGATTGGTATGAGCTTCTTATAGCCGAAATTGATGAGTCTACTCTCTCTTGGACTCAGTTTCGGGAGCGATTTGAACTCAAGTTCATTCCTGAATCTGAAAAAGTTTTATTGACCTGTCGCTTCCTTGAGTTGAAGCAAGGGAAATATTCTGTTTCTGAGTATGTTGCATCATTCGAGGCTTTATCTTTGTATGGTCTTGAATTCATTAGCACTTCTTATAAGAATAATTTGAAGTTTATTTCTGGTCTTAAGAAATATCTTAAGAAGTCCTTGTTGCTCCAGCTTAAGCTTTCTTTTGAGGAGTTGGTTGATTCGGCACTTCATCTTGAAACCGTCGAGAAGGAGTGTGATAGTGATGTTGATGTTGAGGTTTCCAAGAACCCCAACAAGAGGCAGTTTCACTTTCAGAAGTCCAGGTCTTTTCCTTCTAAGAAGAAGAAGACTGGTGGTTCTAGCTCTCAGCCTCAGTCTGTTGGAACACCTTTCATTCGGAAGTGTTTCAATTGTGGTTCTCCGGATCATATTATTCGAGCTTGTCCTAAGCCTCTCTTCTGCCGCTATTGCAAGAAGGAAGGTCATCATGTTTCAGCTTGCCCTACTGTTCCGGCTGGTGCCAAGTCTAGCAAGCTTTATGCTGCTAAGGCTTCTGAAGGTCCCTCTCAGCCCAAAGGTATATCTTCACCTATTTTAGAAGGTTCTATTTTATTTCATGATCATAGTATTCGAGTTCTTTTCGATACGGGTGCATCACATTCCTTCGTATCGAAAAAGCTCGTTGATGATTTATCTTCGGATGTTTCTTGATTGGTTACTTCTTTAATGATTGCGAATCCTATTGGGGGATCCGCGACCCTTAGCCTGCTTTGTGATGATGTTGAGATTGTTTTATGTGGTTTTCTTTTCGTGCAAATCTGCACGTTATTTCTTGTCTGGGATTTGATTTGATTTTGGGTATGGACTGGCTAGTGAAATACGATGCCAGGATTATTTGTTCGGAGAGAATTATATATCTTCGACATCCGGATTTGCCTATTCAGCTATCTCTTATTCTTCGGGATGTGGATAATTCCGAAATGGCTTTATATTCTCTTGATACGTGGGATGATGATGATATATCTCGTATTCCTATTGCTTGTGACTTTTCTGATGTTTTTGAGCCTGTTTCGGGTTTGCTACCTAAGCGGGCAATTGAGTTCCGCATTGATCTCATTCCAGGCGCGCAGCCAGTTAGTCGTCCTCCCACGAGGATGTCTACAAGGGAAAATGAGGAACTCAAGAATCAGCTTTTAGAGCTTGAGTCCAAGCAGTTGATTCAGTCCAGTTTTTCTCTGTGGGGATCTGCGGTCGTCTTTGTGAAGAAGTCTGATGGAACTCTTAGGCTTTGCATTGATTATCGCAAACTTAACGAGTTAACTATCAGGAATAGGTATCCATTTCCTAGGATCGATGATACGTTCGATCTATTGAGTGGTGCTAAGGTCTTTTCTCAGCTCGACCTTGCCACAGGTTTTCATCAGTTACGAGTCGTGGAGGATAGCATACCTCTTACCGCTTTCCGCACTCGTTATGGTTCTTTTGAGTGGCTCGTTATGCCGTTCGGTTTGATGAACGCTCCTTCTTTCTTTGTTGATCTCATGAATCGAGTATTCCAGGAATATCTCGACAAGGTCGTCCTTGTGCTCATTGATGATATCCTTATTTATTGTAAGTCTGAAGCTGAGCATGCTAATCACTTGAGAATTGTCTTGAGTACCCTCCGTCACCATCAACTTAAAGCCAAATTCTCCAAGTGCCACTTTTGGGAGAATAAGGTTAAGTTCTTAGGCCATGTTGTATCTTCCGATGGCATTTCTATCGATCCCTCAAAGATCGAAGCCATCCAGAATTGGAAGAGGCCTGAGAATGTGCATGAGATTCGTAGTTTCCTTGGATTGGCGGGTTATTACCGTTGGTTCATTAAGGATTTTTCCCGAGTTGTGCTTCCTCTCACCAGCCTTACTTGGAAAGGCATTCGTTTTATTTGGTCCGACAAGTGTAAAGCTTCCTTTCAGACATTAAAGGAACTTCTCACTAATGCTTCTATTCTTCTGGTTCCCGAGGGAAATCATGATCTTGTTGTCTACATCGATGCTTGTGGTAGTGGTCTCGGTGCTGTTCTTATGCAGAAGGATCGGGTAGTTTCTTATGCTTCTAGGCAACTGCGTCCGAATGAAGTTTGCTATGCCACTCATGATCTTAAGTTAGCCTCCATTGTCTTTGCCTTGAAGATTTGGCGACACTATTTATTAGGCGAGCGCTTCATTCTTTATACCGATCATAAATCTTCGAAGTATTTGTTTACTCAGAAGGAACTCAATATGAGGCAACAACATTGGCTCGAGTTTCTTGCTTCCTATGACTTTGATATCTAGTATACCCCTGAAAAGGGTAATCGTGTTGCTGATGCGCTTAGTCGCAAACATTCGGCCGTTGTTTCTATGATGATTGTCGAATGGGATATTCTTGAGACTCTATCTTCTTGTGAAATTCGTGATCGAGGTTCATCTTCTAATTCTCCTATTCTATTATTTAGTTTGGGAGCTCGACCTATTTTATTGGATCGTATTGTCGATGCCCAGCGGCGTGATCCTGATTTATTGCATCTGATTCAGCTTTGTGAGTCTGGATCCTGTGATGAGGCGTTGAGGGATTTCAGCATTGATTCTCATGGGTGTCATCGCAAGAAGAACCGTCTTTTTGTGCCTTCTGATTTTGCACTTAGGCATGACATTCTCGATGACTGTCATCGTTCTAAGTATACCATTCATCCTGGTAGTAGTAAGATGTATGCCGATATGCATCGTCTTTATTATTGGGAAGGCACGAAGCGCGATGTGGCGAGTTATGTGAGTAATTCCATAACTTGTCAGCGTTTAAGGCCGAACATCAGCGTCCTTCTGGTCCTCTTCAGCCTCTAGAGATTCCATTGTGGAAATGGGATCAGATTTCTATGGATTTCATTGACGGCCTACCTTGTTCGAGATCTGGCCATTCTAGCATTTGGGTTATTGTTGATCGCCTCACCAAGTCTGCTCATTTTGTTCCTATTAAGTCTAATAGGACTGCTTCGCATTTGGTTAAGTTGTATGTCAAGGAAATCGTGAGACTTCACGGTGTTCCTAGTTCTATTGTGAGTGACCGTGATCCTTTATTCACGAGTCATTTTTGGTAGAGTCTTCAGCAAGCTTTGGAACAAAGCTTAATTTTAGTACAACTTATGATCCGCAGTCTGGCAGACAGACTGAACGGGTGAATCGTATCTTGGAAGATCTTTTCCGTATTTGTATTTTTGATTTCGGTGGTAGTTGGGAGGATCACCTACCTCTTGTAGAGTTCTCCTACAAGAATAGTTTTCAGTCTAGTATCGGTATGGCTCCTTTCGAAGCCTTATACGGAAGGCCGTGTCGATTACCTTCTTATTGGTTGAAATCTGTGGAGAAGCTTATTCTTGGTCCAGATTTTGTTCGTGATTCTTCCGAGAAGATTGATCTTATCCGGTTGAGAATGAAAGAGGCATAGAGTCGCTAGAAATCCTACGCGGACAGCCGTAGGAAGCCTCTCGAGTTCTCGATTGGTGATCTTGTTTTTATTCGTGTTTCTCCTTTGAATGGGGTTATGCATTTCAGTACGACTGGGAAATTGGCTCCTCGCTATATAGGACCATTTTCTATTATTGAACGTATTGGCCCTGTGGCTTATAGAGTTTCACTTCCTGCTCATTTATCTAGCATTCATGACGTGTTTCACGTCTCTCAACTTCGGAAGTGTCTTCGGGAATCGGATTTTGTTATTGATTCTCCTGATTTGCTTGAGCTTGAGATCTCACCGGACTTATCTATTGTACAACAGCCTATTCGCGTACTTGACACGGAGGTGTGACACCTTCGGAACAAGGACGTGCCGCTCTTTAAAGTTCAATGGTCCGCTAATCCCAATGACTGTACTTGGGAAACCAAAGAGTTTATTAAGCGATCCTATCCGGGTTTTATTTCATTGCTTGGAAATGGTGAGTATATCTTTCATCTCAAGCTTATTTTCATTTCTTTTGAATGTTGTTTGTATGTAGTTGTTACAAATATCGTCTCTAGGAATTGCGGGGACGCAATTTTGTTAGGAAGGGAGATCTGTAACAACCCGCATATTTAACGATTATATATTTAAATGTTTTATTTAAATATAGCGTCGTTAGTCGGATTTTGGTCCGTAAAGTTACTTTTGCAAATGGCCGAATTAGGACTCGAAACCATTCCCATTGATTCCAAAATGGCGTTTGCGATCTTTTTGAGTATAAGCTTTGATATTTTTGGAGTAAGTCGAATTTTGCTATTTGCTAAGTGGGCTTTTGGGTTTCACCCAAACTATTCTATAACCAACTCAGCCCTTTCTCTCCTTCCATTCATACATTTTCATTTCTTAGGCTTAAGCAAAACTGAAAATGGGGGAAGAGAATGGGAAATAGAAATTCCAAGCCCTAGTTTACTTTGCAAACTTGAATTCTTGCTCCTAAATCAAAGAGAAGCTATTGGCAAGCCTCCTCTTCATCTTCTTTATCTCTTTCTCTCTTCAATCTCAGAAATTCCTAAACCTAACTTAGGAAATACTTGTTTTGATCTTAGATTGAAGCTAGTAGAGTTGAAGTGGAGAGTGGTTGGTTGTTTTCTTTGCTATTGAGCTTCCCTATTCTTGTTTTGAATTAAAAGGTGAGTTTTGAACTCACATCTACTTCTTTTGATATCATTGATGTTAGGTATGAATTCCTAACACTTGTTCATGTTCATTTACTTTCGATTTGGATTGCTTTGGTGAAATTACAAAATATTGATTTTTGAAGGCAAATCTATGAAAAACCTTATATGGTTGATGTTTATGTTGTTCGGAGTGTTTGGGTGTGTCGTTAAGGTTGGGTAGTCGTTTGACGTAAGCCCATAATCAACACGCATCCGATTGCTTTCGATTTGTTTGGCCATAGATGGCTTAGGTTCAGGAAATGCCTGACCATCAAGTTTCAGACGTCTGAAACCCTATTTCAGACATCTGAATATTGTTCTGCGGATGATTTTCATCCCCAGATTCAGACGTCTGAAATTATAGTCCAGACGTCTGAATTGGCTAATTTTCAACCAGAAAAGAAATAGGCAAAATAATGCCTATTTCAGACGTCTGAAAGTTTGGATTCAGACGTCTGAATTCTGTTCTGGAAAACATATTAATTTCCGTATTTAGACGTCTGAACCACTTCTTTCAGACGTCTGAATCTATTATATTTTTTCCAATTTGCCTTTTTCGTTTAGTTTTCCAAATTTGATCAATGCATATTGATTCCAATTAGTTGTTATGCATATTTGACCTTGATGATTCCTTTTTGAATTTATTCATGGGTTTAATAAATGATTTCTTCAAATCGTATTAAAAGCTCGCTTCCCCGATTTATAAATTCTATTTAAAACACACGCACAATTTCGCACTTCGAGCGAAGTGGAAGGGTGGTTAAATGGTTGGGCAAAACACGGACCATGAATCTGTGCGTTTATCCTTCCGATTAATCCCCAACCTATTCAATTGATCGTTTTGACATTCAGGTTTGGTTTACCGATGATATGAGGTGAACTTTGTACTGCTTTGAGTGTGAAATTGACTGACGAATAGTAAACCGTTTAGTGCGAACGAGTGGTTATGGGACTCAAGTTAACACTTTTCGGATTCCTTTTTGAGGGTTATGACACATTCCGCCAGTTAGTGGTGTCCAGTACTGGGCCTCCGGACCTTCACCACTACGGTTTGTTGTCTTTTGGATAGTGTCTTTGGACTGTCTCCTTTAGGTTTGTTGCCTTCGGGTATGTGCCTTCGGGTTTGTGCCTTCGGGTTTGTGCCTTCGGGTTTGTTTCCCTATAGTATCGCTTTCGATGTTGGTCGTTATGAGCCGCATGGGTGGTATTGGGTTTGGAGTCATCGGGCTCATGGATCCTTGTTTATACAGTACTGAGCTCGAGCAATTTTCTAATGTTTCATTGATATGTATATTCCCTAGGTATCGCCCTTCGGTGTTGGTCTTTTTGAGCCGCATGATATGTAGCGATTACCTTGTGGAACTTGTGTTACCTTCATTGGTATTTGTTATTTGCCTTTTTGGCTTGATTTGGGATATTCCTATCCTTTGTTTCTATGAGTTGTCGATGATATGAGGACTTGTTTTGTTATCATATGATTCATCTTTTGTTAGATGATTGTGTCATCTCCTTTAGAGATATTTGTTATACCTTGTAACCTTGCAGGTTTATTGTTGTTCAGTTTATCTAACTGATTTGTTTAGCTAGACTGACCCGTGTATTTTTATACTCGGGTCAGACCGAGTTGTTCCAGGTTAGGTGCTTTTGTACTTAGCCTATTTTGCTTCCGCATGTACTATTCAGCTTGTTCCTTTTTGTTAAAGCTTTTTGTGTAGTCCTTTTATTGTAACTCTGATATATGTATTCTTTTGATTCGTCTGTATATTGTGGTTTGCCATACCACTTGACGTATATTAGTTTGTATACTCTGGTATGTATCTGTATATGTGTATATGATGATCCACTGTTCTGTGATGTATATTACGTTTGAGTTGTTATATTCTGTTCTGATAGATCCTCCAACCACCTTTGGTTTTGTTTTAAGTATTCATTGGATATGTCGACCTGCTTGGTATGTCTATTGTCGATGTATTCAATAGATAGTTAGAGCAAGGCTACAGATGGTCGCTCCTAACCAGCCTTATTCTCCGTGTTAGTTGACGGCATTACCCTGTAGTGTCCTTGGTAGCGTGGGTATAGAGGTGGGGCGTCACATAAAACACAAGAACACTTGCCGAATCAAGATAGTACGTTGGAGGAAGAGATACTCCACCTGATGCGAAGAGGAGACGGAGTAGACGGCAAATCCAACCTGGCTAGTATTCACATCACTGCAGCCGTTTGGAACATATGGAAGGAGCGAAATCGTAAATTATACCAGAAAAAACAACGGAAAATGTGGAGATTAGTAAAATAATCAGATCTGACATTCAAGTAGTGAAGAAGAGAAGCAGAAATCAGGTTCTTACCTCATTGGAACTAGACGAAGCTCGAATTGTAGTAAGGGATCGGCAGAGCTCATCGAGAGGAAACCCAGGTACAAGTCACTGGCCGCCATGATTTCGAAAGAAGGAAGAAAACTGTTGAAGTATAATTGGTATCTTCAGTTGTATGTAATTGTTCTCGGTTAACATTGTATATGAACCCATACGGTATGTCGTATTGGGTCTTTCCTACTTTGGGTCGTATATGCCTATAATAAAATCTTACCAATTTTCAAAAAAAAAAAAATACTACATATAACATCCTCATCTTGAGTCTACTTATTGACCAAGGAGTATGCAAGTAATATATATATATATATATATATATAGGACAACATTATATTAAATACTCATAATCTTCAATACATTATATTGAATGATATCGACTTATGCAATAATGTATTGCTTATGAAATACCATCATGATTCAAGTGTTTGATAAATTATAAATCACGGTATACATATATTTACATATGTATTTATTCCTTAAGTCTATGTACGATTTCTTTTATGTTCCACCTTTAGTTTAAACATTCATATTATATAAGTTTTATTATTATATAACTTTTATATTTCATAATACTTATGTATAATTGTAGAACCCAAAATTTAATGAGGAATTAATAAATAATTATAAGCGAAAAGAAATAGTGTTAATAATAAGAATTCGTTTGAAATTAGTATTGAAATTAATTAGTAGTAGATTTATTGAAATGTTTCAATTAGAAAGAGAAAAAGGAATTAAATTGTAATGATTGAGTTTAATATAAGAACATGCATTTGTGTAAAATTGGAATGAACATTTTAAATAAAAATAAATGCATATTTTGAGATAAATAAAATTAAACTACTCATTTTTGAATATATATGATCTTATAAATAGGGAGTTTGCTTAGTTACAAAAGAAAAAAGGTGTAACAATGTATTTAAAAAGAAGGTATCCACTTTATAAATTTAGATGGCGATGTTCAAATAAGATGGGCTATTGTAAATGAGAGAAAATATAACCATATATTTATAAAAAGAAGGCATTTATTAAAATAAACGTTATATTTTGAAACGAAAACGCAAGAGTGTATTATGGAAGGATTACATTTCTTATAGAAAATATAAGGTATGTTATTTCTTTATTAGTAAAGAATAAGGGTCAGTTTGATTTTTAGATATAAAAACATTAATACCAATCAATTAATGTAATTGATTGCTTAATTAAAGTTAAAGAATTAGGTTACTAATTAATACACAACATATATACACGTTTATCGACATATGTTATTTATCTAATTAAACAGATCTGATTATGGAAAAAAAATGTTGACATAACAATTCACATGTTATTTAATGAATTCAGATTTCAATATATAGAATATTGACATAACAATTCACATGTTATTCACCCAATTAATTCAAACATGAATATGTACAATACTGGCATAAGAATTTCTAGTTATTTATTGATTTATTTAGATATAAACGTGGAGAAATATTGACATGTTAATTTACTTATTTTGTATGTAAATGTAGAAAGATATTGATATGTTGTTTATTTATTTATTTTAGATGCAAACATGTAAATTAAATGCGATGTTGAAAAATGAAATGAAACATGCGAATAAAGAGAGAGGCATGGAAATTTAATATGAAATAAAATGTCATAAATTAGAAATTAATTGAGGAGAAGAAAACGTTATTTATAGTTTGAATATTATTAAGGGTGTAATTAATTAAATTAAATATAAGATAGGCATATTGTATGATTTGACACAGCAATAAGTCAGCAGAAGTTTCAAGAGATTCTAATCTAGGTTGAAAGCACACCTAAAGCACTATAAATAGGACCAAAACTAACCTAGGTTTTCACTCTAAAATCAAAACCTAGCCTCCTTTTCTCTCTCTCAAATATTTACCTAAATTCTTCATTTATAAAATAAAATTATAAAATAAAATTATATTATATATATGCACTAAAATAAAAGATGAAGATTGTATAAATAGAGGAGATTTCATGAGAATTTTGGTTGCTGTAAAAAAAGGGATTCTAGCTTTCATGTCAGGTAAGTGATTGTAATTATTTTAAATTTCTTTAAGTAATTGAAAATAATAGGATTTTCAATAGTTGTAGTTTTACTACAATTTTTGGAATAATCTTTTCAGTAGTTTATTTAAAATTTTTAGAATTATTTTCTGTCTATTTCTTTTACGTAATGCCCCGATATTTTCAACCATTCGCATCCGCATATGTCGGACTTGAATTGCTCAAAATACCGAATTGTAAAATAAATTTGGCAAAACACAGCAAAAACAATAAGTAAATAAATCACAGATCACAGACACAGAGTAATAAATGCAGCGGAAGTAAAGAAATAGTAGTTCATGAAGCTACTATATAAATACATCAGAGTTATACAAGATACAACAGAAGTTTTATATGATAAACAAGCATAAGCTGAATGCATCACCAGAATCAAATGAATAACTGGAATCAATAGAATACTGAAATTGAAATAGATAGCTGGATCTTCAAGCAAGGCTCCAGCTCCAAAGGTGAGTCTCTAATGCTGTCCCACTCAGTCTGACCCGAGCGTAAAGCAAAACACAAAACACTCGAGTCAGGACATACATACTTATACAATGTAAACCAACTCAAGTGAACAGTAATATAAGGTACAAGTAACTTAAAGGATGCTTGGGACAGCCCATCCTCTAAGGATCTGTTAAACTATTTACTATGTAGTTAAATTTCTCTATTATAATAATGTCTATAGAAAAATAAACTTACTTTTTAATAGCATTAAGGGGTTACCCATATAGCCCTTAACAAGTAATAGTCCCAGTAGTCCATCCAGTATCAGCGCATCTCCAAAAGTCAAGTATAATATTGAAGGGATGTGTCCGATCAAAGGTGCTACCTCAATTAACCCGTCGATCGCTCCTGTTTTAGCCACCTTATGCCAACTCACGGGAGTTGGGTACACGTATTTACCTTAAAGGAGACGCTGCCACCATCCTACTTCATTCTGGAATCTCCACCGCGTACACGGTTGTTAAAGTGGTTTTCGGAGTTGGCAGAGAGCATGACAACTTCCGATCCTGGTCTCTTTAACAACCAAACTTTATTATAACCCATGGATATTTATTTCAAAATCAATTATACTTTCAAAACCAAACTAGCATATCCATTTCAAAATCATATCATTTCTTTCAAACTAGTATATGCTTTCAAAACCAAAATATCATACTCATTTCAAAACCATATCACAATTGTATCCTTTCCATTTCAAAACTAATTCAATAATATATCATTTAAATAAAACCCAAATTTCCAAATCATTGAATATTTCCTTCAATTTATTTAACTTGAAATATTCCTTTAAATTATCATAGCATTTTGGAAATGTTACCTTAAGGAGTCATAGCATTTTTGGAATGTAATACTTTCCACTTTAACATTTTATAAAGTCAAAGTATTTATATTCTTACAAACTTAACATGGTCATTTTATCATAGCCTTATAGTTAAATAAACTATGTTACTGTAATATCCAAATTAGAGCTGAAATTCTTATGTTAAGTTAAAAGTACCTTATTAACTTTCATTTTTATTACAATAAAGAAAACTTTATTATTTTAATCATTTAAAGTATGCCATTACATAAATTAAAACTTGCATATCAAATGTACATTATCAACTTTACATTCTATTATTACAGTAAGTAACATTTGTCATTTGAATCAATTTAAAATACACCATTACATTGATTAAAACTTACATGTCAAATGTAAGTTTTAACTTACATTTTTATTACAGTGAAGAGCGTTTATTAATTTAATCAATACCATACTAATTAAAACTTTACATGTTTCTTGCATTTATTAAAAACTTCACATGTTCTCTCGTTAATTAGAACTTTACACGTTTCTTTCATTAATTAAAAACTTACACTTTTCTTTCATTAATTAAAACTTACACTTTTCTTTCATTAATTAAAACTTTACATGTTTCTTCAATTTAAAATACCTTATTTTCTTAACTTAAAATCTCCATTTGGAATTCCAATCAACAAGTTAAGTCATATATATATAAATTATACTTTATACATTAATCTATACAACTTAACTTATAGAAAATCATTGTAAACCTATTTATACAAACATATCCACTTCATGGAATAAAATTCATTCCAACTACTAGGCTAGATTTAGAATTCCACATTAAATCAATTTTCATTATTTAGTCGTTTATTATATTCCAAATCTTTAAATTACAAATTTAAAACCAAGTAAAGATTTTTTTTTCATTACAATCAAAAGCCAAAATCAACTTATAAAATTTTAACTTATAGAAATCCAATATCTCTTTATATTCTAAATTTTAAACCAACTTTTTATTTAAATTTCCATATATTTATAAATTCAAAATACTTAATAATTTTAGAAAACTGTTATAAAATTTTATCCATGGGCTTGAATAAAATTTTCTAATCTAGGTCAAGTGATACATATATGTATCATTTCAATCCGTAATTTAAAAAGAAAAATCCGGGTTCTATCATTTCAAACCCGCAATCCCAAGTAAAATAAATGCAATAAAAATCATTTGAGCCTATCATTTCAGCCCATAGTGATAGGGAGCTTGCGGTGTGAGATACAGTATATAAAATGAATAGTATAACATATAAATACATATTAGATGATGCAACAAATATATAAACAACATTTAACATCATATAACATATCATAGGCATGTATGAATGACATATCAATTTATACAGATCCACTTGTCATTATTCCACAATAATATAAGTTCATGTGTCTAGAGTGATAAAAACTCAACTTTTAAAAGCTAGAATCAAATTCACAATACACAATTGAAACTCCGCAAAGCACGACAAAGCACGACTAAACTTTTGAGTAGATGGAGAGTCAAGATCCATATCTTGTATATAAAAAATACACAAATTAAAAGAATAAGATTCAATACAACAGAAGATGGATTAAACTATGCAATTTCGAATCAAAGAACATAACCTTGCTTTCAACCACCAAGTGGGCTTAGCCATGGTCTAATAGTGAGGAGGAGGTGATGTTGTGGTAGTGGAGGCAGAGCTATGCAAGGAGAAAACAAAAAGAAAAAGAGAAGAAAAAAAAGTGTAAAAAGAAGAGAGAAGGAAGCCATGGATCAAGACTTTTCCTTCCTCACTCAAATGATACAATGAGAAACTTTTCTTTTATTTTACATGAATGATAAGAGGCGGCTAGGTTTAAAAAGTTTTGAATGGCTAAAGTTTAGGAATAGTTAGAAAATAAAAAGGAAAGGAAATTTAAAAAGGCACAATTTAAGTAGGGAAAAGATTTTGTATATATTTATCTTAAACAAATGAAAAGAGGAGTTTGATAACTTTGTACGTGATTGAAAAAGAGAAAATCACGTCAATGCATTTATGAGTAGATATGGCAGAGGATTAAAAGGTGGAAAATATATAAAGGCAAGAAATAAATTAAGAAATGTATGCCTACATTTAGAACATATCTTAACTGATTTGTTACTTATCCAATAAATATAGATGTATATACACAAAAGAAACCTTCACTAAATAAATAAAGTTTATACACACCATACAAGTAAATAAGAAGATGGAAATAGAAATAAAAAAAGAAACGTAGAAATTAATTATAAATTTAAAAAGACACAATTTAAGTAGGAAAAGATCTTGTATATATTTTTCTTAAACAAATAAAAAGAGGAGTTTGATAACTTTGTACGTGATTGAAAAGGAGAAAATCACATCTATGCATTTATGAATAGATATGGTAGAAGATTAAAAGGTGGAAAAAATATAAAGGCAAGAAATAATTTAAGAAAAGTATGCCTATATTTAAAACATATCTTAATTGATCTGTTACTTATCCAATAAATATAGATGTATATACACAAAAGAAACCTTCACTAAATAAATAAAGTTTATACACACCATACAAGTAAATAAGAAGATGGAAATAGAGAAAAATGAAACGCATAAATTAATTATAAATTTAAAAAGGCACAATTTAAGTAGGAAAAGATCTTGTATATTTTTTTAAACAAATGAAAAGAGGAGTTTGGTAACTTTATATGTGATTGAAAAGGAGAAAATCACATCTATGCATTTATGAATAGATATGGTAGAAGATTAAAAGGTGGGAAATATATAAAGGCAAGAAATAATTTAAGAAGTATGCCTACATTTAAAACATATCTTAATTGATCTGTTACTTATCCAATAAATATAGATGTATATACACAAAAGAAACCTTCACTAAATAAATAACGTTTATACACACCATACAAGTAAATAAGAAGATGGAAATAGAAAAAAAATGAAACGCAAAAATTAATTATAAATTTAAAAAGGCACAATTTAAGTAGGGAAAGATCTTGCATATTTTTTTTAAACAAATGAAAAGAGGAGTTTGGTAACTTTGTACGTGATTGAAAAGGAGAAAATCACATCTATGCATTTATGAATAGATATGGTAGAAGATTAAAAGGTGGAAAATATATAAAGGCAAGAAATAATTTAAGAAACGTATGCCTTCATTTAAAACATATCTTAATTGATCTGTTACTTATCCAATAAATATAGATGTATATACACAAAAGAAACCTTCACTAAATAAATCAAGTTTATACACACCATACAAGTAAATAAGAAGATGGAAATAGAAAAAAAAATGAAACGCAGAAATTAATTATAAATTTAAAAAGGCACAATATAAGTAGGAAAAGATCTTGTATATATTTTTCTCAAACAAATGAAAAGAGGAGTTTGATAAATTTGTACGTGATTGAAAAGGAGAAAATCACATCTATGCATTTACGAATAGATATGGTGGAAGATTAAAAGGTGGGAAATATATAAAGGCAACAAATAAATTAAGAAACGTATGCCTATATTTAAAACGTATCTTAATTGATATGTCACGTATCTAATAAATATAGATGTATATACACAAAAGAAACCTTCACTAAATAAATAAACTTTATACACACCATACAAGTAAATAAGAAGATGGAGGCTAAGCCTAGTTTGAAGGAAGACAAAGAAAATAAAAAAAATAGAAGAGAAAAAAAAAGAAAAACAAAAGAAAACGATGCCATTACTTACAAGAAAATTTCTCATATGAAGATGCAAATGAAAATGAGATGTGGTAAAGAGTTTTTGTATGTGAATTGAAATTTTCTAGTGGAGTTATTCACGCCAAATCAAGTGCAAAGAACTGGCAAGTAATTAAGTGCTTAAATGGCTAGAGATTTGAAGGGATTTATTTCCTATTAAATAAAGGAAACAATGGAACAAAATAGGGTAAGTTACTTGCTTTTTCATGTGAATTGATAGGGTATGAATGGCTAAAGTTTTAGGTTGGCACGGCTAGAAATTAATTAAGGAGGTAGGAAATAAAAGATAGGCAAATAAAGAAGCAGGAAATAAAACAAATTTAATGTATGCCAATTAAAATAGATAAATCAAATAAATATAATCTAAGTTTATAAAATTAAAATTAAAATTAAATAAAAATTAAAGAAACAAACATAGGGAAATAAAATATGAAGTATATATATAAAATGAAAACACATAAATTTATTGTGCGTAAAACATTGTAATTTATCCATATCTAAAAGTATAAATCGGAATTTCATGAAACGAAAAGCAAGATAAATATTAAAATAAAATACATTTACAAAGATAAAGATTAAAATTTTAAAATTCAAATTTTTCTATTTAAACTGAATATTCAAATTTTGACCAAAATATAAAATTTTCAAAAATTGTTTACTTATTGCATTTGAAAAATAAATTACAAACAAATTCCAAACTTACATTGGAAAAATTCTAAAATTCACTTTTATTAAGTCCATTACTATTATACATACCTAATTAACCATTCATTCCTTAATATACTCCAATTTAACAACTTTTAAACATTGTATTACATTTCACACAAATGTAACTTTTGTTTATATTTATTAAAAATTGACTTCTCATTTCAATTTAATAGAATAAATAAACAAGTAACAAATAATAATTGCCACTGTTTACTTTTAACTACATTTATAAGTTTATTGCCTACAGACCAAAATTACAATTACTTACAGGACCATGGTCTTACTTAATTTCCATTCGTTATATTATACCACATTCTTAAATCTCCTTCAATCTACCAAAAATTTAGCTTTAATTACCTTTTTTACCATTCAAATTAGTTATTACATCCACATTAAATAACCAATTTCTATTTATTTTAATATTTTAATTACATAATCTTATTAAGTCAACTATTTTTAATTACCCAAAATTTACAAATTGTTACACTCTCCCCCACTCAAAACTTATCGTGCTCGAAAAGGAAAAAGAAGGGCAAAGAAGGAATTAAGTAAAAAATGCATCTTATTCGAAAACACTAACTTTATAAACAAATAAATTTACAAAATTAATTAATTTAAATAAAATATACCAATTTATTTAAAAATTCTTTTAACACCATTTATACTGTATATTTTTCAATTAAGCCTTCATTCTATTTACCTCTATTAATCTTTTTATAACTAAAATTTAAGTGTATATTGTTTATTATGACCACTCAAATTTTTATTTACAAAAATCCTTTTTATATTGTGAATTATCCAATTACATAGTTAACTTCTGAATGATTTAGGTAAGTTATATTGGAATGCAATTGAGTATTATACAAATAAAATTTTCTAATTAAATTATTTCATCTTAAATATTTATTCAAAATTTTTGGTTCATTTTATAATTGAAAACAATCTTTAAGGTAAATTTAAGAATTACATTTCCGATTAACTTCAAACCATTTAGAGGTAAATAAATATATATACAATTTATATCAATTCAAATTTAAATCACATATCCATATATATATTATAAATCAAGTCATATTTTGAAATTCAAATCAATTAAATTTCAAAGAAAAACAGTAGAAAAGCTACAGAATGGTCTCTTCACTTTGAACTCGAAAATGAATGTCGATGATGCTACAGTCGTCACCGAAATTATTTTCCAATGACAAGAGAAAAGCACTGATTTAAACATTAAAAATTCTTTGAAAACAATCTCCATTTGGAAAATACTTTAAATAATATATCTTTTAATACTTTAAAAACCCAAGTTTGAAACTATCGGAAATTAAATTCTCAATTTCTTGATTTAGATTCATTTTAAATTTCCAAATTAATTTATAGCTATGTTTTATAGTTCGGTTATTTATATAGGAGACAAAAGACAATGGTTACAAGATATATATAAAGTCAAATATTATTTCTCAATAACTAATCAAATTAATTATCAAATTTCAGAAAGTTATACACATATATAATATAATTATGCAAAAATTTATTTCATTTACTAAATTTGAAAATAATATTGTGTCAATTTGTTATGTTCAAGTGTTTTGGAGTTCCTATCGATAGCGTTGATCAGACGAACCAATCGGAAACCCAAATCAACATCAACAACTCAAACAACACAATATCTAAAACATTTTAAATCTAGCTTTACAAAGCAAGAATAGGAGTTCAAATTTAATTGACTCAAATCAAAGAGAGTTTCGATTTGAAGATAAGCTGGAAACAAAAGACAAAATGATAAATAATAGAGTAGGAAGATGGATAAGCATACATAAATCGCGGGCAACCTTAACCGGGTCAACTGTGACTTCAAGAATTAGATCAATGTGGAATTCTGAGGTAATTCTACATTCGATCTTAAGAAATAGAATTCGAAATAACAAGAGGTACTAGCATCTACGCCGAGTATATCTATAAATCTCCGATGAATCAATGCTAATTGCAAAGGAGTTTCACCTATTTACAAATCATCTGAATGTTGACGAGACCGCCAATTCATTATAAAGATCATTCGAAGTGGAGTTATGGGATACTCCAGAATCAAAAGAAGAAGAATAGTGAGAGAGAAGAATGAATTTTGAAACCGCAGGGAACGTTCCAAATCTCAAAAGAAACCCAAGTCAGAAAGGAAGAAAATCAACTCAAATGAAAGTGATTCTGTAAATAAATTTATCATATATGCTAAGTTTGCCTAGAGCCAAAGCTCTGATACCAATGTAACGCCCCGATATTTTCAACCATTCGCATCCGCATATGTCGGACTTGAATTGGTCAAAATACCGAATTGTAAAATAAATTTGGCAAAACACAGCATAAACAGTAAATAAATAAATCATAGATCACAGACACAGTAATAAATGCAGTGGAAGTAAAGAAATAGTAGTTCATGAAGCTACTATATAAATAAATCAGCGTTATACAAGATACAACAGAAGTTTTATATGATAAACAAGCACAAGCTGAATGCATCACGGGAATCAAATGAATAACTGGAATTAATAGATTACTGAAATTGGAATAGATGGCTGGATCTTCAAGCAAGGCTCCAGCTCCAAAGGTGAGTCTCTAATGATGTCTCACTTGGTCTGACCCGAGCGTAAAGCAAAACACAAAACACTCGAGTCAGGACATACATACTTATACAATGTAAACCAACTCAAGTGAACTGTAATATAAATTACAAGTAATTTAAAGGATGCTTGGGATCACCCATCCTCTAAGGATCCGTTAAACTATTTACTATGTAGTAATATTTCGCTATTATAATAATGTCTATAGTAAAATAAACTTACTTTTTAATAGCATTAAGGGGTTACCTATGTAGCCCTTAACACGTAATAGTCCCAGTAGTCCGTCCAGTATCAACGCATCTCCAGATCGGGAGATTACCCTAAATACTCCACGGGCTACGGGAGAAAACCAAACTCGTACAAGACACGATAGGTTAGGTGACACGGCACAACTAGGCAATGTCAGGGTAGATATACCAATTACGCTTCCGGGTCGGTGGTAACGCGTAGCGCGCAGCTACGGCCCACCTCGAACAACACCCCCAAATCAAAGAAATCAAAAGTGCCCATCGAATCAATCCAAAAGTCAAGTATAATATCGAATGGATGTGTCCGATCAAAGGTGCTACCTCAATTAACCCGTCGATCGCTCCTGTTTTAGCCACCTTATGCCAACTCACGGGAGTTGGGTCCACGTATTTACCTTAAAGGAAACGCCGCCACCATCCTACTTCATTCTGGAATCTCCACCGCGTACACGGTTGTTAAAGTGGTTTTCGGAGTTGGCAGAGAGTATGACAACTTCCGATCGCGGTCTCTTTAACAACCAAACGTTATTATAACCCATGGATATTTATTTCAAAATCAATTATATTTTCAAAACCAAACTAGCATATCCATTTCAAAATCATATCATTTCTTTCAAACTAGTATATACTTTCAAAACCAAAATATCATACTCATTTCAAAACCACATCACAATTGTATCCTTTCCATTTCAAAACTAATTCAATAATATATCATTTAAATAAAAACCAAATTTCCAAATCATTGAATATTTCCTTCAATTTATTAAACTTGAAATATTCCTTTAAATTATCATAGCATTTTGGAAATGTTACCTTAAGGAGTCATAGCATTTTTGGAATGTAATACTTTCCACTTTAACATTTTATAAAATCAAAGTATTTATATTCTTACAAACTTAACATGGTCATTTTATCATAGCCTTATAGTTAAATAAACTATGTTACTGTAATATCCAAATTAGAGCTGAAATTCTTATGTTAAGTTAAAAGTACCTTATTAACTTACATTTTTATTACAATAAAGAAAACTTTATTATTTTAATCATTTAAAGTATGCCATTACATAAATTAAAACTTGCATATCAAATGTATATTATCAACTTTACATTCTATTATTACAGTAGGTAACATTTTTCATTTGAATCAATTTAAAATACACCATTACATTGATTAAAACTTACATGTCAAATGTACGTTTTAACTTACATTTTTATTACAGTGAAGAGCATTTATTAATTTAATCAATACCATACTAATTAAAACTTTATATGTTTCTTGCATTTATTAAAAACTTCACATGTTCTCTCGTTAATTAGAACTTTACACGTTTCTTTCATTAATTAAAAACTTACACTTTTCTTTCATTAATTAAAACTTACACTTTTCTTTCATTAATTAAAACTTTACATGTTTCTTCAATTTAAAATACCTTATTTTCTTAACTTAAAATCTCCATTTGAAAACCAATTTCCAATCATCAAGTTAAGTCATATATATATATAAATTATACTTTATACATTAACTTTTACAACTTAACTTATAGAAAATCATTGTAAACCTATTTATACAAACATATCCGCTTCGTGGAATAAAATTCATTCCAACTACTAGGCTAGATATAGAATTCCACATTAAATCAATTTTCATTATTTAGTCGTTTATTATATTCCAAATCTTTAAATTACAAATTTAAAACCAAATAAAGGTTTTTTTCATTACAATTAAAAGCCAAAACCAACTTATAAAACTTTAACTTATAGAAAACCAATATCTCTTTATATTCTAAATCTTTAAATCAACTTTTTATTTAAATTTCCATATATTTATAAATCCAAAATACTTAATAATTTTAGAAAACTGTTATAAATTTTATCCATGGGCTTGTATAAAATTTTCTAACCTAGGTCAAGTGATACATATATGTATCATTTAAATCCATAATTTAAAAAGAAAAATCCGGGTTCTATCATTTCAAACCCGCAATACCAAGTAAAATAAATGCAATAAAAATCATTTGAGCCTATCATTTCAGCCCATAGTGATAGGGAACTTGCAGTGTGAGATACAGTATATAAAATGAATAGTATAACATATAAATACATATTAGATGATGCAACAAATATATAAACAACATTTAACATCATATAACATATCATAGGCATGTATGAATGACATATCAATTTATACAGATCCACTTGTCATTATTCCACAATAATATAAGTACATATGTCTAGAGTTATAAAAACTCACCTTTTAAAAGCTAGAATCAAATTCACAATACACAACTAAAACTCCGCAAAGCACGACAAGGAACGACCAAACTTTTGAGTAGATGGAGAGTCAAGATCCATATATTGTATATAACAAATACACAAATCATAAGAATAAGATTCAATACAACAGAAGATGGATTAAACTATGCAATTTCGAATCAAAGAACATAACCTTGCTTTCAACCACCAAGTGGGCTTGGCCATGGTCTAATAGTGAGGAGGAGTTGTTTTTATGGTGGTGGAGGCCGAGCTATGCAAGGGGAAAACAAAAAGAAAAAGAGAAGGAAAAAAAAGGTGGAAAAAGAAGAGAGAAGGAAGACATGGATCTAAATTTTTCCTTCCTCACTCAAATGATACAATGAGAAACTTTTTTTTTATTCCACGTGAATGATAAGAGGCGGCTAGGTTTAAAAAGATTTGAATGGCTAAAGTTTAGGAATAGTTGGAAATAAAAAGGCAAGGAAATTTAAAAAGGCACAATTTAAGTGGGGAAAATATCTTGTACATATTTATCTTAAACAAATGAAAAGAGGAGTTTGATAACTTTGTACATGATTGAAAAGGAGAAAATCACGTCTATGCATTTATGAATAGATATGGTAGAAGATTAAAAGGTGCGAAATATATAAAAGCAAGAAATAAATTAAGAAACATATGCTTACATTTAAAACATATCTTAATTGATATATTACTTATCCAATAAATAAATGTATATACACAAAAGAAACCTTCACTAAATAAATAAAGTTTATACACACCATATAAGTAAATAAGAAGATGGAAATAGAAATAAAAAAAATAAAATGCAGAAATTAATTATAAATTTAAAAAGGCACAATTTAAGTAGGAAAAGATCTTGTATATATTTTTCGTAAACAAATGTAAAGAGGAGTTTGATAACTTTGTACGTGATTGAAAAGGAGAAAATCACATCTATGCATTTATGAATAGATATGGTAGAAGATTAAAAGGTGGAAAATATATAAAGGCAAGAAATAATTTAAGAAGTAAGCCTACATTTAAAACACATCTTAATCGATCTGTTACTTATCCAATAAATATAGATGTATATACACAAAAGAAACCTTCACCAAATAAATAAAGTTTATACACACCATACAAGTAAATAAGAAGATGGAAATAGAAAAAAAATGAAACGCAGAAATTAATTATAAATTTAAAAAGGCACAATTTAAGTAGGAAAAGATCTTATATTTTTTTTTTTAAACAAATGAAAAGGGGAGTTTGGTAACTTTGTACGTGATTGAAAAGGAGAAAATCACATCTATGCATTTATGAATAGATATGGTAGAAGATTAAAAGGTGGGAAATAATAAGGGCAATAAATAAATTAAGAAACGTATGCATATATTTAAAACGTGTCTTAATTGATCTGTTACTTATCCAGTAAATATAGATGTATATACACAAAAGAAATCTTCACTAAATAAATAAAGTTTATACACACCATACAAGTAAATAAGAAGATGGAGGCTGAGCCTAGTTTGAAGGAAGACAAAGAAAATAAAAAAAAATAAAAGAGAAAAAAAATAGAAAAACAAAAGAAAACGAAGCCATTACTTACAAGAAAATTTCTCACGTGAAGGTGCAAATGAAAATGAGATGTGGTAAAGAGTTTTTGTACATGAATTAAAATTTTCTAGGGGAGTTATTCACGCCAAATCAAGTGCAACGAATTGGCAAGTAATTAAATGCTTAAATGGCTAGAGATTTGAAGGGATTTATTTTCTATTAAATAAAAAGAAACAATGGAACAAAATGGGGTAAGTTACTTGCTTTTTCATGTGAATTTATAGGGTATGAATGGCTAAAGTTTTAGGTAGGCACGGCTAAAATTAATTAAGGAGGTAGGAAATAAAAGATAGGCAAATAAAGAGGCAGGAAATAAAACAAATGTAACGTATGCCAATTAAAATAGATAAATCAAATAAATATAATCAAAGTTTATGCAATTAAAATAAAATTAAAATTAAAATTAAAGAAACAAACATAGGGAAATAAAATATGAAATATAGAAATATATATATATATATATATATATATATATATATATATATATATATATAATGAAAACACATAAATTTATTGCGCGTAAAACACTGTAATTTATCCAAATCTAAAAGTATAAATCGGAATTTCATGAAACGAAAAGCAAGACAAATATTCAAATAAAATACATTTACAAAGAAAAAGATTAAAATTTAAAAATTCATTTCTTTATTTAAACTGAAAATTCAAATTTTGACCAAAATATAAAATTTTCAAAAATTGTTTATTTATTGCATTTGAAAAATAAATTACAAACAAATTCCAAACTTACATTGGAAAAATTCTAAAATTCACTTTTATTAAGTCCATTACTACTTTACAAACCTAATTAACCATTCATTCCTTAATATACTCCAATTTAAGAACTTTTAAACATTGTATTACATTTCACACAAATGTAACTTTTGTTTATATTTATTAAAAATTGACTTCTCATTTCAATTTAATAGAATAAATAAACAAGTCACACATAATAATTGTCACAGTTTGCTTTTAACTACATTTATAAGTTTATTGCCTACAGACCAAAATTACAATTACTTACAGGACCATGGTCTTACTCAATTTCCATTCATTATATTATACCATATTCTTAAATCTCCTTCAATCTATCAAAAATTTAGCTTTAATTACCTTTTTTTACCATTCAAATTAGTTATTACAACCACATTAACTAACCAGTTTCTATTTCTTTTAATATTTTAATTACATAATCTTATTAAGTCAACTATTTTTAGTTACCCAAAATTTACAGATTGTTACACTTCAGCTATTATTTTTAGTTAATTTTAGTTTATATCTGCTAATTATAGCATTTTCATTTATTTATGTATGTTAATTTATTTACTATCATTTATGCGTTGTTTACATCTTTTTCCTACACTTTGGGTTTTCTTCTATTGTCGGTTTTCTTTTATTTCTTCTTCACGTATGGATTAGAATAGATTAAACGCAATATGGATTAAAATTATAAGAATACTGAAATAATAGAAGGTAAGATGTAAATTGTAAAGATGATAATAAAAATGGAATTAAGACTGAAATTGAGCCTAATTATGATATGATGTTAGAATTAGATAAAATTAAAGTGATTGGCCAAGTTATAACTTAGAATTATAATTAAAAAGAGTAAAAGATGAAAGAAGCTTATTTTCACACTTAAACCTTGGGTTAAGTAACAAGCATGATTATAACGTTAGTTACAATAAGAAAAAAGAATAGAATGGGGATTATTTTAAGACTTAGGATAAATTAATAAGCATAGATAGCAAGAATAATAACGAACGCTTATTTAAAATAATTATACAAGTTAATAAGCAAAGATTAAAGTAGGATCTATACTGATAGCATTTCCTTATGCTATTTAGGGTAGATAAGTGGCCAATAGTTAAAAGAAAAGATCCGTACCAGAAGCATTTCCCTTATGCTGTTTAGGGTAGATAAATGGTCAATGTTAATAGAAAAGATCTGTAACAACCCTCATATTTAATGATTTTATATTTAAATGTAGCGTCGTTAGTCGGATTTTTGGTACGAAATGTTACTTTTTGCAAACGGCCGAATTGGGACTCGATACCACCTCTATTGGTTCCAAAATGGCATTTGCGATCTTTTTAAGTATAAGCTTTGATATGTTTGGAGTAAGTTGAATTTTGCAACTTTTTCTAGTTGGGTTTGGGTTGGGTTCAGCCCACTAACTATCTAATTAACCCTAACTCAGTCCCTCTCCTCTCCACACTTATTTCATTTCATAAAACTTAAGTTAAAAACTGAAAATGGGGGAAGGGAATGGGAATTAGAAATTCCAAGCCCTAGTTTCCTCTTGCAACTTGAATTCTTGCTCCAAAATCAAAGAGAAGATAGTGGTAAGCTTCTTCTCTTCTTCTCCAACTCTTCTCCTCTTTAATTTCAGAAAGTTTTTCTAAACCTAACTTTGGGAAATATGTGTTTTATTCTTAGATTGAAGCTTGTAGAGTTGAAGTGAAGAGTAGTTAGTCTCCTTCTTGTGTTTGAGCTTCTTCTTCTTTGTTTTGTGATATAAGGTGAGATTTTTATCTCACATCTATGCTTATATATATATATATATATATATATATATATATATCTTTGTTTAGGTGTAAGAGGGTGAGTTTTGAACTCACATCTACTTCTCTTGATTCCATTGATGTTGGGTATGAATTCCTAGCACTTGTTCATATGCACTTGCTTTTGGTTTGGATTGAATTGGTGAATATCCAAATTTTTAGTGTTTGGGTTCAATTCTTTAAAGATCCTAACTTTGATGTTTGAGCATGTTTTTGGTGGCGAATCGGAGAGCTAATGGAGCTGGGGTATCTATTGGCTAAGGCTCCATAGACCCATTGCTCGACCGATTGCGTTTAGAAGTGTTGGCAATTCAATGAGGAAGGGTAGGAACTGCAAAAACTTGCAGTTCGGCCGACCGAGCCCTGTAGCCGGTCGACTGACCTGCTACTCCGAGCAATTTTTCTGCTTCTGGCCAGCTGACCGAGCCCTGTAGTCCGGTCGACCGACCTGCTCCTATTTTGCTGTTTTGCCTATTTTTGCTTATTTTGATTGGTTTTCCAAATTTTATCGATTCAAGTTGGTTCTTAGTGGTTGTCATTGCATCTTTGGCTTTGATAACTTATTTTTGACTTCATTCATGGGTTTTATAAATAATCTTCAAAAAATTACATTAAAAGCTCGTTTCTCCAATTTATAAATTCTATTTAAACACACATGATTTCGCACTTCGAGCGGAATGGAAGGGAGATTAAATGGTTAGGTAAAACACGGACCAAGAATCCATGCGTTTATCTTTCCGATTAATCCCCGGCTCATTTGATTGATTGTTTTGACCTTTTGGTCTTGTTTACCAATGAGATGAGGTGAACTTTGTACTGCTTTGAGTGTGAAATTAACTAACGGATAGTAAACCGTTTAGTGCGAACGAGTGGTTATGGGACTCACGTTACCACTTTTCGGATTCCTTTTTGAGAGTTATGACTCATTCCACCAGTTAGTGGTGTCCAGTACTGGGCCTCCGGTCCTTCACTACTACGGTTTGTTGCCTTCGGGTGTGTTTCCTTCGGGTTTGCACCTTCAGGTTTGTTGCCTTCGGGTATGTTGCCTTCGGGTTTGTACCTTCGGGTTTGTGCCTTCGGGTTTGTTGCCCTATTGTATCGCTTTCGGAGTTAGGTCTTTATGAGCCGCTCGAGTGATATTTGGGTTTGGAGTCTTCGGGCTCATGGATCCTTGTTTATACAGTACTGAGCTCATGCAAATTTTATGATGTTTTCATTGATATGTATATTCCCTAGGTATCGCCCTTCGGTGTTGGTCTTTTTGAGCCGCATGGTATGTAGCGATTACCTTGTGGAACTTGTGTTACCTTCATTGGTATTTGTTATTTGCCTTTATGGCTTGTTTGGGATATTCCTATCCTTTGTTTCTATGAGTTGCTGATGATATGAGGCTTGTTATGATATGAATCATCCTTTTGTTAGATGATTGTGTTATCTCTTTTAGAGATATTTGTTATACCTTGTAACCTTGCAGGTTTATTGTTGTTCAGTTTATCTAACTGATTTGTTTAGCTAGACTGACCCGTGTATTTTATACCCGGGTCAGACCGGGATGTTTCAGGTTAGGTGCTTTTGGACTTAGCCTATTTTGCTTCCGCATGGACTATTCAGCTTGTTCCTTTTTGTTAAAGCTTTTTGTGTAGTCCTTTTTGTTGTAACTCTGATATATGTATTCATCTGGATTCGTCTGTATAATGTGGTTTGCTATACCACTTGACATGTATTATTTTGTATACTCTGTTAGGTATCAATATATGAGTATACGATGATCTACTGTTCTGTGATGTTTACTACATTTGAGTTGTTATATTCTGTTCTGATAGATCCTTCAACCACCTATGGTTTGGTTTTAAGTATTCATTGGGTATGTCGACCTGCTTGGTATGTCTATTGTCGATGTATTCAATTGATAGTTAGAGAAAGGCTATAGATGGTCGCTCCTAACCAGCCTTATTCTCCGTGTTAGTTGACGACATTACTCTGTAGTGTCCTTGGCTAGCGTGGGTGTAGAGGTGGGGCGCCACAAGATCTGTACCGGCAGCATTTCCCTTATGTTGTTTATGGTAGATAAGTGGTCAATAAGTAAAAGAAAAGATCCATATCGACAGCATTTCCATTATGCTATTTAGGGTAGATAAGTGGTCACTGGTTAAAAGAAAAGATCCATGCCGGCAGCGTTTTCCTTGGAACACACTTATGTTGTTTAGGATAGATAAGAGGTCAATAATTATAGGACTAAATCATGAGGATTTGGATAAGGGACGCAACTAGATATTGTTTAACAGAGAGTAGTACAAACACCATTCCCTATTTTCTATGGACGGTGTTTCATAATAGCCTGAAGTGAGATGAAGGCATGCTTATGGTGTCTAGTGTAAATAAAAGGTCAAAATGGGGAGCAATAGATAGTGCGAACCAGTGGTGACCGAGCGTGCAACATCGATTAAGGGAGATAAGTCGTTATTGGGTTCCAAGCGCTTAGTATGTGAGTCTTTCGTAGACACCATTGCCTTCTGTGTAGGGAGCTATATAGAGTCTAGTCCGTAGTTAGGCCTATGGAGTAGCAAGCCGATCAAAGGGTAGAATTAGGATTTCAGCCTAATTATAGGATTAGGAATTCAGCCTAATCAAAGCAGCTGTCAAAGACAAGTACAAACAATCTAAGTTAATCAATTCTGTTAATTTAGTTAAATTTTATTTATTTCGAACTTATTCCTTCTTCGTATTTCCTTTGTTTCCTTTTATATACTAGAAATGTTGTAAGGTCTATTACTTTTACTTTGCTTTAGGATTCTAGTAATTACTATCATTCACCAGACTTTTAGTTAGACCTACTTGTCTATTTTCCCCTTACCCCCATAGGCAATTAGGGGCAAGGAAATTAGACCACAGCTTCTTTGTGACTTATTGGAGATTCTATCATGTATTTCTTTCCTTTAGTTCCAGTTTTTACTTCTTTTGTTGAGCTGGTATTTTGAGAGGGATGTATCATACCTTGATTTTATTTAAGACTTTGGGTTGTTGATTTCACGAGACTTGTATGGGTATATTGTGATATGATGTATTGGGTATTTAGTGACTTATTTTTATTATCTTATATTATGGAATTTGATTTTTAGCAAAATATTATAATTTTTTCCGTTATATTATTATTATTTTTGTTATAGTTACTTAATTTTTGTCTTTTGATTCTTAGTCTCTGTTGGTTTTAGTTATACCTACATTGCACCACCTCTTTTATTGTGTACTTTTGGGTATACAAAGAGGTGTGGGATGTTACATTTGGTATCAATGCCTAGCGTTACAGGATTCCTAAAAAAATTTAAAAAAAAGTAAAGTATTTTTCAAACTAATAGGTTTTAATAGTATTTTTGAGAAAAGAAGGACTTTAATTTAGAATTAGTTTTCAAATAATAAAGAGTTTTTCTTAAAAATCCCATCAAAGTCCAGTTCAAACTCCTTTCGATTCTAGAATATCACTCTTCATTTCTAGTTCTTTGGTAGGTTATTTGCACTTTGACATCTCTTTAGTAGTAGACCCCATTGTTGTTTTAAACTCCATAGGAGGATCGACACTTGTCTATGATTTGGAGGGGATTGAAAATTTTTGTACTAGGCATGAAGTTTGATTGTGATGCCTATGTACTATGATTTTCGAGGTATGGGATGGTTTTGGGGATGGATAGGTTTCCTACTTGTGAAGTGATATTGGATTACAAAAGGAGAGTGGTTAGATTAGAGACATGTAGTGGTAGGACTCTCGAGGTCTCTTGTGACCCATAGAGGTCAGTCATGTTGAGCTTCCTTTATTCCTTTGATCCATCACTAGGAAAGCTGGATTCGATTCCATTCATCAAAGATGTTTCAGACGTTTTGAGGAGGTTCTTCGTACACTTCGTGTTCATCGGTTGAGAGCAAATCTTTTGAAGCATCACTTTTGGCATAAGGAAGCCTGTTTCTTAGGGCATAGAGAAGGACTATATATGGAAAGAGCTTGAGAAACAATTTTGTTTATTTAGGTTCGGATTGTGAAAACCGAAAGAGAGGTAGGCAAAGAATGGAGATGTACAATAGATTCAGTTGATAAGGAAAGAAGAAAGCCTATGTGTAAATAATTGCAAAAATTATAATTGTTTCATATAAGTGGATTTAATGGTAGTACTTTAGAATAAATATGAGTATAGGAACAAAAGACTTTAAGTAAGAAGATGAGATTTCAAAGGCTTAGGAAAGATACTCCTAGGGTAGTAAGTAGAAAAATCCACTTTATGTCTAACTCAATAAACTGAAAATATTAGAACTGGAAAAAAAAATTGTCAATATTTTTATAGTAAATATTGGGAATATAGTAAGAAACTTAAATTAGTTTTTATATGAGGAAAATTTAGTTGAAAAGGTGAAATTCTTTTTGAAGAATTATAGAGTGTATATAGTTCACTAATTTCTTTGTAAGTAAACAAAGATTTTAAATATTAATACCTAAAATGTATTAAGTATCGAAAACATAGATGACAGCATTTATTATTGTAATAGATGTTTTCATGAAAATAAAAGGGATTATAAACTATACTCTACCATCATAGAAAGTGACTCCCAAAGGAAATGTTTTTACATAGTAGATGTGGTTTATTAGTATTTATTTTTAATTAAATTCATACACTAGTATTTTGGGTTATAGCAACAGTGTTTTACGCAACATTTATTTTAAACCCAAATAAAAATGTACTTTTAAAAGATTCTAAGAATAGAAATAAAAATGATTTGTGAATACACCTATTAATTAAATTGGAATAAGAAAATGTTTTTGATTATGGAAATATTAAAACAGTCTTGAAGATGAGTTTTACTGAAAATAAAAAGTTAGATATTAGAGACGTTTATTGTAAGAAAATATAATTTAAACATACTTTAATCTGTTAGAATGAAAAAAAAAATGGTATAATTTTCTAGGAAACAAATAAAAATGTTTTATACAAGTTATAACGAATACAAGAAGAGATATACAAGGTATGGGAGCACCATATTTTGTATAGCCTATTTCGAAAAATATAAAATAAGTTCTGTGTAATTTTACATAAACATGAAAACTTCTTTTAAAAGGTTCATAGAAGATTTTAGAATTAATAATTTCTCGTAGGAGAAAGTAGTTCAAATACATTAAGGTATGAGACCGTTAGGTCTAATAGAAGATGTTTTGAAAATAAAAAAGAATATTTTAAAGATATTTTAAAAGGAAATGGTTTAGTGAAAAAGTAAATAAGTTTTTGAAATGAAAAAGTTAATAAAAGCAGAGTCTGAAAATTCAAATTTTATTGAAAATTGAAAAGGTCTTTAAAAGAAAGAAAAGAATATGTTTTGGACGTAGAATTTGAATGTTTTTCCCTCTAGGTTTGGGAAATAATGTAAATTCAAAAAGATGTAAGGATGCAAATTTAGAAACATAAAATGTTAAGCATTAGAGTATCTTTGAATTTAAGAAGAATTTAAAGATAACACTTTTAAGGACAAACATTTTGGGATTTGAAAATTTGGAAGCCTTATTTTTTTAAATGAGTGGATAAATATCAAACCAAACTCTTAAAAGTGGAATATATAGGAATCATTCCCTAAGGAGTGACAAAAAAGGTGTAAGGCTATAAAGGAGACAACAGTAATTACTTTTGGAAGTAATAATAGAGTTTCTCGTAAAGTATATAAGGCACTAATGAGAACCTAGGTATGTTGATTCATGTGAGCAGGCTAAAGAATAATATTAAAGTGAAATTAGTAAGATTGCAAGGCATACATGGTTGTGGATGTGCATTTTGATTTTGAAGAAACTAGGGAAAAGCGTCTTCCTTTAATGGGATTTTTATATGATAATAGCATTAGAAATGCATCTTTTGAACCTCCTTATGAAAGACCGCGCAAGCCGCCTTCATGTTGGACAGAGCCTATAGAGAGTTGTCATGGTTCCAACATAGTTGAGGAAACTTCGGTGAAGATTAGTTTGATTAGGAGAAATTCGTATCTTATATCCCCATTTCTTTGATAGTAATTTTTTGAATTTCCTAGTTCCCATCTTTAGTTTTTAATAGGTTCTTTCCATTATTATCATTTGGGAGGGTAGAACTTAGGATTTAGCCTATGGATGATAGGATTTGATGTAAACATGTTATTAGAATGTATTATGTATGATGGATGCTAGCGATTGCAAGTGTTTGCTAATGGAAGCATGCACTTACACTAAGTACTATTATATTTTAGGGATCGGCCTAACTAGGGCACTAGAGCATATGCATATAGATGTGTGTGCATTTGCATTTTATTTTATTCCATGGTTGCTATAAATGGATGATTATCGTATGATTATTGCATTTGGATGATGATTGTAGCATGCATATAGAACTATCAGTTATCATTAAGAAAATTTTGCGTTCATTTGGATACATGGCACATACATAATTGCATAAAAGGAGGTTAACTAAATCAGTGGACCGCCTAATCTTTTGCATTAGTTAGGGAAATTAACACTGAACTAATTGCATAAGTATCATAAATTGCATTAGAAAAACTGAAGGACAATGGACGTAATGGGCGATGGTTGAGTAGTTGGTTGTAGAACTTGGATGAAAACTTTTATTTCATTCTTCTATCCTTAGAGATTTCAAGGACCAAATCCCTTAAGGAGGGGAGAATGTAACAACCCAAAATATAAGGAGGAATTAATAAATAATTATAAGTGAAAATAAATATTGTTTATTATAACAACCCATATCTTTAACAAAAATATTTATTAGAATTTATTTCAAACTTTAATTTTTAATCATTTAAATTTGAAATTTTGGAATTTGCCAATGTAATTTTGGATTTTGTTTACAATTTAATTTCCCAACACAATAAAATAAATATTTTCTGAAAATTTTATATTTTGGTCAACTGTGGCCAAACTTTGACTTTCAGTCAAAAATTTTAAATTTGAATTTTAAATTTCTAATATTTTTCTTTGAAACTATATTTGGTTCTGATATTCATGCTGCTTTTCGTTTCGTAAAATTCTGCTTTATACTTTTAAAATTTGATAAATTTCAGCGTTTTACATAAGATTATTTTTCGTATTTTATTTGTTATTTTCTTTTGTCTATTTCCTTTGTTCATTTCTATTTTATATTTTATTTTCTATTTTCTATTTTGTTGGAATTTATTATTTGACTTTTATTTGAATTTTTGGCTTGGAAATTCAAGGGGACTTAAGTTTCTTTTTCTTTATTATGTGGTGAGACCTTTCTAATGCCTAGCCGTTCAAAGCTTTGATAGCCCTAGCCGCCACTTCCTTTTATCAATTCACGTACAAAAAAATTTCTCAAACATCTCTTTCTCATTTAGTTTCCTGACTGCAAAAAAAATTACAGTAAGTTTTTTCATGGCTTCATCTTCACTTTTCTTGTTCTCCACCGCCTAAGACTGGCCTCCACCATCACCACATCATTCCCATGCTATGCCGTGACTACCTAGATCCAATCCTCTCACCAAACTTGATTGCAAACCCTAGCAGAGCTCACTAATTCATCCAATCCCTATTCACTAGCCTCGACCACCACTTTTGCCACCACCTTTGCCTTGCTTTGCCTTGACCATCTCCATCTCCAAGTCCATCCAGATGGGACCAGATCTGATCCAAGCAAAACTAACCCCAAACCAAGCCACATAGCCATAGGCCGAGCCCAAAACATCATTTAATCCATGCCTTTTGCCTTCCTATTGTTTTAAGCCTGCCAATCTCTTCATATTCTTGCCAAAGCCGTGCATATGTCACCTTGGCTGAGCCTAGGTGCTTTAGACCAGACCATGGCCGACCATGTTTGATGATGGATTAGCCCATATTTATGGTGGCCAAGCCCACTTATTGATTAAACTAATGTTTTCTTCACTTTGTTTCATTTTGATTTATATATATATATATGTGTTGAACATATAGATTTATGTTTGTTGTAATTTATTTGTTTGCAAGATCTGAATCTTGGCTTTCCATCCACTCGAATCTAAGTCGTGCTTTGTCGTGCTTTTCGAAATTTATTTGTGTGTCTTGAATTGTTAACTCCAGCTTTAGAAGGTGAGTTCATCACTCTCGACTTTCGTACTTATATAATGTGAAAAGATGACAAGTGGATATGTAGAAATTGATATGCTATGTTGATAAGTTCATATATGCCTATGATATGATTATATGATGTTAAAATCAACTCATAAACCTGTTACATCATCTAATATGTTATATTATGCTATACTGTTTATTTTATTTTCTGTTTCTCACGCTCCCTGTAAAATAGAATCACTATAGATTGAAATGATACATACCCGAACGGACTTTAAAATATGGAAAAATCATTATGAGCTGAAACGATGGGCTCAAGCGATTCTTATTTTATTTATTTTATCTGACTTAGGATTGTGGGTTTGAAATGATAGAACCTGGATTTTTATTTTTAAATACGGATTGAAATGATACATATCCGTATCACTTGACCTAGGGCAGAAAATTATAAATAGACCTGTGGTTAATTTTAAATATTTTCTGAAATTTATTAAGTATTTTTGAAATTTAAATTATGAAATTTTAACTTAAATTGTATTTAAATGATTTAAGTAAATGTTATAGTGATTTTCCACAAGTTAAAAGTGTATAAGTAAATAAATGATAAAACATAATTTAAAATATGACTTAACTTGATAATTGAAAATTTTGTTTTCAAATGGAAATTTTAGGCTTAACTTAGTAATAAGAATATTTATTTGTGAAATGGGTATTTTAATAAAGTATTAATTATTTTGTTAACATAAATTAAGTAAATTAATGTACTTTCGACTTAATAAATGAATTGTAGCTTAATCTGGATATTTTATTTATCCATTGGGGAAATCTGGTTGGTTCTTTGCATAAAATTTTATATCATTTAATCATAAGTTAAATGACATCCAAATAAATATTTCTAGAACGTAAGATATGGTTTATAAGTTAAAAATGGTGAAAACTGAAATTATAGTGTTTCTGAAATATTATAATAAAACTTAGACTTGTATTGGCAGCATCTCCAAAATGTTGTGGTTTTAAGTTAGCATTTTCTATATGCTACCATTTCTTGAAATACACTGTTTTTCTGAAATACTACTGTACCTACTGTAACATTTTATAAGTGCTACCATTTTTGAAAATACACCATTTTTATGAAATACTACTATACCTACTGTTACCTGGAGATTTGACCAGGCAACTAAGTACTCCGCATTAACATATTGTTCGGCATTTATGAGTCGTTCGGCATCCGGTTCGTTCGGCATTAGAAGAACGCTCGGCATTCAAGAACGCTCGGCATTTTGGAGCGTTCGGCATTAGAAAGCGCTCGGCTTCCAGAGTCGTCCGACACATATGATTCGTTCGGCACTCAAGTTCGGTCAGCATCTATGGGACGTTCGGCATGAAAGAGTGTTCGGCATGCGAGAGCATTCGGCATTGAGAAACGTTCGGCATTGTATATTGTTCCGCATCTATAGGACGTTCGACATGCGAGAGTGTTCGGCATGCGAGAGCGTTTGGCATTAAAATAAGTTCGGTATTGAATATCGTTTGGCATCTATGGGACGTTCAGCATGCGAGAGTGTTCGGCATGCGAGAGCGTTCGACATTGAGAGACGTTCGGTATTGAATATCGATCGGCATCTATGGATGTTCGGCATGGCAGGGTCATTCGGCACTCCATACCTCTCGGCATCCAAAACTTGCTCGGCACTCCATATTGCTCGGCATCCAACCCTTGCTCGGCATTCAGGTTGTTCAGCATCACTTCGTTCGGTATGAGTATATTGTTCGGAATTTATGCCTTGCTCGGCATTATGCCGTTCGGCCTCTCTGGTTCGGTACACAGAGATCACTCTTTTTGGGCCGAGATACCAAGCTGCTAGGCCCACCAAAGAAGTCCAACCTATCTTCGTCTATAAATAGAGAGGCAGGGGCACAGTGAAAGAGACCTCTTTTCGAGAACACTAGGGAGACTCTGCCATTTTTTATACTCTTCTCTTTTTAGTTCAAACTTGTATGCAAGTGATTGATTTACGAATTGTATCTATATTCAAGTAATTAATAAAGCAATAAAGATTAACCTCAAAGTGGACGTAGGCAATTACGCCGAACCACTATAAATCTGGTGTTCGTATTTTCGGCATTTAAATTTGCATATTATCCTCTATTTAACTTACTTTCTTCATTAATCTCTCTACACAATCTCTCTTAAGGGTGTTAGTGACCAATTCTGGTGCTAACATTTTGCTGCTTTCACTGAGAATGGAATTCTTAGGACGATAGGATCTACTTTGCAGCTACTGGGTTGAAGGATCCCCTGAAGGAGATCCAAATCATTCACAAGACATCTATAGATTCTACTCGGAGTTACAACCAACAACTCTACCATGGGGAGACCACGAACTAGATCGGCCTCTCATAAAGCAGATATCCACGAAACTGCTAGTGTATAACAGATAGGACCTAACAACCAACCAATAATTCAAGGCGTAGGAACCTCCACCCAAAACCAAGCGGAGGTCGTTTCCCGAATAGAGTTCAACGACTTGATAAGGGAACTCAGGGAAAGTAGAAGGCAACTTGCTGAGAAGATTCAAGTCAACACTAATCTCATGACTCAGCTTGCCCAGCAGCAGCAGCAGAATGCTGGAAGTAGTCTTGCTCCTTATTTTGAATCTGATAGCTCAACCTCAGCTGATGAACCTCTTAGGCGTAGACGCCGTAAGGATGAAGCTACCCAAGCAGGTGCCACTGATCGATTCGCCAGGGATCAGGTACATGATGAGACCGGACGCCCGGATCACCAAGACCCAAATCAAGCGGGACATCAACCCGCACGGTCCCGTGGAACGGAACTCAACCTCCCACCTTCTATACAAACTCCAGATTTATCTGCCATAGTCTGGCAGTTGATGAGAGAGAACCAAGGCCCGACCAACGAAGATTGGGGAGTGTCTAGAAGCCATACTCCCTTCACAGATGTTATCCTACAGGCTGAGTACCCCAAGAAATTCAATATGCCGATTATCCCATCCTACGAAGGGAAGACTGACCCCGGGCAACACATGATGTGGTAAGAATGGATGATGGATTCGACAAGGGCAAACGACGCAACGAAGTGTAGGTGTTTCCCAATCACTCTGTCCGGAATCACCACTAGATGGTTTACTCGGCTTCCTCCATGGTCTATATCCAGCTTCGATGAGTTAGCAATGAAATTTGTTGAACAATTCAGGATACATGCTACCCGTCCGAAGGAGTAATGTCTTTATCAAGCGTAATCCAGGCTTCGGGAGAGTCTTTGAAAGCATACTTACAGAGGTTACATGTTGCCACCACTGAAGTTAGCAATCCTAACGACCAAGCAATTTTGATGGCGGTAATGCGAGGTGTAGATCCAGACTCGGAGTTTGGAGATTGGTTGGCGGGAAAGCCCCCAGCTACATTGGAACGATTCTATTCCAAAGCTCATCAGTTCATACGGAGGGAGGAGGCTCGATGGACGAGACGAGATAAAGCACCAAGACCTGTTCAGGAGACTGTGAAAAGTAACATCGCCGTGAAGCAGTCCGACGATAGTTCAGGAAAAGTTCAAGTCAACATCCAGAATAAGCCTGGGCAGTCCAAAGGATCCGGAGGTGGAAATCCCGAAAAGAAAAGAGAAGCAGGGAAATGGAAGTCAAGGATTCCGACCTACAATGAATACACCCCGCTGAATACTTCTCTTGAAAACATTTATCTATCTACCTGTAACACCTTTGAGTATAGAAAGCCACACCTAAAGGAGTCCACTGAAGAACAGAAACAGACAGGGAAGTACCGTCGCTTCCATGATACCCACGGGCATAATACTGAGGAGTGTAGACACCTCCATGACGCCATAGAAAAGTTAATCAGACAGAAAAAATTGCAAGAATTTGTCAAAAACCTACAAGATGGAAGGCAAGGAACGTTAGACCCCGGATGCAGGCTGGCACCACGCCAACCAGAACAACCTGCTCGGACTGTGGGTAGATTGATTACAAACACTATTTTAGGAGGACCTCATCTTACAGACAAGAACTGGCAGGAGATGGAATGATATGCTACCTCCTTGAGGTATGCGGATTAAAATGTTGTTCGAATGTGGAAGATGGAACCCCCGCAAAGCAACAATGCATGATGACTGACGATATATTGTTTAGGAGTCGAGATGTGGACAAGGTGAAGGCTCCTACTATCGACCCGATGGTTATATCTGCAACAATCGGGCCAGCTTACGTGAAAAGAATCCTGATTGATTGTGGAAGCTCTGTTAACATCATCTTCAAGAAGTCTTATGACCAAATGAAGATGGAAACGAAAGGTTTGAAATCATGCAAAGCCCGTATCCACGGCTTTAACGGTGCTGCAACCGACGCGATGGGGTATATAGAGCTACCAGTTGAACTGGGGGGAGGTGAGCGTAGGAGAGTGTGAGTCCTACCGTTCATAGTAATGGATGTTGACTCTCCATACAATGTCTTTTTGGGTCGTCCAGCCATGGCAGAATTTAAAGCTGCTTTGGCCCCATGGTGTTTGACATTAAAATATCCGACAGAAATTATAATTTCCGATAGACAAAGGAGTCGGTGTTGTACATGGCGATCAGGCGAACGATCGCGCATGTTATGTGGAATAATTGAGAGAAGCTCAACGGAGAGAGAAGGGAAAGGTTGCAGACAGCTCCATCCGCATCCTAAAGACTGATGATTGACAAGTAGTGCCCGAGCCCTGGCTCGGGCAGCGTTCTCGGATCCTTAGAGATATAGATCCGAGAGATGATGATAGGGAACCTAGGGAAACGAATGAATCACCGGCTGAGCTGACGATCGACATGCCAGTCAGCCGAGATGACCCATCACGAGTTCTTAAGATTGGATCACAACTCACCCCTCAGAGGTCGAGGATCTTACTGATTTCCTCCGGGCGAATCTGGACGTTTTCGTTTGGACGCATTCTGATATGTGTGGGATTTCTCCAGCAATTTCAAGTCATATGTTGAACATAGACCCGAAATACGTTCCCATAAAACAGAAAAGGAGAGGTATAGACCCGGAGAGGTCTGCGGCTCTCAAAGAGGAGGTGGACAAACTCAAAGCCAATGGGTTCGTCCGCGACGCCCTCTACCGTGAATGGGTATCTAACCCAGTGCTAGTGAAGAAAGCAAATGGAAAGAGGAGAACTTGTGTTGATTACTCCGATCTGAATAAAGCTTACCTGAAGGATAGTTTCCCTTTACATAGAATCGATCAGCTCGTCGACTCTACCACCGGACATGAATTATTATCATTTATGGATGCGTATTCAGGATACAATCATATCCTGATGCATATTCCAGACCAAGAGCACACCAGTTTTGTCACAAAGGGGCTATATTGCTATGTAGTAACGCCCTTTTTGATTGAAAAACGCGAGAGCAACTTATCAACGTCTGGTGAATCGAATGTTTAAAGACCAGATCGGTAAGACGATGGAAGTCTGTGTGGATAACATGCTCGTGAAGTCACGATAGTCAAACAACCACATTCGAGACTTAGCAGAAATGTTTGATATACTTAGACATTATGGTATGAAGATCAACCCCTTGAAGTGCTCTTTTGGTGTGGCATCGGGAAAGTTCTTGGGTTTCGTTGTGAATGCACGTGGAATTGAAGCTAACCCGAAAAAGATTCAAGCTATTCGGGACATACAAGTGCCCAAAACTATAAAGCAAGTACAAAGTTTGAACGGAAAGGTGGCAGCGCTGAGCCGATTCATATCCAGAGCCACGGATAAATGCATTCCCTTCTTCGATGTGATAAATAAGGGAAAAAGGAATTTCAAGTGGACATCCGACCGTGAGGAAGCATTTCGAGCTCTGGTAAGGCATTTGGAGAGCCCCCTGATGCTATCGAAATCAATCGACCGTGAAATGATGTATGTATACTTGGCACTATCCTAGCACGCTATCAGTATGGCTCTGGTTCGCGAGGAGGACCGAGTTCAAAAGCCAGTATATTATATTAGTAAACGCTTGACGGGGGCAGAAAGAAATTATCCCATGATCGAGAAATTAGCTTGTTGCTTAGTGATTGCATCATGCAAGCTTCGCCCATACTTCCAGGCACACTCAATCAGTGTTTACACTGATCAACCCCTGCGACAGGTACTCCAACGACCGAAAACTTCCAAAAGGATGTTAAAGTGGAATATCGAATTAAGTCAATTCGATATTACCTACCTACCGCGAAAGGCCATACAGGGACAAGCGCTAGCGGATTTCATCGCTGAATTCACCATGACAGATGAATCAAACGGCCGCAATGTCATACCTCCCGTCCGATGGAAGATGTACACCAATGGGGCATTTAACGACCGTTGTTCAGGGGTTGGCATAGTTCCGGTAACTTTTGAAAACCGATCGGTTTGCTACGCTTTAAAGCTCAAATTCACAGCAACAAATAACGAGGTCGAGTATGAAGCATTGATTGCCGGCTTAAGACTCGTCAAAGAACTGGGAATAAGATCGGTTGAAATCTTTTGCGACTCGCAACTGGTGGTGTATCAAGTGCGTGGAGACTACCGAGCAAGTGGCAGAGACTTGCCCCATATTTGGCCCAAGTTCAAGAGCTGCTAGCGAATCTCGAATTCTATGATATTTCACATGCTCCGCGTGAATAGAACAGGGTAGCTGATTCATTGGCAAAATTTGCAAGGACTGGCGATGCACAACGGATGGGATTGTTTCCCGTTGAAACTTTACATGTTTCAAGCATAAATATGATGGAGGTAGATTTCATGTTAGAAACAAAAATCGAGAAGGAGTCATGGATGACCCCATTCAAGCAGTACTTGTTACACGGGGCCGTGCCCGAAAGATGGAGCGAAAGACGACAAGTCATTCGTAAGGCTTCTCGTTATGTAATGCAGGATGGAATAATGTATAGGAGAGGATTCTCGACCCCATTACTCTGATGCATTACCCATGATGAGATAAAATGAGTCCTGAAGGAAGTCCATGGAGGTGAATGTGGCAACCATACCGGAGGGCAAACTTTAGCAAAGAAAATCCTCCCCTATGGATACTATTGGCCAACTGTAAATCGGGATGCCACAGACTACGTGAGAAGATGTGACAAATGTCAGAAGTATGCAAAAATCCCAAGAGCTCCGCCGATGAAACTCACACAAATGGTTAGTCCTTGGCCATTTGCAATATGAGGAATTGACATAATCGGTTCCTTGCCTCTATCCAAAAGTGGTGCAAAATACGCGATTGTCACGGTCGATTACTTTACTAAGTGGGTAGAAGCAGAACCTTTGTCCACTATCACCACCAAAAAGGTCATTAATTTCGCTGTACGAAATATTATATGCCGTTTTGGCCTTCCACGAACCATCGTCACAGACAACGGAACTCAGTTCGAAAGCAAAGATTTCAAAGATTTTTGCCAAAAATATGGTATTGAGAAAAAGTTTACAGCAGTTGCTCATCCAAAAGCTAATGGACAAGTTGAGGTCGTAAACAAGATAATCAAATCCATATTGAAAAAAATATTGGAACAGGCTAGAGGCAAGTGGGTGGATGAGATTCCAACAGCACTTTGGGCTTACAGAACCACCCACAAGTCCACGACTTGCCACACTCCGTTCGCATTAGCATACGGAATGGAAGCTTTCATACCCGTGGAACTTGAAGTCCTATCGCATCGGGTAACTTATTATGACCCTGAGTCAAACCAAGATCTCTTGTTGGAATCATTGGACTTCATTGATGAAAACGCGAAGAAGCTAATTTAAGAGCGGTCGCGTACAGTCACCGAGTTGCTCGATATTATAATGAAAAAGTCCGACCGAGAATCTTTGGAATTGGTGATCTCGTTTTGAAACGAGTTTTCCCAGTTCCATCACACATGATCCCCGCATGGGAAGGTCCATACGTCATTGAACGGAAGCTTGGAGAAGGAACTTTGAAGCTAGCGACCGTTGATGGTGCGATACTTCCCCGAGCATGGAATAGTGAACATTTGCGACACTATTACACTTAGTTCATTTCTATCATATTTTAGTTGCATTTATTTCCAGCAAGTTTTTATTCTTAGTTTACGGCATGTGAAAAGACAATTTAGCTTATTTACATTAATAAAGGCTTGAAGCCATTTCCTTTTCCCATGAGTTGTCGATGTTTCTGTGTATGATAATGTTGTAACAAATAACTAAGAGATACATTACTTTGTCTGACGTACGAACGCGCCTAAATAACTCAAAACCTCCAAGTCCCTGGAGTGCGGACTAGAGTACTCTAAGTCCCCTGAGTGCAGACTCAAGTATAAACGACTTGAAAACTCCAAGTCCTCGGAGTGCAGACTAGAGTACTCTAAGTTCCTAGAGTGCGGGCTCGAGTATAAACGATTCGAAATCTCCAAGTCCCCGGAGTGCGGACTGAAGTACTCTAAATCCCCAGAGGTTGGACTCGAGTATAAACGATTCAAAACGTCCAAATCCCCGGAGTGCGGACTGGAGTACTCTAGGTCCCCAGAGCGGGGACTCGAGTATAAACGACTCAAAACCTCCAAGTCCACGGAGTGGGGACTGGAGCACTCTAAGTCCCCAAAGCGCGGACTCGAGTATAAACGACTCAAAACCTCCAAGTCCCCGTAGTGCGGACTGGAGTACTCTAAGTCCCCAGAGCGCGGACTCAAGTATAAACTACTCAAAACCTCCAAGTCCCCGGAGTGCGGACTGGAGTACTCTAAGTCCCCAAAGCGTAGACTCGAGTATAAACGACTCAAAACCTCCAAGTCCACGTAGTGCGGACTGGAGTACTCTAAGTCCCCAGAGTGCAGACTCGAGTATAAAGACTCAAAACCTCCAAGTCCCCAGAGTGCGGATTAAAGTACTCTAAGTCCCTAGAGCGCGGACTCGAATATAAACGACTCAAAACCTCCAATTCCCCGGAGTGCGGACTGGAGTACTCTAAGTCCCCAGAGCGTGGACTCGAGTATAAACGACTCAAAACCTCCAAGTCCTCGGAGTGCGGACTGGAGTGCTCTAAGTCCCCAGAGCATGGACTCGAGTATAAACGACTCAAAACCTCCAAGTCCCTGGAGTACGTACTGGATTCTCTAAGTCCCAAGAGAGTGGACTCGAGTATAAACGACTCAAAACCTCCAAGTCCCCGGAGAGCAGACTGGAGTACTCTAAGTCCCCAGAGCGTTGACTCGTGTATAAATGACTCAAAACCACTAATTCCCAGGAGTGCGGACTGGACTACTCTAAGTCCCCAAAGCGTAGACTCTAGTATAAACGACTCAAAACCTCCAAGTCTCTGGAGTGAGGACTGGAGTACTCTATGTCCCCAGAGCACGGACTCGAGTATAAAGGACTCAAAACCTCCAAGTCCCCGGAGTGCGGATTGGGGTTCTCTATGTCCTTAGAGCGCGGACTACAGTATAAACGACTCAAAACCTCCAAGTCCCGGAGTGCGGACTGGAGTACTCTATGTCCCCAGAGCACGGACTCGAGTATAAACGACTCAAAACCTCCAAGTCCCCGGAGTTTGGATTGGCGTACTCTAAGTCCATAGAGCGCGGACTCGAGTATAAACGATTTAAATGACTAAGTCCCCTGAAGGCAGACTGGACATAAAATGACTTGAAGTCATCAAGCCCTTGACGTGGGAACTAGAAAATATTCTAAGTCCCCGGAGCGTGGAATAAAAAATGTGTAATGCCAAAAGATTATCAACTTATTTGAAGATGAATCGAGAAGCTAATGTAACTCGCAATAGCTTGGGTTCCGACCGTGATTATATAGAAAACCGGACAACAGAATTCTTCCAAAAGGCAAAAGGAACTAAGTTTTATTCATAAAAAATTAGTTTCTACTACAACTCCTCCGAAGCACGGAGTCAAAAGTTTATTTACATAAACTAGGAAAAAAAATTAATTACATAGTCTAAACTAGCTCTCGTTGAATGAGAGCGAAGACTACTTCTTTGACTTCTTCATCTTTTTGCCCGATGACTCCTCCTCGGTATGTTTACCCGTGACGACTCGCTTTGACAAGGGATTGACAACCGAAGAAGTATGAGGAACATCCAAGGGTTTGGACCTGCCTGGGAGAATGACCTTCAACGGCTTGTTCAAAAGATCGTCCGGGTCCATAGCTTGAGGTTCGACCTTGATCTTGATCGTCTTTTCCTTCTCTTTATGAAGCTACTCCTTCATGCTCAGTTTGGACGTGTGCTCAAAGACGCCTATAATTTCAACTTCAAAACTCCCATCGATGGGGGTGGAAGTCTCAGATTTATCCTCGTCAAGCGCTCCAATCACCTAAGCATCGGGACCGGGAGCCTCTCCTGCATGAGTGGCTTCACTCATTTTTCCCCTATCCTCCTTGGCGACATCGCTCCTCGGAGTGGGCTCAAGATCAGAACGGCCTACATAAAATCACGAAAAGTAAGTATTAGAATGCGATAGCTTCTGGTGGAAAGCGAAAACTCTTGGAATGTTAAGGTGAAAGAGTTGCCTACCAGGTTTTGGCTGGCTCTCAACCGTCAGGAAGGTCTCATCCTCTTGAATAGGTGACAAAACATGAACACCAAGGCCGGGGTCCTCCGGGTCATAGCCGATGTGCCGTTCAAAAGGATCGAGTATCGACCGACAGGTCGGCTAGATAGGCACACGAGCTGGAGACTCAATCTCGGATGGACCGACGATAACTTCTTTCCCTTTTTTTGAAGGGGACCCTTTGCAATAAATAGCTTTAGCCGGTGACAGGTCTGAAGGCTCATTTCCCTGGAGGAATTCTTTTATCAAGACCCCCTCATCAACCTCCTCGATACCGTGTTCGGCCTTCTTGATTTCAATTAAAGTCTCCCACGCCTCGGCCAAAGATTCGAAATAGCCCTCGTCCAGAAAAGTTAAGTCCCGGTGCATGAGAACGCGGGCATTGAATTCGGCAGTAAGCGGGTCGAACATGGTTTTGATTTCTCTTCTACCTTCTTCCTTGGCCGCCTCAAGATTGAAGCCGATCTTCTTAGAGGCTATCTTTTTGCCCTCTTCGCGGGCTTCATTCTTCAGCGCCTCAACTTTAGAAAGCTTGCCATCAAGTTTCGCCTTTAGGAGTCGCATTGCAACAATCTCATCGCAATACCGTTGCGACTCTTCTTGGGCAGCAACCTTCTCCTCTTGTTCTTTGAGGAGTCGCTCCTCAGGTTCTTTAACCCGGAGATAGAATGCATCCCTCTCTTTTTGCACCGAATCTTTTTCCAAAGCCAAAACCCTACAGTGTTGTACCGCCTCGTCGAGTTCTTTTTGTTGAGTCGATTCCAGACGAGTTACGGCTTCGGGGTATCCTTGGTGCTCTGCTGGGCGGCCTAAAGTTCAGATTTGTAAGTCGCAATCTCTTCGTCCTGAGCTTTAATGATATCTTTGTCGTGGATAGCTCAAGCTTTAGGCGATCGATCTCAAGTTGGCGCTCCATGGAAACTTCTGAAAGTTTTTCAACCAAATGAACAAACGCGTCATGTTGAACATAGACATCATTGGTACAGGCGATGGCGCTTTGTTTAACATCTCCAGGTATATGGTGGATCGTCGGGGGGAACTTTAGACCATCAAAGAAAATCTTTGGAAATTTAGCTTTAAGCTCGGCCAGTCTCTTCGATACTGTTGGATCTTTTGCAGGAATAGGAAGAGACGGCTTTGAAAGTTCAGCTCTCCGTTGAGGATCCCGGGATTGTCGTGTGGAAGAGGAATCAGAGTGTTGGTCTCGGGGGACATTGGATTGCAACCCCCTATAGCCGTGCTTATCTTTGCTCTGTTCCGAGTGTGAATAGGGATGTTGGTGGTACTTGGGCTGATAATATGTTTCTTCCGAGATAATGAGTCCCGGAAATGATAATCCCTATCGCCATCATCGTCTCTGTCCCGACGTCTTCCGAAACCTGAGTCACGACCAGAGTGATGGAAGACAGATGACCCGCGGAGGCAATCAATTCCGTGTGTATGCCCCATGTCACCTGCATAGAATTTAAATAATAACAAATTGGCAAAGAGTAGTGTGATGATGAAAATTTAAGTGCGAGGCAAAGTGCACGTGTTTGTGTGTGTCCTAGTGTTTCCCCCCGACAGACCAGTTTCTTTACTAATGGGAGTTTTTTCTCCCAGAGTTTGGGCTTGAACGCCTGCATCGCCTCTGATGGGCGAGTGAAGTTTAAGTGCCTCCGGATCATCGAAATCATAATTAAGTAGATCGCCAGGTATCAAAAGGTTCGAGAGGCCCTTTAAAGAACTTTCTAAGCGTTGTGAGGATGCCTCTTTCTCTGTCGGAGTAAGAGTAACTTTTGAGGTTGCACCGACTTTTTCCCTCCTTATCTTGTACGTTAGTTTCTTTTTCCCCTTCGAAGGGGAGTATGACGTTTCGATGTCATGAACTTCAACTAGTGGTTCCTGAGTAGGCCCAACATTCTAATCTTGTACTTCGGGAGTTTCATTTTCTTTGATTTCTCCTTCTTCTAGTGCGCAAGGAGCTTTGCGTGCTGAAGACTCAACATGTTTTTTCCCTATACCGGAGGCGGGCTTGCGTATGGAAACGCCCTGAGGAAGGTTTATCCGATGGACTTCTGCTAACAGTCCAAACCTCGAAAGTAACTCATTTGAAATGAGAGCTCGGATGTCCCGTTCCTCGGCAGGAAGGGCTCTAATGGCATCGACGGCTTCAGAATACCCGCGGTCGTCAGGACATGGATTGATACCTCAAAAGATGGAAAAAAGAGTTAGAAGAGGCACGGCTTTGACCAAGTATGAATATCGACCTAGATAAAAGACTTACTTCCTTCCACCCATCTCCTTGCGAAACCAGGAGGGCAACGCACATAAAACCATTCCTGTTTATATAGGGCGAACTTGCGGCATGCCCCAGTTAAGATTTGGCATTTGTGGTGCGACTCGAGAAACGTGAAAGAGGGGCTATGTCTCCGCTTCTTGATCATATATATATATATATATATATATATATATATATATATATATATATATATGATGTCACACGGGGTTGGAGGCCTAGAGAGGACAGTCATGGAGAGGATGTAGGTAACGTAGATAAAGGCGTGACCGTTCGGGTGCAATTGTTACGGGGCAATGTCAATGTATTGCAGCACATCCCGAAGAAATAAGTTGAACGGTGGCATACTGCCGACCCAGCACATAAACTTATTACAAGTTGTATATCCAACTGGGGGTAGGTGTGGACGATCGTGCCCTGATGGAACGAATACGTCGTCGTAGGGGATTCCATGGAAGGAGCATATCCAATGGAATGCACTTTCATTGATCTTCGAAGCCTGTGAACCGATCGGGTTGTCCAAGAAAATTGATGCCTCCAGGGCGTCGGGAGCTATGTTATGAGCAGGGGAAGTCGACGGATTCGAAGTATCTACGACCCATTGTATAGAAGACGTCCCTGGTCTATCCGAGATCGTGGCGGAACTAGATTTCCTAGACATCTTTTGTAGAAATTGAATCTAGTAGAGTACCTGTTTGAACTATACTTGAAAAACAATCGACGTTAGACTTAACAACAAAAGTATTCCCCCCGTGTGGTGTGTGGACTAGTGTGATAATTCAAGGAAAAGCGCTGAGAAAATCGAAAGTCACGTAGTTAATGGTATAAAGTTGAGCTTCGAATCGTCGCCTTCGAAGACCGACATCGCTGACTGTCTCCAAAAGCCTGCCCTGTGGTGTTTTCAATTTCGGACTCAGACATTGGAGCTATATGTTAGAGGAAATTATCCGTTTCTGTGGATTTAGGTTCAGGCTTGTGATTACTGAAACTAGGAAGTTATCAGTCCAGTTTAGTTCGATATGCTAGTTGACTTAGGTCCTTGTCCTTGTTTTTTCATTGGATTAGGCAAAGTAAATGTTAATCCTCCTAAGTGTTCGGCCTAAATATTGGTCGGCCTTAGTGTCGTTCGGCCTAAATATTGGTCGGCCTAAGTGTCGTTTGGCCAAATTATCATACGGCCTAAATGTTAATCGGCCTAAGTGTCGTTCGGTCAAACTATAGTTCGGCCTGAGTATCGTGCGGCCTAAATGTTGGTTGGCCTAAGTGTAGTTCAGCCAAGATATCGATCGGCCTAAGTATCGTTCGGCCAAAATATCGTTCAACCTAGATATCGTTCGGCATCCTATCCATTCCCCACCTTCCCTTCAATTTTTCCACTCCAATTTCGTTCAGCATGGGGAGGTCATGTCAAACCATGGCCATATCGACCTACACCAATAGGTCTGACCTCTAACTTCATTTTCATGCTACCATAGGACCGCTCGGCATTAAAAGATCATGCCGAGCCACTACAATGCAGCTTCCACCTTTCTCTTCTCTGACACATCCACCTCAAAACCACCTAAGAGCATACAAAGTTCCATCCCCAAAACACGACCGAGCCTCAATTCATCACCCTTGTTCACATGCCCCCTACTTTCTACGACCTTTGAAAAATTCGCAAATTCGAGTAATATCTAGTGTCTCTTAATTTAATAGGGTGATCGAAAGCTTCTTACTGAAAAGCACAGAGAGAGCTCAGGGATCTGTGAGTTTAGGACTGAAGGTTGTTAGAACCTAACCTAGGAAAGGCTTGATGGACTCCAGGGAGGTAAGTTGCGAGTTCTTGGAAGTAACGGAGGTGAAAAGTGAAAAGAGAAGAAAAAGGAAAATGCCGACTTTTATAGGAGAAGAGGGGAAAAGGAAGAGACAATGACCCGTAGAACCGCTCACGAGGGCCTCGTTCAGCATCGGCTTTAAAATTAGTTCGGCATACATGGAGCGTTCGGCTTCGGCTGTACCGTTCGACATTTGCATGACGTTCGGCACGCATTACCTCAACTAGTGATCAAAGAAAGTCACCATCGAGGAAACTAAACCACATCTCGAAGTAAAGCACAGTGGACACATGATTCAAAGCGCACCACGTTCGACCACGTGATACACTTTGGGGGGCAAGTGTTACCTGGAAATTTCACCAGGAAACTAAGTACTCGGCATTAACTTACTGTTCGGCATTTATGTGTCGTTCACCATCTGGATCGTTCGGCATTAGAATAACGCTCGGCTTTCAGGAACGCTAAGCATTTAGGAGCGTTAGGCATTAGAAAGTGCTCGGCTTCTAGAGTCGTCCGGCACATATGATTCGTTCGGCACTCAAGTTTGGTCGGCATCTATGGGACGTTCGGCATGCGAGAGTGTTCGGCATGCGAGAGCGTTCGGCATTGAGAAACATTCGGTATTGTATATTGTTCGGCATCTATTCGATGTTCGGCATGCGAGAGTGTTCGGTATGCGTGAGCATTCGGCATTGAAAGACGTTCGGTATTGAATATCGTTCGGCATCTATGGGACGTTCGGCATGCGAGAGTGTTCGGCATGTGAGAGCGTTCGGCATTGAGAGACGTTCGGTATTGAATATCTATCGGCATCTATGGATTTTTGGCATCGTAGGGTCATTCGGCACTCCATACCGCTCGGCATCCAAACCTTGTTCGGCACTCCATACTGCTCGGCATCCAACCCTTATTCGGCATTCAGGTTGTTCGGCATCACTTCGTTTGGCATGAGAATATTGTTCGGCATTTATGCCTGTCTCGGCATTCTGCCGTTCGGCCTCTCTGGTTCGGCACACAAAGATCACTCTTTTTGGGCCGAGATACCAAGCTGCTAGGCCCACTAGAGAAGTCCAACCTACCTTCGTCTATCAATAGAGAGGCAGAGGCATAGTGAAAGGGACCTCTTTTCAAGAACACTGGGAGACTCTGCCATTTTTTATACTCTCCTCTTTTTAATTCAAACTTGTATGCAAGTGATTGATTTACGGATTGTATCTGTATTCAAGTAATTGAGTAAAGATTAACCTCAAAGTGGACGTAGGCAATTACGCCGAACCACCATAAATCTGGTGTTCGTATTTTCTTCATTTAAATATGCATATTATCCTCTATTTAACTTACTTTCTTCATTAATCTCTCTACACAATCTCTCTTAAGGGTGTTAGTGTCCAATTCTGGTGCTAGTACCTACTGTAGCATTTTATAAGTGCTACCATTTCTGGAAATACACTGTTTTTCTGAAATACTATATATCTACTATAACATTTTATAAATGCTGGTGTTTTTGAAATTGAACTGTTTTGAAATACTAATATACCTACTGTAATATTTTCTAAGTGCTGTTGTTTCTGAAATTGAACTGTTTTGAAATACTAATATAACTACTGTAGCATTTTCTAAGTGCTGCTTTTTCTAAAATTGAACTATTTTGAAATAATAATATATCTACTGTAACACTTTATAGGTGTTGCTATTTCTGAAAAATACAATGTTTTTAGACCAGTTGTAATTGAACGAATGAACTTAGAAAATGCTACAATTCCGGAAATTGAATATTTGATTTGAAAGGATAACGACTTCATATTTAAATGGTTTAAATGAATTATATTGATTTGGAATATAAACCATTTTTGAAATTTATAACCACAGGTTATAATAATGGTTGGTTGTTAAAGAGATCTGGATCAGATATGGGCATACTCATTGTCGATACTGAAAACCACTTTAACAACCGTGTACGCGATGGAGATTCCAAAATGAAGTAGGATGGTGGTGACGTTCTATTAAGGTATATACGTAGACCCAACTCCTGTGAGTTGGCATAATGTGGCTAATACAGGAGCGATTCTCGGGCTAATGAGGTAGCTCCTCTGATGGGACACACTTCTTCGTTTGCTACTATTACTTTGTGATTGATATGGTGTGCACCTTTGATTTTTTGGGAGTGTGGCTCGAGTTGGAAAGTAGCTGCGGCTATGCATTACTACTAGTTTGGATGCGTAATTGGTATATCAAGCCTGGCATTGCCCAGTTGTGCCGTGTCACCTACCCTAGCGTGCCTTGTACGAGTTTTGATTTGTGTCGTACCTATGGAGTATTTGTGGTTGCCTCCCGATTTGGAGGTACGACGTACCGTATTGACTATTGGCACTATATATGTGTTAAGGTGGAAAATGTAAAGCCTTAATGTTATTTTTAAGTAAGTTTACTTTACTTTAGATTTTATTATAATAGCGTATATTACTACATAGTAAATAGTTTAACGGATCCTTAGTGGATGGGCGGTCCCAAGCATCCTTTAAGTTACTTGTGCTTTTATATTATGGTTCACTTGAGTTGATTTACATTGTATAAGTATGTATGTCCTGACTCGAGTGTTTTGTGTTTTTCTTTAAGCTTGGGTCGGCCATAGTATCAGCTTTGGATTTTGCCTTCTGGAGCTAGGATTTGCTGGAGATATCTATCTATCTATCTAGTTGTTAACTATTTCCACTCAGTATTTTTTATTTAGCTTATGTATTAGTGGACATTTATGTATTGGGATTTCTGTTGTATTTACTTTTCAGACTCTGGATTTTGTACTAGTTTTGTGACTTTGTGTTGTAATAGCTTCATGAACTACTATTGTTATTTTATTTCCGCTACGAGTTATTCTGATTTACCTATGTCTGTGATTCTGCGATTGGTTTTATTTGCTCCATATTATATTACAATCTATTGTTTTGAATTATTCAAGTCCGACATGTGTGGTTTTATTATCGATTTGAATGGTCCAAAATACCAGGTCATTACATTTGGTATTAGAGCTTTGGTTTTAGGAAAACCTTAGCCTACGGAGTAAAAGTCATTAGAGATGGGGTGGAAATACGCTAGAATGAGTGAAATCAATCTCGGAATCCTTTCTTTGTGAGAGAACAGATTTTAAAGTATAAAATGAATTTTAAAATGATTTTCAAAGGATTTTAAAGAGTATTTTGATATAAAAACTTTTCTTATTTTGAAATCAAATTTTTCTTAAATTCCTTCTTTTCCTTATCCACCTTGTTAGTAATTTCTTTGTTCGGATATTCAATTCTTGTTACATCTTATCTTATCTTATCTTATCTTATCCAATCTTGTCTTTGTTTCTCAATTAGCTCTGTCCTAAATTTCATTCTTGATTTTTCAAGATGAGTCGTAGGAATGCTATAGGTAAGAGACGTGGTGTTGCCCCAGCACTTGAGCCTGTTGTGCCAGTTAGGTTCACTAAACTCTGTAAGGAATACACTGAGCTTGATGGCACCAAGTTTACCGGATCTGAGAGCATTATTGAAGCTCGGCAGTGGTTGAAGGATTTGGAGAGGATTTTCTCCGATCTTGAGATTACTAATGCCCACAGCATCAGTTGGCAGCTTGGCAGTTGAAGGGAGCAGTCTTGGATTGGTGGGGGTCTGTCACAACTCACACTGTTGAGGCTGACATTTCTTGGGAACATTTAGGTATCATCTTATGTTTGTCTTGAATTTGGTTTACTTTTCTCTTTTTGAAATATGTCTTATATTCCTTTATCGTTCTTTAAGTATGCTTTTTTTGTGAAATGGACGCCCGAGGCAGGAAAGTCTCAACTGTATCGAGAATTCATGGATCTGAAATAGGGTGATATGTCATTTGCTGAGTATGAGAGGAAGTTCAATGAACTTTCTAAGTTTGGCCCTAATCTGATTGACGCTCCTCTCAAGAAGAATGAAAAGTTCACTGCTGGTGCTCGTCCGGAGTATTATGTCATCTCATCGCTCATGTGCATAGCCTTTTCACCAGTCTGATCGATATGGCCACTAGATATGAGAATCCTACTTCTAAGGATCCTCCAGCTTGTAACATCTCGCCTTTTTGTACGTTTAAGCAGACACACATGTCAAACTCATACCATACAAAAGAGCGGGTTGTTATTCGGGTAAATATGAAAAACGGAGAAAGAAATAAAAAACAAAATCTCACAACGGAATGACAAAATATAATAATCAAATAACAATTGATAAAGTTGTTTTACAATACATTTGATTATACTTATAAAACAGAGAATAATAAATAATTCAACGGAATAGTATGAATGTAGTGGAATAATATAGTAGATAATAGAAAAAAAATAAAATCTTTGTTTTCGTCCTCCAGAAATAAGGTCTTCAAACCGTGAAATGCTCAGACTGACCCAAGCGAATTGAAAAGACAAAACCTTGAGTCAGAACTAAAAGATCTTATGTGAATTAAATCAACAGTAAATAAATATGAGTGGAACGGCATCAAAGATGTTTACGGGATTTGACATCTCCTATCCAGTCTAACATGTGTGCAGTAACTTAAGAGATGCTTGGGATTCACATCTCCTAAGGATCCGTTAAACTATTTACTATTAGTACTATTTCGCTATTATAATAATGTCTATAGTAAAATAAACTTACTTTTAAATAGCGATAAGGAGGGACCCAATATTCCCCCTAACACGTAATAGTGCCAATAGTCTATACAGTACCATAAATGCCTCCTGATCGGGAGGCTACTAGAGGATAGTCTATAGGTACGACACAAATCAAACTCGCATAAGGCGCGCTAGGGTAGGTGACACGGCACACAAGGCAATGCCAGGGTAGATATACCAATTACGCATCGGGCTGGTGGTAACGCATAGCAACTACTACCGCCGACCTCAAGCCACACCCACAAAATCAAAAGTGGCCACCAAAACAATCTGAAGTCAGAATATAATATCGAAGGAGTGTGTCCGATAAGAGAGGCTACTTCCTTGGCCCGAGAATCGCTCCTGTTTTAGCCACCTTATGAAAACTCATGGGAGTCGGGTCTGCGTTCATGCCTCAAAGGAACGCTGCCACCAAGCTGCTTCATTCTGGAATCTCCACCACGCACATGGTTGTTAAAGTGGTTTTCGGAGTCGGCAGAGAGTACGACAACTTCCAATCCCGATCTCTTTAACAACCAAACGTTATTATAACACCGCGGTCATTTCAAAATAATTATACTTCAAAACCAGAATATAATATCCATTTCAAAACTATATAAATACGATATCATTTCCATTTCAAAAACCAAATCAATATGATATCTTTTTTATAGAAACCCAAATCAATACAATATCCTTTTTTTATTTCAAATATATACTTTTTCCAAAATCATAGCACTTTCAAAGTTATACACTTCGAAACCAAACACTCGAAGTTATAACACTTTCAAATCATAATACCTTAAACTCGTAACTTTGAAACATAACTTCCATCACTTAAATGGTTTAAATATAAAATTATTTTATATACATGTATAGCTTCTTCAATTTCATTAATCAATCCCAAAAGAACACAAATTTATACATTTTATATTTAACCAAATCCCAAATCATAAATTTCTATTCAATTCAATTTCCAAATGAACCATTCCAAATTTTATTGATTTCAAAGTAGATTTGATCCACAAAGTAAACCATTTCAAATTCAGTATATTTCAAACCTTAAGTATTCAACCATTTCAAAACTAAGTTCGATAATTTCATACATATATCAAATTCAATTTTCTATTATTTAGTTCTGAACATTTACTTAATAAGTCCAATATCTTTTAAATAAAACCCAAACTACAAATAACTAAATGTTCCATTAAATTTATTTATACTTGCAATATTTATTTAATTCGCCTTAAACTAAAATCAAGTTATGAATCACGTCCTTTAAAATCCCAATTTCCATAAGTGCCAAATCGGTTTCATTAAATAAATTCTACATTTAATAAAATTTCAAATCAATTCCGAATCTATCTTCTCAGCCTTAATTTTATTAAAAATCATTATAACTCTATATAAAATATAATTTATACACATACTTAACCATATTACATTTTTAATAAAATCAATCTTTCTATTTAAACTTGTTTTACACCAAACGAATTTATACATAGCTAAAAATCAAGAATTTAACACTCTATATATATATATATAGTAACATTTATATGATATCAGAAATCAATATTTCCATAAAACCATATATTTCTTTCTAAAACCATAAAAATCATTTCCAAAATATTTTTATATATAAACCACGGTGTCTGTATATAGTTTTCTATCCTATGGTCAAGTGATACAGATATGTATCATTTCAATCTGTAATTCAAGATATAAATATGGTTATATATCATTTCAAACCGCAATCCCGAAGTAAATAAAAATCCATAGCAACTTGCAGTTTATAACAATATAAATACAACATCCATTTATCCAATATCAATCAATAACCATTTATCATAATTATCATCCAATTCAAACAATAACATCAATATAGAACAGATAATAAATAACCGGTGTTTACTGGCAATTTATATTCAATAATAAATTAAATAACAACTTAACTGGCAGTTTATATGCAATAATAAATTAAAGAACAATTTAACTAGCAGTTTATATGCAATAATAAATTAAATAACAAATTTGTCCAAATAAATTCAAATAAATTGAGATAATGATGCAAAATATGCCAAATGGTCATAAATAAATTTCTAATCACAACATAAATAAATTTAATAAACATAAGAAGATTTAGAAGTTGTAGTGGGTTAAAACACTCACCTTTTGAATTTAGATTGAATTTAAATCCAATTTAAACCCAAAATTTGATGTGTCTTAGATTTGTCCAAACTAGCGTCGTAAGGTCCGGAATTTCGATTCGATCCTAGCAGAGAAAACCGAACGTGAATTGGGCCTCGTATGAAAAAGTTATGTTCATTAGATCACTAACGATTTAAATTAAAATAAAATCAAATAAAAGAAAATCACCTCTCTCTTAACTGGCAACCCTAATTCTTCTGTTCAATCCGAACCCTTAACTTCAGCCGCCACTTTCGCCAGCTAAAACATGGGAACTACCGGGCACCGATGCCAAGATTTGACACTATCGTTATCACCCTCGTGTCGGGTCGACCACCATACGTAGGCGCGGCCTCCTCCGGCCTCGCGAAACACGCCGCCGCCGCCATACAGTCCCAGCCGAATAACGGCGATTCCTGACCACATCACGACCAACTAGACCATCCACGTGACCTGCATCGCGGCAGCTGTACAACGGCAGTACCCGATCGACAAACAAATGTAAATCAGCCGTTGGATATATCAAATTCCAATATGAACGACCAGAAATGATTTGCGATTTCAGGACAAATGATGATTCAAAACCAAAAAAAGAATTGCATTTCAGAGATACGATTCATTGAGAGCTTCGAATCCATATAAAATTTGATATAGTTTGTGGAGTTTGAAATTTTAATTTGGATTTGATATTGAAATTGGACTGTGAAATTTAGGGTTTGCCTGCCATTGAGAAAGAGGAACAACAGAAATTTTCATATGTACATAAATGAGAAATAGAAAGGCTTTTAAGGTTTGTAAAAGGATATATATAGGTAGAGCTGAGAAATAGAGGAACATATACGACTGGTTTGGACCGTTGAACGTTAAATGGCCCGAAGCGCCCATTCTGACTCCGGAATCCAATTGGGCCAACCCATATGTCAAAAAAGATGTTTTAGAATATTTTAAAATCAATGGAAGAGGTTTCAAGTTCAGATTCCATCATGGGAAGAAGTTATTCTAAATCAAGTTATTTCAAATCGATTTCAATTGATTTTAGTTTCAGTGATTTCTAGGTGTTTCAAGCTCGTACGATCAAACCACTAGTCCGATCGCTACGAAACTTGAAATCCTACAATAATTCACCATTACGGATGAAACTGGCTACGTCGAAATCCGAGTCAGTGGCCAAAATGGCTATTTCCCAGTTAATTAAATAAATTAATAATTAATTATTTAAATCACTTTTTCAATTTTAATTCCATAATTAACAAATCTTATCATTTTTTATTCTTAAACAATTACAGTAATTTAAACAAATTCAAATGCAATTTAAAGTTGATTAATCCATCAGCTGTAGTGTTTAATTTCAATTTCATTAAATTCAGAAATTATAAATAAAATCCCCAAAATTCATTTATTAAATTTTTAAACCTTGTTATTCACATCTTTTATTACAGTAAGGATATAACTAACATTGTTTCATGATTTGTTACATTAAGATCTCCAAATTTTGTCTTAATCTCTATTAACGTAATAGTTAAATATTAAATTTCATTTAATTGCAACTTATCCAATTATTCTAGTTCAAATCTCAATAAATTGATAAATCTTGATATCCGGCATTTTCATTCAACCAATTGTCATAATACGAATAGAATTAACATTATTTCCAATTATTTCCTTAATTTACACTAACTTAACATTGAATTGAGATTCATTGCAATTGATTACAATTTTTGATTTAATGGACTAGATAAATGATTAAGTTATAATAATTGTTATCATTAACTCTCAATCACATTTTTATAAGTTTATCATTTCCAATGTTATAATTTCTTACTAAACATTGATTTTATTCAATTACTATTCAATATATATTAATTCATTAATTAATTCAATATTTACGTTTGTTTTCTTATATTAGATTTATAGCCTAGTATAACATTTACATTAATTACATTAATTGTAACTCCATCCAAATAGTTAATAATTAACTTAGATTAGCATTATTACATCTCATTTAAGTTATTAATTCATTAATGAATCATAAATTTTTGTTTTTTGTCAATATTAGATAACAAAATTTTAATAAAAATTTACAATTAAATTATCGCAAATTTACGGTTTGTTACACTCTTCCCCACTCAAAACTTTTCATCCTCGAAAAGGAAAAAGAAGAGAAAAGAAAGAATTAAGTAAACAATACATCTTATTCAAAACTATTAACTTTATAAACAAATAAATTTACAAAATTAATTAATTTAAATAAAATATACCAATTTATAACCATTAAATCTTTTTATACTCAAATTAATAAAGTTGGGAAAACATTTTCAAAAATTTTCTAAGTCCAAAATTTATGGAAAACTTTGGTAGTCTCCTTTGTACGGGAAGGTTCGGAAGAAAATATAATATCAAATATACAATATATATCAAAATATCACAAAGTAATATAACCAAACATTGGGAAAACAATATAATAACGCTATAAAACTGTAATCACGTACCTATTTGTCGGGCAATTAACGCTTATTTTATGAAACTAAAAGTAGTAGCAATTGCTTCCATAACCTGTGTTTCACTCATATAATCCAAAAAGAGTTAATAATTATATAAAATGAAATGTTTAACTTGTTTCAACCACTAATAACCGGATCAATACAAACAACCATCATTTGCAACCAATATACAGTCATCGTATGAAATCAAACCAAATAAATCATTCATCCATTCGTTATTTATTTTTATCTATTTCTATTCATTACTTACAAATTCATTTTCATCCATCTATATAATGCAAAATTCTATTTATTGCATTACGTTCATTTATTTATATTATTCATATTCAATCAAATTTCTTAGCATGTCTAACTTAAGTTTATAGTCATTTATTTACAGAATTCATCTTTTCTACATATTTTATTTAGAAATAACTTCAACCTATTTACTTAAGTTTATAATTATTTACATGCAATACCTACTTTCTATTATATTATATTAGTAGCATTTCAATTATACTTAAGTTTAGTAAACTGCAACATCAAATTCTTATTAATTGAGGTGATTCATTGAACACTTTCGTTATATAAGTCTTTCCTGTACAATTTTCCGCTACATTTTCTTATTAAACATTACTACTTATAATATTTAGTAAGTTATATATATATATATATGTGTGTGTGTGTGTGTGTGTGTGTGTGTGTGTGTGTGTGTGTTAAAGAATACAAATTGAAAAATTATACCAGTTTACCTCATTAATATAATGTTCCATAATTTTATGTTTTGTTTTACAAGTTATAATTTTCAACTTCCTAGTAATTTCATTTATAACCTAGCATTTAATCTCTTATTTTAATTAGAGATTCCAATTATTAAGTTACATTCCATTTCACTACAATAATTGAAACTATTAATTAACGGAAACTTAAGAAAAAAAATACCGGGTTAAATTTCAAATCATTTTAAAATAATAGATACATGTATATACTTACAACTTATATATCCAATTATATTTAAAACAATTTGAATTTTACATTTGTTTATCAAAATAATTATGTAATAGAACTGCTATAGTGGCCTTCCCACTTAGAAACTCGAAAGTAAATGTCGATGACGCGTGCACTCATCATCGAAATTATTTTCCAATGACAGAGAGGGGAGTACAGAACTTATTTCTTTTTAAAATTCCTTTAAAACAATTCTTTCAAACCACATTGAAATATTTATATCAGAAAATACTTATAAACAACAATATTATATTCCAAAATCCTTTGAAAGAAATTTTCAAAATTCCGGAACTCAAGTTCTAAAATTTCCAGTTTTCATTTATTTTATTTTAAATATCATTTCCAACCAATATTTATAAATTTCACTTCCTAACAACCAATATATTACAAACAATTATAACCTTTATAAAATTTATTACTTTATATATAGAAAATATAATAGGCAAAATTATTTCATTTACCTTTGTTCAAAATGAATATTATGTCGGTCTGTCCTGTTAAGTGTTTAGAAATCCCTATTGATGTCATTGCATCCCATGCACCAACCAGAATTTATAAATACAAAACGGAACAAATTAACACAATAATAAAACGTTTTTATAACACTAACAAATACGCGCTCTCTCATATATACACACACACACACTTAGCGACTCATCATAGGGTATTACTACCCTATTAATAAAGAATCGGACCCCACAAAGCTAAGGTTTATCACAAAACCAAGGCTCTAATACCACGTTTGTAACATCCCACCTTTTTCTACATTTAAGCAGACTAGCATGTCAGACTCAAACCATACGAAAGAGCGGGTTGTTATTGGGGCAAATAAGGAAAACGGAGAAAGAAATATAACAAAACAGAATCTCATAGTGGAATGACAAAATATAATAATCAAAAAACAGTTCATAAAGCTGTTTTACAAAATATTTGATTATACTTATACAACACATATCAGAGATACACATACCAGAGAATAATAAATAATGCAGCAGAACAGTATGAATGTAGTGGAATAATATAGTAAATAATAGAAAAAATAAAATCTTCGTCTTCGTCGTCTAGAAATAAGGTCTTCAAACCTTGAAATTCTCAAACTGAACCAAGCGAATTGAAAAGACAAAACACTCGAGTTAGAACTAAAAGATCTTATGTGATTTAAATCAACAGTAAATAAATATGAGTGGAACGGTGTCAAAGATGTTTACGGGATTTGACAACTCCTATCCAGTGTCTAACGTGTATGCAGTAACTTATGAGATGCTCGGGATTCACATCGCCTAAGGATGCATTAAACTATTTAATATGTAGTAATATTTCGCTATTATAATAATGTCTATAGTAAAATAAACTTACTTTCAAATTGCGTTAAGGAGTGACCTAGTATTCCCCTTAACACGTAATAGGGCCAATAGTCTATACAGTACCATAATACCTTCTGATCAGGAGGCTTGCAAAGGATACTCCATAGGTACGACACAAATCAAACATGTACAAGGCGCGCTAGGGTAGGTGACACGGTAAACAATGCCAGGGTAGATATACCAATTACGCATCCGTGTTGGTGGTAACGCATAATAGCTACTATCGCCCACCTCGAGGAACACCCCCAAAATCAAAAATCAATAGTGGCCACCAAAGCAATCCAAAGTCAGTGTATAATACTGATGGAGTGTGTCCGATAAGAGGGGCTACCTCCTTGGCCTGAGAATAGCTCCTGTTTTAGCCACCTTATGCCAACTCATTGGGGTCGCGTCCACGTTCATACCTCAAAGGAACGCCGCCACCAATCTACTTTATTCTAGAATCACCACCATGCACGTAGTTATTAAAGTGGTTTTCGAAGTCGGCAGAGAGTATGACAACTTCCGATCCCGATCTCTTTAACAACCAAGCGTTATTTTAACACCGTGGTTATTTCAAAATAATTATACTTCAAAACTAGAATATAATATCCATTTCAAAACCATATAAATACAATATCATTTCCATTTCAAAAAAATATCAATATGATATCATTGTTATTGAAACCCAAATCAATATAATATCCTTTTTTTTTCAATTATATCCTTTTTCCAAAATCATAGTACTTTCAAAGTTATACACTTCAAAACCAAACACTCGAAATTATAACACTTTCAAATCATAATTCCTTTAACTCGTAACTTTGAAACATAACTTCCATCACTTAAATGGTTTAAATATAAAATTACTTTATATACTTGAATAGCTTCTTCAATTTCACAAATCAATTCCAAAACAACACTAATTTATATATTTTATATTTAACCAAATCCCAAATCATAAAGTTCTATTCAATTCAGTTTCCAAATGAACCATTCAAATTTTATTGATTTCAAAATAGATTTAATCCACAAAGTAAACCATTTCGAATTCAGTATATTTCAAACCTTAAGTATTCAACCATTTCAAAACTAAGTTCGATAATTTCATACATATATCAAATTCAATTTTCTATTATTTATTTTCGAAACATTTACTTAATAATTTCATTATCTTTTAGATAAAACCCAAATTACAAATAACTAAATGTTCCCTTCAATTTATTTACACTTACAATATTTATTTAATTCACCTTAAACCAAAATCAAGTTATGAATGATGTGCTTTAAAATCCCAAATTCCATAAGTTCCAAATCGATTTCATTAAATAAATTTCTACATTTAATACAATTTCAAATCAATTTCGAATCTATCTTCTTAGCCTTAATTTGATTAAAAATCATTATAACTCTATATAAAATATAATTTATACACATATTTAACCATACTACATTTTTAATAAAATCGATCTTTATTTTTAAACTTGCTTTATACCAAACGAATTTGTACATATCTAGAAATCAGGAATTTAACTATATATATAAAGAAACATTTATACGATGTCAAAAATTAATATTTACATAAAACCATATATTTCTTTCCAAAACCATAAAAATCATTTCCAAAATATTTTTATATATAGACCACGGTGTCTGCATATAATTTTTTATCCTATGGTTAAGTGATACGGATTTGTATCATTTAAATCCGTAATTTAAAATATAAATATGGTTATATATTATTTCAAACCGCAATCCTGAAGTAAATAAAAATCCATAACAACTTGAAGTTTATAACAATATAAATACAACATCCATTCATCCAATATCAATCATCAACCATTTATCACAATCATCGTCCAATTCAAACAATAACATCAATATAGAATAGATAATAAATAATAGGTATTTACTGTCAGTTTATATTCAACAATAAATTAAATAACAATTTAACTGGCAGTTTATATGCAATAATAAATTAAATAACAATTTAACTGGCAGTTTATATGCAATAATAAATTAAATAACAAATTTATCCAAATAAATAACTGAGATGATGACGCAGAATATGCCAAACGGTCATAAATAAATTTCTAATCACATCATAAATCAATTTAACAAACCTAAGAAATTTTAGAAGCTGTGATTGGGTAAAAACACTCACCTTTTGAATTTAAATTGAATTTAAATCCAATTTAAACCTAAAATTTGAACAGTCTTAGAATTCGTTTAAACCAGTGTCATAAGGTCCGGTATTTTGATATGATCCTAGCAGAGAAAACTGCACGTGAATTGGACCCCGTATGAAAAGGTTATGATCATTAGACCACTAACGATTTAAATTTAAAATAAAATCTAATAAAAGAAAATCACCTCTCTCTTATAATCGGCCACATCACCAACTAAAACACGCAACCCTAGTTCACCTGTTCGACCTAAACCCTCAACTTTAGTCGCCACATTCGCCAGCTAAAACGCGTCCACTACCGAGCACCGACGCTAAGATCCGACACTGCCGTTATCACCATCGTCTCGAGCCGACTATCCCCACGTAGGCGCAGCCTCCTCCGGCCGTGCGAAACACGCTGCCGTCGCCACACAGTCCAAGCCGAATCACGATGATTCCTGACCATGTCGCGACCAACGAGACCATCCACGTGACTTGCATCGCGGCAGCTACACAACGGCACTACCCGATCGACAAACGGATGTAAATGCGCCGTTGGATCTATCAAATTCCAGTACGAATGGCTAGAAATGATATGCAATTTCAAGATAAATGATGATTCGAAACCAAAAGCAAATTGCAGTCCTGAAATGCGTTCATCGAGAGCTTCAAATCAATATAAAATTTGATATAGTTTGTGGAGTTTGAAATTTTGATTTGAATTTGATATTGAAATTGGACTGTGAAATTTAGGGTTTGTCTACCATTGAGAAAGAGGAGCAACAGAAATTTCTGTACGTATAGAAATGAGAAATAGAAAGGCTACTAGGGTTTTTAGCAGGATATATAGGTACAGCTGAGAAATAGAGGAATGGATACGATTGGTTTGGACCGTTGAACGTTAAATGGCTCGAAGAGCCCGTTCTGACTCCAGAATGCAACTGGGTCAACCCATATATCAAAATAGATATTTTAGAATATTATAAAATCAATGGAAGAGGTTTCAAGTTCAAATTCCATCGTATGAAGAAGTAATGCTAAAATCAAGTAATTTCAAATCGATTTCATTTGATTTCAATTTCATTGATTTCTAGGCGTTTCGAGCCAGTACGATCATACGACCCGTCCGATCGCTACAAAACTTGAAATCCTACAATAATACACCATTACAGATCCGATGAAACTGGTTTCGTCAAAATCCGAGTCAGTGGCCAAAATGGCTATTTTCTAGTTAATAAATAAATTAATAATTAATTAATTAAATCAATTTTTCAATTTCAATTCCATAATTAACAAATCTTATCATTTTTGATTCCTTAAACAATTACAGTAATTTGAACAAATTTAGATGTCAATTTAAAGTTGATTAATCCATAAATTACAGTGTTTAATTTCAATTTAATTAAATTCAGAAATTATAAATTAAAATTCCCAAAATTCATTTATTAAATTTTTATACCTTGTTATTCACGTCTTTTATTACTTTACGGATATAACTAACATTGATTCATGATTTATTACGTTAAGATCTTCAAATTTCGTCTTAATCTCTCTTAACATAATAATTAAATATTAAATTTCATTTAATTGCAGTTTATCCAATTATTCTAGATCAAATCGCAATAAATTGATAAATCTTGATATCCATCATTTTCATTCAACCAGTTGTCATATTATGAATAGAACTAACATTATTTCCAACTATTTCCTTAATTTACACTAACATAACACTGAATTGAGATTCATTGCAATTGATTACAATTTTTGATTTAATGGACTAGATAAATGATTAACTTATAATAATTGTTATCATTAACACTCAATCAAATTTTTATAAGTTTATCATTTCCGAACCAATGTTATAATTTCTTACTAAACATTGATTTTATTCAATTACTATTCAATATATATTAATTCATTAATTAATTCAATATTTACGTTTGTTTTCTTATATTCGATTTATAGCCTAGTATAACATTTACATTAATTACATTAATTGTAACTCCATCCAAATAGTTAATAATTAACTTAGATTAGCATTATTACATCTCATTTAAGTTATTATTTCATTAATGAATCACAAATTTCTGTTTTTGTTAAGATAACAAAAATTTAATAAAAATTTACAAATAAATTATCGTAAATTTACAGGTTGTTACACGGCTGCTCATTCTGCTTCATCTTAGACTTATTCTGGTAATCCTAAAAAGATAAAGCCTAACTTTCAACATCAGAAGAAGAATTGGGAAAAGACTACAGGTTTGGGATCTTCTTCGAGGTATTTTGTCGACCTATCTTTCGTTACTTGCTTCAGGTGTGATCAGAAGGGACACTATGCTAATAGTTGTTCTACTTTAGTTGGTGCTGCTATTCCTCCTCTAGCTTAGCTGAACAGGCGTGATCTATGTCATATTTGTCTTCAGCCCGATCACTTTAGTAAGGATTGACCTACTCAGTAGAAGGGCAAGCCTTCTAGTATCATTGTTGTTACCTCTGCATCTTTACTAGCTCCACCTCTTGCACCTGCCCCTGCTCCTAGTGATGCTCAAGGTATTCTTCAGGGCACCTTTACTTTGTTTAAATTTCCTGTTCGTGTTCTATTTGATATTGGAGGTTCCCATAGATTTATTTATGTGGAACTTTATGATAAGTTCGAGCATCTTATTTCTCCCATGTTTACTTCTGAACCTTTGTGTGTTAAAAATCCTATTGGTGGTCCTGCAAACCTTAGTAGGATTTGTAATCAAGTGAAACTCCTCTATTTTGATCACCGTTTCAGTGGTGATTTCTATGTTCTGGGTTTTGATGCTTTTGATATGTTGCTTGGAGGTGATTGGCTGAAGAGGCATGGAGCCGTTATCTCTTGTAAAACCTGGATTGTTTCTCTTATTGATGATCTTAGAAATTATTTGGTGATTCAGTGCAGTTTGCCCCAGGATTTTGCTAGCAGCTTTATTTATTCTCTTGATTCTTCTCCTGGTGATCTTGACTCGACTCATGTGGTCAAAATCTATCCTGATGTATTTGGGGAGGCCACTTCTTTACCTCCTAAGCAGGAAATTGATTTCCGTATTGATCTTATTCCTGGAGCTCGACCTGTAGTTCTTCCTCTTAAAAGAATGGAACCCCGTGAGAAGGTTGAGTTAGGGAAGAAAATTGAGGACTTGTTCTCTAAGGGTCTGATTAGACCTAGCCATTCAGAATGGGGAGCAGCAGTAGTTTTTTTCACTAAGTCTGATGGTTCTTTGAGGATGTGTGTTGATTAAAGGGAGCTGAACAAGCTCACTATGAGGAACATATATCCTATGCCTCGCATCAATGATATATTTGATCAGCTCCACGGAGCTACTGTTTTCTCTCAACTTGATCTTGCCACAGCTTTCACCAGCTCAGAGTTACTGAGGAATGTATTCCCAAGACTGCTTTCTGTACTGAGAATGGTTTCTATGAATGGTTAGTCATGCCTTTTGGTTTTACTAACACTCCTGCTTTCTTTGCTGATTTGATGAATCGTATTTTTTGTGATGTGCTTAATAAGATTGTTCTAGTCTTTGTTGATTATATCCTTGTCTTCTCCAAGACAAGGGAAGAGTATGAGTCACATTTGAAATTTGTTCTGGGGACTCTTAGAAACCATCAGTTGAAGGCTAAATTCTCGAAATGCCATTTCTGAAGGGATGACGTTCGATTTCTCGGGCATATTGTTTCTAGTAATGGAGTTTCTGTCGATCCAGTCAAGATCGTTGTGACCAATGTAAGGCTTTCCTTTCTTCTCTTTCTGTAGATTGATCATTCAATCTTTTCTGTGGTCCTTATTTCTCCCTATTCTATTGCAGGATTGGGAAACTCCTAGGACTCCATCTGATATTCGTAGTTTTCTGGGCCTAGCCGGTTATTATCAAAGATTCATTGAGAATTTTTCTCGGATTGCTGCACCTCTCACTGCTTTAACTCGAAAGAATGCTAATTTTATATGGAGTGATAAGTGTAATGTTGCATTCAATGAGTTGAAGCGTAAGCTTACTTCTGCAGCAGTGCGTACCGTTCCAAATGGAAATAAGGGATTAACGGTATACACTGATGCCAATCGTGAGGGTTTGCGAACTGTTCTGATGCAAAATGGGAAGGTTATTGCTTATGCTAGTCGCCATTTGAAGACCGGGGAAGCAAATTATGCAGCTCATGATTTGGAATTACTTGCTGTGGTTTTTTCTTTAAAGCTTTGGAGGCGTCATCTTCTGGGTGCTAATTTTGAGCTCTTTACTGATAATCAGTCTTTGAGATATATCTTCACCAAGAAGGATTGGAATCGGTGTCAAGTTCAGTGGCTTGAGTTTCTTGCTTCTTATGATCTTGACATTAGCTATACCCCTGGGAAGGCTAATGTTGTGGCCGATACTTTGAGTAGGAAGAAGGTTTTGTTGTGTCAGCTTATTGTTTCTTCGTCTCCTCTTTTGGATCGTATTATAGCTAAGTAGGATAAGGATAGGATTATTAGATTGATTAAGGAGAGTATTCGTAGAAGAGTTGGTGGTAGTAGTTCTGATGGTAGTGGAGCCCAGATCGATGATATAGGTATTTTGAGGATTAATAATTGGATTTGTGTCCCGAATGTTGATGGACCGAGGCAAGAGTTACTTTGGGAAAATCATCGATCCAGACTTTCTATTCATCCTGGTGTGACGAAGATGTATCAGGATATGAAGAAGCTTTATTGGTGGAGAGGTTTGAGGCGAGATATACCTATCTTTGTTAGTAGGTGTGCGACTTGTCTGCAAGTCAAGGCAGATTCATTAGAAGACCCCTGGTTTTTTGCAGCCCCTTGAGGTTACCAATTGGAAATGGGAACAGGTTTCCATGGATTTTATTGATGGTTTACCGAGGACTCGAAGGGGTAATGAAAGCTTTTGGATTATTGTGGATAGATTGACCAAATTAGCTCATTTCATTCCGGTCAAATCCACCAATTATGCTTCTAATTTGGCTGAGATCTACATGAGTGAGATTTTTCGTCTCCACAGTGTTCCTCTTAGTATAGTTTGTCATGGAGACCCTATCTTTACCAGTCAGTTTCGGAAAGCTTTTCAGGAATCTCTGGCTACTCGTCTGAATTTGAGCACTACTTACCATCCGTAGACAGACGGTCAAACGAAAAGAGTGAATTAGATTCTAGAGGATCTTCTTCGTGCTGGTGTTCTTGATTATGGAGGATCTTGGGAAGATCATTTCCATCTCATTGAATTCACCTATAACAACAGCTATCAGGTATATTTTCAATCTTCTATTTCAATCTTTTATCTATCTCATTCCATCTTTAAATTCATGCTAGTATTGAAATGTCTCTGTTTGCTACTCTTTACGGAAGACCTTGTAGATCCCCATCTTACTGGATTGAATCAGGTAATCATATAATTCTTGGTCCTGATATGATTCTAGAGGCTTAAGAGAAAGTTGAGGAGATTAAGAGGAAGATGAGGATTGCTTAGGATAGGCATAAGAAGTATGCTGATCGGCGTATGAGGAGTTTGGAGTTCTCTATTGGGTAATCTGGTTTTCCTTAAGGTCTCTCCCTTGAGGAATGTGATTCAGTTTGGTCGTAGAGGGAAGCTTGCTCCTTGGTTTGTTGGTCCTTTCCGTATCTCTGAGAGGATTGGTTCTTTAGCTTATGGTCTGAATTTGCCTTAGAAGTTTTCTGGAGTGCATAATGTATTCCATGTTTCGCATCTTCGTCGATATCTGCCTGATCCATCTTTGATTTTCCAACCTTCTGCTCTCGAGAGTTTGGATATTGAGCCTAATCTTACTGTCGAGAGGAAGCCACTTCGTATCATCGAAAGAGGTACGAAGCAGGTGAGAAGGAAATCTATCAACCTGGTCAAAGTGCAGTGGAGTACGGATCATCAGGATTGTACCTAGGAGACGGAGGAGAGCATGCGTGCTTCGAATCCGGAATTGTTTGTTTCAGGTACTATTTGTTTTTCTATCTTATCTTTCTTTGCTTTCCGTGTCTCGTTCCTTTTCGAGGACGAAAAGTTTTGAGTGGGGGAGAGTGTAACAACCCATATTTTTAAGAATTATTTTTAATAGAATTTAGTTCAAACTTTGATTTTAAACTTATTTAAATTTAAAATTTTGGAATTTTCCAATGTAATTTTGGATTTTGTTTATAATTTAATTTCCAAATACAATAAAATAAATATTGTTCTGAAAATTTTATATTTTGGTCAACTGTGGTCAATCTTTGACTTTCAGTAGAAAATTTTGATTTTTTAGTTTCTAATCTTTTTCTATGAAACTTTATTTTATTCTGATATTCGTGCCGCTTTTCATTTTGTAAAATTCTGTTTTATTCTTATAAAATTTGATAAATTTCAGCGCTTTACACGCGATTGTTTTCCTTAATTTATTTATTATTTTCTATTGTCTATTTCCTATGTTCATTTCTATTTTATATTTTATTTTCTATTTTCAATTTTGCTGGACCTTTTTATCTGATTTTATTTGAATCTTTGGCTTGGAAATTCAAAGGGACTTAAGTTTCTTTTACTTTATTATGTGGTGAGACCTTTCTAATGCCTAGCCGTTCAAAGCTTTGATAACCCTAGCCGCCACGTCCTTTTCTCCATTCATGTACGAAAAAAACATCTCAAACGTCTCTTTCTCATTTAGTTTCCTGACTACAAAAAAATTTACAGTAAGTTTTTTTCATGGCTTGATCTTCACTTTTCTTGTTCTCTTTTCATTTGTTTTCCTGTTTGCAAGGCTCGGCCACCACCCTATTGCCAACCATCTCCCCCTCATCCACCACCTATGACCGGCCTCCACTATCACCACATCATTCCCATGCTATGCCGTGACCACCTAGATCCAATCCCATCACCAAACTTGATTGCAAACCGTTGCAAAGCCCACCACTTCATCCAATCCCTATTCACTAGCCTCGACCACCACTTTTTCCACCACCTTTGCCTTACTTTTCTGTGGCTATCCCCATCTCCAAGCCTATCCAGATGTGACCAGATCTGATCCAAGCAAAACTAACCCCAAGCCGAGCCACATAGCCATAGGCCGAGCCCAAAATATCACTTGATCCGTGCCTTTTGCCTACCTATTGCTTTGAACTTGCCAATCTCTTTATATTCTTGCCATAGCCATGCATATATGACCTTGGCCGAGCCTAGGTGCTTCAGACCTGACCATGGCCGAGCATGTTTGATGATGGTTTAGCCCATAGTGATGGAGGCCGAGCCCACTTATTGATTGAACCAATGTTTTCTTCACTTTGTTTCATTTTGATTTATATATTTATGTGTTGAACATATAGATTTATGTATGTTGTATTTTATTTGTTTGCAAGATCTGAATCTTGGCCCTCCATCCACTCGAATCTAAGTCTGCTTTGTCGTTCTTTCCGAAGTTTATTCGTGTGTCTTGAATTGTTAATTCCAGCTTTAAAAGGTGAGTTTATCACTCTCGACCTTCGTTGAAACGATGACAAATGGATATGTAGTAATTGATATGCTATGTTGATAAGTTAATATATGCCTGTGATATGATTATATGATATTAAAATCTGCTCATAAACCTGTTACATCATCTGATATGTTATATTATGCTATACTGTTTATTTTTTGTTTCTCACTACAAGTTCCCTGTAGAATAGAATCACTATGGGTTGAAATGATACATACCCGAATGGACTTTAGAAAAGGGAAAAATTGTTATAAGCTGAAATGATAGGCTCATGCTATTTTTATTTTATTCATTTTGTCCAACTTGGGATTGCGGGTTTGAAATGATAGAACCCGGATTTTTATTTTTAAATTACGGATTGAAATGATACATATCCGTATCACTTGACTTAGGTTAGAAAATTATATACAGATCCGTGGTTAATTTTAAATATTTTCTGCAATTTGTTAAGTTTTTTTGAAATTTAAATTATGAAATTTTAACTTAAATTTGATTTAAATGTTTTAAGTAAATGTTATAGTGATTTTCTATAAGTTAAAAGTGTATAAGTAAATAAATGATAAAATGTGATTTAAAATATGACTTAACTTGATAATTGAAAATTTTGTTTTCAAATGGAAATTTTAGGCTTAACTTACTAACAAGAATATTTATTTGTGAAATGGGTATTTTAATAAAGTATTAAGATATTTTGTTAAGATAAAAGTTAAGTAAATTAATGTACTTTCTACTTAATAAATGAATTACAGCTTAATTTTTATATTTTATTTATAAAATTTTATTTTATTCAATCATAAGCTAAATGATATCCAAATAAATATTTTTGGAACGTAAGATATGTTTTATAAGTTAAAAACGGTGAAAACTAAAATTATAGTGTTTCTGAAATGTTATAACAAAAATTAGACTTGTATTGGCAGCATTTCAAAAATGCTATGGTTTTAAGGTAGCATTTTCTAAGTGCTACCATTTCTGGAAATACACCATTTTTCTGAAATACAACTATGCCTACTGTAACATTTTATAAGTGCTACCATTTTTGGAAATACACTGTTTTGCTGAAATACTACTATACCTCTAGTAACATTTTATAAGTGCTACCATTTCTGGAAATACACTGTTTTTCTGAAATACTACTATACCTACTATAACATTTCATAAGTGCTGTTGTTTTTGAAACTGAACTATTTTGAGTACTAATATATCTACCGTAACATTTTCTAAGTGCTGCTGTTTCTAAAATTGAACTGTTTTGAAATACTAATATACCTACTATAACATTTTCTAAGTGCCGCTGTTTCTGAAATTGAACTGTTTTGAAATACTAATATATCTACTGTAACATTTTCTTAATGTTGCTGTTTCTGAAATGGAACTGTTTTGAAATACAAATATATCTACTGTACCATTTTATAAGTGCCGCTGCTTCTGAAAAATAAAATGTTTTTGAATACGTTGTAATTGAACCAATGAACTTAGAAAATGCTACAATTCTGGAAATTGAATATTTGATTTGAAAGGATAACGAATTCATATTTAAATTGTTGAAATGAATTATTTTGGTTTGGAATATAAACCATTTTCAAAATTTATAACCACGGGTTATAGTAACGGTTGGTTGTTAAAGAGACCGGGATCGAATATGGGCATACTCTCTGTAGATACCGAAAACCACTTTAACTACCGTGTACGCGGTGGAGACTCCAGAATGAAGTAGGATGGTGGCGACATTCTATTAAGGTATATACGTGGACCCGACTCCTGTGAGTTGACATAAGATGGCTAAAACAGGAGCGATTATCGAGCCAATGAGGTAGCTCCACTGATCGGACACACTTCTTCATATGCCATTCTACTACTTTGTGATTAATATGGTGCGCACCTTTGATTTTTTAGGAGTGTGGCTCAAGGTGGGCGGTAGCTACGGCTATGCGTTACTACCAGACCAGATGCGTAATTGGTATATCTTCCCTGGCATTGCCTAGTTGTGTCGTGTCACCTACACTAGCGCGCCTTATATGAGTTTTGATTTGCGTCGTATCTATGGAGTATTTGTGGTAGCCTCCCGATCTAAAGGTACGACGGTACTATATAGTATTGGCACTATATATGTGTTAAGGTGGAAAATGTAAAGCCTTAACGCTATTTTTAAGTAAGTTTACTTTACTTTAGGCATTATTATAATAGCGTATATTACAACATAGTAAATAGTTTAATGGATCCTTAGAGAATGGGCGGTCCCAAGAATCCTTTAAGTTACTTGTGCTTTTATATTACAGTTCACTTGAGTTGGTTTACATTGTATAAGTATGTATGTCCAAACTCGAGTGTTTTCTGTTTTGCTTTACGATCGGGCCGGCCTGAGCATCAGCTTTGGATTTCACCTTTTGGTGCTAGGATTTGTGTGAGATATCTGTCTATCTAGTTGTTATCTATTTTGATTCAGTATTTTCTATTCAGCTTAATTATTAGTGGACATTTATGTATTGGGATTTCCATTGTATTTACTTTTCAAACTCTGGATTTTGTACTTGTTTTTTGACTCTGTGTTTATTAGCTTCATGAACTACTATTGTTATTTTTTTCCGCTACGAGTGATTCTGATTTATCTGTGTCTGTGATTCTGTGATTGGTTTTAATTGCTCCAAATTATATTAAAATATATTGTTTTGAATTATTCAAGTCAAACATGTGTGGTTTTATTGTCGGTTTGAATGGTCCAAAATAGTGGGTCATTACATTTATAATTAGAGTTAGTTTGAAATTAGTATTGAAATTAATTGGCAGTAGATATATTGAAATGTTTCAATTAAAAAGAGAAAATGGAATTAAATTGTAATGATTGAGTTTATTATATGAACTTGCATTTGTGTCAAAATGGAATGAACATTTTAAATAAGAATAAATGCATGTTCTGTGATAAGTAAAATAAACTTCTCATTTTTGAATATATGTACGATTTTTGTGACGGCTTAAAATTTTCGACCTCGAAAATTCAACACTAATACGTTCACTGTAGAAGTGCCGAGCATCGAACGTCGGAATTTCCAGATTTTTAGGGTAAAGAAGAAAGAGGTAGAAGAAGAGTCAGAAACAAAACACGGAATCTCACATTCGCAGTGGATCAAAATATAATATCAAAATAATAGCATTTACAAAGAAAGCTGTAACTATTAATTTTACAACAATACCTCCGAGTACAATCATTTACACATAAATTGGACAGTTGAATAACTTGCCGCAGACAACTATCAATACAGCTCTATTACACAGCGGAATATGCGCCATGTGTTCCCGCCATCCAGCTCGCCACTTGAGCTCCAGAATGTCCTAACCCCGAAAACTTGTAATACTCGGTCTAACCCGAGCATTACAATAAAGTAACACCCGGGTCAGGCTGGAAACCTGTAACGACCCGTAAATTTCGTTAATTAAATTTGTCACATTTGTCAGATTTTGGAATTAAATTATAAAGAAATATAATTGTTATAATTGGTAACGAAGAAAATGTTAATAATTAACCTATGAAATATTTCATTGGTTGTAATAGACTTAATTATAAAAATTTAATTTAATAAATCCAGTTTATTTGGAACCTTGTTTATTGATATGCAAAAGTATAATAAATGAGTTATTACCAGAGATTGAAATTTTAAATAGAATTCTAATAAATGAATAGTGGAAAGGATTATACATGTGTATAATTTAATACGAGAAAGGAAAGTATTTAATTGATTTTGTAATAAAAAAAACATTCTAACGGTAATTGGAATAAATTAAGGAATATGTTAGTATAAGTTAATTATTAATAACTTGAAAGGAAATCCAACCAATTCAAGTTAAAAGTTAACTTGGTGTTGGGTGTGTTTCAACCGGTCCTATACCACCGAACCAACCATCTCCCCCTACATAGCCGAACCAAGCTTCATCCACTCACCACCGGACCAAGTCCCACCGAATCAACCACCACCAGACCAAGCTACGTCCCCATCACCAAACCATCCTGCTCCAAGTGTCTACCGAACCAAATCAAAGTATCACTACTGGACCAGAAGCAAGAGAAGCACCACCGAACCAATGTAGGGAAGATACCACCGAACCACTTCCTCTCCAAATAATGCCGAACCAACCCTCTCCAAACAATGCCGAACCAACCCTCTCCAAACAATGCCGGATCAACCCACTTCACCTACCACCGGACCAACCTCTACCGGACCAATCTACTTCCATGCATCACCGAACCAAGGTTTGCCGAACCAACGTTTCCAGGCCAGATAGCATCAGCCCAGGCCCACCAGTAGCTATATACATCCAAGACCCCTACTCCCAGCCTCACTCTATAAATAGAGGGGCAGGGGTACTACAATGGCAGACAAGTTTGAGAGCTCAAGCACAGATAGAACTTTCAAGCAACTTTCAGATTCTTGTAATCAAAGCTTTGTACTTGTAATCTGAACAGAAAAGGAGAATAACATATAAAGTGGACATAGGCACATTCTGGCCGAACCACTATAAATTTGTGTGTCTTTTACAGTTTAGTCCCTGCTTTTTATATATTTGCATAAATCACCCAAATCATAAAGAACAACATATAATCAACTAGATCATACGACTTGAAGGTGTTTGCCCATTTTTTGTGCAAACATTTTTGGTGCTTTCACTGAGAACAGGAGCTCGAAGCTTCAGCTTCTCCCACTTAATCCTTTTCCTATCAGCATCGTTCATTGCTTGGAAAACATGCCTCCCGGACGGAAGAAAGATGCTAACAAAGGAAAGAACATCGCAACTAGCAGTATCCTAGATCCGGTGATCAGAAATCAAGGTAATCGTCCAGTTCCAACAGCAAATGGAAATCAGGCAAATCCAACAGCCCCTGCTACGGAACAACCACTTACAAGGGTGGATCTGGACAGGGTTGTGGCTGAAGTAACTAACCGCTTCGCATCTCAACAAGAAGCCTTGGTGGATCAACTCATGTCACGCTTAAGGGATGTTGAAGAAACCAACCGCAACACTGAATCATGGGGTGAGTCCAGGTCTGGAGGATCTGGGAGACGACAAAGGTTTTTCTTCTTCGAAGAGGCCAATGACAGAAACAACAATGGTAGGAGCCGAGCCCGGACTCAGCCCGAATTCCGACCCGAGGAAACACTTGGAACCGACCCCAACAGGGGAGGTGCTAGGCAGGGGTCGGATGTAGCTGAGCCTGCCATGCTACCTAACCATGGAAACACCAATAGACGGGGCCGAGCTGGAGTCCACCCCGAAGTTGGACCCGAAGAAGTGCTGAGAACAGAACCCAGCCGGGGAAGAGCAAGGCAAGGGCCAACTGTGGCTGATCCCAGCATGCCCCGGAAGATCAGAGGCCGTCATTGGAAAATGTTAGGAGTGATAGACGATGTCATCCCTACAGGTCATCTGGACGGAATCAATCCCGCAGGGAAGAACCAAACTCATTTCTATCCGCTCCAAGTTCTGACGAAAGGATGGCACGATTGTTCAGAGAGTGCATCCAACGGGAACAAAGGGATCGGGGGACAGGCGCAAGGGTAACCAGCCCCTTCACCCGCAATATCGAAACTGCCATCACCCCCCGGGAATGGAAAATGCCAATAATGGAACCTTACAAGGGAACCTCTGACCCCGTTGTACACTTGCAGAGATACACACAGCATATGCTCATGAGCGGAGCAACAGAGGGAGTGTTGTGTAAATGCGTTCCACTATTCTTGGCAGATCTTGCAACCTCCTAGTTCTGCCATCTACCCCAAGGGTCCGTCAGCTCATAAGAAATGTTGAAAGAAAAGTTCATCAGCCAGTTCCGCATTCGTGTGGAACAACCCAAGGACGCTTATTCCTTATCTAATATCAAACAGAAACCCGAAGAGACAGTGCAACAATATCTAACCCGATTCAACGCCGCAGTGGCCGCAGTCCAAGATGCCGACGAGAAACTTATCCTAATGGCCCTCTGCAGTGGTGTGAATCCGGATACCAAATTTGCTAGGAGATTAATGAAAGAAAAGCCAGCTACCTTACCCGATTTCTTCCATGAAGCCGGGAAATACATGAGACTTGAAGACGCTACCATTGAAAGGCAGAGAGGGCAACAAACCAAGGCAGCTCATGGCAACACACCTGCAGTAGCAAAGGACGTTCGAAGAAATGACTCCAGAGATAGTGCTGGGGGCAAGAAGGGGGAAAAGCGCTTATATAGGCCAGGACCGAGATTTGACTCTTACACTCCTCTAAATGAAACAATCGAAAACATCTTCTTGGCCACCCAGGACGAAGTTAGATACAAGCGCCCCCCACACAAGAAGGAATCAGATAATGCAATTAAGTCTAGAAAGTTCTGCCAATTTCACGAATCTCATGGGCATGACACCAATGAATGCCATCATCTCCGGGACCTGATTGAAGAACACGTCAGAAGGAAGAGACTAGAGCGCTATGTGAAAGGTCAGAACAGGATTTCAACTCCTGCCAATGAGAACCCAGGGCTGCCCCTCCCGGAAGTAGGCAGAGGAAATCGCAACACCAGCGGCTCCAGTCAAGAGAAGATAGTGGTCCTTAGCATATCAAGAGGACCACACATCGACGACAGAAGCTGGGCAGAGATGGAGAGATACAGTAAGTCACTTAGAAACAATGAAGGCTACGTTAATTCCGTTACAGAAGAGCGCCACCCAAAACGGAAAGAGAATGATGATATCACATTCAGTAGGCGTGATCTAGAGGGAAGGCAGCACCCTCACATGGATCCTATGGTCATCTCTGCCTGGTTCGGCCCAGCCAAAGTTTTCCAAATTCTGGTAGACACTGGAAGCTCAGTAAATATCCTATTCAAACATGCTTTCGACAAAATGAAGCTGTCAATGAAGGATGTGTCTCCCTGCAGCAAACCGTTACATGGTTTCACTGGAGATGCGAAGATGCCCCTCGGGCAACTGGACCTCTTTGTCGAAATACGAAGTCATCCCTGCTCCGTTGTGCGAAAACAAACATTTGTGCTAATAGAAAGCCACTCAGCCTACAACGCCTTTTTGAGAAAACCAACCTTGTCTGACTTCCAAATTTTCCTAGCCCCATGGTGCCTGAAAATGAAATTCCCAATAGATAACGGAGTAGGAGAAATAGAGGGAGATCAAGATGCCGCTCGAGATTGCTATGCGACTGAACTTCGCAATAACCGCAGGAAGGATAAAGGGAAGGATGCAGAGATTTCTCTCTGCAAGAAAAACTTGGAAGCATAGCAATTAAAGAAAGCCCCTCCTCTTCGATATACCAGTGATCCTTTCAACAAATTAGACCCCAGGGACAAGGAAGAGGAGGCCATCACCGAGCCTGTAGGGGCTATGGAATTTGTATCTGTAGACAAACACGATCCAAGTAGACTGCTGAGAGTCGGATCTCAGTTAAGAACGGAATTGAAGGATCAACTCGTCGATTTTCTTCTCCACAACATGGATGTATTTGCATGGATGCACGCCGACATGACAGGAATCTCCCCAGACGTAGCATGCCACGTACTGAACATCGATCAAACCATGGTGCCAGTAAATCAGAAAAAGAGAAGCATGGAGGCAGAACGATCAGCGGCCCTCGAGGAAGAAGTAAAGAACCTACTTGCCAATAACTTCATACGAGAAGCCATCTACCCAGAATGGATCGCCAACCCGGTACTGGTAAAGAAAGCTAATGGGAAGTGGTGAACATGCATTGATTTCTCCAACTTAAATGACGCTTGCCCGAAGGACTGCTTCCCACTCCCCCGAATCAATCAACTCATGGACAGCACAGTCGGACACGAACTCTTATCCTTTATGGACGCATACTCAGGATATAACCAGATCCCTATGCATACCCCCGATCAAGACCACACTAGTTTCATCACTGACCGGGGATTGTACTGCTACAGAGTAATGCCTTTTGGACTTAAAAACGCCGGAGCTACTTATCAACACCTCGTCAACAAGATGTTTGCAAAACTAATAGGACGAACTATGGAAGTTTATGTGGATGACATGCTGGTAAAATCGAGGAAAGCCAACGATCATATAAAGCACCTGGACGAGATGTTTCAAGTACTTCGCCAATATGGAATGAAGCTGAATCCCCTAAAGCGCTCCTTCGGAGTGTCGTTGGGAAAGTTCTTGGGATTCATTGTCCATGCCAGGGGGATTTAGGCAAACCCCGAACAAGTCCGGGTTTTGCAAGATATCAAGATACCATCCACTCGAAGAGAGATGAAAAGCCTAAACGAGAAAGTGGCCGCCCTAAGCAGGTTCATCTCTAAAGCAACCGACAAATGCATCCCTTTCTTCGAAGCTCTAAAGAAAGACAAAGGAAAGTTTGAATGGACTGACGAATGCTCGGCGGCCTTCCTTAACCTAATCGAACACCTTCAGAGACCACCAGTACTCTCAACTCCAAATGAAGGCGAAGAACTATACCTATACCTAGTTGTATCGTCCCATGCTTTAAGCGCCGCTTTGGTGAGAGAAGACAACCGCGTGCAGCGGCCCGTATACTTTATAAGCAAGAGATTTACAGGGGCAGAAGCCAGATACCATAAAGTTGAGAAGCTAACATACTGTCTGCTAATCACGTCACGGAAGCTAAGACACTATTTTCAATCTCATTCCATCAGAGTTCTAACCGATCAACCGCTAAGGCAGGTACTCCATCGCTCCGACACTTCTGGGCGACTACTTCGGTGGTGCATTGAACTAAGTCAATATGATATCACCTACCATCCTCGCACCGCCATCAAAGGACAAGCCATGACCGATTTTATTACCGAATTCACTACCAATGAAGGTAAGGATCAATCTGAAATAGCAAAAGATATCAAGTGGAATCTCTTTGTAGATGGAGCATCAAACAAACAGGGCTCGGGGCAGGTATTGTGATAATCACCCCCAGGGGAAGGAAGCTGCACTATGCCCTAAGGTTGGAATTCGCTGCCACCAACAACGATGCAGAATATGAAGCAGTAATAGCAGGACTGGAACTTGCCTTAAAAATTGGAGTCAGTTCTTTATGTCTCCATACCGATTCTCAACTTATTATAAGTCAAATACTGGGAGAATTCCAAACTCGAGGAGAACGACTCACAGCATATCTAAAGAAGACCAAGCTGCTGCTCAATCAATTGGATCATTATTTAATCAAACACGTTCCTCGAGAGGAGAACCGAGAGGCCGACGAACTGGCAAAGCGAGCTAGCATGAAGAAAAGCACCATTTTTGGAACGGTAGTCATCTCAAAACAACTAGCCCCAAGTTTCGAACAAGAGGATCTGATAGCTGCAATCGAAGAAGAAACTTGGATGACTCCTATACGGAGATACTTGCACGATGACACACTACCCAACGAGCGTAATGAAGTCAGGAAAATCTTGAGGAGTGCTTCCCGCTACACGATACAAGAAGGCATCCTCTATCGGCGCGGCTTCTCTAACCCCTTATTAAGATGTGTCGCTGGAAGGGAAGCCAAGGAAATCTTATCCAACATCCATCGAGGAAGTTGCAGAGACCACACTGGGGGGCAGACTCTGGCAAAGAAGATAGTCCGATATGGATATTTCTGGCCCACCTTAAACAAAGACGCCTTGGACTTCGTCAAAAAATGCGACAGATGTCAGAAATTTGCTAAAATCCCTCGGCTACCAACCAACGAGTTACTCAGGTGATCAGTCCTTGACCCTTTGCGGTATGGGGAATTGACTTGATTGGCGAACTACCGATGGGCCGAGGCGGAGCCAAATATGCTATAGTGGCAGTCGACTATTTCACCAAATGGGTGGAAGAGGAACCTTTAAATAAAATATCTTCGGCAAAAGTTATTAACTTCTTGATCAAAAATGTTTTATGCAGGTACGGGGTTCCACTCAAAATCATATCGGACAATGGACTTCAATTTGAAAGCGAGGAATTCACCGACTGGTGCCGAGAGCACGGAATTCACAAAAGCTTCTCATCTGTAGCTTATCCCTAGGCAAACGGACAAGTCGAAGCTGTCAACAAAATTCTCAAAACTCTAATCAAGAAGAAACTTGAAAAGTCAAAAGGCGGTTGGGTGGATGAACTTCCTACGGCACTTTGGGCCTACCGCACATCTTACAGAACATCAACAGGACATACTCCTTTCTCTTTGGCATACGGATCGAAGGCCATGCTCCCAGTTGAAATTGTAGTGCCCTCCCACCGTAGGATCCACTACAACCCAGAAGAGAACGAAGAACTCCTCCACATGTCTTTGGATCTAATTGAAGAGAGAAGAAACGATGCAGCACTCAAAGCGGCAGCTCACAAGCAAAAAGTGGCAGCACAATACAACTCCAAAGTCAAGCACCGTAGCTTACGAGAAGGAGATCTTGTCCTCAAGCGGATCTTCCCGCGCCCCGGAGCACTAGATCCAAACTGGGACGGACCCTATGTAATTCGTAAAGATCTCCACAACGGAGCTTATATTTTGTCAATAGTGAACGGAGAGGTGTTCCAGAGGGCATGGGACACCCAACACCTTCGTCGATACTTTTCTTAACTTGTACTGCCCATATGAAGTGAATTAACAAAGAGAATCGGTGGACGTAGGCATTTTCGTGCCGAACCACTTTAAAAATCTTGTCTCTTTTTAACTTGTTCCTTTATATCTTGGCTGCTTGTTAAGCTTTATCCTTTTCTGTTGAACAAAATCCTGTATAACGGCGTTTCCCTTCTGGGCACTTCACGGCACAACCTCACCTGGACAAGACCTAGCAGGTACTATTCGAATCTATGCCCTCGTCAATGGGACACTTTTGCTCCAGCATCCCTCTGCTGCGGGTTAACTCATTGCTCGCGACGGCCCTCAAAGCCAACTGTAATGAGCCGATCATAAGCCACCGAGAAGGCCGACTATAGCCGAGGCAGCTCATTACGGCGTTCGGCTCGCCGACGATGGTGAACCGATTATAAGCCCCAACAAAAGGTGTGGCCAGCCAGGGGCAGTTCACAGTTGACGATCGGCACCCACGCTAGCCGGCCACAGTAAATCGAATAATACCCACGATTACGGGCCATAATGGCCCGGGTAGTTACTGTGCGCGATCTCGGCTCCGATGTGTCTTAAGTACGGCTGTGGTAAAAAAGAAAACTCCCCGCAGAGGCGTAAGATGGGTGACGAATGTCTCCAAGACCCACAGCTAGGGAAAGTGACTACAAAACCCGTTTGCCACGAACTTAAGCGCATCAAAGGCCTTCCGTGATTGGAAATTTACTATTTTTTATATTTCCATTTTATTTATAAAAACTTTCCTCCTATCCTCTATAACGATCACTGAAGTACAGGACACAAAATAGGAGACACTCGCTAATGGGAATAAAAACTCACAGCTGGATGGCAGGACATTCAACTGCATTCCATATTCGATCACACAAGGCATTCAAAGCTACCGTCTACAGCAAAAACTTAAAGGGCGGTACTCTCTTCTCTTGTATACAAATAAGTAGCTCTGATATATTCACACACACCACATTAACATTGCAAGGCATGAAATTATATTTTAAGCAAGAGCTTAGCATCAAACACGATTGAAGCACATGCATATACACAGCTATATTTCTTATGCAACACATCGAAATAACGACAACATTCAAATATGACAGAATCAGCTTATGTTATAAAATTATATAAGAATAAAATCATTCGCTACAATGACATAATTACATAATTACAGCCTGAAAGCACATTAATGTTTTGGACTAGTATATTCAGGAAAGCCAAGTAAACCAAAAGATAGTCAGCTGCAGCATGGCTTCGCCTCTAACCTGCTAGCCCTCCGGGATCTACTTGACCGCAGGATCAGAACTCCTAGCATGCTGGCTAGAGGTCCCACCTATCCGATTTAGGAGAAGAATCCATCAGATAAATGATACGCAATCAAATTAAGAAAAGATTGAGTGGGAAGACTTACCAACATCCGTTCCTTGATCGTCGTCTCCCAACTGCACGCCTACCTCCTCGGCAGCAAGCAGCCGCATGCCCTCCTTCACCCCCACTTTCTCTTCCTTAGTGAACTGGGCCATAACCACATCCATCCTGAAAGCTACACCACCCTCCTTGTCCGCCTCAGCCTTAGCCTCCTCCAAAGCCCGGAGATATATCCTAGCCATGACCCGGAGATATTCGTCCATCCAGGATAGGTTGCCCTGCTTCCAAGTATGGAAGTACATGTCCTGGAGCATCTCATCCATCATCCTCTCGTTCTCCTCAAACTACCTCATCCGGGCCTCGAAAGTCGATAGCCTTGCGATGGCAGCATCTCTCTCCAATCGGTATCTCGAGCAGTCAGCTTGAAGGGATTTCCGCATCGCCTCCATCTCCTCCTTCAGCTTGGCTTGAGCAAGCTCTGCGGCCTCAAGCCTCCCAGATAACTCCTCTATCTTCTCAAGATCCGCTTTCCGAACCTCATCCACCGTGGCAATGGCCATATCAATTCGTTCCATGCAGGTGGCCTCCATTTTTCGCAGCTCGGCTCTGCTAGCCTCTTCCATAGTTTTCTTTAGCCGTCTGGAGGCCGCCTCATGCTGGGAGATTTGAATGGCCTGATCGGTGAGCTGTTGAGCCTGATCGGAAACCATTAGCCGCAACCAAATGTTAGCATTTCTGATTTCCTCTCCAGCCTTGACCAGTCGGGCATGATGCGCCATCAGCCTCCTGGTCTCCTCAGCCACCCGATCGATGTTTGCCTTGGCCTCATCCCCATAGTCGCAATCCGAGTGGTCAACAAGTCGAGATCTAAAGATTTAGCCTCATCAAGCACCCTTACCATAGGATTGCGGGGTAGGAGGTGCTCACCGGTAACCTCATCGAAGGAAATATCATGGAGGTTCGGGTCCAGATCTGGATGACCCGCAAATGGGTTACGAGCCAAGCCGGGACGATCAACATGAGTAACGGTAGGATTCTCTGATGGATGTGGAGATGGTATGGACTCAGTATCCTCCCCCGTATTATAATGAATAGGCTGGGTTGGGGGCTGAGGTCCAAGCGAAGGTTCGAACATGGAACGCCTCCTCTTTCTCCTTTGATTATCCTCTTCGATGACTCCAAGAAGAGGACAGTAGCCGACTACGCCCCCAGAACGGTCAGTCGAGGGCTTCGGTTTAGCAGAAGCTTTGAGGAGTTTGAACTGTTCGAGGCGGTGCCGAATGTCTGATGTCATGACCGCCTTACCGGTTCCTGAAATAAAAACCAAGTGTTACAAGCATGCATGAGACTATAATCCAAGAAACATGTGAAGTTAAAAGAGGAGTCAAAAATTCACCTTGAACCGCCGGAGTTGCCCTAGCTGAAATACTCTCAGAAGATGGACTGGCACCTGTCCCGTCCTTATCAGATTTCTTCGTTTTCTCCACCAAGGCCGGCCCTTCCTCCAACCCCTTAAAGGCTTGGTGGAAAACATCATTCGTCCACCCCCACCGCTTGCCCAGAGGTCAAGGCACCAACGCCACTACCACTCTGTCCTTCACCACCGTTGCCACCATCACCTTCTCCATCACCTCCGCTCTCCTCCTCGCCTCTTTCCTCCTCTCCACTTTCCTCCTCCGGAACATCTGGGCATGTGCTGGGAGAGGGTCCATCAGATTTCTTAAGCTTCTTCCCCCCAACGACTGGAGGTATCAAGAAGGGTCTCCTCTTGCTACTCTTTGTCTTGGCCCCTCCTTTGGCTTTGGCAGCTCTTTCCTCAGTCGTATCCCTCTGCTTGACCACAGACTGATGTGGTAGAATCAAGTTGTGTTCCAGGAGAGTGGCATTCCTGATTAGGTAAGAAGCTGACCTATCCCTTCCCGAAATGGCCTCTATCTCCGCGGCCATCCGAACCAGGTGATCATTCTCCACGACCGCAAATCCACCTGTCGCTACTAAGAAATAAAAACACATAAGAAGAAGCATCTCAGTCAGAACGGAAATTATAAATAAGCTTCAACTTACAGCCAGAGGTGAAGCGGTGGATCGAAACGGTGTCATCCTTTCCTTCTTAAACATGGTGAACTTTGAATACAAGTCCAGGACCGGCTTAAAGGACACGGCCGATTCCAAGCTGATGTATGGAGACCCCTTCTTGTAACCCCTCATGTTATATAGATACCGAATTTCCCGGTTAGAAGGGGGTGCCCGTACTTTCTCTGGAAAATCATGAATAGGCACACCAAGATAGCGTAGGAGTTGGGCTAGAGCTGGAAGGGGGCCACCTTCAAATAAATAACGAAGCGAACTATCCAGGCATTGATTGGAGGAATGGCTCCACACATGCAGTGGTACCTACTATAAGAAAAGTATCCTTCAGGGGAATTAAATGGCATGACCCCTTTCACTGGCAAAAACATGCATGCTCTATCAATCCCAAAGGAGCGGGAGATAACATCAAGCTGCTCCTCTCTGAGAGAGCTAGGAAAGCAGTCAGGCGGAGAAATCAGAAGCTCTTGGGGACCATACCCATCACTAGCGATCTCGGGGTGGGTCCACGACGTTCCGGTCCTGGCTGAGCTAGGGGCACTAAAGCAGACTCTCCTTCGTCCTTGGATTTCCTCTTATCTGATCGAGTTTCCACTTTATGAGACATTTATCTACAACACAAGAAAGTATATCGTTAAAATGGAAGGTATAAACATGCAAGTATATGTAGTCCGGAACTTCACTCGTAATTTAAAACATAAAAGTTCAAGTATATAAGGTTCATTCGGCGCTCAAACCCCCAAGTCTCGTTCGGCAATTCAAAAATGAGAATTCATTCGGTATTCAAACCCCATGTTTCATTCGGTAGCCCATCATAAGAACTCATTCGGCAGAAGAAAACTCACCTGGTCCGGCAGTTAGGTTTGATTCGGCACTTGGTTGATTCGGTATTTGATTGATTCGGCACTTGGTTGATTCGGCACTTGGTTGATCCGGTACTCGATTGATTCGGCTATCTCAAAATGATAAAGGAATAACGAAGGCCTAACACCCCTACTGATAGACGAACGCATGACCGGAGGAAAACATCCAAGTTAAAACAAAGTACGCCATCTGCATGCACATGCCCTACTTTGGGGATCAAGCGTTGGGTGTGTTTCGACCGGTCCTATACCAGCGAACCAAACATCTCCCCCTACAAAGCCGAACCAAGCTTCATCCACTCACCACCGGACCAAGCTATGTCCCCATTACCGAACCATCCTACTCCAAGTGTCTACCGAACCAAATCAAAGTATCACCACCGGACCAGAAGCAAGAGAAGCATCACCGAACCAATGTAGGGAAGATACCACCGAACCACCTCCTCTCCAAACAATGCCGAACCAACCCTCTCTAAACAATGCCGAACCAACCCTCTCCAAACAATGCCGACCAACCCACTTCACCTACCACCGGACCAACCTCTACCAGACCAATCCACTTCCATGCATCACCGAACTAAGGCTTTGTCGAACCAACGTTGCCAGGCCAGATAGCATCAGCCCAGGCCCACCAGCAGCTATATACATCCAAGAACCCTACCCCCAGCCTCACTCTATAAATAGAGGGGCAGGGGTACAACAATGGCAGACAAGTTTGAGAGCTCAAGCACGGATAGAACTTTCAAACAACTTTCAGATTCTTATTAACAAAGCTTTGTACTTGTAATCTGAACAGAAAAGGAGAATAACATATAAAGTGGATGTAGGCACATTCTGGCCGAACCACTATAAATCTGTGTGTCTTTTACAGTTTAGTCCCTGCTTTTTATATATTTGCATAAATCACCTAAATCATTAAGAACAACATATAATCAACTAGATCATACGACTTGGAGGTGTTTGCCCATTTTTTGTGCAAACACTTGGTTATAAATATAATATAAGAGAACTAATAAATATTGAATAAATTTTGGAATAGTTTGCAATAAATGTTAATTGAGTAAAACCAGTGTTATGTAAGTAGTTATAATATTTGGGGTGTAAATAATGAACCTTTAAAAGTGTAATTAAGAGTTAATGACAATATTTATTGTACGTTACTTATTTTATTAGGTTGTCAAGTTAATTTGTAATCAATTTCAATTAATTCACTAAATTATGGCAGTTAATGTGAAATAAATGATAATTCCATTCATACCTGTAAGCAGTTATTACAAGTTGCATGTTGAAATGGTTGATTGAATTGGAATTTTAAATTTAATTTAAGATAATATATATATATATAGGTTTACAATAACGGAAATTTAGGAAATAAGGTTAGAACAAGTTGATAAGTAATAACCAAAATAAAGGAATAGTATCAACGTAAATAAAGTTGAAACAAATTGGATATAGAGAAATAAATGTAAGCATTTAATATGCTAATTAATGTTGGTTTGATGATAACGTTACTTGGTGATTAATTATAGAGTAACGGAAGTGTGAATGTAAAGTAATAAAAGGTTAGATTTATGTTAAGTAATAATTTGTGGATTTGGGGAATAAATTGAAATTTTGATAATTAAGAAATAAATACGAAAAAGTATGTAAAGTAAGTTATAGAATGTAGAGTAAGTTATAGAATGTAAAGTATTTGAAGACCGTAATTTATGTGTTCAATATATAGAAATACACATTTAAAAACATAATATTCCTTCAAATTTAAAATGCAAATAGGTGTATATTTAGGTAATGAAATAAAATTTGCATGGAAGACGAAATTGAGTATATCAATGGAATGAAATGCGAGACAAGTGTTAATTGTGGTATAGAGTAATAATAGACTCAATTTAAGGGTTGGAATTAAATCTAATCCGTTTAATTGGAAACTTATTAAAATAAATTGGATTCAATTTATAATAAAGGTGTTATTTTAAGAAACTGAAATAAATTCTATAATGGATGTATTAAGCTACTTTAAATTGAGATGGAATTGGGTTTAAAGAATTATAAATTTATAAGTAAATCAAGATAAGGAATTATTATTATAGTAAGAAATATATAATTACTGTTTGTATCCAATAGTGTATTAATATGTTTAAATTACTATTAGATAGGAAATAATCGGTGTACATCTCATTACATTCATTTAGTCCATTTTGAAACTTAATCAACTGAAATTATTGTAATTGAAAATTTCTAATTAATAGGAGAGAGAATACTAATTGTAAATTAATAGGTGTAAATAAAAGCACCATATGTTTTATGAAAATATAGGGAAAGTTTGATTTAATAAAGAGAAAATTTACACCAAATAAAATGAATGTTTCATTTGTAAATGTAGGTTTAATTTCATTAAAATAAAGAATAGAAATATTGATTTTAAAGAAAGAAATATATGTTTATTTGAACTGTGTTTTAGCTTACAAACTGATTTCAAGAATAGAAAAATAATCTATTTATTACTCTTGTGTATAAACAATAAATTTATAAACGTGTTTAACTAAACAATTGTTCTATTTTTTCATCCTCTGGTTGTCTGTTTTAAAATTTAACTTTATAAGTAACTGCAATTAATGTAATTCAAATATTTAAATTAAAAGGAAAGGAAACATTGATTGCAATTAATAGATTTAATAAAAGAAACACACGTTTTGTGTTAAACAAAAAGGGTGTTTTAATGGAAATAAAAGATCATTTTGAGAAAACAAAATTGAACATTTTCATTTTTAAGATAAGTATAAATATTTTATTATGCATAGATAAAAACCTAAATGCATACAAATTTGAATATTATTTGAGTTAATGAAGCTAATTTGGTTACGTTACAAAAATAATTAAATTTCAAAAGGTTGTGCGAGGTACATGGTCCCTTCATTTTTTTATTATTAATTATTGCATGAACGTTTTAAAATAGTTACCTTATTATTAATAGTTGATCCGTTTTTTTTCTTTTCTCCTTCTGTTTAATACCTGAGCCTAGACTCTTAGATTGTATTTATTTCTTGTCACCTCATTTTCACGTATACAAAATTTTACTTTCAGTTGCAAACTTTTCCATTCCTACGTACATTTCCTTATGCATTATTAATGCCTGAAGCTTTAAAAATAAAACGTGGCATTTATTTTTGTCCCTCCCCATTCATTTCGTAATTATAAATAATCTACATCTTATTTCTTCTTTTACATTTTGTTTCCCTCATATTCAAAAGCTCTTATTCTTGCAAGTCCAAAAGCATTCTTTTACAAAAATGATTCTTTTTCATTTTTCGTACACTTCCTGTCCTCATCTTAATTGTTCTTCAATCTTTTCCTGAAGCCTCATCTTGAGAAAACGTAAGTATTAAAATTTGTTTATTTATATTTTTTTTTAATGCTTACTAATTTTTATTTTAATAACACTTCTTGTAACATGAATACCTTTTGCATATAAACTTTGATTCACGCGCGATTTCTTCTATTGGATTCAAATTTATATTCCGGACAACATGAAATTGATTTAATTGAATTTGGAGACTGTTGAGTTGTGCGCTTCTGTTTGGATTTTTATGGGCTAAAATCAAAGATGAGTGTTTTAACCCACTCACAACTTCTAAGGTTTCTTATGTTTGTTAAATTGATTTAAGATATGAGTAGAAATTTATTTATGACTATTTGGCATGTTTTATTCTCCATCTCAGTTACATCGTACTTTTTAATTTAACTGTTAATTAATTTTATTATTGCATATAAATTTGACAGTTAAAATTTACTTATTTGCATATAAACTGCTAGTTAAATAGTTATCAAACTTATTATTGAATATAAATTGTTAGTTAATACCTGTTATTTATTACCTGTTATATTTTATATGCTCTATATTGATGTTTGTTTAAATTGGATGATGGTTTGTAATAAATGGATGATGATTGATATTTGAATGGATGGATGTTCATTTATATTAACTGCAAGTTGTTATGCATTTCATTTCATTCGGGATTGCGGTTTGAAATGATATACAACCGCATTTTATTATTAAATTGCGGATTGGAATGGTAAATATCCGTATCACTTGACCATAGGATTGAAAATTATATACAGGCACCGCGGTATATATATAAAATTATTTTTGAAAGGATTTTATGGTTTTGGATAGGATACGGTTTAATAAATATTAATTTTTGATCTTATATAAAATCTTATTTTATGTACATATATAGTTAAATTATTGAATTTAAGCTATGTATAAATTTGTTAAATAAAATAAATAAAATGAATAATGAAGTTTGATTATTTTATATTATATGGTTAAGTACATGTTAAGATATTGAGAATGTATAGAGTTTTAAATGATTTAAACTAATTAATATTGGGAGTTAAATGGAAAATTTTATTTGGAATCGAGCTTAATTAAGAATTTAACTTCATAAGTTGATGTAGAATTTATTAACTTGGAAATTTAAAAAAAAAAGTATGATATTTATAACTGAATTTTATTTCAAGATGAATTAAATAAATATTTCTAGTATAAATAAATTGAAGGAATTTTTTTATATAAAAGTAATTTGAGTTTTACTTAAATGATTGCTGGTTTATTATAGAAATATTTCAAACTAAATGGTAGGACTTTTAATTGTTGAATAGAAATTTCCAACCTTAGTTCTAATTGTTTAATATTCAAAGTTTGAAATATATTAAAACAGAAGTGGTTATTGAAACTTAAAGCGATTTTGAAATTTACGGATTTTGACTTAATTTTAAATGAAATAAATTGTAAGTCGTGGAAATTATTTTATTTTATAAAGAAATTTTAATTGCAAACTATTTTATTCTATATACCGTTTGAATATCCAAACCATCCAAGTTAGAAGTTATGGTTTTAAAGCTATGAATTTTCGAAGTATTAGGGTTTGAAAGTTAAAATTCAAATGTTTTATTTCCAATTATTATAAATTTTAAAGCAATATGATTTTGGAAAAGGAATATATTTGTAACAAAATGATATTATATTAATTGGGGGTTTATAAAAAAATATCAAATGAGTTTGTTCTGGAATGGAAAAGATATCGTATTTATAAGGGTTTGAAATAGATATTTTATTCTGGTTTTTGAAAGTAAAACTATTTTTAAACGACCGCGGTGTTATAATAATATTTGGTTGTTAAAGAGACCGGGATCGGAAGCTGTCATACTCTCCGCCAACTCCGAAAACCATTTTAACTACTGTGTACGCGGTGGAGATTCCAGAATGAAGTAGGTTGGTGGCGGCGCTTCCTGTAAGGTAAATAAGTGGACCCAACTCCCGTGAGTTGGCATAAGGTGGCTAAAACATAAGCGATTGATGGGTTAGTAAGGAAGCACCTTTGATCGGACACTTCCCTTCGATACTATACTCTGACTTTGGATTGATTCGGTGGCCACCTTCACTTTTGATTTTTTTGATTTGGGGGAGTTTGTTCGAGGTGGGTGGTAGCTGCGTGCTACGCGTTACCACCGACCCGGAAGAGTAATTGGTATATCTACCCTGGCATTGCCTAGTTGTGCCGTGTCACCTACCCTATCGCGCCTTGTACGAGTTTGGATTTCTTCCGTAGCCCGTGTGGTATCCTCTGGTGGCTTCCCAATCAGGAGGGACTATGATATTGGATGGACTACCGGGACTATTATTGTGTTAAGGGGGAGATTGGGTAACTCCTTAACGCTATTAAAAAGTAAGTTTATTTTACAATTAGACACTATTATAATAGCGAAATATACTACATAGTAAATAGTTTAACGGATCCTTAAGAGAAGTGGATCCCGAGCATCTTTTAAGTTACTGCACTCATATTTATCCCTCTTGATTTAACTTACATAAGATCTTTTAGTTCTGACTCGAGTGTTTTGTCTTTTAAATTCGCTCGGGTCAGTCCGAGCGTTTCAGGATTTGAAGATTTTATTCTGGAGGACGAAGACGAAGATTTGCAGTATTACTATCTACTATATTATTCGACTACACTATTAAATTCCGCTGCATTGGTATTTATTGGTATGTGAACTCTGATATTTATTGTATGAAGAAGAATCAAATGTTTTGTAAATAGTTTTATGAACCGTATATTTATTATTATATTTTATCCTTCCGCCGTGAGATTCTATTTAGTTTTTTTCTCTTCTCTGTTTTTCTTATTTACCCCATATCAATCCGCCCTTCTGTATGGTTTGAATTGGCACGTGTGTCGATTTAAAGATTCCGAAAAGGCGGGATGTTACAACGTGGTATCAGAGCTTTGTCTTAGCGATAAACCTTAGCTTGTAGGGTTTGACTTTTTATTAATAGGGTAGTAATACCCTATGGGAGTCGCTGAGAGTATGTATATATGAGAGAGCATATTTGTTAGTGTTATAAAAAGGTTTTAATATTGTGTTAATTTGTTACGTTTTGCATTTATAAATTCTGGTTAGTGCATGGGATGCTGTGACATGAATAGGGATTTCTGAACACTTAATAGGACAGACCGACATGATATTTGTTTTATATAGGTGAATGAAATAATTTTGCCTATTATATTTTCTATATATAAAAAAAAATTCAAATGATATCTATATTTGGCTGAAATAGATTGGTTGTTAGGTAATAAAGTGTATAAATAATAATAGAAATAAGATTGATAAATAAAATAAATGAAACTTTGAAATTTAGAACTTAAGTTCGAGGATTTGGAAATTTCTTTCGAATAAATTTTGGAATATAATAATATTGTTTATAAGTATTTTCTAACATAAATATTTCAATATAATTCGGAAGAATTGTTTTAAAGAAGATTTTGAAAAATAAGTTTTGTGCTTTCCTCCCTGTCGTTGAAAAATAATTTCGATGATGGCGGCCGCATCATCGACTTTCATTTTTGAGTTTCGAAGAGGAAGGTCACTATAGTAGTTTTACTACGGATACATTTTTGATAAAAAAATATATAAATTTTTTGAGTTGTTTTAAATATAAAGGGATATATATAGGTTGTAAGTATATATTTATCTATTATTTAAAATGATTTAAAATCAAACACGGTATTTGGTTCTTAAGTTTCAGTTAAGTAATAGTTCAATTAATGTAGTAAATTGAATTATGACTAATTAACAATTGAAACTTTTAATTAAAGTAAAAATTTAATATAATAGAAATGTAAGCATTAAATAAATGAATGGAATTAGAGGTAATTTGAAATTTGTAAAACAAAGATGTAATTATTGAACCATTAATAAACTAAAAGAATTGAGAAAAAAAACTTGTATAACTTTCGATTACATTCTTAAAGGCATATATATAACTTACCAAAAGATATAAAAGTTGAAAATGTTAATAAGAAAATGTAATAGATATTATACATGTAATTAACTTGAGGTGATATAAATAATTAATGGAATTCTTTAATAAATAAGAATTGATGTGTAGTTGTATAAACTTAAGTATAATTGAATGCTACTAATTAACTTCATGGAAAGTAGGTATTGTAAGTAAGCAATTATAAACTTAAGTGAATAGGTGAAGAATTCTGAATAAAATAAGAATAAAAGATGAATGTTGGAAAAGAGAAATTTTGACTATGAACTTAGGTTAATAAATTTACCTACTAAGAAGTTCAGTTAAATATGAATAAAATAAATAAATGAATAAAAAGAAAGAAAAAAAGAAAAAAAATCAAACAACAAATGTATGAAATGAAATAAATAATAAATAAATTTGATTTTTTGTTGGAATTGTTGTTGTTTAGTTGATGGTTGTTGGGCAAGAATACTTTAAAAATTGGATTTGGGTGAATGAATAATCTATTTAGTTTTATCTAAGACTGTTGAGTAAATGATGCGCTAGTAGTTTATTCTTCATTCCGTGCAATTTAAAAGTTTTGAACCCGAACAACTATTTGTTTGTTTGATTGAATGGTTGTTTTGTATTTGCTGTGTATGATGTTTCTTGAAATTGATGGTTGTTGTATTGATTTGTTATTAGTGATTGAAACCACTTAAATATTTCACTTTATATAAATTAATAACCCTTTGGATTTTATAAGTGAAATGCAGGTTATGGAAGCAATTGCTACTGCTTTTGGTTCCATAAAATAAATGTAAATTGCCCGACAATTAGGTACGTTTTTGGATTTCGGTTTATAGCGCTATTTTATATATTTTCCCGTGTTGGGATATAATATTTTGGGTATTATATGTGATATTTTGTTATATTCAATATTTTATTTTCTCCCGATCCTCTCCGTACAAAAGAGACTCTGACAAAATTTTCCGTAAATTTTGGAATTAGAAAAATTTGAAAATGTTTTACAAACTTTAATAATTTATGTATAAAAGATTTAAATGGGTATAAATTGGTATATTTTATTTTAAATTATTTTATTTTGTAAACTTATTTGTTTATAAATTTAATACTTAAGAAAGATATATTGATCTCTCATTTCTTCTTTTCCCTTCTTTTCCTTTTCGGGGACGAAAAGTTTTGAGTGGGGGAGATCGTAACGACCAGTAAATTTCGTTAATTAAATTAGTCATATTTGTAAGATTTTGGAATTAAATTATAAAGAAATATAATTGTTCTAATTGGTAACGAAGAAAATGTTAATAATTAACCTATGAAATATTTCATTGGTTGTAATAGACTTAATTATAAAAATTGAATTTAATAAATCCTATTTATTTGGAACCTTGTTTATTGATATGCATAAGTATAATAAATGAGTTATTACTAGAGATTGAAATTTTAAATAGAATTCTAATAAATGAATAGTGGAAAGGATTATACAGGTGTATAATTTAATACGAGAAAGGAAAGTATTTAATTGATTTTGTAATAAAAAAACATTGTAACGGTAATTGGAATAAATTAAGGAATATGTTAGTATAAGTTAATTATTAAAAACTTGAAAGGAAATCCAACCAATTCAAGTTAAAAGTTACACTTGGTTATAAATATAATATAAGAGAACTAATAAATATTGAATAAATTTTGGAATAGTTTGTAATAAATGTTAATTGAGTAAAACCAGTGTTATGTAAGTAGTTACAATATTTGGGGTGTAAATAATGAACCTCTAAAAGTGTAATTAAGAGTTAATGACAATATTTATTGTACGTTGCTTATTTTATTAGGTTGTCAAGTTAATTTGTAATCAATTTTAATTAATACACTAATACCTGAGCATAGACTCTTAGATTGTTTTTATTTCTTGCCACCTCATTTTCACGTATACAAAATTTTACTTTCGTTTGCAAACTTTTCTATTCCTACATACATTTCCTTATGCATTATTAATGCTTGAAGCTTTAAAAATAAAACGTGACATTTACTTTTGTCCCTCCCCATTCATTTCCTAATTACAAATAATCTACATCTTATTTCTTCTTTTATATTTTGTTTCTCCTAACACCTCATATTCAAAAGCTCTTATTCTTGCAAATCCAAAAGCATTCTTTTACAAAAATGATTCTTTTTCATTTTTCGTACACTTCCTGTCCTCATCTTAGTTGTTCTTCAGTCTTTTCCTGAAGCCTCATCTTGAGAAAACGTAAGTATTAAAATTTGTTTATTTATATATATTTTTTAATGCGTACTAATTTTTATTTTAATAACACTTCTTGTAACATGAATACCTTTTGCATATGAACTTTGATTCACGCGCGATTTCTTCTGTTGGATTCAAATTTATATTCCGTACAACATGAAATTGATTTAGTTGAATTTGGAGATTATTGAGTTTTGCGCTTCTGTTTGGATTTTTATGGGCTAAAATCAAAGATGAGTATTTTAACCCACTCACAACTTCTAAGGTTTCTTATGTTTGTTAAATCGATTTAAGATATGAGTAGAAATTTATTTATGACTGTTTGGCATTTTTTATTCATCATCTCAGTTACATCGCATTTTTTAATTTAACTGTTAATTAATTTTATCATTGCATATAAATTTGACAGTTAAAATTTATTTTTTTGCATATAAACTGCTAGTTAAACAGTTATTAAATTTACTATTGAATATAAACTGTTAGTTAATACCTGTTATTTATTACCTGTTATATTTTATATGCTATATATTGATGTTTGTTTAAATTGGATGATGGTTTGTAATAAATGGTTGATGATTGATATTTGGATGAATGGATGTTTATTTATATTAAATGCAAGTTGTTATACATTTCATTTCATTCGGGATTGCGGTTTGAAATGATATACAACCGCATTTTACTATTAAATTGCGGATTGAAATGATAAATATCCGTATCACTTGACCATAGGATAGAAAATTATATACAGGCACCGCAGTATATATACAAAATTATTTTTGAAAGGATTTTATAGTTTTGGATAGGATACGGTTTAATAAATATTAATTTTTTATCTTATATAAAATCTTATTTTATGTACATATATAGTTAAATTATTGAATTTAAGCTGTATATAAATTTGTTAAATAAAATAAATAAGACGAATAATGGAGTTTGATTATTTTATATTATATGGTTAAGTACATGTTAAGATATTGAGAATATATAGAGTTTTAAATGATTTAACCAATTAATATTGGGAGTTAAATGGAAAATTTTATTTGGAATCGAGCTTAATTAAGAATTTAACTTCATAAGTTGATTAGAATTTGTTAACTTGGAAATTTAAAAAAAAAAGGTATAATATTTATAACTGAATTTTATTTCAAGATGAATTAAATGAATATTTCTAGTATAAATAAATTGAAGGAATTTTTTTAGATAAAAGTAATTTGAGTTTTACTTAAATGATTACCGGTTTATTATGCAAATATTTCAAACTAAATAATAGGACTTTAAATTGTTGAATAGAAATTTCTAACCTTAGTTCCAATTGTTTAATATTCAAAGTTTGAAATATATTGAAACTGAAGTGGTTATTGAAACTTAAAGCGATTTTGAAATTTACGGATTTTGACTTAATTTTAAATGAAATAAATTGTAAGTCGTGGAAATTATTTTATTTTATAAAGAAATTTTAATTGCAAACTATTTTATTATATATACCGTTTCAATATCCAAACCATCCAAGTTAGAAGTTATGGTTTTAAAGCTATGAATTTTCGAAGTATTATGGTTTGAAACTTATAATTCAAATGTTTGGTTTCCAATTATTATAAATTTTAAAGCAATATGATTTTGGAAAAGAAATATATTTGAAACAAAATGATATTATATTAATTTGGGTTTATAAAAAAATATCAAATGAGTTTGTTCTGGAATGGAAAGGATATCGTATTTATACGGTTTTGAAAATAGATATTTTATTCTGGTGTTGAAAGTAAAACTATTTTTAAATGACCGCGGTGTTATAATAACGTTTGGTTGTTAAAGAGACTGGGATCGGAAGTTGTCATACTCTCTGCCAACTCCGAAAACCACTTTAACTACCGTGTGCGTGGTGGAGATTCCAGAATGAAGTAGGTTGGTGGCGGCGTTTCCTGTAAGGTAAATACGTGGACCCAACTCCCGTGAGTTGGCATGAGGTGGCTAAAATAGGAGCGATTGACGGGTTAATAAGGTAGCACCTTTGATCGGACACTTCCCTTCGATACTATACTCTGACTTTGGATTGATTTGGTGGCTACCTTCACTTTTGATTTCTTTGATTTGGGGGAGTTTGTTCGAGGTGGACGGTAGCTGCGCGCTATGTGTTGCCACCGACCCGGAAGCGTAATTGGTATATCTACCCTGGCATTGCCTAGTTGTGCCGTGTCACCTACCCTATCGCGCCTTCTACAAGTTTGGATTTCTCCCGTTGCCCGTGTGGTATCCTCTGGTGGCTTCTCGATCAGGAGGGACTATGAAATTGGATGGACTACTGGGACTATTATTGTGTTAAGGGGGAGATTAGGTAACTCCTTAACGCTATTTAAAAGTAAGTATTTAACAGTTAGACACTATTATAATAGCGAAATATACGACATAGTAAATAGTTTAATGGATCGTTAAGAGATGTGAATCCCGAGCATATTTTAAGTTACTGCATTCATATTTGTCCCTGTTGATTTAACTTACATAAGATCTTTTAGTTCTGACTCGAGTGTTTTGTCTTTTCAATTCGCTCGGGTCAGTCCGAGCGTTTCAGGATTTGAAGATTTTATTCTGGAGGACGAAGACGAAGATTTGTAGTATTAGTATCTACTATATTATTCCACTACACTATTTAGTTCCGCTTCATTGGTATTTATTGGTATGTGAACTCTGATATTTATTGTATGAAGAAGAATCAAATGTTTTGTAAACAGTTTTGTGAACTGTATATTTATTATTATATTTTATCCTTCCGCTGTGAGATTCTATTTAGTTTTTTTCTCTTCTCTATTTTTCTTATTTATCCCATATCAATCCGCCCTTCCGTATGGTTTGAATTGGCACATGTGTCGATTTAAAGCTTACGAAAAGGCGGGATGTTACAAAACCAGTGTGAGTAAACCCATAAAATTTGAAATACTTAGTCATACAACTTAATAGAAAACCCGAGACAACTCATACCTCACTACGAGTTCTTAACTTGTTATAGTCAACCTCTTATTTCACAAATCAAAATTTAAGTACCCTAACTTAGTTTAATTGGTCCAGTTATATAATTATTTCAGTCCAACCTATTTGATTCTAAACTCGGATCTATAGAGAATTATTGTAGATTACAAATCGAAGTGGTTTCGGGTATTTGCAGATACCCGACCCCGGTCTCATCGAATCCAATGTCATTCTTAATCCAAGTTGTTTAAGTAAGCAATTTAATTAATTTCAGAATAACATATGCATATACATATATATCACACATATCTAATTAAATAAAGGATTCACATTTATTAACAGATCAATCCATCCTTTTCATATCACAACACATCTCAGATTACATATCAGAGACATCAACAAACGAAGGCATTTAATTTAGCTTTATCATTCATAAGCAAGATTAATAATCACACAATTTCTAATTAATTTAGTTTATTCTCCAAATAAATAAATTACTTTAATTACTTTTATTCCCTGCTTACTTAACATTAATTACAACCCATTTATTATTATTTTAATTAATAAATAAAATTAATTAATCAACCCTTAACTATTTACATTAAGTAAATATTACGTTAATTAATTAACCCTTAATTAATAACCCTTTAATTAATTAATCACCCATAATTAATTTATTATCCTTTAATTAGTTAAATCATTTAACCTTTAATAATTAATAAACCTTAAATTAATTTCATTAAGTAATTATTCCTTAATTAATTACATTAATAAATCACCCCTTAATTAATCACATTAATTAATCAATCTTTAATCATAAATTAATTAACCATTATTAATCCTATTAAGAAATCATTCTTACATTAATTAATTATCCTTTAATTAATCACATCAAGTAATTAACTTTAAGTAATTATTCTTTAATTACTTACAGTAAGAAATTAAGTTAATTTTCAAGTTAAAATAAATTATTCAACTTTATCCATCCAAACCTTTAAATCAACATCAAATTATTTAAAAGAAATTTATTTAATAAGATAGTTCAAAACTTGTTAATTTAAAATTAAAAAAACTTGATTTATTGAAAATTTAAAACTGTTCAACTTGAACCCAAGACATTCTCGAGTTAAACCCGAGCCTAATGCTGATTTACCGAGTAAACCCCCGAGCCATCTCTAATTTCTTTTTAACCTTGTTTTGCCTTTAAACTTTAAAATTGTGGAAAACACACGTGAGAAAACCCGAATACATTCTCAAGCCAATGCCACCTTTCCATGAGATCAACTTCGAGTCCAATTTCATCTTCCTAAACTCAAAACGCTCAGCAAAACAACAGATACATGCAGACACGCGTGCACGTATGATTGCCATCGTTTCGACCATCCATATCATCGCCAACAAGTCACCATCGACCTTCTATACCCAAACGACTACCCAGGTCATCGAATTCGACTGGTAAACGAAATCTAGCGGTTCGATCACCTAGGCACTCAAACCCAATTGACTAAAACACCTTGCCGACAGCGGTACTGACCATCAGAAGCTATGCAGACCCAAGCATCGATTTTCACTATACCAGTCACTTTCGATGCACCCATGTTGTTGCAATTGCTTCGAGAACGTTGATGACAAAAACTGCTCACAAAACCTCAAATCATCGTTGCACACCCACCTCGGTGGTCGATAAACCCTCCGACCAATTTTCCTTGGATCCTCTGACTTCCAGCTACCTTCAGCCTTAAGCCCGACGAACATCACCTTGCCGATCGTCATAATTTGACGAAAAACCAAAAATTGATCATCTCAAAATATCTCGACGTATATAAACTTAAAAATGATGAAAACATTTTCTAAAATTATCATTTTCTAATATAAACTCAATTACGAAATCCAAACACGAATTTATGATCATCAAATTTTGACTTATACTTGATTTCAATTGTAATTTATCATTTTTGAAATAGTTACATAATAAATATTCTTGAAATTATTTTTAAAATTGATCTTACATGGTTACAATTCTTTTTCATTCAGAGATCATAACCTAAAACAGATTGTATAAAGAGATGTGAATTTTTTTCTTTAGTGTTCTTGAGCCTGTATAGAGATATATGAATATACATATACACAGTCATTCACAATCATACACACATTTGTATATAGACAAGCATGCATTTTTAACATCTATACAAACATCTTTCACAACAAACTTCATGTATCAATCTCAAATATCAAGATGTATAAACAAATCTAAGCATTTGAAAGATAGTTTACTCACAGTCAAATTTTGAAACAGAGGAGAGCCTAGAATTGTTTTTAAACTCTGGAAATTTATATTTATCTGAACTTGTTTATGATGTTGATCAGGAATTGGTCGAAATGATCTGTAGTTGATGTTTTTGATTTGAATCTTGCTTGTATACTGAGTTGAGCTTTGGTTTGCTTGAAACAAGCTCAGGTTGTTGTTGTTTAATTTGATTTTGTTTTCTGGTTTCCCTTTTAAATTTTTTTCTTTGCTGGTTTGTAATTTAGTTACCAGGTTTCATTTTATATAGTTTTGGTTTTTTTTTGATTAGATCAAAGAAAAATGAGAAAGAAGGAGGAGAGTGATATATATAAACTTGTTTTCACTTTATTCATATATTTTTTTAAAAATAAAATCAAAAGAATTGATGACACTTATTAATACATGTTGTATATTAGCTAACTCCCATTTTTTGCGTGATATTATAATCTTACACCTGTATTCACAATTTATACTATGCTTACACATATTTATTAAGATGATAAGATGATTAAACTTGTTAATTGTATGTTATCTAAGCTTACATTTGTAAATTGCATGAAAATATGTTTATATATATTATAATATCAATTTAGTATTACATTTATGAATGTCTTATGTTTTAAATTCTCATACATATACAAATTCCATTTATCTCATGTTAATTTTAAAAGAAAATGTTTCAAACTTTTTATTAAGTCCTATTTTAAAACTTAAGCTATTATTTCCTTTTGAATTAATATATATTTATCTTAAGTGTTTTGAAAATGCCCAATTTAATTTTAAATAACTTTTGAAAAATTATTATGCTGAATATGCACACACACACACACACTTATAATTTTCAATATTATAATGTTTACATATATCTATTCCATTTACCGTAAGATTTATAATTTCTAGATATTTATAATTCAATGTTCATTATAGTTTCAGATCTATTTATATATATTCAGATATTTTAATTATCAAAATTATTTGTTCAACTTATAAATCAGTATTTCTGCTAATTCAATCCAGTTAATTATCAATTAATAGATGTCCAAAAATCCGAGTTATCATAATTTTATAAACCAGGAGTTTTTTTGTTACAAAAGAGAAGAAAAAAGGTATAACAGTGTATTTAAAAAGAAGGAATCCACTTTTATAAATTTAGACGACGATGTTCAAATGAGATGAGTTATTGTAAATGAGAGAAAATGTAACCATGTACTTATAAAAAGAAGGCATTTAATAAAATAAACGTTAAATTTTGAAAAGAAAAGGCAAAAGTGTATTATGGATGGATTACATTTCTTACAGAAAATATAAGGTATGTTATTTCTTTGTTAGTAAAGAATAAGGGTCTATTTGATTTTTTAAACATAAAAACATTAATACCAATCAATTAGTGTAATTTATTACTCAATTTAAAGGTAAAGAATTAGGTAACTAATTAATACACAACATATATACATGTTTGTGGACATATGTTATTTATCTGATTACAACATCTATGGATATGGGAAAAAATGTTGTTATAACAATTCACATGTTATTTAATGAATTCAGATTTGAATATACAGAATTTTACATAACAATTCACATGTTAGTCATCCAACTATTTCAAACGTGAATATGTATAATACTGGCATAAGAATTTCTAGTTATTTATTAATTTATTTTAGACATAAACATGGAGAAATATTGACATGTTAATTTACTTATTTGGGATGTAAATGTGGAAAGATATTGATATGTTTTTCATTTATTCATTTCAAATGTAAACATGTAAATTAAATGGGATGCTGAAAACTGAAATGAAACATGCGAATGAAGAGAGACGCATGGAAATTTAATATGAAATAAAATGTCACAAATCAGAAATTAATCGAGGAGAAGAAAATATTATTTATAGTTTGTATATTATTGAAGGTGTAATTAATTAAATTAAATATAAGATAAGGTGCTGATAAGATGCATTGTACGATTTGATGCAGCAATGAATCAGTAGAAGTTTCTAGAGATCCTAATCTACGGTTGAAAGCACACCTAAAACACTATAAATATGACCTACACTAACCTAGGTTTTCACTCTAAAATCAAATCCTAGCCTTCATTTCTCTCTCCCAAATATTTTCCTACATTCTTCATTTATCAAATAAAATTATATTATATATATATATATATATATATATGCATTCAAATAAAAGATGGAGATTGTACAAATTAGAGACGATTCCTAGAGAAATTTGATTGCTGTAAAAAAAAGGATTACAGCTTTTGTCTCATGTGAGTGATTGCAATTATTTTAAATTTCTTTAAGTAATTTAAAATAATTGAATTTTCAACAGTTGTAGTTTTACTACGTGTAACGACCCTGATTTTTCAGCCCAATTTAAATGTTAAATTCATCGTTTTATTATATAAAATTTTGAAATTTATAAACGATCTCAATTCACGTCCAAACTTTATTTATGACATACGTCTAGTTAGATATGAACATAGTAAAAGTTTCATCGCAAATTATTACAGTAAACTTCGTTCGCGTTTTACTGTATATCAGTCCATATAAAGCTGCATAAAATTTATCTTTCAAATCCAAATATTTTTACATAGTTAGGTTGTAAAAATTATTCTGATCAAGATTATGTAATTCGTTTCGTCAAAAACTGAAATCGCCTGTCCCGTTTAAATTGTTTTGCAAAATGTACAATTTAAGCAGCGTAAATTCGAATTTTTATAAAACCGTCGTATCACAATAATCTGTGTACCGTTGGAAGTGCATCGTCGCACTGATCATAACGGTATATTTATTTCCGCGAATCGGAGTCCGACATAATCCGTCACGTTTATTTAACAGTTTCGAACGGACCGGTTAAACAAATTTCAGTCCAATTTCTTTAGCCATTTACAAAAGAAATTTGAAAATAAATCTCAGCCGAGACATTTAAGACGGTAGTCGGGAATAGTAGCTAGGGGGTTACTTTGGGAATGAACCTGACGTTTGAAGATTCAAGAGTTTTATTTACTGTGCCAAAGCTTAAAGGTTAAAAAGATTTCTGTACTTCACCAATTCACATTTCACTGCTCATCCGTAGCTTCAGGTACTTCTTTTCTTCTCCCTCATATTTTCTTTCTTCTTCAACGAAACAAAAAAAAAGAATGAAGGCCGAAACTCCAGACCCATGCATGCAGTTTTTATTTACAGTAGCCAGCATGCACTTTTCCCTTCCAGGACTCCAGACCCATGTGCACACCACACGTCCCCATTGCTTCTTCCTTGTTCTTTCCTTCTGCAAAAACAAAAAACAAAAATAAATGTGTGTGCGTTGTGTACAGTGCTATGTACATATATGAGAAGTGTGCTGTGGAGTTGTGTGCATAGATGAGGAAGGTGTTGCATGTAGGGGGAGGCCACGGCTAAAAAAGAAAAAAAAATGAAAAAGGGGAGTTGCGTGTGATGTGTATACAAAGGGGGGTCATGTGCATGGGCTTCAGAGGGATAGTGTTAAGCTTTCTAATGCAAGAAGAAATGCATGCAGAGGGGTGTGCGTGCATATCACTCTAAGAGTGTGCGTGTGTAGTGTATTTAAAAAAAGTTGCGTGTGTGTGTTGATGGTGTTTGTGGTTGTGCATGTGTGTATGTGTTTCGAGTAATATGTGTTGAGTGAGTAAATGTTGTGTTCGTGTGTTTGTTATTAAAAAAAAGAAAAAGAAAAGAAGAGCAAAGGAACGTGCGTGTACAGCATGTTGAAAGGGGAGGGGAGCAACATGTTGAAGGAGAGGGTGCGTAGATATGCAGGCTTGGTGGAAAAATGGGAAAATATGTTTGTGCTTGCGTGTTTTATTGCATGCGTGAGTTGTAAAGGTGGAGTGTTATATATTAAAAAAGAAAAAAAAGAAAGAAAAAATGAAACTGAGATTTTTCAATTAGTTTTTAAATATTGCAGTATAGTATTACTCCAATATCTATTTTGGTTGCCAAATTTGTAACCGACTTTTCTTTGCTTGTTGTGTGCAGAAGCAACCGTTTGAGTTTCTTTTGCGGCAGCACCTATCTTCAGCTTTTGCTTTTTCTCAGTCGTCGATAAGCGCATTTATATAAATTTATAAATTATATACAAATGTTCATTGTATTAATATCGTTTTCTTTTATCGATATTATAGTGTGCGTTGTTCGCATTATACCAACTCTATTCGTGCTTATTCTTGCTTTGGGTCCATTTCTTTATCCACGAAAGGTGAAATAAATTTTCACGACATATATTCTTTTGCTAGTTTGGTTGATAACTGATTGCTATGGGATAATTAAATTGAATGTTTATTGCTATTCTTAAGTGATAAAACATGCAAGTTGAAAGTGATATAGAATATTTAACAATATTAAGTGAATTATTTATGTTGAATGTTGATTTACTTGACCCCTTATATGTTGAATATGGACTAGTTAAATATGAACTTTTTAATTGTTAAGATTAATTGACACGTATAATTTGATAAATTTCACTTTGAACCTTTGAACGTACATCTGATTTATTTGTTGTGGTATTGAAATTGAATTGAACGACAAGTGAAAAACCGAAATGTAATAATCTTTAATCTACATGAAATGATAGCGTAGATTCTAGGAATAATTATATTAATTTGCATAAATAACAAACGTAAATTAATACGATTATTTCGAGATTATTTTAATAAAATTGTTAAATTGTTGTGAATGGATGCTATTGCTTGTTTATTTACTTTGACACCATCCCAGCTATCACACTGCAAGTTCCCTTTGTATGTTTTGATTGTGAATTGAAATGGAATCGGGTCGAAATGATAAATACCCAAATAACTTTGACTTAGGATAGAAAATTAAATTAAAACCGATTGGTTAATGTTTTGATTTAAATAAAATAAAGTTTTATTTGACTAATAACAAAGTTTTGAATAAAATTTGGAATTCAAATTCGAATGAATGTAAATGTGAATATTTAAATTTGAAACAAATACGAACGTCGTAATTGACAAAAGAATATTGTTTAAAAGTTAATTATGTAATAATTAAATTTAGAATTAATTGATAATTAAATTTAAAAATATTAATAATTAAGTTTGAAATTAGTAATAATTAATTTGGTATTATTAATAATCAAGTCTTGAAATTTATTAATAATTAAGTTTGGAACGAAGTTTGAAATTATTAAAATTAAGTTTTGAATTTTTGATAATTAAGTTTTAGAAATATTAATAATGAAGTTTTGAAATAAATAATAATTAAGTTTTAAAGTTATTAATAATGAAGTTTGAAATTATTAATGAAGAAATTTTGAAATGATTAATAATTAGGTTTTTATAATTTATTAATAATTAAGTTTGGATTTATTGATGAATGAGTTCGAAATGTAATAATTAAGATTTAAAATTTGTGATAAATTGATGAGATGGAATTATTTATTAATTAAATTGAATTGAATATTCTTTACTAAATGAAATTGGACTTTTGAATAAGTGAAACTAAATTTCTTTAATTCAGTTTTTAAATTTGTAACTAAGTAAATAATAAGTGAAATGAATTTCTTTAACAAGAAATAAAATGCGTTTATCGAAACAAATGAAAGACTTAAAATTTAAAGAATTGGATTCGACAAATTTAATCTAAATTAAATTTGTAAGCTTGGTATAATAAGTTGAACTTAAGAAAGTAATATAAGGAATTGGAAATTTAATTGAAATTGTTTGTAACGCCCCACCTTTATACCCACGCTAGCCAAGAACACTACGGTGTAGTGCTGTCGACTAGCGCGGAGAATAAGGCTGTTGAGGAGCGACCATCCGTGTAATTGCGTTGTGCGAGCACCGATATGCCAGATAGTAAAAGAAATCCGACATGCCGATGCAAACTCAAAGCTACTACACAGTGGCTATAATAGTCTAGGACAAAAATATAAAATAATAACACAGATAGTATAATTGCGGAACACAGATGAAACAGAAAGTCTCATATATATATATATATATATATATATATATATATATAATAACTGATGTCAGTTACAATACATTTACACGGTACATGTGATAAAACTACAACAGTCGACTCAGGAAGTTACATATACAAGTACATTAACGTATATAATATACATGAATACATATCTTCCAATACAATTACACTGACTACTAAAAACGACGACGACAACTCCAAAAGATATGAAAGGACTTCATAGCTCAAGCAGCATCCCAAAGCAGAATATCTACAACCTAAAATAACTCGGGTCTGACCCGAGTATTAAATTCAAAGAAAATAATACCCGGGTCAGCCTAATTCAAACTCAGTTATTAGTGCATGAAAGAAATAATAATTAAATAAAAATTAGACGACAGTCAAAATAAATTTACCTATCCGATTCTTAAATAAAGAAATCGGATAACGATAAATATAACGCGAACCAATTCAAACATTTGGAACATCAATTAAAAGGTCAACACGAGTAGGGCTGCAGTATACGCACGCGTGTACTGCCTCGCCACTACAACATATGGAATACGAAAAAGATCCATAAATCAAAAGCAAAAGAAATAACAATAAAACCAATACCGTGTGGCTGCAGTTCACGCTTGCGTGCACTGCCTTGCCACTACAGTGATGATGTACCCAATGAATACCGTGTGGCTACAGTTCACGCTTGCGTGCACTGCCTTGCCACTACAGTATATGATGCCATCGCAACACCAATTATTAACAATAATCGAAACTGCAGAGGTCAGGTCACAACCATCATGACTCAACACAATACAGCATGGTAAAGACCAAACCATAATAAACAAATTTGCAAACTGTCTCAATTAGACGAGACAGCTACAGGAATGGACAAAGCCATAAATATTCAGATAGACAAAGAAGTCACAAAGGCATTTGAACTCCGATATTATTAATGCACCATGAAGCTGACAAATCTGAAATGCATCAAGACTTCAAAATGCACAAGTACCAAACTTCGAGTACAAAAGACTCGAAGCATAAAGCATGATTCAAGCATGAATACTGCAATGCACCAGAGAATATGCAACTCTGAAATCGAAGCACAATCCAGTGCAATGCAAAATGAACACAGGGATACATGGATGCAGCAAAGTCAAGTCAAGCCGTGGGTTATCAACCAAATGATACAAATGCATCAGCAAACACTAAATGAAATTGGACAGTAAAAACAAGGCGCATGAACAAAGCATGCAATAGCTGAGACAAGCAGGTGTACCCAAGATATGGCAACACAATAACATGCACAAAGATCACTTCAACATGAATACAAGTGCAGAACAGAACGGTGAACTTCATGATGACTTGTATACAGTGACCAGTGAATTATACAATATGCACACAAAAGCAATGGTCAATGCACCAAGTACAGGTAACATCATGGTACAAATACATGGAACAATACCAAAGTATGGAGTGTGCAAGTGCAGATGACACAGTTTCAATATGAAATGCATCAGATAGCAAATGATAGTAGCAGTTTCAAATCACAAAGCATGCAACATAAGACAGTGCACACAAATGCACAAAGACTCAAAAATACAACAGAGTAATCGGAGGTAAAAAATCAATACAGTGTGCACATGAATGCAACATTGAAACTGCTACACCAAGCGCACAAAACAGTGGCACACTTACAAAATAGAAGGAGGGTGAGGGCACCAGAGGTATGGCACCACAACACATAAATACAAGTTCAACTTCACAACCAATGGGCAGTAACAATAAAGCAGTGAGACAGTAAATGACCCCAATTAAATCAAAGATCCAAAGTCCATCAAGCAATACAAAACTGTCAAGAGAAACCAGTAAACAACAAAAGGGGCCAGGTACAACATGCATCATTCGAAGCCGCAGCAGTACACATATGGCCAAGGCAAGGAAAAAATCAAATAGAAGGACAAGTCTAGCCTGAAGCTCAATCAAGTCAAGCTACAGGGATGAACACAACATGTCAGAGTTGAGTGATGACCACGAAAACGAACAGCTCGAAACGATAAAGCCAGAAATAATATGCAGTTCGAAATCAAAACAATGCCGAAATCAAAATAGTTCAAGCAATGACCTAAGTCAATACTCAAAGTAAATACATAGTCGAATGGCCGACAAATCAACGGACGAATTCAACAATCAAATACGAACGAAAATCATCGAATTCGAACACTAATAAACTCGAGATAGGAATTAGATGTGAGTGAAACACTCACCTTTTCGAGTCGTAGATTCATAGCCGAGCACGAGAATTGGATCGAGCAAGGCTACAGGCGAACACCCCAATTTGGAACAAAGCCCTAATTTTAAAGAAAGGGGGGCGACGAAAACGAGCAGCCACCATAATTTTCTTTCATTAAGTTTTAGGTCATGAACCAGAATGAATAAAGGGGGAAAAAGAAATAGGTTATAAACTTATGTGAATTATCACGGCCCAATAAAGAAAATGGACCACTGTTTAATTTTCAAGGCCCGTCAATCTTTTTAACACTTTATAAAAGAATTTTAATTCAATTTAAAAAAACTTCAATTGGTAATTTGCAACAATATTAATCGTTTAAATGTCGATTATTAATTGATGCGAAATACCGGGTTGTTACAGACTCCCCTCCTTAAAGAAAATGCGTCCTCGCAATCATAAAGAATAAATGGACAAAAGGTAACAACCATAAGAGCATATCATCACGAGATGAAGAAATTCAAAATAGGAAGTTCACCATAAAGAGCATGAAGGAGCAAGCCTGAACGTGTTTGCTCAAAGTCAAATCTGGTGAAACTTCAATCTCTTCAATAATACCGGGCTCAAGAATAAAATCGGAATCCCTAAGGCATTTCCGTAGAAGGAAGACGCTTGAGAAAACGTCATAAATAACAGAAAATTGAGCCGGTTATAAGAGGCGATAAGCCAAGAAACTAATATGTTCAGTGATAGGAAATGGCCCAGTATATCGAGGCGCTAACTTTCCCGACCGACTGAAACGCACAACACCTTTCATAGGTGAGACACGAATAATTTGGAACAACAACGTAGTACAATAACGATACGCCAAATGAATCAAAGCTTCATTAATTCGGAACGCCGACGTAGTACAAAAACGGTGCGTCCAATGAACCGATCAACATAAAAGAACATCAGACGTAAGTCCATAAAAGGAATGAGACGAAGCTCAATAAAATGAAATACATCAAAACGTCTGATGAACTTGGTAAAAAGGTGATTCCATTCGGACATCATCAAAGAAACAACCACTTGTTGCCTACGACAAGTGCATCGGTAACAAGATTTTCCCTTCCGGGAGTGTAAAGAATAACAAGATCATAAGATATAAGGAACTCGAGTCAACGTGGTTGACGTAAATTAAGTTCCTTAAGAGAAAATAAATATTCCCAAGATTCAAGATCTTCACCCAAAAATAATGATGCCAAATTTTCAAGAGCGTAATCAATAGCCACGAGCACTAGATCATGAGTGGCATATCTAGTCTCAATAGGCATTAATGATTAAGAAACACAAGAGACAGAACGTTCTCTTATGCAAGAGAATGGCATGCAAACCAATACGATTAGCATTGGTACAAACGATAAAGTTTTGGTTCCCCTCGAAAATTGCAAGAGTAGAAGTATCGGAAAAGAGTTGTTTTAAATAATATTCCTCCCCGAAAAGCTAAATCTTTCGAAATTTACAATTTACCTTATGTAATTATCTTTTCAGGCAAATTTACATTTTAAAATTCAATTTACTGTGTCTGATTGTCTCATCAAAGCATCTAGGAGATTCCTATCGATAACTTGATCAAGCGCATCGACCAGAATTCTTAAAGCACTCAATGGATAATACAATCACAAAATATTCAATTAACAAGTCCGGAATTAACCGAAATAGCAAACGCACATGTCCCATAACCACGAGTTTTACTAAATCGTTTAATTCACTTCATCATTTCCTTGAAGGTGTAAGAATTGTGTATTTTAAAATAACATTTCACATTCTCAAACGGACAAGTACGGAATTAAGCGAATCAGTAAAAGAAAGGGGTCATAGTCGTCGATTTTGCTGAAACGTTTAAATCGCTTCCTCATTCTTTTGAAAGCGTAAACTGTAAAAATTTTGAAAACGATTTTTATTTTGAAACAATTTTTAAAACACGTGATTAAAAACAGCAACATCAGTAGCAACTTCGATAAGTGGATTTTCATTCATAAAAAAATTGTCACAAGAATCTTCTCAAAGATAGAAAGGGATATCATACCCTAAACTTGTATTCATAACAAGTCAATGACACACGAATTCACTAATACACAAAAATGATAAAACTTATCAATAGAAACCACGAAAATTGGTGAAGCACAAATTCCGAAAGACTACACAAGAAATCCAGAAATCACAAGATGAGAGTATGAAAACTCGAACGGGAGTATGAAAACTCGAACGGGAGTATGAAAACTCGAACGGGAGTATGAAAACTCGAATGGGAGTACGAAAACTCGAATGAGATTACGAAAAATCGAATGGGAGTATGAAAACTCGAATGAGAGTATGAAAAATCGAATGGGAGTATGAAAACTCACCTACACGTGAGCATGAAAGTTCACCAACACGTGTAACGCAAAGCAAGAGCGGGAGCATGAAAACTCACCTACACGTGAGCATGAAGACTCACCTTCACATGTAACGCAAAGCGAGAACGAGAGCATGAAAACTCACCTACACATGAGCATGAAAACTCACCAACACGTGTAACACAAAGCGAGAACGGGAGCATGAAAACTCACCTACACGCGAGCATGAAAACTCATCAGCACATGTAACGCAAAGCGAGAACGGGAGCATGAAAACTCACCTACACGTGAGCATGAAAACTCATCAACACGTATAACGCAAAGCGAGAGCGGGAGCATGAAAACTCACCTACACGTGAGCATGAAAACTCACCAACACGTGTAACGCAAAGCGAGAACGGGAGCATGAAAACTCACCTACACGTGAGCATGAAAACTCACCAACACGTGTAACACATGTTCCATCTAAGTTATGTTTTATATTCGTCCTAAACCCCAGGCTTTGATACCAAGCTGTAAAGCCCCACCTTCATACCCACGCTAGCCAAGAACACTACGGTGTAGTGCTGTCGACTAGCGCGGAGAATAAGGCTGTTGAGGAGCGACCATCCGTGTAATTGCGTTGTGCGACCACCGATATACCAGATAGTAAAAGAAATCTGACATGCCGATGCAAACTCAAAGCTACTACACAGTGGCTATAATAGTCTAGGACAAAAATATAAAATAATAACACAGATGGTATAAATGCGGAAGACAGATGAAACAGAAAGTCTCATATATGTATATATATAATAACTGATGTCAGTTACAATACATTTACACGGTACATGTGATACAACTACAACAGTCGACTCAGGAAGTTACATATACAAGTACATTAACGTATATAATATACATGAATACATATCTTCCAATACAATTACACTGACTACAAAAAACGACGACGGCGACTCCTAAAGATATGAAATGACTTCATAGCTCAAGCAGCATCCCAAAGCAGAATATCTACAACCTGAAATAACTCGGGTCTGACCCGAGAATTAAATTCAAAGAAAATTAAACCCGGGTCAGTCTAATTCAAACTCGGTTATTAGTGCACGAAAGCAATAATAATTAAATAAAAATTAGACGACGGTCAAAATAAATTTACCTATCCGATTCTTAAATAAAGAAATCGGATAACGGTAAATATAACGCGAACCAACTCAAACAATTGGAACATCAATTAAAAGGTCAACACGAGTAGGGATGCAGTATACGCACGTGTGTACTGCCTCGCCACTACAACATATGGAATACGAAAAAGATCCATAAATCAAAAGCGAAAGAAATAACAATATAACCAATACCGTGTGGCTGCAGTTCACGCTTGCGTGCACTGCCTTGCCACTACAGTGATGATGTACCCAATGAATACCGTGTGGTTGCAGTTCACGCTTGCGTGCACTGCCTTGCCACTACAGTATATGATGCCATCGCAATACCAATTATTAACAATAATCGAAACTACAGAGGTCAGGTCACAACCATCATGACTCAACACAATACAGCATGGTAAAGACCAAACCATAATAAACAAGTTTGCAAACTGTCTCAATTAGATGAGACAGCTACAGGAATGGACAAAGCCACAAATATTCAGATAGACAAAGAAGTCACAAAGGCATTTGAACAACAATATTATTAATGCACCATGAAGCTGACAAATCTGAAATGCATCAAGACTTCAAAATGCACAAGTACCAAACTTCGAGTACAAAGGACTCGAAGCATAAAGCATGATTCAAGCATGAATACTGCAATGCACCAGAGAATATGCAACTCTGAAATCGAAGCACAATACAGTGCAATGCAAAATGAACACAGGGATACATGGATGCAGCAAAGTCAAGTCAAGCCGTGGATTATCAACCAAATGATACAAATGCATCAGCAAACACTAAATGAAATTGGACAGTAAAAACAAGGTGCATGAACAAAGCATGCAACAGCTGAGACAAGCAGGTGTACCCAAGATATGGCAACACAATAACATGCACAAGGATCACTTCAACATGAATACAAGTGCAAAACAGAACAGTGAACTTCATGATGACTTGTATACGGTGACCAGTGAATTATACAATATGCACACAAAAGCAATGCTCAATGCACCAAGTACAGGTAACAGCATGGTGCAAATGCATGGAACAATACCAAAGTATGGAGTGTGCAAGTGCAGATGACACAGTTTCAATATGAAATGCATCAGATAGCAAATGATAGTAGCAGTTTCAAATCACAAAGCATGCAACATAAGACAGTGCACACAAATGCACAAAGACTCAAAAATACAACAGAGTGATCAGAGGTTAAAAATCAATAAAGTGTGCACATGAATGCAACATTGAAACTTCTACACCAAGCGCACAAAACAGTGGCACACTTACAAAATAGAAGGAGGGTGAGGGCACCAGAGGTATGGCACCACAACACATAAATACAAGTTCAACTTCACAACCAATGGGCAGTAACAATAAAGCAGTGAGACAGTAAATGACCCCAATTAAATCAAAGATCCAAAGTCCATCAAGCAATACAAAACTGTCAAGAGAAACCAGTAAACAACAAAAGGGGCCAGGTACAACATGCATCATTCGAAGCCGCAGCAGTATACATATGCCCAAGGCAAGGAAAAAATCAAATAGAAGGACAAGTCTAGCCTGAAGCTCAATCAAGTCAAGCTACAGGGAAGAACACAACAGGTCAGAGTTGAGTGATGACCACGAAAACGAACAGCTCGAAACGATAAAGCCAGAAATAATATGCAGTTTGAAATCAAAACAATGCCGAAATCAAAATAGTTCAAGCAATGACCTAAGTCAATACTCAAAGTAAATACATAGTCGAATGGCCGACAAATCAAGGGACGAATTCAACAATCAAATACGAACGAAAATCATCGAATTCGAACACTAATAAACTCGAGATAGGAATTAGATGTGAGTGAAACACTCACCTTTTCGAGTCGTATATTCATAGCCGAGCACGAGAATTGGATCGAGCAAGGCTACAGGCGAACACCCCAATTTGGAACGAAGCCCTAATTTTAAAGAAAGGAGGGGGCGACGAAAACGAGCAGCCACCATAATTTTCTTTCGTTAAGTTTTAGGTCATGAACCAGAATGAATAAAGGGGGAAAAAGAAATAGGTTATAAGCTTATGTGAATTATCACGGCCCAATAAAGAAAATGGACCACTATTTAATTTTCAAGGCCCGTCAATCTTTTTAACACTTTATAAAAGAATTTTAATTCAATTTAAAAAAACTTCAATTGGAAATTTGCAACAATAATAATCGTTTAAATGTCGATTATTAATTGATGCGAAATACTGGATTGTTACATTGTTTTAAGGGCAAATTAATTTAATGAATATCGAATGAAATCGATAATTGAGTTTAAGCGATTTGAACGTTAAATTAAGTTAAATGATTATGGAATGAACTTATATACAAAATTAAATGAATATTTGAATTGCGTTAAATTTAAATTTTGAAATTGAATTATAGAAAATTTGAAATGAAATTGGGAAATTATGAAACGTAAATTTAGGAAATTGATTTAGAAAGACTAACGAAATGTTGATTACAAATTATAATTGAAATTGAAATTGAATTGGTTTGAAATATATTAAAAGACCAACCGGTAAATTAATTACGAAGGTTATTAAAGGAACTAGAATCGGTTAGGGCATACTCACTGTCTAAACCGAAAACCACTTTAATAACTATACGCGGAGTGTGATCCAGAATGAAGTGGTTTGATTGACGTACGCAATGACTAAAGAAAGAGAACGATAATGGATAGCCTTGACGCTTGTGTCAAATTGGAAATGACTAAAACAGGAGCCGTGCCGGGCCAAATGGGGTTAGCTGGCTCGAGCGAACACACTTCTTCGTAAAGTACTCATTTACTTCTGTGATTGATTAGTGCGCACCCTTGAATTTGGAGTGTTGTATCGCGGTGTTGCGATCGTTGCGGCGATGCGTTCTCACCAGTCCGGATCAGGCAAACGGTAGTTTCACTACCTTGGGTATTGCCTCATGTGCCTTGCCATACTTGTATTCCCATATACGCGACCACTACGAATTTGTTTTGTATTATACCTATGGAGTACTCCCTGATATCTCACTAGTTTACGGTGAAATTTACAGTGTTGTATAGTCTTGACGCAGCGGTAATATGGGAAAATAGATGTAACTGTGAAAGTGGCGATCGGTGGATTGAAGCATACCGAAAGGCCCAAATTCGTTGATCTGAAGATACCGAATTCTAGCTATCTCTGACACGTCGATCGCGCACGATACCGTGAAGAGAGATTTACAATTCTTCGAGCGTTGATCAAGCGCACTCGATTCCGCGAATTAGCTTCAACGAACGTTGATTCGAGCGCACTCGAATACTGTAGGTGGAGATAGGAGATTACACTCAACTTCCAATTTAGATGAAAGCACCAAGCTAACAAACAAGAATTTTATTCCAAAAAGAACCAAAAAATACAAATGATCCAACATGCCTATTTATAGGCGTTACAACTCAACACATCACAACAAAACACACCCCCCGACCTAACATACACAACATATACACGACTCAAAAATAACATGACTTAACGACTTAAAATGATACGACTTAACGACCTAAACAAGGTCGCGACCTAAACTCCAAGCGGCTTAACTCTTCAGCGACTTATCCTAGGTCGGTAGGTCGTGTGAACGACCTAAAGAAGCGGCAACAGGAATTCTTCGGGTGACCTATGAGTTAGGTCATTCAACATAGGTCGTAGCTCGTCCCTACCTTCTGAGCGACTTAAGTCTTCAATATAGCAACAATGCGGTAGACCGTTAGGTCGTTGGCTGTTAACTTGTGCCGCCCCTTTATTTTCTCCCATAGCTATAGGTCGTAGACGACCTAAAGATACAGAGCGACTTAAGACTTGGTTAAGTCGTGGCTTCTTTTCTTGTGACTCATTAGGTCGTAGATGACCTAAAACTCCTCCCTTAGGTCGTGGCTGACCTAACCCTTGTGAAATTGTAGATCGTACTACATCATCCTCCCCCGGTTGAAAGAAATTCGACCTCGAATTTTCACGATTTCCTTCTACAACAAGTTCATTCTCATGATACGGAATTAAATATTTGACGTTGAAAACATCAGAAGTATAAACATCATCTGGTAACTTCAATTGAAACGCATTTTCATTGATTTTCTTCAAAATTTCAACTGGAATAATTTTCCACGCTTTCAATTTATTGTACGTTCCCACAAGGAAACGATCTTTTGTTAATACTGCGTAAACCAAATCACCTTCCTCGAAATTCACACTTCTCCGCTTCTTATCCGCCAACTGTTTATACTTTTCATTAGATGCCAGCAACCGTTCATGAATAGTTCTCTGGCACTCCTGTAACTCATTTACGAAGTCACTAGCTCGCTTAACAACTCCCTTCTGATATGGGACTGTTGTTAAATCCAACGGTCCTTTTGGAATTTCAGAATACACAACTTGAAACGGACTAAATCCAGTGCTTCGATTCACAGCGTGATTATGTGCAAATTCCGCTTGACATAGTTTTATATCCCAGCTTTTCAGATTATCTTTCACCAGACATCTCAATAAATTTCCCAATGATCGGTTAACCACCTCCGTTTGTCCATCAGTTTGCGGATGATAAGCGCTACTAAATTTCAGCTTTGTTCCGACCATCTTCCACAAACTTAACCAAAAATGACTCAGAAAACGAGTATCTCTATCTGACACGATAGACTCTGGTAACCCATGTAGTCGATAGATCTCCTTAAAATATAACTGAGCAACATGAACAACATCCGTCGTCTTCTTACAAGCAAAAAAATGTGCCATTTTCGAAAACCGGTCAACCACCACATAAATGGAATCGTTACCCTTTTGAGTTCTAGGAAACCCCAAAACAAAATCCATACTTACATCAACCCAAGGTTTAGTTGGTACAGGTAACGGCATATATAATCCTGCATTGGTCGTTGTTCCCATCGAAACCTGACAGATATGACATCTTTCCACAAACCTTTCAACCTCTTTCCTCATTGACGGCCAAAAGTAAGACTGAGCAATTAAATGCAATGTTCGGTCTCTACCCACATGTCCTTCCTCATGCAGCTCCTTCACTATCTTCATTCGCAAGCTACAATCCGGTATACATAAACTATTCCCCTTGAACAAAAATCCATCAACCAACACAAATTCATCAGTACTCCCATCCTTAACTTTTTCAACAAATTTTGCAAAGTAAGGATCCTCCTCAAACAACTCGGGCAATAATTCGAATCCTGTTACTTCAACCTTCAACGTTGTCAACAAGTGATTCCTCCTGCTCAAAGCATCCGCTACACGATTTGTCACCCCTGATTTGTGTTTCACAACGAAAGTAAATTGTTGTAGATATGCTATCCACGAAGCATGTCTCGCTGAAATCTTGTCCTGCCCTTGTAGATGTTTCAACACCTCATGATCAGTGTAAAGAAAAAACTCATTCTGAAACAAGTAAGGTCGCCAGTGCTTCACAGCTTGAACAATCGCGTAAAACTCTACATCATATGTACTATATCTCATCTTTGCCCCTGAAAGCTTCTCACTGAAATATGAAATAGGACGCCCCTTCTGACTTAACACCCCTCCAATTCCAACCTTGGATGCATCAGTATGTAGTTCGAATAACAACTGAAAATCTGGCAAAACAAGAATTGGTATTGTCGTCAAAAGTTCTTTGATTCGCTTAAAAGTAACCTCTGCTTCCTCCGACCACGAAAACTGCTTTCCTTTCATACAATCAGTAACCGGTGCCATCACGCTACTGAAGTGTGGAATGAATCTTCGGTAGAATGACGCTAGCCCATGAAAACTTCTCACTTCCGTTATTGTCCTCGGCTGTGGCCAATTTCTGACTGCTTCAACTTTGTTTAGATCCACCTGGATACCTCCTCCTGATATAACGTATCCCAAAAATAAAATACTATGCGTCATGAACACGCATTTCTTCATTGCAGCATAAAATTGTTCCCGTGGTAGTACCATCAACACTTCTCTCAGATGATGCAAGTGTTCCTCCGGACTTCCACTGTATATCAGAATATCATCGAAATATACCACCACGAATTTCCCAATAAATAGTCTAAAGATCTTATTCATCACCCGCATGAACGTACTTGGTGCATTCGAAAGACCAAACGGCATAACCAGCCATTCATACAATCCTTCTCTCGTCTTGAATGTTGTCTTCCATTCGTCACCTGGTCTAATTCGAATTTGATGATATTCGCTTTTCAAATCAATCTTCGAAAAGATAATAGCCCCGCTCAACTGATCTAGCAAATCATCCAACCTGGGCATTGGGAATCTGTACCTCATAGTGATCATATTCAGCGCTCGACTATCGGTACACATCCTCCATGTTCCATCCTTCTTCGGCACCAACAAGGCTGGAACCGCACAAGGACTTAGACTTTCCTGCACACGCCCTTGTTCTAGTAATTCTTCCACTTTCCTTCGCAACTCCTCATGTTCCTTCGGACTCATCCTGTAATGTGGCCTGTGTGGTAAAACTGCCCCTGGCACAAGATCAATCTGATGCTGAATATCCCTCAACGGTGGTAATTCCGTTGGCAACTCTTCAGGAAACACATCTCTGAATTCTTCCAATACCGGCTTTACTTCCTCTGGAACTTCAATAGATTCAGAAGCTTCATGTCCAATCAACAAGAACACCTCTAGACTCTCCTCTACTTCTTCAATAAATTCCCTCAAAGTCAACAAAGTCTTTAGCTTCTCAATCTCCTCTGATTTTCTCTCTCCTTGTTGTCTCTTCTTTGGAACCAAAATGATCTTAACACCTTAAAACATAAAGCTGTAGCTATTGGTTCGACCATCATGCTGCACTGCTTGATCATACTGCCATGGCCTTCTCAAAAGCAAGTGACAAACATCCATCTCCACAACATCACAACAAATCTCGTCTTTATACTTCTTCCCAATAGAAAATGGAGCTCGAACTCGCCGGTCCACCTTCACCTCTCCTCCTTTTCTTAGCCACGCTAACTTGTAAGGATTAGGATGTTTCTCCGTTTTCAACTTCAACTTTCTCACAGCTTCAGTAGAAAGAATATTGTCACAACTTCCTGCGTCAATCACAAATTTACAAACCTTTCCCAATATAGTGCATGTCGACTGAAAGATATTACTCCTCAACCAACTAGCTTCTTCTTCCTGCTTCGGTGTTAAAAAAGACCTCCTCATCATTAGATTACATCCTTCATCTCCTGACGCAATATCATGTTCATCCTTCTCAATTGGACTAGAATAACCTTCACCAACATCCTCACCTTCAACTTCAGCAATCATAGTTCATTTCTTTGGCCTCGGACATTCATTACTCTTGTGACCCACCTCCTGGAAATTATAACATTTGAAACTATTGTTGACCTTTGCCTTCGCAACTTCATTCACAACTGGTTTACTGACAGCTTTAGAAACATTGAAACTCCCACTAGCGCCCTTGCTTTGAAAATTGGAACTTGGAAACACACCACCTCCTCGTCTTCCCTGCTTCTCCCAAGCCAGCGCTTTTTGATGTGCTTCAGCTACAGATCTAGGATCAAACATATTAACCATGTCTTGAATCTGCATTCTCAACCCTCCAACAAACCTAGCAGTCAATTGTTCCTCTGTCTCCATAATGTCATTTCGAGCAATCAGTTGATAAAATTCATCAGCATAATCATTAACAGTCTTCGTCCCTTGCCTCAGATTCTGCAATCTATGATACATAAGTGATTGATAATTGTAAGGCAAGAATGTAGCCTTCGTTAACTTCTTCATCTTCTCCCAGGTAACAATATTTGACTTCCCCATTCTCTCCCACGTAAGTTTAGTTTGCTGCCACCATGCTAAAGCTCTTCCCCTCAAACGAGTAGCAACCAACTTAACTCTTCGATTCTCAGGAACTTCTTTGAAATCAAAAATTTCTTCAACATTGGACAACTAGTCCAAGAATTCTTCTGCAACCATTCCACCATTGAATTCTGGAACTTCCATCTTCATACCCGACTCCCATCGACGATCATCATCTACATCCCAATATGAATTTCGAACTTGGTCTCGATCTCGATAATGAATGCTAGCTCTATCACCATCTTTATCAAAATCAAATGTATGTCTATATCGATCTCGACCATCATCACCCCTTCGATCACGCATGTCCCTTCTACTATGTCTCTCTTCATCTCTATATGGTTCATCCTCAAACTCACGTGGAGTTCTTCTCTCTTCATGTCCATAGTCATGGTGATCTCTCCTCGATGAAATTGATATTTCTCTTCTTTCTCTAAAAGATTGTGGCGACACCCTTCTCGCTTCCGTAACCGATGGCGAAACTCTGTTTCCTCCATGGTTCGAGACTGGCGATCTTCTCCTTTGACTTTGATTCAAGTCATTCATCAATTTCTCTAACTATCCAATGCCTTCATCAAAATTTTCATTGATACGTTGTTCCATTTGTTCGGCTTCTTCTCTTCTATACAACGCTTCAATATTTTGATAGTGGTTAGTTCTTCTCGGCGGCATGATTAGACAATCACAAACACTTCAACAAATCAAATAATCTTCAAAAACTTCAACAATGCACGACTACTTCCTAGCTCGGCTCAAACTCAAACAAACAAGGCACGGCTCAAAGTTCAACACAAAGCTATGCTCGGCCTATACTTCAACAAATGATACCAAAAGATGCTTCGATTCTCGGCTCAAACACTTCAACAAGATAATCTTCAACTTCAAACTCCTTGGCTCCAAGACTCGGCTTAGCTATGATTGGCTAAGTCAGGCTCTGATACCAAACTGACGCTGCGGTAATATGGGAAAACAGACGTAACTGTGAAAGTGGCGATCGATGGATTAAAGCATACCGAAAGGCCCAAATTCGTTGATCCGAAGATACCGAATTCTAGCTATCTCTGACACGTTGATCGCGCACGATACCGTGAAGAGAGATCTACAATTCTTCGAGCGTCGATCAAGCGCACTTGATTCCGCGAATTGGCTTCAACGAACGTTGATTCGAGCGCACTCGAATACCGTTGGTGGAGATAGGAGATTACACTCAACTACCAATTTAGATGAAAGCACCAAGCTAACAAACAAGAATTTTATTCCAAAAAGAACCAAAAAAATACAAATGACCCAACATGCCTATTTATAGGCGTTACGACTCAACGCATCACAACAAAACACACCCCCCGACCTAACATACACGACATATACACGACTCAAAATAACACGACTTAACGACTTAAAATGATACGACTTAACAACCTAAACAAGGTCGCGACCTAAACTCCAAGCGGCTTAACTCTTCAACGACTTATCCTAGGTCGGTAGGTCGTGTGAACGACCTGAAGAAGCGGCAACAGGAATTCTTCGGGTGACCTATGAGTTAGGTCGTTCAACATAGGTCGTAGCTCGTCCCTACCTTCTGAGCGACTTAAGTCTTCAATATAGCAATAATGCGGCAGATCGTTAGGTCGTTGGCTGTTAACTCGTGCTTCCCCTTTGTTATCTCCCGTAGCTATAGGTCGTAGACGACCTAAAGATACCGAGCGACTTAAGACTTGGTTAAGTCATGGTTTCTTTTCTTGTGACTCATTAGGTCGTAGATGACCTAAAACTCCTCCCTTAGGTCGTGGCTAACCTAACCCTTGTGAAATTGTGGATCGTACTGCATCAATTCTATAATGCTATATGAAATGTGTTAAGGGGGACAATGTTAACACCTTAACACTATTTTGATATTTTACTTTACTGTTAGACATTATCTATGTATCGTACACTATTATGTATAAATAGTTTAACGGATCCTTAAAGATGTTATTCCATTCATCTTTGAGTTATTGTTATTTGAATTTGAATCATATTATCTGTATAAGAATATATGTCCTGATTCGAGTGTTGTTTGTGCATATGCTCGGATCAGACTGAGGATTGTTGTTGCTGTTCTACTTGGAGTTGAAGACCGAAGACTATCATTATCTTATCTTCGCAGTATTTCTCTTTCTATTCAGACTATTGGACATCTATGTTGTTTTATTTTATTTTATCTGAGACATTGTTGTATTTATGGGTAGCTTCATGAACTACTCTTATGACTATGTTGTAGTTTCGCTGCACTATTCTGTGATGTTATATTTCTGTGATTCTGTGATGATTCTCATATAATATATATAGACACACACACACGCTCCATTAATGATTCGTTTTTTGTATTATTTAAGTTGACAAGTTGGAATATCGTCAATTTAAATAGTACAAATATTCGGGTTGTTACACTACAATTTTTGGAATAACCTTTTTAGTAGTTTATTTATAGTTTGTAGATTTATTTTAAGTATATTTCTTTTAGCTATTATTTTCAGTTAATTTTAGTTTATTTCTATCAATTATTTCTTTTCCATTTATTTACAATTTATTTACAGTATTTTTATTTATTTACTGTTATTTATGTGTTATTTACATCTTTTTCCTATGCTTTGGATTTTCTTCTATTTTCAGTTTTATTTTATTTCTCCTTCTTCTTCACGTTTGGATTAGATATATTAAATGCGAATATGAATTAAAATTTTAAGAATACCGAAAACCGAAAGATAAGATGTAAATTGTAATGACTTTAATAAAAATGGAATTAAGATTGAAATTGAGCCTAATTATGATATTGATGTTTGAATTAGACAAAATTAAAGAGATTGGCCTAGTTATAACTTAGAATTATAACTAAAAAGAGTAAAAGATGAAAGTAGCTTATTTTTCACATTTAGACCTTGGGTTAAGTAATAAGCATGATTATAACATAGGTTATAATAAGAAAACAGAACATAATGGGGCTTATTTTAAGATTTAGGATGAATTAATAAGCATAAATAGTAAGAATAATAACAAAGACTTATTTAAAATAACTTATCTAAGTTAATAAGCAAAGATGAAAGTATGATCCATACCGACAACATTTCTCTTATGCTGTTTAAGGTAGATAAGTGGTCAATAGTTAAAAGAAAAGATCCTTACCGCGGCATTTCCCTTATGCTGTTTAGGGTGGATAAGTGGTCAATAGTTAAAAGAAAAGATCCATACCGACATCATTTTCCTTATGCTATTTAGGGTAGATAAGTGATCGATAGTTAAATGAAAAGTTCCGTACCGACAACATTTCCCTTGGGACACGCTTATGCTATTTTGGGTAGATACGAGGTCAATAATTATATAGCCAAATCATGGGGATTTGGATAAGGGACACAACTAGATATTTTTTAACAGGGACCAGTACCAAAAACGTTCCCTATTTCCTATGGACACGGTGTCTCAAAATAGCCTGAAGTGAGACGTGGGCACGCTTACGCTGTCTAGGGTAAATAAAAGGTCAAAAGAGGAAGCAATAGATTGTGCGAAGCGATGATCGAGTGTGCGGCATCGATTAGGGGGATAAGTCGCTATTGAGTTCTTAGTCTCTACTGGTTTTAGTTATACCTACAACGCACCACATCATTTAGTGTGTCCTTTTGGATATATTAAGGGGTGAGGGGTGTTATAATAATATTATATTAATTAAATCTTATTTAATTAATTAACATTTTAATTAATCTTACATTATTTTAATATAACATTTATACTAAATATTTATTACATACTATAAACTTTACAGTATTACACATATATCTTATATGTGTATATTCATTTAATTAATTAACCTTTAATTTATTTATTTAATTAATTAATCTTTAATTTGTTTATTTAATTAAAAATTTTTAATTAAATTATATTAATTTCAAAGTTCAATTCATGTACATACATGTATACTTATGTTATTTTAAACATTTTAAAATAGCATAACACATATCATAATATATAATACATGTATATATTTATTAATTAGTAATTTATTTAATTAATTTTATTAATCTTATTAATAAATTTTCATATTTCAAAATTAATATTCATTTCTAAATATTTTGATATTTTTATTATATTATAACAATTATAATTTTTTAATATCTTGTATTAAATTTAATTGTTAAATTTAAAATATTATATTTTGATTTTCGAACAATTTTGTAAATTACCCTAAGGCCCTATTCTGATTTCTCCTTTTTCTATTAAGACAACCTTTAAGGTGTGAGCTTAGTAGTTAACACTAATATGGCTAATTTAGACAGCATAGGCTATTTGGCTCTGATACTATTATTGGAACTGGCCAGCTCACAATGAAAGTTATGGATGGATTTCAAAAAAATTCCCTTATTGGATCTATGTTGGGCCTATGAAGTCTAATTAATATAGAATATTTCTAAATCTTATTTAAATTTATAAATTATATACAATTCTATTTTATTTATATTCTAGACACATATACAAGTACACATATGTATCATATATATAAATGTATGTATGTGCAACATGACATTCCATGTAAGGTATAACATGCCCGTACATAGATGTTGGATTTACATGGCGATGAACATGTTAGCTCAACCGATATGTATTGCACGTTGTATAAATATGTGTATATACATAATTTTTATATTTCTTTAAATATTCTACAAAAATATAAACATAAATATACATACACATGTATAAATACAACCTATACATATAAGTAAAATATTAATTATTTATATAAATATATGTACTATTGTAATTAATATTAAAATTTTACATGCAGATATATAAGCATAACATAATTTTTTTTAATTAGGAACTAATATATATATATATATATATATATATATATATATATTACAAAGACAAAATAACTTATAGATATATAATTGTATTCATAATATCTAAATCTATATATATTTATATATTTGTATATATTAAAAAAATTAAACAACAATTTTGTTTTTAACTTTTAAACACTTCCACATTAAACGCATGGCATTAATATAATTTATTTTAATTTTTATTATGAATATTTGTATATAAATTAATTAATTAGTCCTAAACAATAGAATAGTAATAAAAATGTTTTCATGAAAATTTATCCAAATTTTAAATTTTCATAAAATCTAGCATAATTAAGGCTTGGAAAATTTTTCCATAATTTTCCTTGGTAAAAATTAATAATTTTCGACTGTATATCATGGTAATTTTTGAAAATATGAAAATTTAATTTTTAATTCTCATTTTCTGGTCGAGAGTTTATTTCATGATAAAAATATTTTAGAAAATTTAAAAGTTAATTTTCAAAGCATATATTATTTTATATAAATTATTTTGCTAAAATATTGATTTAAACAAAAGTGAACAATTATATAAAAATAACTTACGACTGCCTAAAATCATGATTAATGTAATTATATATATATATATAATATATGATCAATTATTAGCATGAAATGATGACATAATTAGATAAAACCATATGATTATAACCGAGTAACATATTAATATGTATATATTAGTTAATAAAATAATAATTAATATGAATAAAATATATGGCTATGCATATCTGATCAATGTGAGGAAAAAATATATTTTTAGTGAATATATACGTATAACTAATCTAGTTTCTGATAACATTAGTACATATAAGAATCATCGCATAATCAACAATATAGTAATAATATATATGAACACTAAAATACTATTGAGTAATTATAAACCATATAATACAGTAAAAACATATCTAAAGCAAATGCCTTGAAGTACACCTAGTATTGATGAACTCACTCTCCTTTGAGCTGCTGACCTTGACTATCCAATAGTAATTGTCTTTTAAATTGATTTGAGTTGGATTTGCTTAAGCTCATAGAGGAAGTAATCGGCTAGCAGTAGAGGGGGTAATTGTAGCCAAAAAGATTCTCAACCATTAGGGTTAGAGGTCTTTTAAATTATAGATGAAAGCGAGAAAGTTATGGATTGCTTTGCCAAAAGAAAGTCATGGATCATATCTCATACCATTTCTCACTAAATCTAAGCCATCCACCTTAAACCCTTCTTACCTATCTTTAGCAGCCGTTTGTAGCCCTAATAACAGTCGAAATTAACAAACTATCATCTGGGGCCAATATCCCATTTAAGCCCAAATAAATATTATCGATTAATTCTAATTAATTGCTTATCGATATGGCATATCGATCGATATAATTATAAGTATTATAAATATGTACAATATATTTATTCCTCAAATTACATTCAAAATTTTATAATTAATATTTCATAGATATTAATTAATTTAATTATTTTATTAAATTATAAATTGACAAAATTGTTTGGTCTAAAGAGAATTCATCATTTCGATTGTGTGACTCGTCTGGTGTAATGTTGGTCAGCAATTAACATCAAACTTTTCGAATGTTAACATTCACATGTCGCATAACATGTGGTATGACATTATGGCCAAATTTAACACTTACTTAGTTTCAGTAAAATCCAATTTCACTATATTAAGCATTAATTGGGTATGACTTTTTACTTATACCATTTCTTTTCGTCAAAACTATATCACCTTGGACCTATGGAATTTGGTAGCGGTCAAAATTCCAACATCGTGCATATTCATTTCTATAGTCCAAACACAAAATCTTTGGTTCAATAAAAACAATTATTATTAACCAAATTGCTCCAGCCAGATTAGATTTGACTTGAATTGACTGCTATATTAACCCCATATAACTGAGAAGACGAATCCTCTCTTGAATAGTGCTTCACTTCCAATACTTCCACTCAACCCAACTATAGTCACCGGATTTATGTTGCACTATGATTTGACTATAATCAAAGCGGAGCTTTCATATTGAAGATCCAAGTATTCTCAAGTCGAGAGAACTGTGTAAATCAGCCATATTAATATTATTTATTCAACCTTAGTAATATTAACCAACATGAAACTATCGAGTAAGTAATTCCATACTTATCCAATAACTATCAGTATGTAACCCCTAAGTTCCCTTAGCAGTCATGAGTAAAACACAACCCAATATTTGGAGAGCGTTACATAGTCTAGTCTCAATGGACATATCGATATCAAGTCACGATGCATCTTAATGGGGAACATTCAAAATGATTTATTTGTTTCATTGTGACAGGTTACAACACTTTGTAACTACTATACAAAACGTACCATTTATATATTTTCAATTAAATATACTTTTAATTAAATCAACCAATCAGCTAATATAAAACATTATATCAAGTATATAATAAAAAGAAAACACCTTTATTTTGAACAAGATTAGTTAACGGGTTAAATATATATATATATGTGTGTGTGTGTGTGTGTGTGTGTGTGTATGTATATGTATGTAACGAATTACATAATTGCCCTTAGGGCATAGCCCTAACTCTATCAGAGCTTATGGGGAAAACAATAATAAGAATGCGGGTCAAACATAAAGCCAGATGTAAATTATACCTTCCTTGAAAACATAACACATATATAGTGAGATTATGTTGCAGATCATGGAACGAGTTTCCCCCTCACTATTCACTGTATCCAATGAAATAATCATGATTTACTTTTAAGGAACTTCTTATTATCTAGTGTCTATTTTGTGTGCACCTAGACAAAACTCCCTCTACTTCTACATCCCAATGTAGTTACCATGTAGTTTTATTTTAAACTACTTTGTAAACCAGATGCTACACAGAACCTACCTTCTACACCATGCTTCAAACTCATTTATTTAATTTGATATTGCATAGAATTGGCCCCTCGTAGTATTTTTCTAATTAAACTTCGGACTGCTATGAACCAGCCACCCGTGGTTTTAAATTAACTTTTTTGTTAAACTCTGCATCGCAAAGAAACAACCACAGACAGTCCTTATATATTTATTTACTTAAATTATGGACTACCCGTAGTCCATAAATATTAATTTATTTTGAAATTACATAGAATTGACCCTATGTAGAATTCTTCTAACTCATTTATTTAATTTTATATTGGATGAATTAGTCCCCGCATTCTCCTAGAAGTTGAATGCCTCCTTGTATCTTCTTTAGGTGTACATTCGAGTGAGTGCCCCCACCAAGCATTAGTAGCCCTTCCAACCCTATCTATAGCCTTGGAGTACTTTCCCATACTAGCCTGAAGCTTCCTCGAGTCCTACCTAATTGTCTTCTAATAGATTTCATTCACACCTTACCTTGGTGAAGTACCACCATGCCCCAACCTATGTATGCAGTACGCTTTCTTATCTAAGTGTTCACTTTAACGATGCAGCACCATATGTCTTGCATATATAGCAACACTTTTTAGTCCTTTCCAACTTTGTATTTTGCGATGCAATATATCCACTACATATTGCGGCATGGATCTACTTTCCTTTGATAGTCCCTGGATTACCTCGACAATTCAGTACCCCAAATCCCCAAGTAGTTCTATTAAAAGTTGAGCTGCCCGCTCAACCCAACATTAGACAAAGTCTGACACGTCTGACAATGTCCTTCCATATATCGCTACCTAGTATGTTATGATTTCACTTTGTGTTGTTAACAATGTTCTTTATTTTTCATTTCATCTTTTACATGGATTTGGTCCAAATTGTCTAACACTCATTTCACCGAGAAATTATAAATCACAAGCGACCGTGCGGTGCCCATTTCCCTAGCTCAGTTCCCTTCTTATATTAGTTTATTTTCTTCATCAAAAAAATTATTAAATTTCTAGAAAATTTATGGATAACTGTTCTAATATACTTCATTCCTTATTTCAACTTTTCAGACATTTTAGTTATTTATCTTCTAGATACGCTCCTTCAAAATTCATCTTAAATTATTTTATCAAGTGAAAATTCTCAAACTAAAAATGCTTTCTAAAACCATGATTAGAATTTTCATAGCATATTTAAATCTTTAGAGTTAAGTAAATACATCTAAACATCCTATGTTTATATATTTTTACCCAAAACATTCATTAAACATTTTACTTACCAATGGAAATCCATATAAAACTTCATCACATATAAAAGTATACAAATCATATTGAAACCAAATAATTAGAAGCAGTAATATAGGTTTATTATTACGCACCTACATCTTTGAAATATCTTACTTTAATATTCTTAAACCCTTATTATCATACTTTCCCTTATCTTCTCCTTATTTTCTCTCTTTAGAATCACACCATTAATGTACTCTCAAGTGTTTATTTATACATATATCTTTTAGTAGAATGGATTGAAGGAATGGAAAAGTTCATGCTTATTGTCCTATAATAATTTGAGCCGTAACCTCATACTCTTTTTCGTTATTTTGTTACCTATTTTATATTGTTTAATTTACCTCTTACATAATTGGCAAGATTGTAACATGCAGCCTTTTTGTACGCTTTAAATCGACGAAAAACCACACACGTCAGACTTAAACCATACAGAAGGGCGGATTGTTATTGGGGTGAATAAGAAAAAGTAGAGAAAGAAAAAAATAGAATCTCACAGCGGAATGACAAAATATAATAATCAAAATATAGTTCATGAAGCTGTTTTACAAAACATTTGGTTATACTGATACAACACATATCAGAGTCACATATACCAGAGAATAATAAATAATGCAGCGGAACAATATGAATGCAGTGTAATAATATAACAGATAATAGTAACACAATCTTAGTCTTCGTCCTCTAGAAATAAAGTCTTCAAATCCTGAAATGCTCAGGCTGACCCGAGCGAATTGAAAAGACAAAACACTCGAGTCAGAACTAAAAGATCTTATGCGATTTAAATTAATAGAAATAAATATGAGTGGAACGGCGTTAGAGATGTTTACGGGATTTGACATCTCTTATCCAGTATCTAATGTGAGTGCAGTAACTTAAGAGATGCTCAGGATTCACATCTCCTAAGGATCCGTTAAACTATTTACTATGTAGTAGTATTTCGCTATTATAACAATGTCTATTAGTAAAATAAACTTACTTTAAAATAGCATTAATGAGTGACCCAATATTCCCCTTAACACATAAATAGTGCTAATAGTCTATACAGTACCGTAATACCTCCTGATCGGGAGGCTACCGGAGGATACTTCATAGGTACGACACAAATCAAACTCGTACAAGGCGCACTAGGGTAGGTGACATGGCACACAAGGCAATGCCAAGGTAGATATACCAATTACGCATCCGGTCTGGTGGTAACGCGTAGCAGCTACTACCGCCCACCTCGAGCCACACCCCCAAAATCAAAAATCAAAAGTGGCCACTGAATCAATCCAAAAGTCAGAGTACAATATCGAAGGAGTATTTCCGATAAGAGGGGCTACCTCCTTGGCCCGAGAATCGATCCTGTTTTTGCCACCTTATGCCAACTCATGCGTGTCGGGTCCACGTATATACATTAACAGAACGTCGCCACCATTCTACTTCATTCTAGAATCTCCACTGTGTAAACAGTTGTTAAAGTGGTTTTCGGAGTTGGCAGAGAGTATGACAACTTCCGATCCCGGTCACTTTAACAACCAAACGTTATTATAACACTGCGGTCATTTCAAAATAATTTATACTTCAAAAATAGAACATAATACCCATTTCAAAACCATATAAATACGATATCATTTCCATTTCAAAATCATTAAAATATGATATCTTTTACATTTCAAACCCACATCAATAATATATTATTTCCCTTAAAAACCAAATCAATAATATGTCATTTCATTTCAAACCATATCAATAACAATCATTTTCATTTCAAAAACCACATTAATATTATATCATTTAAATAAAATCCAAACTTCCAAATTACTGAATATTTACTTTAATTCCTTTAAACTTGAGCTATTCCCTCTTTACAGCATCATAAACCAAAACCTTATTATAAAGTCAGATTCTTACATCTTTACTTTCAATAAGTTCCAAATCAATATATATTTAAAGACAAATCTTAATTAAACGCAATTTCAAATCAATTCATTTTAAAAATCATGTTATTTCAAAGTTTTTTAACACTCCTAAACAAAACACTTTGAAACCATAATACTTCGAAATTCATAACTTCGCAATACTTCAATTTCGATAAAATATTTCTATTTAGATATATTTCAAGGCTTTAAATATTCCATAATTTCAGACTAAATTTGATAAATTCATATATATCTTAATCCAATTTACTATTATTTTGTTTTGAAATATTTATTTAACAAATTCAATATTATTTAAATAAAACTCAAACTTGAAATACTCGTTAATCACCTTAAACTATCATCAAGTTATGAAATCATGCCCTTTAAAATCTAAAATACAATAAGTTCCAGATTGCTTTAATTAAATAACATTCTTAATTAAAAATAATTTTAAATCGATTTCAAATCCATCTTCTAAGCCTTAATTTATCAATATCATTATAAACTATATATATATATATTAAAATATAATTTAAATAAATAATTACCCATATTATATTTCAATAAAATCAAACTTTATTATTACTCTCATTGTATAATGAACAAAACTATACATAGCTTAAATTTAAGAATTTAACTATATAAAAAAATATTTATATAATATCAAAAATCAGTATTTATATAAACCCATATATTTCTTTCCAAAACAATAGAAATCACTTAAAAATATTTTTATATATAGACCATGGTGTTTGTATATAATTTTCTATCCAATGGTCAAGTGATATGGATATTTATCATTTCAATCTGTAATTTAAAATGTAAATACGGTTATATTTCATTTCAAACCGTAATCCCGAATGAAATAAAATCCATAACAACTTGCAGTTCATAACAATATAAATACAACATCAATTCATCTGATATCAATCATAAAACATTTACGACAATCATCATCCAATTTAATCAATAACATCAATATAGAACGGATAATAAATAACAGGTGTTCACCGGCACTTTATATTCAATAATAAATTAAATAATAATTTAACTGGCAGTTTATATGCAATAATAAATTAAATAACAATTTAAATGGCACTTTATATGCAATAATAAATTAAATAATAATTTAATTGAATAAATTCAATTTAACTTAGATGATGATTAAAAATATGCCAAACAGTCATAAATAAATTTTTAACCACACCAAAATTTAATTCAACACACGTTAGAAATTTTAGAAGTTTTGAGTGGGTTAAAACACTCACCTTTCGAATTTAAATTGAAAATAGATCCAATTTAAACCCAAAATTCAAACAGTCTCAGAATTCGTCCGAACTAGTGTCAAAGTGTCCGGAATTTTAATACGATCCTAGTGGAAGAAACCGCGTACGAATCGGACCTCGTATGTGAAAGTTATCAAGGTTAGAACATTATACAAATTAAAATAAACAAATTAAATGATAAAACAAGTAAACATATCAAACGAATCCACGTCATGTGATTACATCGTGCGCTCCCTCTCCAGACATTCACGAAATGAGAACCCATCCACATGCCAAAATCGTCAACTTTGACCGCCTATATCTGTCACCTCCGACCGCGCTAGCCTAAGCCGCCGCCGCCGCCTTGGCCTCCCTCAACCGCACCCACGGGACAGGTTTCAAGTCCAAATTCCATCGTATGAAGAAGTTACGTTAAAAATCATTTAATTTCAAATTGATTTCAATTGATTTCAATTGGTTTCAATTTAATTGAATTCTATGCGTTTCAAGCCCGTACGATCAAACGACAAGTCTGGTCGTTACAAAACCTAAAATCCTATAATAATGCACCATTACGGATTCGATGAAACTGGTTTCGTCGAAATCCGAGTCAGTGGCCAAAATGGATATTTTTACAGTATTAAATTAAATTAATATTAGATCAATTAAATCACTTTTTCGTTTCAAATTTAAAAATTCACAAATTCCATCATTTTTGATTTCTTAAACAATTACAAGAATTTAAACAAACCTAGATATCCATTTCAAGTAAAAAAAATTACCAAATTACAGTGTTCGAATTTAATTTCAGTAAATTCAAATATTATAAATTAAATTTTCAATAATTACATTAAATTTAACTTGCATCCTATTATCCGATCTATTATTATCAAATGGAGAAAATTAACATTGGTCCATGATTTATTACATTAATATCTTCAAATTTAGATAATTTTACATTAACATACAAGTTACATGTTTTAATTTCATTTAATTGCAATTATTCCAATTATTATATTTTAAATTCCATTAAATTAATGAATCTTGATTTCCATTCTTCTTATCCAACCAATTGTCATACTGCGAATAGAGTTAACATTATTTCCAAATAATAACTTAATTTACATTAACATAATATTCAATTTAGATTTATTGCGATTAATTCCAATTTAATTTAACGGATTAAATATATATGCAACTTATAACATTGTTGACATTAACTCTCAGCACTCTTTATAAGTTTATCATTTCCAAACCAATATTATAATTGCTTACAAGACATTGATTTTATCCAACATCTTACCTCAATTCATTAGTTCATCCAATATTTACGTTTGTTTTCTTATATTCAATTTATAGCCTAGTATAACATTTACACGAATTCCATTAATTGTAATTTTATTCAAATAGTTAATAAATAACTTAGGCTAGCCTAATTACATCTCATTTAAGTTATTGTTTCATTAATAAATCACAAATTTCTATTCTTTTCCCAATATTAGATAACAAACATTTAATAAAATTAACAATTAAATTATCGGAAATTTTACGGGTCGTTACACTCTCCTCCACTCAAAACTTTTCGTCTCCGAAAAGGGAAAAAAGGGAAAAAAGAATTAAGAAATCAATATATCTTACTTAAAATATTAAATTTATAAACAAATAAATTTACAAAATTAGTTAATTTAAATAAAATATAATAATTTATAACCATTAAATCCTTTTATACTTAAATTAATAAAGTTTGGAAAACATTTCCAAAATTTTCTAAGTCCAAAATTTATGAAAATTTCGGCAGAGTCTCCTTTGTATGGAGAGACTTGGGAGAAATTAAAATATCAAATATAACAATATATAACATATAATTTCCAAAATAATATATTCCAACACAAGAAAATAATATAACAACGTAATAAAACTGTAATCCGAGAAAGTGCCTATTTGTCGGGCAAACAACACTTAATTACGAAACCAAAAGCAGTAGCAATTGCTTCCATAACCTGTATTTCACTTATATAAATATAAAAAGAGTTAAAAATTATATAAAATTAAATATTTAGAGTTATTTCAACCACTAACAAACAAATTAATAATAATCACTTGCAATCACAACATTCAACCATCATATGAAGTAAATAAAATCAACCATCCATATATCCATAGCAAGCAAAACAAATAGTTGTTTGGGTTTAAAACTTTAAATTGTACAGAATGGAAAATAAACTATTAAGTGCACCATTTACTCAACAGTCTTAGATGAAACTAAATAGATAATTCATACATCCAAACAATTTTAAAGTATCCTTGCCCGAACAACCATAAACCAAACAACTAACAATTTCAAACAATAGGTCAAGTTCATTCTTATTAAATTCATCTCATACATTTGTTGTTTGATTCCCTTTTCATTCATTTATCTTTTAAATTTACATTTATTTCTTGCAAATTTTCATTTCCGCCCATTGATTCAGTGCTTATTTCATTTTTATTTATCCCTATCACATCAATTTCTTTTATTGCATTAAATTCATTCATTCAGTACTAAATTTCATTTATTTACAATATTCATCTTTCTACTTATTTTATTATAAATAACTTCAACATTTACTTAATTTTATTTTCATTTATGTATAACCTTTCTATTATATTTAATTAGCAGCATTTCAGTTATAACTTATGTTTATACAATTATAACATTAAATTCTTATTTATAAGGCAAATTCATTGAACACTTTCATTGCATAAGTCTACTTGTACAATTTCCATTACGTTTTCTTATTAAACATTACACCTTTTAATATTTGGTAAGTTATACATAAGCTTTAAGAATGTAATTGAAAGTTACACAAGTTTATTTTATTCCTTTAATTAACTTGATGCTCTATAATAATATTCGTTGTCTTATAGGTTACAAATTTCAAATTTCTTTTAATTCCATTTATATCTTATCATTAATTCTCTTATTTTCATTTAGAGGTTCCAATTATTAATTAGTTACATTGCATTTCGGTACAATAATCGAAACTATTGATTAATGGAAATTTAAGAACTAAATACCGGGTTTAATTTCAAATCATTTTAAAATAATAAATAAATGTATATACTTACACTTTATATATCCAATTATATTTAAAACAATTAAAATTTATATTTTTTATCAAAATAGATCTACAGTAAAACTACTATGGCGGCCTTCCTACTTCGAAACTCGAAAATGAATGTCGATGACGCATGCACTCATCATCGAAATTATTTTACAACGACAGATAAGGGACTACAGAACTTATTTCCTTCCAAAGTCTCTTTAAAACAATTCTTTTGAATTATATTAGGATATTTATATCAAAAAATACTTATGAACAATATTACTATATTCCAAAATCCTTTGAAAGTAATTTTCAAAAATCCCAGAACTTAAATTCTAAAATTTCCAATCAATATTTATAAATTTCACTACCTAACAACCAATATATTACAACCAAATATAACCTTTATAACAAAATTTATTTTATATATAGAAAATATTATGGGCAAAATTATTTCATCCACCTATAATTAAAACAAATATTGTGTCGGTCTGTCATGTTAAGTGTTTAGAAATCCTTATTGATGTCATAGCATCCCATGCACCAACCAGAATTTATAAATACAAAACGGAACAAATTAACACAATATCAAAACCTTTTTATAAGATTAAAAAATATGCTCCCTCATATATATATGCTCAGCGGCTCATCATAGTAATACCCTATTAATAAAGAGTCAAACCCCATAAAGCTAAGGCTTATCGATAAACCAAAGCTCTGATACCACGTGTAACATCCAGCCTTTTTGTACGCTTTAAATCGATGATAAACCACACAGATTGGACTTAAACCATACAGAAGGGCGGACTGTTATTGGGGTGAGTAAGAAGAAGAAGAGAAAGAAAACAAAACATAATCTCACAGCGGAATGACAAAATATAATATTCAAATAATAGCTCGTGAAGATGTTTTACAAAACATTTGATTATACTTATACAACACATATCAGAGTCACACATGCAAGAGAATAATAAATAATGCAGCGGAACAATATGAATGCAGTGGAATAATATAATAGATAATAGTAACACAATCTTCGTCTTCGTCCTTCAGAAATAAATTCTTCAAATCCTAAAATGCTCAACCTGACCCGAGCGAACTGAAAAGACAAAACACTTGAGTCAGAACTAAAAGATCTTATGCAAGTTAAATCAACAGAAATAAATATGAACGACGTCAAAGATGTTTATGGGATTTGACATGTCCTATCCAGTGTCTAACATGAGCGTAGTGACTTAAGAGATGCTCGGGATTCACATCTCCCAAGGATCCGTTACACAATTTACTATGTAGTAGTATTTCGCTATTATAATAATGTCTATTAGTAAAATAAACTTACTTTAAAATAGCGTTAAGTAGTGACCCAATATTCCCTTTAATACATAAATAATGCCAATAGTCTGTACAGTACCGTAATACCTTCTGAACGGGAGGCTAGCAGAGGATACTCCATAGGCACAACACAAATCAAACTCGTACAAGGCGCGCTAGGGTAGGTAACATGGCACACAAGGCAATGTGTAACGACCCGATTTTTTCGACGCCCGAAAGTCGACATTAATATGTCCACTGTATCAAATGCCGCACAACCGAATACCGAAAAACCGAACCGTTAGGGCTAAAGAAGAAGAAGATAGAAGAAGAAAAGAATCAATAAACAGAATCTCAGCTTTCGCAGAAGAACAATATACAATAGATAAATGAATCTCTTTAAAGAAAAAACACTACATCAGTTATACATACATTATCAAAGTGTACAACAACACAAAACCGTTAGTTATTTTAACTTGCTTACATAGAATTTGGCTTGGGACCAACCCACACACAACAGACATAAGAACTCAACTCGAACAACAAAACCCCCACGTCTGATCATCACCGAGCATATGCGACCCCGCCGCCGTGCCCACCGCCTCGCCACTCATCCATAAAGCTTTTCCCATGGGTGCGATCGACCAAATTGCTTCGACGACGATGAATTTTCCCCATGAACATTGTCGACCAAACTGGATGATTAAACCCTGAATCCATGTCGACAGTCGCCCAGGATCATCCAAAAATCCTTCTCCTATTTTTCCCAAGTTTCCCCATCTACAATCATGCTCTAGCCTCAACTCCGAAGTCTCCAATCTATTTGGTCTTCATAATTTGATATAAATTCAAATTCTGAGAACAATATAACTCGATTTACCAATTAAAGAAATCTAAAATGATTGTTAAAAATCATGATTTTGAATATAAACCCATCCCTATAATCAAACTTAAAAGTCAAAACATTTGATTCTGGGCTTATTTTAGATCATCATTGTACATATTATATCATTTTTTTTTATTTTGAAATAAATGCTTAACTTAAATATTCGAATTTATTTTAAGAATGACGTTACACCTATACAGGCATTTTTCATTCAGGGATTAAAGCTTATAAAGGTTTTTGAGATGGTTTTGGATTTTTTTGAACAGGTTTTGTTTAATCCCAGTAATGTGTAATAGAGATATACATATATACCTGTATACACACAGAACATATAAGCAAGCAAGCATTTTCTCAACATATTTCAAGCATTAATCATATGTAAACCAATTATAACATATTCCAGATTGTGGTAGACAGTTTGCTCACTTGTGGTTCAATAGAGGACTGGAATTTGAAAATAGAAAAGAACAGAGGCCTGATTTGTTGATTTTGTTTTCTAAGTTTGAATTACCGGACTTGAAACTGTTATGCCTGATCTTTATCCTATCTTCAAGATTTGAATGCTTTAGGTTGAGATGCTACTCGATCTAGTTTTTTTATTCGACCTTCCTTTTGAATCCCAGGTTTGAAGACTGAACTTGATTTCCAGATTTAAAAATTGATTTGCTTCAGCTTGTTTTGTTCTAGGTTTGCTGTTTTTATTTTGAATTTCTGTTCCTTGATCACAAGCTTAATTTTTCATACTTTCCCTTAATATTTTCCAGACATAGAAAAAATCTGAGATGATTTCTTTGAATTCTAAAATCTGCTCTAGTTCAGATTTTTTATCTTTGTTTCTATTTTGATATTGAGATGATATTGTTTCTTTTTTTTTTTTGATTTCAGAATTTGAATATGGAAGATATGAGAACAAAGATGTAATTTAGTTTTTATTTTTCAATATAATGTTTAATTCATTTGAAACAAAATTAATGCCACTTGTTTAACTTAAGCTAACACTTGTCATTGCATAGTTTAATTCATTTTGTAAATTTTATTTTTAACCCTTTATGCAATTATATTTTCATATCTCAACCTATGTATTTATTTTAAATGTTTATGTTTATCTATATAATTTCAATAAATGCATTCCCCTTTATAAAATCGTAGGAAAACAATTGAATTTTAAAACAAATTATACTTTAGTAAATAACACACATGTGTATAATATAGATTTTTGCTTTTAAACAACATTCAAACTTTTACTATATTAACATACTACAAATAATATTTTTAAAATATAACTTTATAACATATTTCTTATTTAAATAAGTACATTTTCTTTATAATTCATGTATAAAATCTTTTAAAGCAAAAGATGGTTTTAAAAATTTAGTTACACATGAATAACTAATTTTATTCTTAATTAGCCTTTGAAAAATCTATTATATCAAATTCAAAACTTAATTTTTTTTTAATTACAATGCATAATTAAATAATTAGAAACAATTCTTATAAAATTTTCAAAACTAATTTATTTCTAATTTATTTATTTTTAAATCCAATTTTAATTTGTAAAATACTTACCCTTAAATTTCAGACAAAGATTCTATTTATAATCTAATTTTTTTTAGTCTGAAAATTTCTAATTAATTCACAAATAAATTCACAGTTTAATTCCAAAATTAAATTAATTGTCAAATTAAACTTGGTTACTTTTCGGGAATGTTACAGATTCCCCCTTAAGAAAATTTAGTCCTCGATATTTGCCAGGGAGATAACAAAGAACAGATGAAAGATAAAGAAATATCTTTCCAGATCAAATCGAATATCTTTCTGCATTTGGCTTACCAAATCAGAATATCAACAATAGATACGAGAACAAACTCATTCAATAGTTCACGAATTACTTGGGTTATTTAGATCTATGAAATATATAAGGGTATTGGTTAGTTCGAAAGGAAATCTAACCATTCGTAGAATATATCAAAACCCAATGAAACAGACAAAAATAGATGTGGCTACGATTTCATATTCAAGATTTAACTCATTTATGATTTGCTAAGAAATAAAACTGCTCCTGTGTCGAACAAACTTGAAAAATTTAATCGTAAACGAGAAGGTTACCTTTTAAAATTCATTTTCCTTTATCAGCCTTTGAGGTTGAAGAATCATCTTCGATTGCATATACACTCGCTTCTTGAGCTTGCTTCAGTGCTGGGTAATCCATGATCCTATGTCCCGGCTTGTGGCAGTAATAGCATTCCTTAGATTGCTGATCTGGCTTCATAAATTGCTCCATCTTTCCTTGCTTCCTAGGATTCTTACAATTATTCAAGTAATGGCCTTTCTCCAAGCAATTGAAACAAGTTACATCTTTCACCTTTTTCTTCTGTATATTCTTCTTTCCTTTACCTTTCCACGGTTTCTTTTCGTCGAACTTCTTTTTTCTCCAATTTGGATTGCTTGTATCTCCATTCTCCTCTGGAACTTCCTGTTTATCTAGAGTATCGTATCTATAACCCATATCAATTAATTCCGAAAAAGATTCTTTTACGTGCGTAGTCATCCTCTCCTAAAACTTCTTGTTCATTCCCCGAATAAACTTTTCATTCATTTTCGAAAGTGTATTTACTAATTCTGGACCAAATCGAGATAATTCATTAAATTTGTTCAAGTATTCCTCAAATGATAAGCTTCCTTGTTTCAAATCCGTGAACTCCTGGTACATTCAAGAGATACCAGCAGGCGACGTATATCGCTGCTCGAACACTTCCTTGCAACGACTCCAAGTGAACTTATCCGCCGGCTCATCCGATGTAACTGTTTCCCACCAAGCTAAAGCCTATTCCTTGAGTTGCCTGAAAGCTATCAATCGCATCTGATCATCTTCTAATTTTAGTCCTTTGAAAATCCTTTCGCACGATCGAATTGAGGCTTGTGCTTCGGTTTCCTTGCCTGTGAATGGCTTTCTACCAAGTTTGGAAAATTTTTGATATAAATCAGCCAGATTTGGTTGAGGTTGAATGGGAATATCTGTTGTTGTAGGGCTTTGACCAGTTGAAGCGGTACTTCCTTGTCCCCTACCTTGTCCTCTTCTTCCACTCAATCTTACTATCTGTAATAGCAAGAAAACCGATTTAGGCATTTGGACGCGATATCTTAGAGAATAACAACTGTTAAAGGAAATAGACTGAGTAATTTGGGTTTCCGGTTTTACTAGTTGTACTCATTCTAGGGTATACTTCACCCTATCTCTAATGAGCCATCTAATGTGTTACACTCCGTAGCTAATGTTCTTACTCGACCTTTAGCTCTGATACCAAATTGTAACTACCTAATTTTTTCGATACTCGAAAGTCGACATTAATACGTCCATTGTATCAAATGCCGCACAATCGAATGCCGAAAAACCGAACCGTTAGGGCTAAAGAAGAAGACGATAGAAGAAAAACAGAATTAATAAACAGAATCTCACATTTCACAGCAGAACAATATACAATAGATAAATAAATCTCTTTAAAGAAAAAACACTATATCTGTAACGACCCGAAATTTTCGAAGCCGAAAATTCCAGATAGTTATGAAAAAGAAGAAAGAGATAGAAGAAGAAGAGAAACACCAAACATCTCATAGAAACCTCACATTCGCAGCGGATCAAAATATAATATCACATAAATAATAGTTATACAAAGGAAACTGTACTTGTCAAATTACAATATAATATATATCAGAGTTACAACATATACAACACTGGCCACATATGAATCAACAAGTCCTAGATATGCAACAATAATACTCAGCGAGTATGCTCCATACGTTCCTGCCTTTCAGCTTGCCTCCTGAGCTCCAGAACGTCCCTACCTGAAAATCTGTAATACTCGGTCTGACCCGAGCATTACACCAAAGTAACACCCGGGTCATGTTGGAAACCAGCGTGAGTAAACCCAACTAACATGGAATGCAAAAGTTTACAACCCATATAAACCCGGGTAACTTATATCAATTTCCACTTCATAAGTTGTTATAGACATCACTTATTCACACATCAATTTCTTAGTGCCAGAACTTAGATTTTATGGTCCAATTCACTTAAAATCATTCCAATATACCCTATTTATTCCCCTTATCAATTTGTAAAGAATCGAAGTGATTTCGGGTATTAACTAATACCCGACTCCGGTCTCTTCGAATTCAATGTTATTAATTTACCTTCCCTTTTCACAATAATCACATCTATCCTTGATTAAGTTCTCAGATTCATTAACTTATAATCACTTACATTGATTAAAATCCTTGAATTAATCATGCTCATAATTTACTAACCCTCCATAAATTTTGTTACACTAATTAAACAGTAATTAATCCTCAATTGAGTAATTACCAATAATTAACCCCTTTGATTTATGATATTAAGTAATTTTTCTTCGACTGCTTTTATTAGCAAATTCTATTAACTACAATTATTAATTACCTTAATCAATCATTGATTATTCCAAATTATTAATTACTCTAGAATTAATTATCCTTTAATTGATTATATTATATTAATTGTTCACAATCATTAACTACTCATCTTAATTAACTTCTTAGTTTCCATTAACAAACTCATTAAATTATCTTGAAGTTAAATTATCATTAACTGTTAAAAACAACACCTTTGTTTAAAATATCGATTTAAGTGAAATAATAGAAAAAATTGTTTATGTTATCTTTAACACCTGAAATATAAGCAATTATACCTGAGGAAAAACCAAGCATTACTCACAATACCCGAGTGTCCTCAGCTCTTCTGACATTTTTTTTTAAATTTACATTTGTATGTACAATTTCAGCTTATGTTACAAGAATATCCAAATTACTTAATTCTTGCTTTTATTTACATTTGTATTTTATATTTTGACTATCAAGATTTGAATTATATTCAATATGGTGTACTTATATTTAATACCCATCTTTTCTCCGCATCCTCGATTAATTCTTTTGTGTGAAAATACTTCTTTAAAGTAATTTACTTAGTATACTCAACCACCATGAAAAGAAACCCATCAAATTGTTTATCAAATCGAAGATAAAAATCTAAAAAGTAAGGTATTTTCTTAGAAACAAACATGTTCATTTCGGGCAGAAATTTAACCCGAGTTTGCACCTCAAATTCATATATGTAGATGGCCGAATTTTAAAAAGTGATACAAATGAAAGTTATAGGCCTTTCCGTTAGCTTTCCAGAATAACTAAGATCATCGAATTTAGATCAACGGTTCAAAAGTTATTACAATTTTACTAAAAACATTAAGCTTAGCCTGAACTTATGCATTTCCAGGACAGCGACCAACAATTGCAATTTTAGCATAGAAAACTTCAAAATCAGGCAAAATGAATAAAGCAAAAGTTGTAGATTAGTTTCTAAGCTTTCCGGAACATTAAAAATTACCGAATTCCTATAAGAATTGTAAAAGTTATGGATAAAACAATTCTGAGATTTGAATTCCACCACTTCTGTCATTTTGTCTCGGGACAGCGATAAACAATTATAATTTTGGCCAAGATAACATCGAAATATTAGAAAACTCAAAACTTAAAAATTTTAGAACAAAGTCTAAGCTTTCTGGAACATCTAAATTTATCGAAATCGATTGAGGAACGAGGAAGTAATGACCAATTTAGTTTCAGCCTTAAGCACAGAACTAATATTGGTTTTGCTCTCGGTATTACAGTAGAAAAATTCAATTTTTACATATCTAACCTCCAAATTACAGAAAACACAAAACATCAAAGTTGTAGCACATGAAATAAGATTTCCAGAACATCCAAGAAATCAAAATTTCGTTAATAATTGAGAAAGTTATGGTCAAATTACTAAGCTGCGTTTTTGATAGAACCGAGCCACTTTTACTTACAACTATCATCTCTTAAAGAATAACATGAATACTAGAAATTTAAATAGTTTTTCTCACCTTACACTTGTATATTTGACTTGACTCTTTTTCTTTAGCTTTCTCCAAGCTTTTTCACTTTATCTTACTTTTGTTTTTGCTTTGTGAAAAAAGAAAAGAAAAATAAGTGAACATTTCCACCCTTTGTATAGTAATTTTCAAGGCTAGTTTGGTAATTTTAGTTTTGGACACTTGTCTACTTCTCTTTGCACAAGCTTTAGAATGTTGAGACATGTCTACTTAGGTGTCTTAAGATGTTTCTACACATAGACACCTAATGGGCTTATGTGTCACTATTTTATTTAATCTTCTGACACATGTCCTTTATTTTTTTATGCAATCCTTATTTCATGACACATACCTTATTTAGTAATCATTTAAGGTGTTCTAGAAGTGTACACCAAAGTGATATATGTGTCATAATTCTATTTCATCTTAAGATAGGTGTATGGTCCATATTATGCCACTTGTCTTCACCATGTCATGCCACTTATCTTATACATATAAATGTATACATACTTATACCTTTTGTATTATTTAAAAGCATACATATATATATAAATAAAATAGAGATGGTGTAGATAGTATATTTTCAAAGCCGAACAAATCACCTTTAAATTAAATTTCAACCATTCTATTATCTTCAGTATCATCATTATAAATTTTATAAACCTTCAAATTATTTTAAACAGGCTTAGAAATTTCAGATTCAACAATTTACCCAATTTCAATTATTAATTACAATATTTAAACTATATAATTCAATGATTTAATTTTCAAGACAATACTTATATCTCAAATTCACGTTAAAATTAACTTCTAAATGTTTAAAATCAATTCAATTATCCCATCCTACATTGTTAAAAATTCTGGGTCGTCACATTCCTCCCCCCTTAAAAGACTTTCGTCCCCGAAATTACTAGTTAGGAAGAATGGACTAATACCCGTTTACCTTTTCTCCAAAATTCACAATTCAACACTCTACCAACTATCTTTTATTAAAAGCCCACTATCACCTTAACTAATTTCCTAAAACCTTCTATAGTTTCAAACAACACCCCTTTGCTCAATCATCTAAATTTCAATTTTAAATCAAATTTTGAATTATCAAAATTTTTTAAAATTTTTCTAACACTCTAAATTTCCGACAATTTTTGCCAGCGTCTCCTTTGCGCGGCTAGCTCTGTAAAACTACAAAAGGCTTCTACGGGCTTCCAAATTCCAAAAGAAAACTAAACGCCAAGTGGCTAGATCTAAAACCAATCCAATTTCATACAGAAATTTAAATACATACCCTTTTTGTTGGGCAATTCACACTTATCTTTTGGAATCAAATCCAATTTCTTTTCCCTTTAATACCTGCATATCTTACTTAGCAACAATATTCAATCGCAACCTTTCAAATTATTTTATACAACTCTTTACAGAAGTTTTCACATCTACTTCTATGCAAATTAGATTTTCCCGTTTTCATACGAATTCAATTTATTTTCAATTTTGAATATTGGATTTTAACTTCCATATATAACTGATTCATATTAGTTTCATCTACTAATTTATTTTAATTTCCAATTTGTGATCGTTTCGTCGCTAACGAAAAATTTTCAAAAATCTCCAAAAAATTTCTAACTTCCAAATTTTTCGGAAAATTTTGGCGGAGTCTCCTTTGTACGGAGGAGCTTTTGCAATTTGAAAATAGATATAAATATGTATACATCGACCCACACGGTCGGAAAAAGCAAAAACAGTTCATATTTCCTATTTTTATTGTATAGGCGTACCTTAATTTAGCATTTTAAGCAAGCAGCTTATAAATTTAAGCAATTAGCGCAATCCAAACCAACCAAACAGTCTTCAAGTACCCGTACTATCTCAATTTAAATATGTAAGTGCCACATATAGAAATTCTATTAGCATTTCACTTACTTTTAAAGGCTAAACACAAGCATTTCAAAAGCCACAAACACCAAACGCTTACCATAAGTGCTTTATATAATTTAAAGTTAATCCAATTGCTTCCAACCAAATTTATATGCCATTACATTCAATTTTAATGGTTTACAATGCAATTGCTTACATTCAATTCATTTGTAAGCAAAACAAACTCCTATTCATATTAATTGATTCAAAAAGCAATTATATCTGCTTCCACTAATTCATAGAATTTAATTAAATCTCGTTTACGTGAAACGACAATCATTTCTACGCAATTTGATAATATCCATGTGAATAAATAATTACTTAAGTTTTATAACAAGTTAAAATTGAATCCAACTCAATTTTATTTAATTCAGTTCCTTTTTAATTTATTCACAATCATTTTATTTAGCTCGACACATTCCATGCTTGTGTACTACTAACCATTCCCAAATTAATTTAAACCGAGCTTTTATTTAATGGCTTTTACCCTTATTCGAAGGCAAGCTTCCTTAAATTTAAACTTAAGTTACTTTACTTTAATTTATTCCAACATCAAACTTAAGTTTACTTCTATTTGATTCTCATTTAATCAAATTCCATTAAACTCAGTTAGCCCACCATTTCATTTTAATTCACCTCCACAATTTATCGTATACTTAACTCATTTATACTTCAAATCAATATGCCACCGAACTTAAGTTCAGTCTGATAATCCAATTTCAATCACAACCTTGATTTAGTTTTTTTATTCAATCAGACTTCGTCCATTTATTATTTAATTCCATTAACTCATTTTATATTTCACTTTCTTAATTCATTTGCGAATTTATTTTATTTATACAAAGCCATTCTCAATTTACTTGCAACTTTCGTTAAATATTATTCATATCACGTTTGAATTTTATTTATAATTAAAACCATCACTTTTCCAATCCAACTCTATTTTATTTCTACAACATCTCTTCTTATTTAATTCATTATCAAATCCAAGTCGAATTCTATTGACAAATTCGAATTCATTTCCAAACTCCATTATTAATTTACAATCCATTTGTTTGATTGAGTTAAATTTTATTAACATACTTTATCAAATAATTATTTATTAGCTTACTTCCAACTTTTATTACAAAGAAAATTACTTCATTAAATTTTCCTGAGTTCAAAGTTATTTTTATAATTCCAGTTTGGAGTTTCCCTTTTATTCTCCCAAAATTTCAACACTTCTATTTTAAAAACTTAGAAATTCTTTTAAACCCACCTCATGCTATTAAAATAGCTTTTGTAAAAATATTTCTTATAGCTTGATGTCTCATCCAGTCCATCCTTGTTCTCACAGAAATTCAGTCATACGTTGATCAGGCGTAGGACTGAAATCTATAAGTACTTAGTAAACCCGTTTGCAACATCCAGTGAAAATACTTGGAAAATAATTTTATTGAAAATATAGAAAACGGTTTTTGAAGATAGAGGAAATATCTTTGGTGACAATGCTCTGAAAATCATCACCCCCATCCATGGTCACAGTTACATTCCAGGGTTACGTTGCCATCGCAGCAAAAGTCCATGCATTGCAGGCTCTTCACGGCCTCTCGATTATGCCATGGAACCCACACAACAGATCACAGTTACATCCAGGGTTACGTTGCCGTCACAGCAAAAGTCCATGTAACTGCAGGCTCTCAGCGACCTCTGATTTTTGCTGTCGAAATGAAACCTCTCCACTCCTACATAGGTCGCAGTCTGCCGATATAAAATCAAACACAGACTGTTGGCTCTCAGCGGTACACATGACTTTCGCTATGTTATACCATAGGTCGCAGTTACATCCTGGGTTACGTTGCCATCGCAGCAAAAGTCCATGTAACTGTTGGCTCTCAGCGGCACACACGACTTACACTATGGTATACTCAACTCATAATCCTCAGGAACTAGTTTTGTCCGGACTCCTCACAGGATCAACTTTAGAACCCCCCCTTGGGGCTCAAGGCAGCACCACCCGGTGGCACTCCTGAGAAGTTCATTCCAAGGGAGCGCCTTTTTCCCCAGAGCCATCATCAAAACACTTTATACTATACACATATAGTATCTTTCAAATCATACACCTAGTATGAATTTTTATCAAAGCTCCTTTACACAAAATCGATTATCCCAAAATCGTTAATTCTCAAAATAGGCTTTCCAAATTCCATATAATGATTTTACCCAAAAATCAAAAGCCTTTCCAAATCCAAAGGTTCCCAAAACCCTTTCCAAAATCCTCATAAGATCCTTTATATATATACAGATATATATATATAATTTTTAAAACTTTGGATCACTTTAAACTCGTATAAAATTCCTTTTATACTTCAAACACTTCCAAAATCTTTTTTCTTCCAACAATAGATTCAACAAGGGAAGAAGAAATAACTTTGTTTACCCAAAATCAAATATTCAAATTTGGTTACTCTTTCCAATATCAATTTCCTTTCTACTCACATTCACCTAAAATTTCATTCACTTATTCACATTGGCCTTAATCCCTATTTGGATTATTACCTCAATTCTTATCCCAGTTGGGTATTTAATCAATAACAGTTTGAACTCCGACCAGCTTATATTTAGAAAACAGCTTAAAAATTTTAAAAATAGAGAAGTAGTTGAAAAATAATTATTAGTTTACAAAATATCTATAAAATAGTTGGAAAATAGCTAAGTAGTTATTGAAATCTTAGATAATTGCAAAATAGTTGTAAAATAATAATTAATTCGTAACTTAGTTGAAACAAATAGTAACTAGTTTAGAAAATAGTTGAAAAATGGTTAAATAGGTCCAAAAATAATTGTAAAACAAGTATAAAATAATTTGGCTTTAAGAAAGAAGGGTTATATAATAACTTGGAAAAATAAGTTTATATTAAAACAATTGATATTGAAAACAATCCAGAGTCAAAACTGTTCACTGCCCCAACATTTCAATTTAAATTTCCATTCCCATTTAAATTGACCCAATTCCATATTGAATAATCTTCAATTTCCATTGAAATTGATTTAATCCCAATTCAAGTTGAATTGATTTTCAATTTCCTTCCAAACTTCAAATCAAATTCCGTTTGATCTTTAAACTTGTACAACTTTAATTACAATTTCGATCTTACAATTTCTATTTATAATCAATTACATTCACATTTTGCTTTTAACTCGGAATTATACATTTTATTTAGCCAACATATTATTCCATAAACATTTTAAATCAAGATTCCAGAGTTTAAACAAATTTTCAAGATTTCAATATTACCTTAGAATTCAACTATATCCAAAATTCTTTGGCAAATTCAATTATCCTTTTGAATTTCAAAACCAAACCCAGTTCACAAACAACCCTAATTTGAAACAATTTGGTAACAATTTCTCTTCTAGAAACTCGAAAATGAACATCGATGATGCTGCAGTCATCACCGACGTTATTTTCTAGTGACCCAAAGAGTTCAATGCTTTTATCTCTTTAAAAACATTTCCAAATATTTTTAATTTCAAATCTCCTAGATTTCAAATTCAACACAAAAAAATATTTTTGAAATAATACTATTATTTTTCCAAAACCTTTGGAAACCACTTCCAAATCCAAAGGAATTTTAAATTTTCCCAAACATTCCGAATTCCCAATCTATGCAATTCATATTTAAACATTACTCTGGAATTTTCATCATACTTTATTTCCAAATATTCTATAGAATTCTATTTCAAATTATAATCTCATTTATTATGAAGTTTATTTCAATTTATAAATTACATTCACAATCTATAATTCAAATTCCATTTTGTCATATAAGTTTATTCTTCAACTTTGGTTATAAGTTTCACTTTGGTCATATTTTATATTACTTCTTAACTTAATTCCAATAACTTAACAACCAATCACCTAAATATTCATTAGAAGGGAATATTGCTTTATATATACATTTAAAATCTTCATAAGAAAATAACAATTACGCCCTCATATATATATATATATATATATATATATATATACACACTCAACTCATTCTAGAGTACTACGGACTCTATTTAATGAGTAATCCCCACCAGAGCCAAGGTTCTCGCTTAACCTTCTCCTCTGATACCAAATGTAACGACCCGAAATTTTCGAAGCCGAAAATTCCAGATAGTTATGAAAAAGAAGAAAGAGATAGAAGAAGAAGAGAAACACCAAACATCTCATAGAAACCTCACATTCGCAGCGGATCAAAATATAATATCACATAAATAATAGTTATACAAATGAAACTGTACTTGTCAAATTACACTTTAATATATATCAGAGTTACAACATATACAACACTGGTCACATATGAATCAACAAGTCCTAAATATGCAACAATAATACTCGGCGAGTATGCTCCATATGTTCCTGCCTTCTAGGTCGCCTCCTGAGCTCCAGAACGTCCCTACCTGAAAATCTGTAATACTCGGTCTGACCCGAGCATTACACCAAAGTAACACCCGGGTCAGGCTGGAAACCAGCGTGAGTAAACCCAACTAACATGGAATGCTAAAGTTTACAACCCATATAAACCCGGGTAACTTATATTAATTTCCACTTCGTAAGTTGTTATAGACATCACTTATTCCACACACCAATTTCTAAGTGCCAGAACTTAGATTTTATGGTCCAATTCATTTAAAATCATTCCAATATACCCTATTGATTCCATGTATCAATTTGTAAAGAATCGAAGTGATTTCGGGTATTAACTAATACCCGACTTCGGTCTCTTCGAATTCAATGTTATTAATTTACCTTCCCTTTTCACAATAATCACATCTATCCTTGATTAAGTTCTCAGATTCATTAACTTATAATCACTTACATTGATTAAAATCCTTGAATTAATCATGCTCATAATTTTCTAACCCTCTATAAATTTTGTTACACTAATTAAACAAGTAATTAATCCTCAATTAAGTAATTACCAATAATTAACCCCTTTGATTTATGATATTAAGTAATTTTTCTTCGATTGCTTTTATTAGCAAATTCTATTAACCACAATTATTAATTACCTTAATCAATCGTTGATTATTCCAAATTATTAATTACTCTAGAATTAATTATCCTTTAATTGATTATATTATATTAATTGTTCACAATCATTAACTACTCATCTTAATTAACTTCTTAGTTTCCATTAACAAACTCACTAAATTATCTTGAAGTTAAATTATCATTAACTGTTAAAAACAACAACTTTATTTAAAATATCGGTTTAAGTGAAATAATAGAAAAAATTATTTATGTTATCTTTAACACGTGAAACATAAGCAATTATACCTGAGGAAAACCAAGCATTACCCAACAATACCCGAGTGTCCTCAGCTCTTCTGACATTTTTTTTTTAACTTTACATTTGTATGTACAATTTCAGCTTATTTTACAAGCATATCCAAATTACTTAATTCTTGCTTTTATTTACATTTGTATTTTATATTTTGACTATCAAGATTTGAATTATATTCAATATGGTGTACTTATATTTAATACCCATCTTTTCTCCGCATCCTCGATTAATTATTCTGTGTGAAAATACTTCTTTAAAGTAATTTACTTAGTATACTCAACCACCATGAAAAGAACCTATCAAATTGTTTATCAAATCGAAGATAAAAATCTAAAAAGTAAGGTATTTTCTTAGAAACAAACATGTTCATTACGGGCAGAAATTTAACCCGAGTTTGAACCTCAAATTCATATATATAGATGACCGAATTTTAAAAAGAGATACAAATAAAAGTTATAGGCCTTTCCGTTAGCTTTCCAGAATGACCAAGATCATCGAATTTGGATCAACGGTTCAAAAGTTATTAACATTTTACTAAAAACATTAAGCTTAGCCTGAACTTATGCATTTGCAGGTCAGCGACCAACAATTGCAATTTTAGCATAGAAAACGTCCAAATCAAGCAAAATTAATAAAGCAAAATTTGTATCTTAGTTTCTAAGCTTTCCGGAACATTAAAAATTACCGAATTCCGATAAGAATTGTAAAAGTTATGGATAAAACAATTCTGAGATTTGAATTCCACCACTTCTGTCATTTTGTCTCGGGATAGTGATAAACAATTATAATTTTGGCCTAGATAACTTCGAAATATTGGAAAACTCAAAAGTTAAAAGTTTTAGAAAAAAGTCTAATCTTTCTGGAACATCTAAATTTATCAAAATCGGTTAAGTAACGAAGAAGTTATGGCCAATTTAGTTTCAGCCTTAAGCACAGAGCTAATATTGGTTTTGCTCTCGGGATTACAGTAGAAAAATTCAATTTTTACATATCTAACATCCAAACTACAGAAAACACAAAACTTCAAAGTTGTAGCACATGAAATAATCTTTCCAGAATATCCACGAAATTGAAATTTCGTTAAGAATTGAGAAAGTTATGGTCAAATTACTAAGCTGCGTTTTTGATAGAACCGAGCCACTTTTACTTACAACTATCATCTCTTAAAGAATAACATGAATACTAGAAATTTAAATAGTTTTTCTCACCTTACACTTGTGTATTTGACTTGACTCTTTTTTCTTAGCTTTCTCCAAGCTTTTTCACTTTATCTTACAATTGTTTTTGCTTTGTCAAAAAAGAAAAGAAAAATAAGTGAACATTTCCACCCTTTATATAGTAATTTTCAAGGCTAGTTTGGTAATTTTAGTTTTGGACACTTGTCTACTTCTCTTTACACAAGCTTTAGAATGTTGAGACATGTCTACTTAGGTGTCTTAAGATGTTTCTACACATGGACACCTAATGGGCTTATGTGTCACTATTTTATTTAATCTTGTGACACATGTCCTTCGTTTTTTTATGCAAGCCTTATTTCATGACACATACCTTATTTAGTAATCATTTAAGGTGTTCTAGAAGTGTACACCAAAGTGATATATGTGTCATAATTCTATTTCATCTTAAGATAGGTGTATGGTCCATATTATGCCACTTGTCTTCACCATGTCATGCCACTTATCTTATACATATAAATGTATACATACTTATACCTTTTGTATTATTTAAAAGCATACATATATATATAAATAAAATAGAGATGGTATAGATAGTATATTTTCAAAACCGAACAAATCACCTTTAAATTAAATTTCAACCATTCTATCATCTTCAGTATCATCATTATAAATTTTATAAACCTTCAAATTATTTTAAACAGGCTTAGAAATTTCAGATTCAACAATTTACCCAATTTCAATTATTAAATACAATATTTAAACTATATAATTCAATGATTTAATTTTCAAGACAATACTTATATCTCAAATTCACGTTAAAATTGACTTCTAAATGTTTAAAATCAATTCAATTATCCCATTCTACATTGTTTAAAATTCTGGGTCGTCACAATATCAACTATACATGCAGTATCAGAGTATACAACAACATAAAACTGGCAGTTATTTTAACTTGCTTACAAAGAATTTGGTTTGGTACCAACCCACATGCAGTGGACTTAGGATCTCAACTCGAAAAAAAAACCTCCATGTCTGATCATCACCGATCATATGCGACCCTGCTACCGTGCCCACTGCCTCGCCAATCACCCACAAAGCTTTTCCCATGGGTGCGATAGACCAAGTTGCTTCGACGATGATGAACTTTCCCCACGAACATTATCGACCAAACTGGGTAATTAAACCCTAAATCCATGTCGAATGTTGGCCACGATCGTCAAAAAATCCTTCACCTATTTTTCCCAAGTTTCCCCATCTACAATCGTGCTCCAGCCTCAACTCTGAAGTCTCCAATCTATTTGATCGCTGGAATTTGATATATGTGACGACCCGGAATTTTCGAGCATTTAAAATCAGAATATTTAATTGATTTTAAATATTCAATAGGGTAATTTTAACTTGAATTACGAATATCACAATTTATTTGACAATTAAATTATTGAATTAAATAACCGGAAGTTGAATAAAATGTTGAATCTGGAATTTTAAGCCTGTTAAAAATAATTTGAAGGCTTATGAAATTTATATTGATAACGTTGAAGATGATAGAAGTGTTAAAATTGAATCTAACACTGAATTGTTCACTTTTGAAATTTTATATCGTTTAAATTGAATTTAAAAATAGCCGTCCGAGGCATAGTCTCGGAATTCGATGAAACCAGTTCCATTGGGCCCGTAATATTGTATATTATCGGATTTCAAATTTCGTAGTGATCGGAGTGGTTGTGTCAGCGTACGATATACAAACGCGCTGAAAATTTAATTGATAATAGTCGATTCAAAAAGCTATCTACCCCATATGGTCGAGTTAGACCTCGAAACCTGTTCCAACGTGTTCAGAATAACAATATAACACTAGGAACACCGGTCGTTGCATTTAAATTGGGGTTCGGGTTTAGAATTAGGGACCACGAGATATTTTTGGATATAAAAATATAAAATTTCAAATCCATTAGCCACCCTTTAAGCATACCTAGCTTGTCTCTATCGCCATTCTTCTCTGTGAAGCCACCTTCCATCTATTCATCGCGTCTTCTTCTATTATCCTTCAGCCGAGCTTCTGTTTACCAAAAGAGAAATGGTGCCCTCGTTCCTTTAATATTCGTTACTTTGCACTAATAAATCAGTGACCTCGGCCCTTCCTCTTTCAAATTCGTTCGCGAAATTTAATATAAAATAAAGAGGGAAACAATAATGGCCGTTGGTTCCCCCTCATCTCTTGCGTTCTCATCCAAGTTCCTTTCGAATCGGTTCGAACTCAAATTGCAATTGGACTCGTGGGATTCGTGAGTGCTGGGTTTCGAGCATACATTTGAGCGTGTTTGGGCATGGGGCCGCAGTGACATCGAGCTAGGGTTGGAGTGGCATGACGAAGATGGACGCTCGAGTCTGGGTTCTCGATACATTAGGGGTCGTGATGTGCTGTGCGACGTCGAACTCGAAGTTCGTGGTGTGGATTGATGCGGTTCCTGTTGGTGAGTTGATCAGGGAGGTTGGCTCGTCTTTTCGGCAGAGGCGTCGTGTGTCGATATCGAGCGGGCTTAGGGCAGGGCTGTAAGGTATAACAGTATTTTGATTTAAATAAATTTATGTATGGATGTATAGTGTAGTTAAATCGAAATTTTAATTTTTAGTAAGTGATAAATTCTTTTCTGCTTTTTTAGATTTAAATAAATGAACAGAATATATGAATAAGGAGAAAAAAAAAGGTAAACTATATGGACAATTTTATCAATCTGTATGTAGTTTCTGGAAAAATATATATATTAATAAATATATATGTATATTCATATTTTAACCTACTGGTTATGTCAAAATAATATAGAAGTAGGGATTAGTTTGGTTAACAAGCCTATTTAATTATTTTGTCCCTAGAATTATTTGTAAAAAAGAAAATTGGTTTAAAAAAAACTACTATTTAGAATTAAATTATTAGTAAATTAAATTTGTTAAATGATAATAAATTGTGTGGTCAATATGAATATTAATAAATCATATAACTTGTTCATTCAAGGTTTAAAATCAAGAAAACACGCCAGTTTGGAATGGATTGCGAACAGCAAATCAAAGGTGAGTTAATCTCACTCAGTTAAATTTAAATTTAAATGATTAAATTTAAATAATTGTTTGAATGGTTGAATTGATTGATGTGCTATTGTATGATATATTTTGGAATTGATGCATTATATTGTGCTAACGTCTGTGGATGCAGGGAAAACAGGTTGGAGAGATCCAACTGGATCCCTCAACATTTATTTAAATTATTTAATATCCACTGCTGTGGTTGATTGATATTCTGTAATGAATTATATTAGAATATTGAATGTTATAGTCTGCTTGAATATTTTGGTACTCTGTTTTATCCAAATATATAGAATTAGATTTTGAAAGGAAATAAAAGAAGTGAACTCTTAAGAAATAATTATAAAGAATGTATATAAATTAAAGTGAATTGGATAAGAATATAAGTGGTTTCGAAATACTAACTAATAAAATTCTGTATATGGAAAGGAATTTTTGAATAAACAGAAAGTTAATGAAGTTTGAAACTTCAGTGATATTATTTAATAGAACAAAACATTTATTTAATATTTTAAGATTAAAATTATTGAAAGGAATAAAGAAGAAATTGGGAAAAGCCTGAAATTGATATATTTCACTTAAAAGATTTTAAATCAAACGGAAAATAATAACAATAATAATATGTCCATAACTAATGAATTTTGAAATGAATTGAGTAATTAAAAGAAACTTATTTCAAATAAAATAAATTGGAAATCAATTTGGGAAAATTGATTTAAGTGGTTGAAGTTGGAATTTTATCTGGATGGCCAATTACATGTTTTTAAAGGTAAATTTGTAAATATAAATTAAATGTTATAAAGGTGTTTTTAAAGAAAGCAAGTTTTGTAAAATTTATTATTTCTAATATTTAATTTCCAAAGTAAGTATTTTATTTTAACCCATTATCTTAATAATTATTTAAAGAATAATATGGTATTTTTGATCAAAGAAGAAATCTAATGTATAGTTATAAGGTAACCTTATTTTAGTCATTTCTAAAGTGTTATTATGAATTGAGTATATAAAGTAAAATTTTCTAAATTAAATGTTAAATATATTTTACAATAAAGTGTTTTTAAATTATTTTAAAAATCTAAAGTTTTCTGCTTGGTTATTCCAGTGGAAATGGAAATACTCGGAATTTATTCTGAGAAAAGGAAGATAGTTTGAAAACTGTTTTCAAAGAAATTTGAAAAGTGAAAATATATCATTTGAAGATATTTTTGAGATAAATAAATAATTTGGGAAATTATTTATTGTGTTATGGATGTTGTGAACATTAATTGATAGTTAAATCACCGACTATCAATATTGGACAAATGACCGGGATCGAGATTAATTTCTCGAAAACCACTTCGATCCGGTTTGAACGTTTCGTGGAAACGAGTTTGGATTCGAAGATGGAGCAGTGAAGTGCAAGGGCTAATCGCTACTAATCCTGAGGATATTTCCAAAATGGATGTAGTAGGAATAGTGCCTTCGGTTCCGTTCGAACCCGGGACGGACTTGTATGGATGAATGTTTGTGAAACATCGTCAGGTGGACGATGGGCATTCTAAGGGATATGTTCTTAAAAGGTAACGCTTAGCCTCAAGCCTCATCAAACGGGAATGACTGAAAATCAGGGGTTATGCAGTAAGGCTAGGTGGGTAGCACCCAAGCAGGGTGAGGTCATTCCTGTCTAGATGTCCCTTTTTATTTCGGCTTAGTGGGCGGTTGCTGATCCCAACCGCGGGGTGATCTCACTCGGGATTATCCAGTAAGGGGTAGTCCCAGCCTTGTGTTGCAGGGGAGCGGGCGTACTCCTCAGTACGGTGATCTAGGCCCTGTACTGTGACAGGTGGTACCCCAATGCCTAGTCATTAGTTGGAAATCCATTCTTCCTACGAGCCTTGTACGAGTTTTGTTTGTATTACCCACTCTGTGGCTAATAGCTGGAATTTAATAGATGTAACAATTTCGGCTATTTTATAAGTATTTGTATATAGACCCTATTATAATATCAGAGGAATTCTATAAAAAGTGTTTTAGCTATCGTCAGGTAAAAACCCGACATGTTTATTTGTGGCGTGGTCTTACGAGATGCTTTTGTTTTCAAAGGATTTTTGAAACGTTAATAATCAATTGGGTGTGATTTTCTCATGCTGGTATTCCAGACTGACTCGGGTGTTATTTAACTGTAATGCTCGGGTCAGACCGAGTATTATAGGATACAGGATTTGATGCCGTGGGACACCAGAGACGAGCAGGATGGCGATACGTACTCTCGTACTTGTTTATATATATATATATATATTCTGCTGTGTTGAGTTATTGTGTATCCATTGTATGACATTGATGTTAAACTGTGATTGATGTACTCTGATGATGTAATATATGAACAGATATATTTGATTTGAGTAAAGATTATTCATTTTCTATTATATTTTATTCCGCTGCGATGGTTAGATTCTATTGTTGTTTTCTATTTTCTTCTTCTACCTCTTCTTCTTTAACCCAAATGGTTCGTATTTCTGTACAACTTGAGTTGATTTAGGTAGAATAGTGTCCACTCAAGGGGTACGGATCTACGGGCCGTTACACTTGGTATTAGAGCTTAGGTTGGTGATAACCTTGGCTCTGGTAGGAATTACAAAATTAAAATAGTCTGTAGTACTCTATAATGAGCTTGAGCGTATAAATAGATATGAGCGCGTATTTATTAGTGAATATAAATTGTTTTAATATTGCGTTGATTGATTTATTGAGTGGCATATGAACCTTCGTCGACACAGTCTGCGCAACTGTATTGAAGGGGTTTCTAAACACTTGAATAGAACAATCGACACGGTATTGTTTTAAATATGGGTAAATGAAATAATTTTACCCAAAAACATATTTTGATATACAGAAAAGTTTTTGTAAACTATTTTAGCTAATATATGGTTGCTTGGATGTTAGGAAGAATAATATTAAATTATTATCATCATTGGGTAAAAAAAATTAACTAGAAATCGAAATTATAACCAAAGTTTAAGGGAATAAATCCATTATAAAATGAAATTTATAAATATGAATTATAAATGTAATTTATGAATTGAATTATTATCAAATGGGAAACTATACAAAGGGATTATAGTTAAAATTGATTTAAGAAGTATTTGGAAATTTAAATCCCAGAGATTTGGAAGTATTTTGAAGATAAATAACAACATTATCGTTTTGGGGGTATTTCTGAAAAGAATGTGTTTTGAATGGATTTTGAAAATGATATAGCATTGAAATCACTTGGGTTATTGGGAAATAATTCTGATGATGACGGCCGAATCATCAGTATTCATTTCCGAATTTCTAAGTGACGGATTGCTGCCAAATTATTTTGTTCAGGAAAAACTAGTTTTGAAAATTTCAAAGGAAATTTGTTGGGAATAAAACCAGGATTGGTTTGAATTTTGAGAAGTATGATTTGAGATGTTAGAGATTTCAAGATAATTTGAAACCAAAGTCGGGTATTTAAAAATCCTGTTGAGATAGGTGGTAAGCTTATAAATTGAGATGATTTTTAAATCAGGAAGGAAATATAAGCTTTGAATGTAGGGAATTTAATTTTAAGTGAAAAGTTAAAAATGAAATAAGCTTGGATTGAGGAAATAAAAATTTAACTGGATTGAAATTAATTGGATAGGCTGAAATTAATATCCAGTTTTATTCGAATAAAGTTGAAATCGAATTGAGTTAAATAAATTGGAGTTAAAATAAAATTGAATTGGAATAAGAATCTAAATGAATTATTGAATGGAATTAAATTCTTACCTGAACAAATGGCAAATAAATTGGATAAGGATTGGAATTGAAATAAATAATAAGTTGTGACTTATAAAATTTGAAAAAGTGCGATAGAAACCCAAAATAAATATTTTTGATGAATTGCGAAAAAAAATGAAGATCAAAACTGGAATTATAAAATAAATTTGAACTTAAGGAAATTTATATGAAGAGATTTTGAGATTAAAATCAAGTTCTGGATTATAAGTTGGGGAAATACTATATAGATGATAATTAGATAATGAAATATGTAATGAGAACCCAACGTAGTTAAATAAAGCTGAATTGTGAGTTCATGAAATTTGGTGGTAAATTGAAATTGGATAGTGGATCAGAACTTGAGTTATTAATTAAAATTTAACGTGTAGTGTTGACAAATTAAATATAATTGAAATGTATGGAATAAAAATGAAATTGGATTGAAATAGTAATGGTTTGAATGCGCAAATGAAATCCAATAAGTGGAAATAAATTGGATATGGCCTTGTAATCAATTGAGTTAAGTTGAGTATTAAAGAGAAAAATTTACTTGTAAAATGAAAATGAGCTTAAGTTTAAAATAAATTGAAATAAATCAACTCAAGATAAAAAGATGAAAAGGAGTTGAATTGAATTCAACTTAAACTAAGTTTAATAATATTGGATTGGTTTTAAATCAAGTAAAAATGAATTCTAATTGAAATAAAATTCGGTGAGTTACCGATAATATTTAATGGAATGAAAATTCTTAAATAAATAATTGTAAACCAATTAAATTGTTAAGGAATTGAAATAATTTGGAGTCTATAAGAAAAATTGAAATGGTTATTGAATGAAATAGCTTAGATTGTCCTTGAGCTAAATAAAATAGTTTGGAATAAACAAATATAGAATGGAATACAAAAGAATGGATTGTGAATAAAATTGAAATGAAATGTGCCGAGCTAAATAAATGGTTGTGAATGAATTAAAATAAAAAGGAAATTTAATTGATAATTAAGATGAATCTAAGTTGTTAATGGTTTTAAATGAACTGGTTTGGTTAAGTAAAATGAAATGCAAGTGAATAGATTCAAATTTAAAATGCAATGAAAATGAGAATATATGGATCGTGAATAAGTTTAAAAATGGAATAGAATTAAGTGTAAATCGAGTTGAAATCCATTTAAATTGGTTATAAAACATAAATACTTGTTTATTCACATAGATCTTGTCAAACTGCATAGAATAAATTGTCATTGGATGCAAATAGGAGTAATTAAAATCTTATGAATTGATAGAAGTAAAATAAATTGATTTTGAGATCAATTGAATTAAAAATGAGTTTGTTTTGCTTAAAAATAAATTAATATAAGCTTGTGAGTTGTTAACCATTCGATTAAGTGAAACGATGGGTGATTGGTTGTAAGCAATTAAATTTAATGTTGGAATATTTAAGTCGCTTATGAAAGGTGTTCAATGTGCATTCCTTTTAGAATTCATGTGATTAACTAGTGTAAATAGATTAAATGTTGTTAAACTTTATTTATATGGCACTTACAAGTTTAAATTTAGTAAGTACAGGTACTTGGAAGCCGTGTGGCTGGATTTTAGATGCGTTAACTGCTAAATAAATAGTTGTTTGCTTAAAAATGCTAAATATGGTACGCCTACGAAATAAATATAGGAAATATAAACTGTTTTTGGTTTTTCCGACCGTGTGGGTCGATGTACATATTTATCTCTTTTGTCAAATTGCAAAAGCTCCTCCGTACAAAGGAGACTCTGTCAAAAATTTTCGTAAATTTTAGGAGTTAGAAATTTTTTGAAAATCTTGGAAAATTTTGTTAACGACAAACGTTTTTAAATTGGAAATTGAAATAAGTTAGTAAATGAAACTAATTAAAGTAATGACATGAATTAGTAATAAATGACAAATAAAATTTATATATGCAGAGTTAAAGATAAATTGAATTCATTTGGAAATGAAAGAATCGATTTGAATAGAAATGGATATAAACTAAAGTGGGAGATGAAAATAAATATGAGAAACACATAAATGCTTATACTAACTTAAGAAGGGAATGGTGAATTCTTGATTGGGAATTGATACTACAAATATAATCCAAGTTAATATTGGAATGAATAGATACTGGCATTTTGTAAGAAAGTCGATAAAATGTTTTTGAAAGTTGTGATTGGGTATTAGTGCTAACAGGATATGCAGGTAATATAAAGGGAAAAGAGAATTGATTTTGATTTCAGAAGATAAATTTAAATTGCTCGACAAAAAGGTATGTGTTTAAAATTCTGTGAAATTGGATTGGGTTTTTGGATCGAGCCACTTGGCCTTTTGATTTATTTTTGGATTTGGGAGCCCGTAGAGGCCTTTTGTAGTTGTACCGAGCTAGCCGCGCAAAGGAGACGCTGGCAAAAATTTTCAGAAATTTAGGGAGTTAGAAAAATTTTGAGAAAATTTTGATAATTCAAAATTAGATTTTAAATTGAAACTTGAATGGTTAATCAAATAGTATTGTTTGAAACTATTGGGAGGGTTTGGGAAGTTAATAAGAATAATAATAGGTCTTTTATAAGAAGATAGTTGGTAAGATGTTGAATTGTTAGAAACCGTTTGGTTTCGAAAAAAAAAGTAAACGGGTATTGGACCATTCTTCCTAACTAGTAATTTCGGGGACGAAATTCTTTTAAGGGGGGAGAAATGTGACGACCCGGAATTTTCGAGCATTTAAAATCAGAATATTTAATTGATTTTAAATATTCAATAGGGTAATTTTAACTTGAATTACGAATATCACAATTTATTTGACAATTAAATTATTGAATTAAATAACCGGAAGTTGAATAAAATGTTGAATCTGGAATTTTAAGCCTGTTAAAAATAATTTGAAGGTTTATGAAATTTATATTGATAACGTTGAAGATGATAGAAGTGTTAAAATTGAATCTAACACTGAATTGTTCAGTTTTGAAATTTTATATCGTTTAAATTGAATTTAAAAATAGCCGTCCGAGGCATAGTCTCGGAATTCGACGAAACCAGTTCCATTGGGTCCGTAATATTGTATTATTATCGGATTTCAAATTTCGTAGTGATCGGAGTGGTTGTGTGAGCGTACGATATACAAACGCGTTGAAAATTTAATTGATAATAGTCGATTCAAAACGCTATCTTCCCCATATGGTCGAGTTAGACCTCGAAACCTGTTCCAACGTGTTCAGAATAACAATATAACGCTAGGAACGCCGGTCGTTGCATTTAAATTGGGGTTCGGGTTTAGTATTAGGGACCACGAGATATTTTTGGATATAAAAATATAAAATTTCAAATCCATTAGCCACCCTATAAGCAGACCTAGCCTATCTCTATTGCCATTCTTCTCTGTGAAGCCACCTTCCATCTATTCATCCCGTCTTCTTCTTTTATCCTTCAGCCGAGCTTCTGTTTAACAAAAGAGAAATGGTGCCCTCGTTCCTTTAATATTCGTTTCTCTGCTCTAATAAATCAGCGACCTCGGCCCTTCCTCTTTCAAATTCGTTCGCGAAATTTAATATATAAAAAAAGGAAACAATAATGGCAGCTGGTTCCCCCTCATCTCTCGCGTTCTCATCCAAGTTCCTTTCGAATTGGTTCGAACTCAAATAGCAATTGGACTCATGGGATTCGCGAGTGCTGGGTTTCGAGCATACATTTGGCCATGTTTGGGCATGGGGCCGCAGTGACGTCGAGCTAGGGTTGGAGTGGCGAGACGAAGATGGACGCTCGAGTCTGGCTTCGCAATGCATTAGGGGTCGCGATGTGCTGTGCGACGTCGAACTCGTAGTTCGTGGTGTGGATTGATGCGGTTCCTGTTGGTGAGTTGATCAGGGAGGTTGGCTCGTCTTTTCGGCAGAGGCGTCGTGTGTCGATATCGAGGGGGCTTAGGGCAGGGCTGCAAGGTATAGCAGTATTTTGATTTAAATAAATTTGTGTATGGATGTATAGTGTAGTTAAATCGAAATTTTAATTTTTAGTAAGTGATAAATTCTTTTCTGTTTTTTTAGATTTAAATAAATGAACAGAATATATGAATAAGGAGAAAAACAAAGGTAAACTATATGGACAAGTTTATCAATCTGTATGTAGTTTCTGGAAAAATATATATTAATAAATATATATGTATATTCATATTTTAACCTACTGGTTATGTCAAAATAATATAGTAATAGGGATTTGTTTAGTTAACAAGCCTATTTAATTATTTTGTCCCTAGAATTATTTGTTAAAAAGAAAATTGGTTTTAAGAAAAACTACAAGTTAGATTTAAATTATTAGTAAATTAAATTTGTTAAATGATAATAAATTGTGTGGTCAATATGAATATTAATAAATCATATAACCTGTTCATTCAAGGTTTAAAATCAAGAAAACACGCCAGTTTGGAATGGATTGCGAACAACAAATCAAAGGTGAGTTAATCTCACTCAGTTAAATTTAAATTTAAATGATTAAATTTAAATAATTGTTTGAATGGTTGAATTGATTGATGTGCTATTGTATGATATATTTTGTAATTGATGCATTATATTGTGCTAACGTCTGTGGATGCAGGGAAAACAGGTTGGAGGGATCCAACTGGATCCCTCAACATTTATTTAAATTATTTAATATCCACTGCTGTGATTGATTGATATTCTGTGATGAATTATATTAGAATATTGAATGTTATAGTCTTCTTGAATATTTTGGTACTCTGTTTTATCCAAATATATAGAATTGTAATTTGAAAGGAAATGAAAGAAGTAAACTCTTAAGAAATAATTATAAAGAATGTATATAAATTAAAGTGAATTGGATAAGAATATTAGTGGTTTCCAAATACTAACTAATAAAATTCTGTATATGGAAAGGAATTTTTGAATAAACAGAAAGTTAATGAACTTTGAAACTTCAGTGATATTATTTAATAGAACAAAACATTAATTTAATATTTTAAGATTTAAATTATTGAGAGGAATAAAGGAGAAATTGGGAAAAGCCTGAAATTGTTATATTTCACTTAAAAGATTTTAAATCAAACGGAAAATAATAACAATAATAATAAGTCCATAACTAATGAATTTTGAAATGAATTGAGTAATTAAAAGAAACTTATTTCAAATAAAATAAATTGGAAATCAATTTGGGAAAATTGATTTAAGTGGTTGAAGTTGGAATTTTATCTGGATGGCCAATTACATGATTTTAAAGGTAAATTTGTAAACATAAATTAAATGTTATAAAGTTGTTTTTAAAGAAAGCAAGTTTGTAAAATTTATTATTTCTAATATTTAATTTCCAAAGTAAGTATTTTATTTTAACCCATTATTGTAATAATTATTTAAAGAATAATTTGGTATTTTTGGTCAAAGAAGAAATCTAATGTATAGTTATAAGGTAACCTTATTTTAGTCATTTCTAAAGTGTTATTATGAATTGAGTATATAAAGTAAATTTTTCTAAATTAAATGTTAAATATATTTTACAATAAAGTGTTTTTAAATTATTTTAAAAATCTAAAGTTTTGTACTTGGTTATTCCAGTGGAAATGGAAATACTCGGAATTTATTCTGAGAAAAGGAAGATAGTTTGAAAACTGTTTTCAAAGAAATTTGAAAAGTGAAAATATATCATTTGAAGATATTTTTGAGATAAATAAATAATTTGGGAAATTATTTATTGTGTGATGGATGTTGTGAACATTAATTGATATTTAAATCATCGACTATCAATATTAGACAAATGCGTCGATCGTTTCGAAGAGACCGGGATCGAGATTAATTTCTCGAAAACCACTTCGATCCAGTTTGTACGTTTCGTGGAAACGAGTTTGGATTCGAAGATGGAGCAGTGAAGTGCAAGGGCTAATCACTACTAATCCTGAGGATATTTCCAAAATGGACGTAGTAGGAATAGTGCCTTTGGTTCCGTTCGAACCCGGGACGGACTTGTATGGATGGATGTTTGCGAAACATCGTCAGGTGGACGATGGGCATTATAAGGGATATGTTCTTAAAAGGTAACGCTTAGCCTCAAGCCTCATCAAACGGGAATGACTGAAAATCAGGGGTTATGCAGTAAGGCTAGGTGGGTAACAACCAAGCAGGGTGAGGTCATTCCTGTCTAGATGTCCCTTTTTATTTCGGCTTAGTGGGCGGTTGCTGATCCCAACCGCGGGGTGATCTCACTCGGGATTATCCAGTAAGGGGTAGTCCCGTCCTTGTGATGCAAGGGAGCGGGCGTACTCCTCGGTACGGTGATCTAGGCCCCATACCGTGACAGGTGGTACCCCAGTGCCTAGTCATTAGTTGGAAATCCATTCTTCCTACGAGCCTTGTACGAGTTTTGTTTGTATTACCCACTCTGTGGCTAGTAGCTGGAATTTAATAGATGTAACAATTTCGGCTATTTTATAAGTATTTGTATATAGTCCCTATTATAATATCAGAGGAATTCTATAAAAAGTGTTTTAGCTATCGTGAGGTAAAAACCCGACATGTTTATTTGTGGCGTGGTCTTACGAGATGCTTTTGTTTTCAAAGGATTTTTGAAACGTTAATAATCAATTGGGTGTGATTTTCTCATGTTGGTATCCCAGACTGACTCGGGTGTTATTTAATTGTAATGCTCGGGTCAGACCGAGTATTATAGGATACAGGATTTGATGCCGTGGAACGCCAGAGGCGAGCAGGATGGCGATACGTACTCTCGTACTTGTTTATATATATATTCTGCTGTGTTGAGTTGTTGTGTATCCATTGTATGACATTGATGTTAAACTGTGATTGATGTACTCTGATGATGTAATATATGAACAGATATATTTGATTTGAGTAAAGATTATTCATTATCTATTATATTTTATTCCGCTGCGATGATTAGATTCTGTTGTTGTTTTCTATTTTCTTCTTCTACCTCTTCTTCTTTAACCCAAATGTTTTGTATTTCTGTACAACTTGAGTTGATTTAGGTAGAATAGTGTCGACTCAAGGGGTACAGATCTGCGGGCCGTTACAATATAAATTCAAATTCTGTTCAATTCTCAATATAACTCGATTTATCAATTAGAGAAATCTGAAATGATTGTTAATAATCATGATTTTGGATTATAAACCCATCCGTATAATCAAACTTAAAAATCAAAACATTTGCTTTTGGGCTTATTTCAGATCATCATTGTATATATTATATCATTTTTTTATTTTGAATTAAATGCTTAACTTAAATATTCGAATTTATTTTAAGAATGATGTTACATCTATTCAAGCTTTTTTCATTCAGTGATTAAAGCTTATAATGGTTTTTGAGATGGTTTTGGATTTTTTTGAGAAGGTTCTGTTTAATCCCAGTAATGTGTAACATAGATATACATATATACCTGTATACACACAGAACATGTAGGCAAGCAAGCATTTTCACAACATATTTCAAGCATTAATCATATGTAAACCAACTATAACATATTCCATATTGTGGTATAAACAGTTTGCTCACCTATAGTTCAATAGAGGACTGGAATTTCAAAACAGAAAAGAATAGAGGCCTAATTTGTTGATTTTGTTTCTGAGTTTGAATTTGCCTGACTGGAAACTGTTTTGCCTGATCTTTCTCCTGTCTTCCAGATTGGATTGCTTTAGGTTGAGATGCTACTGATCAAGTTTTTTTTGATTCAACCTTCCTTTAGAATCCCAGGTTTGAAGACTTAGCTTGATTTCCAGATTTAAACTTTGATTTGCTTCAGCTTATTTTGTTCTAGGTTTGCTGTTTTTATTTTGAATTTCTGTTGCTTGATCACAAGCTTAATTTCTTGATGCTTTCCCTTAATATTTTCCAGACTTAGAAAAAATCTAAGATGATTTCTTTGAATTTTAAAATCTTCTCTAGTTCAGATTTTTGATCTTTATTTCTATTTTAACATTGAGATGATTTTGTTTCTTTTCCCTTTTTTCTTCTGATTTCAGATTTTGAATATGGAAGATAAGAGAAAAGAGATGTAATTTAGTTTTTATTTTTCAATATAAAGTTTAATTCATTTGAAAAAAAATTAATGCCACTTGTTTAACATAGGCTAACACTTGTTATTGCATTGTTTAATCTTCTTACAAATGTTCAATTATATCGCTTTTATGTTTAAATCCCTAATCTAAATTATTTTGTAAATTTTGTTTTTAACCCTTTATGTATATATATTTTCATATCTTAACCTATGTATTTATTTTAAATGTTTATGTTTTATCTATATAATTTTAATAAATGCATTCCCCTTTATAAAATCTTAGGAAAAAATTGAATTTTAAAACAAATTATACTTTAATAAATAACACACATGTGTATAATATAGAATTTAGCCTTTAAACAACATTCAAACTTTTACTATATGTTAAATACTACAAATAATATTTTTTAAATATAACTTTATATCATATCTCTTATTTAAATAAATACATTTTCTTTATAATTCATTTATAAAATCTTTTAAAGCAAAAGATGGTTTTAAAAATTTAATTACACATGAATAAATAATTTTATTCTTAATTGGCCTTTGAAAAATCTATTATATCAAATTCAAAACTTCATTTTTTTTAAATTATAATGCATATTTAAATAATTAGAAACAATTCTTATAAAATTTTCAAATCCAATTTATTTCTAATATATTTATTTTTAAAAACAATTTTTATTTATGAAATATTTACCCTTAAATTTCAAACCAAAATTCTATTTATAATCTAAATTTTTTTTAGTCTGGAAATTTCTTATTAATTCACAAATAAATTCACAATTTAATTCCAAAATTAAATTAATTGTCAAATTAAACTTGGTTCATTTTCAGGAATGTTGCACAATGCCAGGGTAGATATACCAATTACGCATCCGGACTGGTGGAAACGCATAGCAGCTACTATCGCCCACCTCGAGCCACACCCCTAAAATCAAAAATCAAAAGTCAAAAGTGGTTACCGATCAATCAAAAAGTCAGAGTATAATATCGAAGGAATGTGTCCGATAAGAGGGGCTACCTCCTTGGCCCGAGAATTGCTCCTGTTTTAGCCACCTTATGCCAACTCATGGGAGTCGGGTCCACGTATATAACTTAATAGAACGTTGCCACCATCCTACTTCATTCTGGATTCTCCACCGTGTACACGGTTGTTAAAGTGGTTTTCGGAGTTGGCAGAGAGTATGACAACTTCCGATCCCGGCCCCTTTAGAAACCAAACGTTATTATAACACCGCGGTCATTTCAAAATAATTTGTACTTCAAAACCGGAATATAACACCCATTTCGAAACCATATAAATACGATATTATTTCCATTTCAAAACCAATAAAATATGATATCGTTTCCATTTCAAACCCACATCAATAATATATTATTTCCCTTAAAAACCAAATCAATAATATGTCATTTCATTTCAAACCATATCAATAACATATCATTTTCATTTCAAAATCCACATTAATATTATATCATTTAAATAAAATCCAAACTTTCAAATTACTAAATATTTCCTTCAATTCTGTTAAACTTGAGATATTCCCTCTTTACAGCATCTTAAACCAAAACCTTATTATAAAGTCAGATTTTTACATCTTTAATTTCAGTAAGTTCCAAATCAATATATATTTAAAGAAAAATCTTAATTAAATGCAATTTCAAATAAATTCATTTCAAAAATCATGTTATTTCAAAGTTGTAACACTCCGAAACAAAATACTTTGAAACCATAATATATTGAAATTCATAACTTCGAAACACTTCAATTTCGATAAAATATTTTAATTTAGATATATTTCAAGGCTTTAAATATTCAATAATTTCAAACTAAATTTGATAAATTCATATATATCTTAATCCAATTTACTATTATTTAGTTTTAAAATAATATTTAATAAATTCAATATTATTTAAATAAAACTCAAACTTGAAATATTCGTTAATTACCTTAAACCATTATCAAGTTATAAAATCATGCTCTTTAAAATCACAAATTCAATAAGTTCTAGATTGCTTTAATTAAATAACATTCTTAATTAAAAACAATTTTAAACCGATTTCAAATCCATCTTCTCAGCTTTAACTTATCAATATCATTATAAACTCTCTCTCTCTCTCTCTCTCTCTCTCTATATATATATATATATATATATATTAAAATATAATTTAAATAAACACTTACTCATATTATATTTTAATAAGATCAAACTTTATTATTACTCTCATTATATAATGAAAAAAATTATACATAGCTTAAATTTAAGAATTTAACTATATAAAAAATATTTATATAATATCAAAAATCAACATTTGTATTAACCCATATATTTCTTTCCAAAACCATAAAAATCACTTCAAAATATTTTTATATATAGACCACGGTGTTTGTATATAATTTTCTATCCTATGGTCAAGTGACACGGATATTTATCATTTTAATCGGAAATTTAAAATGTAAATACAGATATATATCATTTCAAACCGCAATACCGAATGAAATAAAATCCATAACTACTTGTAGCTTATAACAATACAAATACAACATTTATTCATCCAGTATCAATCATCAAACATTTATCACAATCATCATTCAATTTAATCAATAACATCAATATAGAACATATAATAAATAACAGGTATTTACTGGCAGTTTATATTTGATAAGGAATTAAATAACATTTAACTGGCAGCTTGTATGCAATAATAAATTAAATAACAATTTAATTGGTTGTTTATATGCAATGATAAATTAAATAAAAATTTAACTGGCAGTTTATATGCAATAATAAACTAAATAACAATTTAATTCAATAAATTCAATATATATAAGATGATGATTAAAAATATGCCAAACAGTCATAAATAAATTTTTAATCACATCAGAAATTAATTCAACACACATAAGAAATTTTAGAAGTTGTGAGTGGGTTAAAACACTCACCTTTCGAATCTAAATTGAATTTAGATCCAATTTAAACCCAAAATTCAAACAGTATCAGAATCAGTCCAAACTTGCGTCAAAGTGTCCGAAATTTCAATACGATCCTAGCGGAAGAAACCGCGCGCGAATTGGACCTCGTATATGAAAGTTATCGAGGTTAGAACATTATACAAATTTAAATAAACAAATTAAATGATAAAACAAGTGAATCTATCAAACGAAGCCACGTTACCTGATTACATCGTGCGTTCCCTCTCCAGACATTCATGAAATCGAGAACCCATCCACACATCTAAATCTTCAACTTTGACCGCAAATATCTCTCACCTCCTGCCACGCTAGTCTAAGCCACCACTAGCGTCGCCTTGGCCTCCCTCAGCCGCACCCACGGCCAAGAGACCGTCGCCTCCGATCCCCTCGTCGTCAACGTCATGTCTTCAAAGTTTAGGGTTTTCGAACCCTAATCTACTGAATTTGAGCGCCTCCGATCGAATCAGCCCACACGGCCACCAGCGTTAGCTTCCGCTTGACGAACCCTTGCAAACCCATAAACCGTTTCCTTGATTGTCGCCCCAATGAAAAACGCCCAATCTAGCTTTAACCTTGATTTGCGGTTGACTCAGGAATCGCTCGCAGAAACAGACACCAGACGCAGATTCGAATCGTTGAGATCTTCGTCCTTATAATTTTTTCGAATTTTTTTGAAAAGTTTGAATTTTGAAGTTGTATTTTGAATTGAAGTTGTATTGAAAAAAATTAGGGTTTTCAGACATCGAGGAAGAGGAACAGCAGAAATTTCTATACGTAAAAAAAATGAGAAATAGAAAGGCTGCTACGGTTTATAAGAAGGTATATATAGGTAGGTCAGAAATAGAGATGGATGGACACGATTTGACTTGGCGATAGAGACCCAGAAAGCCTGTTCTACCTCCGGAACGAAAATGCGTCAAACCATATATCAAAATAGATGTTTTTAAATATTTTAAAATCGATGGGATAAGTTTCAAGTCCAAATTCCATCATATGAAGAAGTTATGTTAAAAATCTGTCTATTTCAAATTGATTTCAATTTAATTGATTTCTAGGTGTTTCAAGCCCGTACGATCAAACGACAAGTCCGATCATTATGAAATTTGAAATCCTATAATAATTCACCATTACGGATTCGATGAAACTAGTTTCGTCGAAATCCGAGTCAGTGGCCAAAATGGTTATTTCCACATTATTAAATTAAATTAATATTAAATCACTTTTTCGTTTCAAATTTAAAATTTCACAAATTCCATCATTTTTGATTTCTTAGACAATTACAAAAATTTAAACAAACTTAGATATCCATTTCAAGTTAATACATTTACCAAATTACTGTGTTTGAATTCAATTTCAGTAAATTCAGTTTTAGTTTGAATGATGATGTTTCCTTCAAATTGTTCTCAGCTTAAACAATAATACAATCAAAGAGGATTAAAGAGAAAGTTGGAAAATTTCAAAGCCTGTTCCAACATGAAGTTCTCTGTTTCATTTCTCTAGAAAATAAAATAAAGTTGCAGGAAACAAAAATCAAAGTTTAAAGAAATAAAAAAGTACAGGCTCAAATTTCTTCTCTGTTCAACAATTCCAGGCTTGAGTTCTCACTTCCAAACCATTCAAGGTGAGTAACATAATCTTTAAACAAGGTTTTAAGTTTATTTAAAATAGTTATAAATGTAGTTTTAAACTGATTTAAATAAACTTAAAACCTTGTTTAAAGATTATGTTCACTCACCTTGAATGGTTTGGAAGTGAGAACTCAAGCCTGGAATTGTTGAACAGAGAAGAAATTTGAGCCTGTACTTTTTTTATTCTTTAAACTTTGATTTTTGAACTTGCATCCTATTATCCAATCTATTATTATCAAATGGAGAAAATTAACATTGGTCCATGATTTATTACATTATTATCTTCAAATTTCAGCTAAATTTACATTAATGTATAAGCTAAATGTTTTAATTTCATTCAATTGCAATTAGTCCAATTATTATGTTTTAAGTTCCATAAATTAATAAATCTTGATTTCCATTCTTCTTATTCAACCAATTGTCATACTGCGAATAGAGTTAACATCATTTCCAAATATTAACTTAATTTACATTAACAATATTCAATTTAGATTTATTGCGATTAATTCCAATTTAATTTTAACGGATTAAATATATATGCAACTTATAATAATTGTTGCCATTAACTCTCAATCACTCTTTATAAATTTATAATTTCCAAACCAATATTATAAATACTTACAGAACATTGATTTTATCCAACATCTTACCTTAGTTCATTAATTCATCCAATATTTACGTTAGTTTTCTTATATTCAATTTATAGCCCAGTATAATATTTACCCAAATTCCATTAATTGTAATTTCATTCAAATAGTTAATAAATAACTTAGGCTAGCCTTATTACATCTAATTTAAGTTATTGTTTCATTAATGAATCATAAGTTTCTGTTTTTTTAATATTAGATAACAAACATTTAATAAAATTAACAATTAAATTATCGAAAATTTTACGGGTTTTTACCTTGATCATTTTAAATAATAAATTTATTTTTAAGTATGGTGTGTTACATAAAACAATAAAGAAATTGCCATTTTAATGAAGTTGTGAATACTAGTTTATTTAAAAATTCATTCTGTAGTTGGTATGAGTATTTCCGAGCGTAGGGTTATTTAGTTTAGTTTTTTGGAACAAAAGTATGAAGTGAGCAAAATAACCGTTGGGAAAGTTCTTAAAGACATGGAATTAACCTTTGCATGTAGAGAGGTCTATGTGTAGTTACCACTTCTCAGTTAATTAATAGTGGAAATTTTTGTAGTAGCCTCGACAAAAAAAAAACCAATTTCAACTTTAGGCTTTGTTTAAATTTAGGTTTTTGTTATTGACACTCGGATTTTAGATATAAGGGGGACAAATGTTATGAGCACTCCATACAAAGTTAAATTGCTATGAAGGGTACACATCCTATTTTTTCCTCCTTCGCTTTTAGTTAAAACATCATAACCTTAAAATCTTTGATTTATTCTCTCCCTCTGCTTTCTTTTTTCAAAGAATAAAATAATCGGAAGGAAAAAAAATTCATCCCAATCTTTATAACTAGATCCAATCTTTGTTGAAAAGATAATGGAAAGTTAATTTCTTGACATAATTTATCACACATTTTTTAAAATATGGTAACATTTAGGGTTTAAAATTGTAGCATTGAATGATTTCTTGAGTAAGAATAAATATTATCTCTTTCTTATTTGCAATTTCATCTTGAGATGAGTTTGAATTCTTCTTTATTTGATTAATGATTTCGGATTAAAGGCCAATGGTGTTTAAAGAAAAATAAGGGTAAATAAAAAAGGACAGTTAAGTCAATTTCATTGCAATTTTATAAGGGGACTAGTTTGATTTGTATGCTTCATAGTAAAAAAAATTATTTAAACATGACACCTTTATATTAAAAACCAGAAGTTTAATAATACCTAAAACTTGTTGTAAAAATATCTCTAATTTCACCAGATTTGTATCCACAATTTTAAAGGTTACAAACACAAATACTTGATTTCTGGTTGCAATATTTGAAAATGCGAGAGTACAAACTGACTTATTTTAAATTTTATGCTTGCTCACTTTATAATTATGTAAGATAAAATACCAATTTACTAAAAAAAGCTGTTAATTTTATGAGGATTATAGCATACGCCATGTGCGTGAATAATTTTGTACAAATCGCATATTTTGTATTATATTTTTATGTTTAAATAAGATATAGCTAGTTTAAGTTATTATTTCTAAGTTGTGACATCTGAATTTCTGTTTGTCTCAATTTTTATTTCTATTTTTAATTAATAAAGAATAAATTTCTAAAGGAAATTTATTTGTTAGATCTTTATTATAAGTGATATGATTTAATTTGGTAATATTTGTAAAGGAGAATTTTGAATTTGTGATGAAAGTTTATTTATTACATCCAACTTTTAGCTGATTTTAAGATTGGATTTGGTAATATTTGTAGAGGGTCGTTTTTAATTGGTAAATTAATTTTATTTGTTAGAACCATCCTATTTTTAACTGATAGTGGAATTTTGATAATATCTGTAGAGGGGAATTTTTTGTGGTTCACGTTAGCACCAAAAAAGTCACAACGAAAGTATTAAAACTATTAATAAAGATAATATGTTTTAAATAAGGTCCTAAAATTGAAGTAGATTAAATAATTTTTTTATTTATTTTTCTAACTCAAAAACTACAATGGGAAAATCTACTAGGATACAAAATGAAGACACGATGGATATCTACCCTATAGATTGCACCTAAATTTCAAACTTTCGTATAAGGACTAAATGATCGTATGGTCCAGATCTTTGGTATCCCCAATTTTGTTTTACTTTATGTTTGAATAGCCATTCCATAATAAATTAAGCCTATAATTACAATAAGCGTACAATTGAATTTTGAAATAGAAGTTTGAAGCTTAAAGGTATTTTTAATACTTATTTTAAAGATTTAGAGTAAAGATTATTCTTATATTGTATGAACAAAACTTATTTATTTTGTTAAAGTAGTAAAAGTTTTCAAACTAATATTAAGTAACTATCTCTAAAGTAATTTTTTCTATAATTTTTTATATCCTATTTATAAATATTTTAATGTCTTGTATTCATATATAAGACTATAAAACCATTTTTAATTTTTATTAAAGTAAGGTCTTTTGTTCACTTTCATTCCTTAACTTATTTTATAGAATATTTCCTTATTAAATAAAACTATCATACATACATACATACATATATATCATTATAAAAGAGTTTCTAACTTATTTATACAAATAATTTCAAATGCCAATTTTTTAGAAGAGTAGATAAAAAGTAACATTTGTGAAATGACCTTTGTTTGATTATTTATAGAATGTTAGTATTACTACGCTTAACACTAAAAGCTAAGAGAGGTAGTCTTCTCTATTTGTGAGAGTGAAGGTTGATGTTTGAGTAGGGATTGAGCAATATAGCTCTAACATAAAAACTTCCTTCTTGAACGAGGAATAATTAAAATGGAATTTTGAAAACCTGTTAAGCATATGAACATTGATTTCCATAACAAGTGCTTAAGACTCGGTAATATATTGATCAACTAGTCGTCTGTCGGTCTTGACCAAATTTTACTTAGGAAGTATAGGAAAGGCTTCGTAGATTTATACCAGTGAGAACCCCTGGGGAGGAGAATTGGTAGGAAATGCCTCTTGCTTTTGGTTACTTGTAAAAGAAATGGAATTAAATTAACCAAAAATCCATCAATTATTTTGAAGATACTGGGATTGGTAAGTGTTCTACTTATCGAATATCACTTCAAAACTGCTATATGGGTCCATTTTAGAAGAGGTCGTTGAAGTGAATTTTGTTCAAGAAATGAAGATTCATGTGAAAGATGCTTAACATATCCTCGACATTGAAAAAATGACTAAAGAAAGAGTAGTATGCATAGTCGAAGGGTTTTGCTAACCTAGAGGAGTATATCAACTCCATTATCTAGAGTATGCTTGTAGATGTTACTGGCAAGATTTGGTGATACTTAGATTCCACATGGTTTAGGTTAACTCGATTAGGTGTGGGCCAGTTATGCTTTAGTTATGGCATATTTTATCTAGAGATATAATACCTTCAAAAGGTAATTTCTATTCGTTATCATAGGAGATCAGTCTTAGTTTACTAAGAGGTCTTCGTTGAAAATCCATTTATAAGAATGTGCCTTGGCGGTTTTAAATCTAATATGTTGTGGTGTGGTCAATGTAAGCATCACAACTATTTTTGTATTTATATTATACACCCTAGACATTATCTATAATATTACCTAATGTAAATATCAATTGATTTGGGTCCTTTCGAGGGGAAACCAATCCGGTGAATCGGTTGGTCTAGAAAGCACTTGTAACACCCTGGGATTTTCTTCAAATAAATAAGAAAATACAACTAAAAGGTAAGAATTGACCTCAAAGGAGAATTTTCACAAACATTCGAATTTGACTATGGGACTTGCACTATTATGTCCGTAGTAATTTTCCATACAACTTTCACACATACTTTTGACATCCAAGCAAAAACGAACATAAAGGATTGAATAAATAAGAAGTTACAAAGAAAAATAGAAAATAGAAAACAAAGAAATCAACTAGGGCTAGGTTGACCAAGATGAACCCAGGTCGACCGTGGGCGGTCGACCAACCCCAATGGTAGTCGACCCGACCCATGGTCGGTCGTAGGGTTGCAATGACTAGGAGACGATTTGTTTCGTCATGCGAGATCGTTGCATGATGGTCACGGTTTCACGGACGAACGAGATGATTTTGGGTTGGATCTGACGGTAGTGAGTTAAGGTGTTCCCCTTCCAATTCTCTCCATTACAGCGAACCTCTGCCAAAATAAAACCCTAAATCATAATTTCCTAAATCGATTTCCAAACCCTAATTCTAATGTAAATCTACATATCAATTAAAAAAAGAGATCTAGCAATTGGAGAAAAGACCTAAGCGGATTAGGGGAGAAAGCTTACGATGACTGAGGCAGAACTAAAAGCTTAGGACAGAGGTGAGTGCTCATAAATTTAACAAATTAATTAAATTAATTGATTTAAATTTCTACCCTATGCTAATTTGGCTATTAATTCTAGTATAAATCCATTAATTTATTAAATTTTGAATCCAGAATAATGGATCTTTTTATCTAATTGCAACTGACATATGTAAGCTGTAAAACAATAAATCATATGCTAAAATTAGATTTTACATCTATAAATTGGTAACCAAAATAATGTAAATGTTGCAATTACTATAATAATAATAGGAAAAATAGATTAGCCCAATTGAAATAAGAATTAAATGGGTTACGTTTAATAATTGTGTGAAATAGATTAATTTACTTAAAATAAGTAATTGAAAGATGTTTGGATTGAACCTAAAAACAAAACAAAATGATTAACTTACTTAAAATAAGTAAACTGAAAGATGTCTTGATTGTAGGTAGTCAACCTAAGACTAGCGTAGGTTGACTGTCTTAAGTCACTTTAGAATTAGTAGAGTTTTTGGGGCCTTGAGCCGAAAGGGTATGAACAATATTGCTCTCTAAATTATTGCTCTCTAAATTGCTTGACTGGCATAGACATATTAAGGTTTTCTTATTTAAGACAATGAACTTAGTTCATTTTTCCGTATCATAGAGTAGGATGCAGAGTATGATTAAGACATGTAATTTATGCTTTGAAAGGTGTGCGCAAGTGTTGGACTGAATAAATGGTCATTTATTTAGACTGTTAGGATCGGATTTATGGTCATTAGTCAGGGTGTTGGGATTAGAGACTGGATCATGGATCCCCCCATATGCCCTGGGCATAGACGTTGAAAGCTAGGTGGTGCTTAGTACCAGGCGAAGTTAAGCCTAGTAACTCCATGGGGTGCGTAAGAGGTATTTTGCTGTTAGGATCGAGTGGTTGGGCACGTGTGCATACAATGAGTCACTATGTGAGTTTACATGCATGTTCTTCCTTTCTAGGCCTAGTGTCACTTAAAGTAGGCAGTAGTTTCCCCAAAACTAGATGGTCATTTGGTAAGATGCAATCTTCTCCTATCCCCCTGATGTTAGACCGATGATAGCTAGGCCGACGACTGTTAGGATGGTGACCTTTGGCTTGAGATCTTAGGTGCATGGACACTGTACACACACCCTATATCACCTAGAGTAATCTTGAGGTCCGTCGTATTTAATTTCCTTATTAGTCTTGTTCTCATTCACTAGACTTTACGCCTAGCCCATTCTATTTTCTCCCACCATAGGTAGACTGAGTAGCCATTGACAGGTCCATTGCCGCCTTTGGATTATCATGCCTGTTGATGGTTCTCTGGGACTATGGTATTATAATATTTTTAAACTTAGATATTTTGATGCTTTTGAGATTATTATTACTTTTATCATGAGATTATCCAGATATTTGATATTATGTATTCACTGTGATGACATTTGGGTTAGGTAGATTATTTCTTTGTTAATATCTTAGACCTTATGATACAACTTTTTTCTTAAACAGATGGTCTGTGTTTCTTGATATGGCGGTGCTTTACATGTCAAGAGATGTAGGTTGACACATGTTTTCTGCCTTATCTTAAATCTTATTTGCGCTATCCATGGAAGTATCTGATTTAATCTTTGCTATGCACAGATTGATATGGCTAATCCTGTAGGATTTGGCTCTACCGACATCACTAATATTCCGGGCATGAACATGCCCATTTGGTTCCGTTGTTACTTACAAGCTAGAAGATCGGTTGAGAATCTGACTAGAGAGCCTATAGAGGAGGTGGCTGTTAGGGTCCTTGTCCACCCACCTATTGCTCATGACTATGCTAAGCTTTGCAAGGAAATTTTCCAACTTAGGTGACAAGCCACTCTTAGACACTAACTTTTGTTAATGCTTGAACTTGGATTCGTAGCTTTGAGTAGATATTTGGACTTATGTGTTTGGCAGATGAGGTTAGGAGGCAACTAGCTACTTGGCAGCTACAAAAGAGGCTCTAAGTTGGTGAGAGGTTGTTGAGGCTAAGAGTAGGGGTGGTATTATGACTTGGGGAGAGTTTAGACCGAGGTTTAAGATGAAGTTCTTATCATAGGTTGAGGAGGGAGTTCTTCTAAAGAAGTTTATAATCCATAGCAGGGTGATTTGTTAGTTAAAGAATATGTTAATTAGTTTAATAAGCTTGCAAGGTTTAGAATAGAGTTGATCAATAACCTGGATAAGAAGGCGCTCACGTTTTCTAATGGTTTTAATCAGCCACTACAGGGCTTAGTAGTGAGTCATATTCCTATAAGAGCTACTTATGAGGGTCTGGTCGAGATGGCATTGCTTTCTTCTATTGCTAAGAAGGAGGAAAAGGCTCCAAAGGCTGGAGGAAAGAATTTCCAGAAAGGGAAGATGAAGGGTGGACCTCCACCTAAAGGGAAAATTCAGAAGAAGGAGTTAAAGTGTCATAGGTGTGGGAAGACAAGGCATCTTGTTAAAGATTGTTCGCTACCGAAGCAGAAGTGCTTCAATTGTAATCGATTGGGCATATTAAGAGGAATTGTCCAGCACCACCTAGAGCTACTTCTCTAGCTTCTACTCAGATAGTCCAAGCATATACTATGAAGGTTGTTCCCACTTCCAATGTCTAGCCAACACTAGATAAGGGGAAGAAAGTAGTAATTGAAGGTGTGTTATCTCTGTCTGGTCTTTCTATTCATACTTTATTTGATACTGGGCATCTCATTCTTTTATCTCCAGTAGAATTGTTGATGACTTTCACTTCGACACTAGTATTTTGACGGACCCAATATTTATGTCAAATCTTGTAGGGTGTCACTTATTTGTTTATGATATTTTGGGATTTGAGATTGATGGTTCTAGGGGTCTAATTTGAGTGTGATGCCAATGTATTGGGGTTCTTTGGGTTTGGGTTGATACCAAGCATGGATTGGATGTCCGTTTATAGGGCTATACTCGACTGTGATAGGAAGACTATTAGACTAGGCACTTGTAGTGGGCATAGCTTCGTGGTTTTCTCTAATCTGCGAGGATCGGTTATATTGAGCTACTTTATTCCTTTGACCTACCAAAGGATGAGCTTGTTTCTCCTAATAGTTAAGGATTTTCCAGATGGATTTTTTGAGGTTACTGGTCTCCTATGAGGGAGAGATCGAGTTTACAATCTAACTTGTAGAGAATGCTTGACTAGTTGCTTTCACTTTGAAGCACATAGCTCCAAGGAAACGATGTGAGTTAAGTAATCGATTGAATGAGCTATTGGAGAAGGGTTACATCAGGAGGAGTATTTTTTAGTGGGGGCGCTAGCCATCTTTTCCACTAAGGTGTGCTTAGACCTTGCATCAACTACTGAACTGAATAAGCTGACAAAGAAGAACCAGTATCCTTTTCCTATATATAGATGATCTCTTCGATCTGTTGGTAGGTGTGAGAGTATTATCCCAACTTGACTTAGCTTCATGTTTCCATCGGTTGAAAGTGGCCGAGGATAGTATTCAGAAGATTGCATTTAAGACTCTTAATGGATTTTTGAGTGGTTAGTCATGCCTTTTGGAGTAACCAATGTTTTCGCTTATTTTTTCGATCTGATGAGCCAATTGTTTTGAGAGTTGCTGAAAAAGTCTATGTTGGTATTTATGGATGATATCTTAGTATACTCAATAAGTAGAGAGGAGCATGATTTGCATTAGGAGGAGGTTCTTGGGAACCTTTGAGCATATAAGCTTAAAGCTAAGTTTTCTAAGTGCCACTTTTGGAGAGATAAGGTTCGCTTTTTGAGGTGCATTGTTTCAATGAGTAGTCTGGCTGTGAATCCTAGTTAAGTGGCGGTAGTGCAGGATTGACATGTCTCGAAGAATGCCAAGGAAGTGAGGAGCTTTCTTAGTCACATAGGTTAATATAGGAAGTTCATCAAGGACTTTGCTTGGATATCTACCATATTGACTCTCCTTACCAAAAAGAATCTAGCTTTTGCATGGGATGCTAAGTGTGAGGATGCTTTCATTAGGTTAAAGGAGGCTTTAACCAATGCATTTGTATTAGTGTTGCTTGATGGGATTAAACCATTTACGATTTATATCGATGCTTGTGGTATGGGGCTAGGAACAATGTTAATGAAGGAGGGTAGAGTGGTATGCTATGCTAATAGACAGTTGAAGACTCATAAGAGGAATCACCCAATGCACGATCTTGAGTAGGAAACTATAATCTTTACTCTTAAGTCGTGAAGACATTATCTTATAGGTGAGAGATTTGAGTTTTACACAGACCACAAGTCCTTGAGGTACTTATCCTCCTAGAAGGACTTGAATTTGAGACAGAAGATAAGGATGGAGTTCTTAGCCTCATATGACTTTGAGGTTTACCTTAGGCAAGGGTCATGGTATAGTGAATGCATTGAGAGACAGAGAGCTACACTGAGTTCTTTATTTTTAGAGTGGATACATTTGGAGTATATTTCCACCTTTGACTTTACGCCATCGTCATATATTACCCCTACATTATTAGAAGTCATAGATGTTCAGCCGACCTTGATGGAGCAGACTGGGAATAGACAAAGAGAGGATGGTAAGCTGGTAGACCTTTTAGATAGATTAGGCAGAGGGGAATCATTGAGTCCACTTAGGCGTTATGCCATAGAATTAATGGGATGGTTGAGGAGAGATAGTAGGCTATGTGCTCCTTGTAGTATGGGTTTCATGGATGTAATATTAGTGGAGTCTCACTGCTCTAAGAGGGCCATTCAACGCGGTGGATATAAGATGTACAAGGATATGTGGAGAGTTTTCTTTTGATCTGGGTTAAAGAGGTAAGTTGAAAAGTATGTAGCTAAGTGTATGACTTGCCAGAGGGTAAAGGCAGAGCAGAAAAAGCTTTGAGGATTGCTACAGGAATTGGACATCCAATGGCGGAAGTGGTAGAGCATTTCTATAGACTTCATAGATGGATTACACAAATATGGGAGAGGGAATGAAGGCATTGTGTTCATCATGGATAGATTGACAAAGTGCGCTTATTTTATACTTGTGACAAGCACTAGGACAACAACTTCATTGACGGTTTTTTATGTTAGCGAGGTGGTTAGACTTCATGGAGTACCTACCAATATAGTTAGTAATAAAGACTCACTCTTCATTAGTGATTTTTAGTAAAGTCTACAAGAGGCTTTAGGGACTGAGCTGAGCTTGAGTACAGCATCCCATCCACAGACAAAAAGAGTGAATCGGGTTCCGCAAGATTTACTTAGGATATGCATCATTTATTTTCAAGGCTCTTTGGAGGATCATTTGCCACTAGTAGAGTTTGCCTATAATAATAGCTATCGAGATAGCGTAGTGATGGCACCATTCAAGGCTTTATATGGCAAACCTTATAGAATGCCATCATGTTGGTGGGACACTACAAATAGGATTATCATTGGGATCAATATGGTTAAGGAGACTTTAAAGACGGTGAAAGAGGATGAAGATAGTTCAGGAACAATATAAGTATTATGTCGATAGGATGGGCTCTGATTGGGAGTTTGAAGTTGAGGATATGGTATTTGTGAAGGTCTCGCTCATGAGACATGCGATGAGATTTGGAAGTTGGGGGAAGCTATCTCCGAGGATTATTGGACTCTTTCTGATTGTGACTAGGATTGGGAGATTGGCTTATAGAGTTAGAATTCTGAAGATGTTGGTTGGAGTTCATGATGTTTCCATGTTTTGCACTTGCAAAAGTGCTTGCATGATTCGGCTATTTTAGTAGAACCTAGTAGTTTGGAGGAGGTTGAGGTAGAGCATGAGTCACTTGTTCGCCGTGTACCTGCCCGCATTTTAGAGCACACAATAAGCAGCTCCGCAATAAGGGGGTGAGATTTGTTTAGTTTTCTTGGGGTAACGACCCAGCTGAGCGTACTTTAGAGCCGAAGGAGAGAATTCAATCTCTCGCTTACTTAAAACAAGTGACTCAAAAGATGTCTAGATTGTGGACAATCGACCTAAGACTAGCGTAGGTCGACTGTCATAAGTCACTTTAGATTCAGTACAGTGTTTGGGGCCTTGAGCTGATAGGGTATGAACCCTGTTGTTTGCGTCAAAATTGGCCACAAACACCCAATATCGTGAAAGCACCCGTTTATGAACACAAATCGGCAACAGTCAATATAGAATTCAGATCTAAGCAATAACAATCACAATAATTCACATATAACAATCTCAAACACAGGATTTATAGTGGTTCGGCGATCTTGCCTACGTCCACTCTGAAGCATATGTCTTTATTGATTGATTTGATGATTCCAATCGATTACAGCGGATTACAATTGATGATAGCTTTCAAATCTGATTACAACAGCGATAATGAAGTATGGAATTGAATCCGGCAGAGTCTGGATGTTCAATGGCGGAAGATCCCGCTTTTTGAAGGCTTCAGGGGGCTATTTATAGGGGTTGGAGGCCCAGATCTCGCTCAAACTTCGGAAAACTTTTTCTGGCACGTGAGTGGGCCCACGCGACCGACCCCCCCACGTTTCGACTCGTTGTGCGATCGATTCGAAGTGATTTTGAATCCATCAAAAAATGATCCAATCGAGCTGAAACTTGGCAGGAACAATCTTTACCTTGTATGGAAGCTACTGTGAAAATTTCGTTGCATTTGGCCTCGTGCTTTGGGAGATATGATCGATTCGAGTTTGATGAATCTCCTTCGGCTGTCCATTTCGAATCCATCCGTTCGAATCGACTCCTTCGAATCGATCACCTCACGTGGTCTCGGTGGCGTGAATACTTCGCCTCGATCCGGTTTATACTCTAAGTTGACTGCTTCGAATCCATAGATTTTGCCTTGTTTGTATCGTTGGATGACACGTCATCCAAGATTCATTGACCTGATGGATACGAACAAACCTCTGTTCATGGATTCGAACATGGTCTTGGATGGAGACGAAGCAGCGAATCCCTGACGGATGCGAAGTTGATGTTAGGTGATCGATTCGAAGCCGGTGGCTACGAACCGAGTCATGCCGATGGATTCGAATAAGACACTTTAACCGAAGTTCGATCGATACGAAGTCCATCGATGCGAAGGCCCTGTCACCTCAATCGATACGAAGCCGATGGATACAAACATGCTGAGACGACGTTCGTCCGATCGATTCGAAACCGATCGATTCGAAGTGAACAATAATGCCGATCGATTCAAACTCGATTGTTTCGAATTGTATGGATTCTGATGGATTCGAACAAGACAATTAGTGATGGATTCGAACCCATGGATTCGAAGTGAGCATCTCCCCAACTTCAAGATGGGTTCGAACGACACTCCTTGGCTAATTTGCATCGATCATATCTCGTTCATACGACCTCCGATTAACCTGAAATTTGGAATGCTGGCTCACATGACTTTGCTTGCCGTGTCCTATCAGTTGTAGCCTGATCCGGGCTTGGACAAAATTCATCGATATCCATAGCGATGTGAAGTACAACCAATCTCTGAGACGACCCGTCTTTTGTTTCTAACCGATCTTATGGTATCACGGCTTTGCCAAAAAGCGGGATAACATTTCCCCCTCAAAATATGCCTTGCGGTACGAAGGCGTGTTTTATAACGCCACGATCTGGATGTTCATATCCTGTTGATGTCCTGCAAAGGAATTAACAGTTTTATGCGACCTCAAATAACGACCGTTCGGGATCGGGATATTTGAGGTGAAGTGCGACTGTGCGTGGTCAAGTGACGGACCTCAAATGACGACCGTTCGCGATCTAGCCATTTGAGGTGAGATGAGTTATGCCGTTCGGGGCGAGTCATGTCGTTCGAGACGAATTGTGACCGTTCGCGATCGTGTGCCGTTCGAGGCGATTTTGGGACCGTTCGAAGTCGGGTGCCATTCGAGGCAAGTTGTGATCGTTCGTGATCGTGTGCCGTTCGAGGCGATTTTGTGACCGTTCGAAGTCGGGTGCCGTTCGAGGCAAGTTGTGATCGTTCATGATCGTGTGCCGTTCGAGGCGATTATGTGACCGTTCGCGGTCGGGTGCCGTTCGTGGCGAGAAAGTGCGCCCGGGAGGGCTTGGTATTGTTGATACCAGGTTCACGTTCGCGTGGGTCCCTGGATCGTTTGTCAGGGCAGCTTATCTCTATCTTAGAGCATGCCTAAGGACCGTACGCGACCCCGTACATGTGTAAGTAGCTTAGCCATTTTAGAATTATCAGAATTAAATATCTATTCAACAAATGAATGTTAAAACAGAAATGTCCAAGCAAACCAAGTTCAAATGTCCAAATCAAAACGAAACAAAAGCAAAGCAAGGATGTCAAAGTGTAAGTTCCCACTACTAAACGGTCAATGATCATTCAGAGCATGCCTGGAGAACGTTCGCGATCTCGTACATGTGTAAATGATTTAATTGTGTTAGTGGAAGCTTATGACTTGTTCATCGTTATTTTAATTAATTGATAACCAAACGATGTCCTGGTTCAGGGTCACCTCTAGCTAATGTAGAGGTGGTTGCTCTGGTTCCACCACTGGAGTTCGTCTCCTCACATATTGAGGGAGCATACCGTTCCTGATATGTCCTTCTACCTCGTCCTTCAGATGCCTACAATCATTAGTGTTATGACCGTTTAATTCATGAAATACACAAAACTTATCTGATCTTCTTTCGTCGGAAGTTGGATCCCTTCGCATTGGTCTATGATACGGAACCTGCTCCTTGGTGTCCTGATAAATTCATTCCAGACTCTCATTCAGTTCGGTGTAAGTGGTGAATCGCGGCTCCCTCCGTTGCCGCTTTGACCTGTCCCCGTCATTCTCGGTCTTTCTTTTACTTTTATCCTTGCCGAGTCCTTTTCGAGAAGCTTTTTGTCATTAAGTGCATAAACTTCTATTCCCTCTCCTTCTTCTCTTTCTGCATTCGCATCCTCCAATCGTAAAAACTTTTCTGCCTCATGATAGAACTCTCCTAGATCCATGGGTGTGAATTTTTGAACTCTGTTCCGTCAGCTATTCCGGACACAGCCGCCATCATAACCATGGATGGATCTGGTCGATCCACTAAAACTGCTGCCGCATTGAATCGCGTGAGAAAACTCCTCAAAGGCTCTCCAGCCTTCTGTTTTAAAGTTGCCAACGTCATCACATTCTTGGGTCTTGTGATGTGGACCCTGAATTGCCTCATAAATCTCTCAATTAAATCACTCCACGTTCCGATGGATCCATTCTCCAATTGTCTAAACCACAGTGCTGCAATATCCGCCAAGTACAATGGAAAGCACTAGGCCATAACCTCCTCTGATGCCCCCAGCACTTCCATATGCCTTATATACTTCGTTAGATGAACCGTGGGGACCGTTCTCCCGTCATACATGTCCAACGATGGTAACTTGAAATCCGGTGGGTTCCTAGCTTGTCTAATTATTGGAGTAAAAGGACTCCTATTAACATCCTCCAAATCTTTGTTTACCAAACCGCCCCTCATAGCTCTTCTAACCATCTCCGCCAACCTGTCATTGTCTCCGAGATGCAATCTTTGTTCATTACTTTCGACCTGCCCCCCGAGTCCATGGGGGAATTCCGGGATCTGCCCCCTTGACTGAGAGTTCACTCCTCTGCTGCTCCCGGGTTGTGCAGAAGCTCCTCTTTCTCTCTTCGAAATCGGATCAACGTTCTCCATGGGTGTGCCTCCTAATCCAGATGCTATGCCGGATGGTCCTGCTCCGTACTGGACTCCGTCCGCTTCTCTATTCTGTGCTCCAAGTTGTCCTATTTGTTGAAATAAACTTTGGATCATCTCCTCTTGTTTCTTCATCATTGTCTCCATCTCGTCCCTAGTGATGAAGACTGATGCTTGATTCGCTCCTGATGAAGCCTCTTGACTTCCTTGGTGTTCACTTCGCTCTGGCCTTGGCCTTCTGCTCGATTGTCTCATCATAATTTCTCAAATCTGAACTTTCAAACTTTATGAATCAACTTCTAACTGGTAGAATTCCTGAGTTCAATTCTCGGTAAAAGCACCAAAATGTTTGCGTCAAAATTTGCCACAAACACCCAATATCGTGAAAGCACCCGTTTATGAACACAAATCGGCAACAGTCAATATAGAATTCAGATTTAAGCAATAACAATCACAATATTTCACATATAACAATCTTAAACACAGGATTTATAGCGGTTCGGTGATCTTGCCTACGTCCACTCTGAAGCATATGTCTTTATTGATTAACTTGATGATTCCAATCGATTACAGTGGATTACAATTGATGATAACTATCAAATCCGATTACAACAGCGATAATGAAGTATGGAATTGAATCCGGTAGAGTCTGGATGTTCAATGGCGGAATATCCCCCTTTCTGAAGGCTTCAGGGGGCTATTTATAGGCGTTGGAGGCCCAGATCTCGCTCAAACTTCGGGAGACTTTTTCTGGCACATGAGTAGGCCCTCGCGACCGACCAAGCCAAGTTTCGTCTCATTCTGAGATCGATTTGAAGTGATTTCGAATCCATCAAAAAATGATCCAATCAAGCTGAGACTTGGCAGGAACAATCTTTACCTTGTATGGAAGCTACTGTGAAAATTTCGTTGCATTTGGCCTCGTGGTTTGGGAGATATGATCGATTCGAGTTTGATGAATCTCCTTCAGTTGTCCATTTTGAATCCATCGGTTCGAATCGACTCCTTCGAATCGATCACCTCACATGGTCTCGGTGGCACGCATACTTCGCCTCGATCCGGTTTATACTCCTAGTTGACCGCTTCGAATCCATAGATTTCGCCTTGTTTGTATCGTAGGATGACACGTCATCCAAGATTCATTGACCTAATGGATACGAACAAACCTCTATTCATGGATTCGAACATGGTCTTGGATGGAGACGAAGCAGCGAATCCCTGATGGATGCGAAGTTGATGTTAGGTGTTCGATTCGAAGCCGGTGGTTACGAACCGAGTCATGCCGATGGATTCGAATAAGACACTTTAACCGAAGTTCGATCGATACGTAGTCCATCGATGCGAAGGCCCTGTCACCTCAATCGATACGAAGCCGATGGATACGAACATGCTGAGACGACGTTCGTCCGATCGATTCGAAACCTATCGATTCGAAGTGGACAATAGTGTTGATCGATTCGAACTCGATCGTTTCGAATTGTACGGATTCTAATGGATTCGAACAAGACAATTAGTGATGGATTCGAACCCATGGGTTCAAAGTGAGCATCTCCCCAACTTCAAGATGGGTTCGAACGACACTCCTTGGCTAACTTGCATCGATCATATCTCGTTCATACGACCTCCGATTAACCTAAAATTTGGAATGCTAGCTCCCATGACTTTGCTTGCCGTGTCCTATCAGTTGTAGCCTGATCCAGGCTCGGACAAAATTCATCGATATCCATAGCGATGTGAAGTACAACCAATCTCTGAGACGGCCTGTCTTTTGTTTTTGACCGATCTTATGGTATCACGGCTTTGCCAAAAAGCGGGAGAACACCTGTTGCTCTCTAAATTTCTTGATTGGCATAGGCAATTAGGTATTCTTATTTGAGATAGCGAACATAGTTCACGTTTTCGTATCGTAGAGTAGGGTGCGAAGTGTCATTAAAACGTGCAATTCATGTTGCGAAAGGTGTGCACAAGTGTTAGGAGTGAATAACTAGTCATTTTTTGAGGCGGATGGGATCAGATTTGCAGTTATTAGTTGGGGTTTTGGGATCAGAAACTGGACCATGGACACTCCCGTAGGCCTATATAGGCATAGACATTGTAAGCTAGGTAGTGTCAAGTACTAGGTCGAGTTAAGCCTACTAACTCCTTGAGGTGCGTAAGAGGTATTTTGCTGCTAGGATCGAGTGGTTGATTACAAGGGCCTACGATGAGTCACTATGTGAGTTTACGTGCATATTCTTCCTCTATAGACCTAGTGTGAGTTAAAGTGGTGCAGTAGTTTCCCTAAAACTCAATAGTCGTTTGGTGAGATGCGGTCTGTTGCTTACCCCCTGATGTTAGATTGATGACTATTAGGCTAAGTTGCTATCCGCGAAACTTGTGTTAAGTGAATACCTTAGTTTTGGTTGGGTATCGCTCATTAGAGATACAGTAAGGCATGCACTTGAATGAGTTGAGTGTAATATACATATGAGAGCACATTTGTCAATGCCAAACTATAATTTTAAAATGTTTTGTTAAAAATATTCCCTTTATAATAACCCCTTTATTTTAAATCAAATCCTTAGAATTAGTCTTTTCTTAAATAATCTGTTGTTAGTCATGCATTCATAGTGATCGTTTCTTTGATATAACTCTATCTTGAACTATTCTAAAGATGTTTTGCTATAAATTTAGGTAAAAAATTATGAGTACTCATGCCGGTAATGCTAGAGGGAGAGGTAAAGGTAGTAAAATCGCCAACCGTTGGACTTGAGCTCTGAGGATTGTTGCTCTGGTAGCCGAACCTAGGTTGAATGTGGTTGAGGAAGTGTTGCAAGTTCAACCTCTTATGAACTTTGCTTTGCCTTGTTGGGATTTCCAGAGGTTGGGTAGTTAGAGGTTTAGTGGGACGGAATCCATTATTGAGGTGCGAACTTGATTGAGTTGTGCGAGAGGATCTTTGGGGATTTGGAGTTGGGTGATACTTTGAAGCCGAGCTTGTCCTCTCATCATCTTTCTGATGCGGCCATGGATTGGTGGAGTTCTGTTACAGCAGATTTACTGGAGAATGATTTCTCTTAGGCCTAGATTAAAGAGGAGTTTGAGAGGAAGTATGTACCAAAGGCAGGGAAGACCATGTCATTTAGGAGTTTCTTGGATCTAAAGCAATTTACTATGGTTGTTTTAGAGTATGAGAATAAGTTTAATGCATTGTCTTGTTTTGGGACTGGTATAATAGATATTCCTTTAAAGAAGAATGAGGTGCCTGCGGCAGGTATGCATCCTAAGTTTAAGTAGGATATGACTAATTATCTCATGTGTTCGTTTGTGGATTCGGTGAATATGGGCTTGACGTTTGAGAATTGGGCACCAATGCCTATTGTTTCTTCAGAGAAGCCAATTGACTATATATCAGATGGGGATAATAAGCACAAGTTTTAGGAGAAGAAAGCCAAGGTTGTTTTGCATAAGAGTAGAAAGGTGGGTCATTACGTTGATCAATGTAAGTCGGGTGGAAGAGGGAAGATGGTGAAGGCATCGATAGTGAAAGCACCGCAATCTGCACCTAAGGGTTGTTATGCCTACCAATAGTTAGGTCACTTGCTATGTTTAGGAAAGGAGAACAGCCTAGGGTTTTTGCTATTACTAACACACCTTCCAATTCAGCAGCACCTAAGTGGAAGCAGGTTCTAGAAGTGATTCTATCTATTTATGACATTCTTACTCATGTCGTGTTTGATATTAGTTCTTCTCATAACTTTATCTCCCGTAGCCTTTTCGATAGACTTGGTCTGGAACTAATTCTTTTTGCGTGTCCTACCCTATAGGGGGCTCTGTAATTCTTTGTATTCTGTGTAAAGAAGTTTCAGTTTCTTGTTTTGATCAAATCCATACATGTGATATGTTCATTCTTGGCTTTCTTGGTTTTGACATTTTATTGGGGATGAATTGGTTGTCTCATAATCGTGCCATCTTGGATTGTGAAGAGCGTACTGTGGGGATGAAGAGGGGGATGGAAGGTCTCGTTGCATGTTATGAAGAGCCTACTTCTTGTATGAGTAGTTTTCTTTATTCACTTGATGTGGTGGATGGATTTTTAGAGTTGGTATCGATTGTTCAGGAATTTTTTAATGTATTCGATGGGGTTTCTAGTTTACCTTTGTAACGACCCAGAATTTTAGTCATTTGAAATTCATATATTTAATTAATTTTAAACATTAACAAGTAAATTTTATAAGCTGGATAAATTATATTTGAAATATAAGGATTTAACTAAATAATTAAATTGTTAATTTGAAATTTGAAATTGTTGAAATAAGTGGAATTTGAATTATATGTGAATAAAAATGATTTATAAAGTTGATATAAATTCTACTTGAATTAGAATGATGTTAGAGAGCTTTTGAAATTGAAGAAAAAGTTAAATTGTAGAAATTGAATATTTTAATATCTAATTAACGTGTAAAAATAGCCATTTTTCAAAAAGTCTCGGATTTCGACGAAACTGGTTTCATTGGATCCATAATGTTATATTATTGTAGGATTTCAAATTTCGTGTCAAACAGATGTATGGTTTAGTCATGGCAAGCTAAAACGCGTAGAAATCTGTCTAAGTAAAATTTTAATTTAAATAAGTCGATTCGAAAACATACCTTTCAAACGCGATCGAATTAGCTTTAGATAAATATTCCATTGTGTTCAAAATAGTGGTAAAACATTATAAACGCCAGGCATATGCTTCGCTTGGAGTTTGAAAAAATTTCGGGTGAATAGTTTCGTGAATTTTCTATAAAAGGACTTGATTTTTTCTTATTTTCACATAAAGAAACCCTAGCTAGGGCTAGCCGCCATTTACACTTCCACAGCAAGAAATTCACCACATTTCCCCTTCGATTTCTTCCAATCCATCAACAATTACGAAGAATTATCAACTACAAAATTGGAGAGCTCGATGAGTACTTTGAGATCAATGTTCATGATCGGATTTGGAGTAACGGGTTGCTGTTTGGGCGATGCGTTCATTATACGTTCAAGCGCATTTTTCCATGCATTGGCACGACCTAGCTCATGCGGTCTTCGGCAGATGGTAGAGCTCGGCTTTGGCTACGAAGCGGTGGTGGTTGATTGTTGTATATGTCATCGAGGGAGGCTCTATAATTCAAAAAAGAATGGCGGCAAGGGTTTCACGAGCACGATGCTAACCTGGAGAAAAAGAAGGAAGATGAAAAAACCGCCGTGATTTTCCTAAAGTTAGAGTTTGCGGCCATGATTTTAAGGTTTTAAAATAAATAAATAAAAATTGTAAATTATATTATATAAATTCGTACAAACTTTGTAACATCATAACTTTGTCTTACGAGGTTCGTTTTTGACGAAACGAATTGCATTGGATCCGTATTAACGAGCACTACGTTTTAGAGCTGGTTTGGAGTTGATTAGAGCTAATATAAATTTTGGATAAAATTAAATGCTCGTTTAATTTTATTCGAAATAAAACACTACAACTGCTATTGGACCAATGCGAGTACAACTCACTCTTTCTAACTCAATGATATTTTTATATAAGTGAGAATAAATTTCATATATGATGATTGATGATTTTTTGGACGATATATGATATATTATCTATATATTGATTGGTATTTGGATATATTCCTGCCTATTGGAGCAGATGAGACCCTATGCGTTCCCAATGTATGAGCGGATGACCCTTTGTACGTGCGTCTGCATCAAAGTAGACATTGTACACATATTTCAAAATGTATATTTGTTGCAAGTGACAAATTGGAGAGATTCAACTGGATTCCTCACCAGTATTGGTTTTTTTTGCAAATATTGATATATGCTGTTATCATGTGACATATGATGTTTTGGTTGCACTAATTGATGTATCTAGTGCTGTTGCAGCATTGGGCCTATTTTTGGTAATTTAAAAATGTTAGTGACAATTTTAAATTGAAAAAGGATTTTCAAGTGATTTTGGAAATAGATGTTTTATAAAATTTTGAATTGTTAAGTAAGTGAATTTATTTTAAATAAATAAATGTTATAATTTTTACGTTATAAAAATTATGATTTTTGTGAATTATAATCAGAATATGATTTTAAAAAGGTGGTCTTTTGAATGAAGTTATAATTTGATTTTATAAGTGAATAAGATTTACGAATTATGAAGTTATAAAACGAATGGATTTTGTAAAATAAATGATTTATAAGTAATTAACTTATAATCGGATTTTGGCATGTAAATGAGATATAAATGAGATGGGTTAATAAAGGAATTTTATAAATGGAAGTTTTTATAAAATTGAAATGTGAATTTATAAACATTATTGTATAAATCCGAAATCAATTTATTTTGATAAGTTAAATATGAAAGTTTATTAAAGGAATTTTATCCATGATTTTGGACAGTGGATAATCTTTTAAATTAAAGGTGTAAAAGCAAAGTATTTGGTTGGAATTATATCTACGATTTTGGACAGTGGATAATACCTAAAATAAATGTGAAAAATGTTGGATTTGGTAAATGAACTATATACACGAATTTGGACAGTGAATAATCTTTTAAATTAAATGAATGTTTTGGGAAGTAATACTTTTAAATAATTTGATTGGTTTGAAGATTTTTAAAAATGTGTTAAGTATCGAACACATAGATTTCAACATTCGTTGTGGAAATAGATGTTTCGAGAAGTATAGAAATGGTGGACTATAAATCTGTTGTTATAATAAATGATTTTCGAAAGGAAATATCTTGTATAGTATATGAGATTTAAATATCTATCTAATTTTTGAATCCCAATACTAGTGATTTTGGGTTGTCGTTACGATGTTTTACGCAACTTTCATTTTGACCCAAATAAATATGTTAAGAGAATGTTTTCCTTAAAGAATAAAAAGTATATACTTAATCCTGATTTAAGTACATGTAATATTTTCAAGGTGCTAAATATAAAGAGAATTGTTAATTACTTATTATTACATAAGTATATGGAAATTTTTTCCAATATATAAGTTGAAATGGTTTTGAGATTATATTTTTTAAAGATAATTTGATGTGAATATTTGGCAAGTGATTTAATTAATCAAAGATTAATTAAAGGGCCTAGTGATTGCATATTGTGCTAAATATTAGTCCTTGAGATGATGGTTTTGAAGACAACAACCATAGAATAAGATTAAGAAATACAAATACTAACATTATAGTTTAGACATCTACGTGTATATGCAGGATTTAACCATGGAGGTACCAAGAATGAAGACTATACAGTATAGAGATTCAAGTTATCAGTATTGAAGACTCATGAGTATCAAGATTATCAAGAGTTCAAGATTTCAATAATAAGTAACTAAATTTACAAATTTTGTTAAAACTCCTAGAAAAGCAATGGCATCTTAAAATACAATTTATTCATGGAATGGAATCCATTTCGAGCCCGTTAAAGGGCTGGAACCCTAAGTAGGATGCAACCTACGAAAAATCTTATGGAACATTGTTTTGTATTTACTAACTTTTATTCAAAATATTTTACAAAATTATATCTTGTTTTCAAAATGTTTTCAAAATCTTCCTTTTAAAAGAATCAAAAACATCTATCCTGGTTTTAATACTTTTAGCCTCAAAATAATCTTTATTTTCAAAATCAAAATTATCCTTGGTTTTAAACTATCTTTTAATAATAAACATATTTAATATTTATACTTAGATTTAAATATAAAATTATAGTAAAATTTTATATATACCGAAGTATTATTCTCTATATTTACTTATGTATTTTAACAATAGTTAAGTATATTTATAAAGTTTAAAATAGTGTTAATATAAGACAGAAGTTATTTTCAAAGAAAAACAAATCACCAAAATTTCCTTTGGCATGTTGACATCCTAAAGTACCCCATGTCGACATGGTAGCAGTTTATTTCAAAATTTTGAATTTCAAAAGAAGTGTCTATTCATCATATCCTTTCACGAATGAACATGGCTATTGTTCTACTATAAATAGGGGCAGTTTTAAATGAATTTTCATTCATATTTTTCTGGTTTTCACCCATCTTCTTCTTCCACATTTCTTTATACACATTCTTACCATTACTCTGCCGAAATTAACATTGAATCTAAATAGATCATTTCTGGTTTGATTCTCTATCACTATCTCAACAAGATCTCAGTGCTATTCAGAGTTATAAACTTCTTTATAATGAATTAAGCGAGAAAAGGTGTGATAGTAGCCTTGGAAAATAATCAAGCAAGAAAAGGTGTGATTGTAGCCTTGGAAATCAATCAAGTGAGAAAAGGTGTGATTGTAGCCTTGGAAATCAATTGGGTGAACTTGTTGCCCTTGAAATCAAGCATCTCTACCCAAAGGATTGTGAATTTGGAGAGCTGTACCTCATGGCCTTGAAATCGAGGGTGTAATTGTACAATTGCTTTTGGAAGAAAATCCGTACTTGTATGCAAGACTAGATGTAGGGTAACTCTAAACCAGTATAAAATCCGGCGTGTTCTTTCCTTTATTGCTTTTACTTTATTTCTGCTTTTGTATTTGATTCTGTGATCATATCTGTGTTTGAATATTGCATACATTCGTGTTCAAATTAACATAAACTCAAAAAGATTTAGTTATTTCTTAGAACACTATTCACCTCCCTTCTAGTGTTAATTCTAGCATTAAGATCCGTAATCCGCATTTCACACATTTGGTATCAGAGCAAGGTTTTCAAAGTTTCATAATCTAATTTTTGAGAAGTTTCTAAAATGGCTATGTTTAAAAAATTTGTTAATACTAGTTTATAAATATTCAGATCATCATTGTCTCATGAGTCTGCATATAATCAATATTCAAAATCCAAGTTGTCTACTAAGATTATTTGATGTGTAGGAAACAAGCTTTATGGGGTCAAGGAATCAATCCACAACGGACAAATTGTGTAGATCAAAAAGTATAAATGGATACTCGATAGTGGATGCTCTAGACACATGACTGGAAATCCAGACATGCTAAATGAGATAATATACGAAGATGAAGGACTGGTGTGAGACCCGCCCTTCTCGACCCTCGAAAATCGACACAAAATACACTACATAATAATATGCCGACGCTCGAGTGCCGGAAAAGACAGATAGTTGAGGAAAAAGAAAGAAGATAGAAGAAAGAAGGAACTAAACAATATCGGAACCTCATAATCGAAGCGGAACAAAATATAATACATAATATCAGATCTTTACACAAAATGAAAACTATGTCTGTTTTATACAATATTCATTAGAGCATCACAAACAAACAACAATTACCAACCTAACAATTTCAACAATTACAGCAGCGAATATAAACAAGTACGGATAATACGTCTTGGTCTCTAGCTCCCCTCCTGAGCTCTACACCATCCTATCCTGTAATCTATAATACTTGGTCTGACCCGAGCATTATAATGAAATAACACCCGAGTCAGTCTGGAATACCAACGTGAGAGAAATACACCCGAATTGATTATTAAAGTTTCAAAATCCTTTGAAAATAAAACCATCTCGTAAGACCACGCCACAAATAAACATGTCGGGTTTTTACCTTATGATAGCTAAAACATTTCTTATAAAATCCTCTGATATTATAATAGTGACTATCTACAAATACTTATTAAAATAGTCGAAATTGTTGCATTCATTAAAATCCAGCTACTAGCCACAATCGTGGGTAATACAAACAAAACTCGTAAATGGCGCATAGGGAGAATGGATTTCCAACTAATGACTAAGCACTGGGGTACCACCTGTCGCAGTACGTGGCCTAGATCACCGTACCGAGGATTACTCCCAATCCCCTGCAACACAAGACCGGGACTACATCTTACTAGATAATCCCGAGTAAGATCACCCTGCGGTTGCTGGCCTATGGTTGGGATCAGCAACCGCACCACTAAGTCGAAATAAAAAGGAACATCAAGATAGGGATGACCTCACCCTAATGGGTGCTACCCACATAGCCTTGCTGCATAACTCCTGATTTTCAGTTATTCCTTATTGATGAGGCTTGAGGCTAAGCGTTACCTTTAGAGAACTCATCTCTTATAATGCTCATCGTCCACCTGACAATGTTCTGAAAGTATTCAATCCATACAAGTCCGTTACGGGCTCGAACGGAACCGAAGCCACTACTCCTACTACATCCATTTCGAAATCATCCCCAGGATTAGTAGAGACTAGCCCTTGAACTTCATTGCTCCATCTTCGACTCTGAACTCATCTTACTCATAAAACCGTACAAACAGGATCGAAGTGGTTTTCGAGAAATTAATCCTGATCCTGATCTCTTCGAAACGATCAACCATTGGCCAATATTGATAGTCGGCGATTTAACTATCAATTAACATTCACAAACATCCATCAAACAATAAATAATTTCCCCAAATTATTTATTATCCTCAAAAATATCTATGCAAGATATATTTTCATTTTTAAACCCTTTTGAAAACAATTTTCAAACCCAACTCTTCTCATGGAATAAATTCTCAAATCTTTACTTCCTCTGAAAACATCCAAGTACCAATACTTAAGATTTAAAATAATTTAAATCCTTTATTCTTGGAAATACATTAAACATATAATTACTTAAATACTATATTAAAATATACGTACATTAAAAAATTATTTCAAATAAGACTGCTTTATAAAATATAAACTATTTTCGTTAAAGTAAAGGTTAAGCTGACTAAATTTTTGAAAATAGGAGTTACGAAATTCTATTCAAGTTCCAGATAATACTTTAACCAAAACCTATTCTTAAAATAAAATTATTCCATAAAATATATATTAAAAATTATCTTTAAAAATAATACCCATGAACCGCTTAAAATAATTACCAGTATAACTATTTTAATACTATTTACGTTTAACTTAAATACTTAAATAATTTCTTAAAAACATTCCTTTAAAAACAAATTTAAAACTTTTAACTTTCACATAGAAATCTGCTTTTAAAACATACTTGGCTTTTCAGGGAACTACACTTCCATCTCAGAATAAACCAAAGAACCTTTTTATAAATCCCACACGATTTACCTCAATTCAAATTTACGTTTAAATCCCGTAAATTCCTCCAACACTTTAAAAATAGACTCCTTTTATTTTTAACCACATTTCTATTTCCTAGAATTCACTTTCAAAATATACGCGTAAAATATTTAAAATAAAGCTACTAGAAATTACTTAATTGAAAATAATACTTAAGGAAATATATAGAGGTTTTCTAAGTAATTTAAACCAAATTTAACTTTTAAAATAAATTTATTAAATCAAATATTTATATTACAATTTCCTTTTGAGAACCAAATTTAACTTAGATAAGTATTTACTTATACTTAAAAATAATTAAAATAATATATATATATTTTTAAAATACTCTAAAACACATTTTAAACTGGCAATTTATATTTTAAAGCTTTTCTTTGAAACATACCAAATTTCCAAGAAAAATGCACTTTCCATCCTTTAAAGATAATCTCATCTTTACTTTTAAAACAATTATTCCTTTCTTATAGAATTTTCCCCTTCCTCGGAAATTTATATTTCCAAATTTATCCACTTGTAAATATTTTATTCCACTTCATTTGTAAAGAAAATTTTCAAATTCCCATTCCTCATCACAATTTCAAACCTCTTAACAAAACCCAAATCAATTTCCTGACTTTAATTTCCTTAATTTCGTTACTTAAAAATTCCTTTCATTTTAATTTAATCCCAATTCATTTATTGATATTTTAAAAACACCAAATTATGTTTATCCAACCATAACACAGCATAACAAAATTTTAAATCAATCTATCACAGGATATCAATGAAATATATCACATAATATAAATAAAATTTCTATTTGTGAGGAATCCAGTTGGATCCCTCCAACCTATTTCCCTGCATCCACAGATGTTAGCACAACAAATAAATATCAATCCAGATTCATATTAATATTCATATTCAACCAATCACACAATTATTTAAATATTATCTATTTAAATTAAATGGTATCCAGATTTGAGTGAGATTAACTCACCATGAGTTTCGACGAGCGTTTTAAATTTTAAATTAAATCGAACCATTTGATTTAACCTAAATTTTCGCTAGCTTCAATAGTCTCCAAATCTGTTTCAGCTCGTTAATTGCATCACTGCGATTCCGACGCTCCTTGTTTCGTTTGAATCTGATAACATATGCAAAAGATACGAATTTATAAAGTTTATGTAAATGTGACGCCCCACCTCTATACCCACGCTAGCCAAGAACACTACGGTGTAGTGTTGTCAACTAGCACGGAGAATAAGGCTGTTGAGGAGCGACCATCCATGTAATTACTTGTCACACGGTGGCTATAAATAAGCTTCGGAAACAAACATAGAAATAAGCATAACACAAATCAGTCACAGACATCCATATCACAAAGGCGGAAGAAGATATGAATATAAGACTAACACATGAAAGTGTACATAAGAGTAGTGGTCAAAAAGATCCACAATAATACAAAAGAATAGCAACACTTGCTATACAAAAGAATACAACAATGAGTCTATATCTCATGTGTTTACAACAAAAACTGCTAATCTAAATAGTTAGCCAAAAGTCAGAGTAGCTAATCCCGGGAAGAAGTCAAGCAGAAGCACCTGTAACACCTCGGTCTGACCCGAGTATTATTTAAGAAAATAATAAACAGATCAGTCTAGCATAAATATCAGATGACATGATATAAATTAAAGGATATGGCATAAACATAAAATATCCATACTGACATACTACTATAAGTATGAAAATGATGATCAACAGAAGATCAATCAAAAAGAGATAAATCGATATCACAAGAATCTTCTCAAAGATCCAAAGAGGGCATCATACCCTAAACTTGAACTCGTAACAAGTCAATGACATAAATTCCAGAAATCAACACAAGAAATCCAGAAATCACAGAAAAGGGAAAGAGGCCTGTCACATGACGGTCCGAAGACCATGGGGAGCTACTCCATATGTGTGAGTCGAAATCACACAGATGAGGTCTAGACTAACCAAAAATCAAAAAGGTATGTGTGAGTGAAATCACAAAGTGGTGTCTAGTCTGACCTCGCAAACAAGAGACATCGCACAATTGCTAGTCTAAATCATATGAATGATCGTCATGATCAACGAGAAGTGTCAATTACACTAAGCTAATAAATATAAAAGTTTAGCTTCATGTCCCATAACCACTTGCTTAACTTAAATATTTACGAACAAACTGTAAATCTTCACTAGAAAATTGTCACAAAAAGGTTCAATCGAACAAGTCCAAGAGTTAACCGATGAAGCAAACGCAAGCGTTTCATACCACTTGTTTTACAAAGCCGTTTAATTCAATTTCTCATACGAGTGAGGTAAAGGTTTGTATATATTAGTAGATTGGAAAACGGTTTAAGAAAAGAGCTTTGTTATTGAAAATATAGTTGAAATCATTTTGTTGAAAGAGTTTTGATATTTACTACCAGTATAGAAAACCTTTATATTTTAAAGTGACAAATCATAGAAGTGAATGTAGGAACAATCAATCATAAAAATTCACATACGAAGATGTGAATAAAATCCAAAGAAACCGATAAAGAATCCATTGAAATAGATATTCAAAAATCCATAAAATCAACCGAGAAGCCAAAGATAGTTTGTCTCGAAGAGTGGTCAATCTCAGCATCTCAACAAAGCAAGTTCTGTTGAATGCTCTTCAGATAAGATCCCCTACGGAGGGGGGTCTAGGGGGTGGCAACCCCGCTAGGTGGGGGTACGGGGGCAACGCCACCGCTACGGGGTTCGACCTGCTCGGTCAGGTCGTGGGGGTCCAGGAGGCAGCGCCCCCGGCGGGGTGCGGGGCAGCTCTCCAACAAAACGGTACGACCTAGTGAAGACCAAAGGAAGGATAGGATTGAGCGACTTAAAGCGTTTCGACCTAAAGAGTCACGACCTAAGGGAGTAAGTGACCCTAAGGAAACTCGCGACCTAATATGGCCGAGCTAAGGTGAGGTGCGACTCAACCAGGTAAGCGACCTAAGGGAGACGAGCGACCTAAGGAACTCGCGACCTAACAATAGCACAGGTCAAGCGACCTAACGTTTTAAGGCCGAGCGACCTAATTAAACTCGCGACTTAATGGTGTGAAAGGCGTGCGACCTAAAGTGTTACGACCTAAGGGTCGAGCGACTTAGTGGAACAAGGTCATACGACCTAACAGAGTAAACGGTCGAGCGACCTAACAGGTTATAGGTCATGCGACCTAGTGGGTTAACGGCCTAACGACCTAAGGGTTATAGGTCCAATGACCTAATGGGTTATAGGTCCAACGACCTAGCGGGTTAGAAGGTCATGCGACCTAAAAATGGAAGGCAAGGCCGAGCGACTTAAAGAACCAAGGCCACACGAGTTAAGGCCTAACGACCTAACGACCTACGACCTAAAGGCCCACGACTTACGACCTAAGGAGCCAGAGCGAGCGACCTAAGGCTGTATAGGGGATTTAAGGCCATAAACGACCTAAGTGTTTACGACCTAACGACCTAAAAGCCCACGACCTACGACCTAAGAGCCATACGACCAATGACCTAATTCCGAGTGCCGAGCGACCTAACGTTCTAGGCCATTTTAAGGTCGGAAACGAGCTATTTTGAGGCCGAGACTTTTCCACGCGAACGACCTAGCATAGGAAGAACGACCTAAGTGCAGAATTTCACCAAAAACACTAAAAATTGGAGTTTTTTGCCAATTCGATTCTAACCAAATGCAAATGTGCATGCAAAAGTGATAGGGAATCATTCCCAATAGTCCAATATAGTTATAGACTAGAATTGTGAGATAAAAATCTCACCTTTTCACCAAATTTATGAAGAAAGAGCTTGAAGGTAATGGAGAAGCAACCACAAGCTTGAATCAATGTCTTCTTCTTGAATTTGGAGTTGAACGATGAATTTCAATTGAATTTGAGCTTTGGAGTTTTAATTTCCCATTCCCTCCTCCATTTTTGATAAAACAAATAGAATGAAGTTATGAAGAGAAGGGGTGAAGGTTGGGTCTAAATAGGCTAAAAGCCCAAACTAAAGTCCAAAGCGAAAAGTAGCGAAATTCCATTAACTCCAAACATATCAAAGCTTATACTCAAAAAGATTGCAAACGTCATTTTGAACTCAATGGCAGTGGTCTCGAGTCCTAATTTGAACGTATGAAAAAAGTAGCTTTTCGGACTATAATCCGACTAACGATAAAATATTTAAATATAAAATCGATAAATATGCGGTTTGTTACAGACTCCCCTCCTTAAAGAAATTGCGTCCTCGCAATATATAAGATGGAAATACAAGTAACAACCATGAAAGCATATTAACACAAAATAAATTTGAAATAGGAAGTTCACTACAAAGAGCAGGAGTAAGCAAGTCCGGATGTGTTCGCTCGATGAATTCTCGGGATTTCCCAAGAGCAATCCTTAGGATTTGAGGACCATTGAACCTTCACAAGCGGAACATCTTTATTTCGAAGCCGTTTGACCTCCGAAGCAATAATTCGAAGAGGTTGCTGCTCATAAGTTAAATTTGGCAAAACTTCAATTTCTTCCACGACACCAGGCTCAAGAATAGAATCGGAATCTCGTAGGCATTTCCGTAATTGAGAAACATGAAACACGTCATGCATGGCAGAAAATTGAGCTGGTAATGAAGGCGATAAGCCATGGAACCAATACGTTCAGCGATAGGAAATGGCCCAATATATCGAGGCGCTAACTTTCCCAACCGACTGAAACGTACTACACCCTCCACAGGTGAAACATGAATAAAATCTGGACCTGAAACCAGCTTCTCACTTACCTTAAGCCAACAAGAAGGAGATCGGCATAGCCTTCCCTAGAGTGCCTTGAAAGATGCCATACCAATACTAGATTGGAAGTTATGATTATAGGAAAACTCAACAAGAGAATTATGATTTTCCCAACTTCCACAAAAATCAAGCACACAACACGAAGATGGTCTTCAAGAGTTTGGTTCACACGCTCTGTTTGTCTATTGGACTGGGGAAATAAGCGGTGCTAAAATTAAGCTTCGTTTCTAAAGCTTTTTGAAGACACTTCCAAAATCCACAAGTAAACAATGGATCACTATCTCTATCTATAGAAGTAGGAACTCCATATAATTTAACAATTTCTTTTAATAAAGAGTTTGGCCAAAAGAGGAACGATTCGGTTAAACCGAACGGGAATAAAATGGGCGGAGTTAATAAGTCTATCTACTATAACCCATAATTTACCATGACCCGAATGAGAACGGGAAAGGCCATCTATAAAATCCATGGAGATTTGGTCCCACTTCCAAATTGGAATTTCTAAAGGTTGCAATAACCCATCAGGCCTTTGGTGTTCGGCCATGACAAGTTGGCAAGTCATGCAACACTTAACAAAGTTAGCGATAAAAGATTTCATTCACTCCCGATAATAAAGTCGCTTCATATCTGCGTACATTTTACTACTACTAGGATGAACGGTAATATTAGAACGATGTGAATCTTCAAAAATATAATGGCGAAGATCACAAATATTTGGTACGATAAGTCTACCAAACTTCAAATGTCGCCACGAAAATCAATTTTTGAAGTCTTTCAAACTTTCGATATTAATTTCATCCCCATGACCTTGGCTACGAAGAGCCAATTCGGGATATAGCCCTTTGAGCTTCAAGAATGCAGTCTAAAAAGAAGGAGGAGCCTCTAGACTACATAAAACTAGGGATGCACATAAATCAGATTTTTGCGATCTCGAATCTCACAAGTGTATAGAGTCTCGGGATCGTTCCATTCGGAAATCATCCTATAAACAACTGATTATTACTTACAACTAAGTGCATTGGCAACACGATTTCCCTTCTGGGAGTATAAAGAATATCAAGATCATAAGATGCAAGAAATTCGAGCCAACATGGTTGACACAAATTAAGTTTCTTATGAGAAAATAGGTATCCCAATGATTTATAATCGAGGTAGAGAACAAATTTCTCCACCAAAGAAGATGATGCCAAATATTAAAAGCAAAATCAATAGCCGCGAGCACCAAATCATAAGCGGCATACCTAGTCTCGATCGGCTTTAAAGATTTAGAAGCAAAAGTGATTGCACGTTCTTTTTCGCAAGAGAACGACATCCAAACCAATACAATAAGCATTGGTACTAAAGTTATAGTCTTGGTTCCCTTTGGGAAACACAAGAATAAGAGTATCGAAAAGAGAGAATTTTAATTTTCTTTTCTCAAAAGCTAAAACTTTCAAAATCACAATCACCTTTATAGAAAAACATACATTTTACAAGTCAATTTATTTTGTCTGATTATCACATCAAAGCGTATAGGAAATCCCTATCGATAACGTTGATCAAGCACATCGACCAGAATTCTTAAAACACTAAATGGGCAATACAACACAAAATTATCTCTTTATAGGAATTTAAAATATCTTCTTAAAAAGATTTGCAAAATTTTAAATTTCAATTTTCATCCAAAATTAATAAATACGAGATTGGAATTATTGAGATATTCATAGAATACTCGATTTATAAAATGGATGAAATAGACTGGATAAACTGAATGACACAATATGTCATTCATATTAATCATAATGAGTGCGGAATGCGGTATGTAGAAGGCTAACTTCCGCAACTCGTAGCGATTGAAATTCGGTGGCAAGGTCAAACTAGAAAGACCTTAATACCACTTAAAAAGGTTGCTTAGGTGATAATCCTAAGACAACCTCAAAAATACCGGAAAATTCTCAACCGATTAAGAATGAGAGAGATATCTCTTTACTCAACATGTGAGCTAAAAGAGCAAAATGATGCCATCGATTTGAAATCGAAATCACAAAGGAAAAATATGAATCTGCTTAACAGATCGAAAATATCGAAAATGAATAGTCCTTTCGGAAAAATTGGATATGGGCTTCGCAATAAGCCAATCCTTTTATGCAAATCAATTCCGAAACCAAAGCAATGCATAACATGCAAATTGGTTCGGAAAGAAAAATCACATGAAATAATTTTCGATGTCATTAAAAAGCAAGTAGAGTGTTGCGGATCCACTAATCCGGATTCGCAATCCTCAAAGAAGTCATCAAGCCCTAAGCATAAAAAGAAAGAAAATCAACAAGTTCTTTTGATATAAAAATGATGAGACGAGCCTATATCAAAAAGAACTCGAATCGAATAATCGAAAACAAATGTAATCAAGGATTAAATAAGAAATACCTTGACCCAGAGAAGTTTCGTTAGAAGCATTTAGCCTTCCTTCTCTCTTGTTAGGTCGCTTGGGACATGTAGACAAGTAATGGCCCGAGCCTTTGCAATAGCGGCAATAGAGAGGTTCCGGGCACTTAATTACATAATGGTCTGTGGAACCACAATTGTAACATCGTTTACGACAAGAGGTATGTGGCTTGGCTACCGAAGTTTCTGGTTCCACCCTCTTCTTGCTTAGAAGTATGGGGCAGACAGAAATATGATGACTGGAATCTTTGCAATAGCGACAAAACAGTGGCTCCGGACACTCCTTTGCATAGTGGTCCTTAGAATTACAATTGTAGCATCCTCCACGATTAGGGATTGGATTCTTTGCTACAAAAGTAGTTTGTTTCACTCTCTTATTGGGATTAAGGCTCTTGAACTTAATATGCCTCTTCTTGGAAGTCCCAATATCACTATCAATTCCTTTATCAGCCTCTTCCTCTTGTAGAGTGATATCTACAAGCTGGTCGAAAGGAACTTCTAGTTTCAAAGGTAAGATCTTTGTGGTATTCTTACTCAAAGCACAGATAAACTCTTGATTCTTTACAAGATCCAAAAGTTGTTGGGCAGACACGAATGCGCCATCCAGAGAAGGGCTACTGGATTGACCAGCGCTAGGACTGCTAGAACTAACCATTTCTCTTCCTTAAGAAAGAAAGAAGGAAGAAGAAGAAGGTTATTCACAAAATAAATATCAAGCAATCTTGATAGGTAAAACAAGGAATCATAAAGAAAATAGGATGAATCGGTACGGAGACTCGAATTAAATCCTAAGGCACAACTCCTAAGAAAGACTTAGGACATGATCCTTGCTAGATTATTCTACATTGTTCCGAAGTTTGGCTCTGATACCAAGCTGTGACGCCCCACCTCTATACCCACGCTAGCCAAGAACACTACGGTGTAGTGTTGTCAACTAGCACGGAGAATAAGGCTGTTGAGGAGCGACCATCCATGTAATTACTTATGACACAGTGGCTATAAATAAGCTTCGGAAACAAACATAGAAATAAGCATAACACAAATTAGTCACAGACATCCATATCACAAAGGCGGAAGAAGATATGAATATAAAACTAACACATGAAAGTGTACATAAGAGTAGTGGTAAAAAAGATCCACAATAATACAAAAAAATAGCAACACGTGCTATACAAAAGAATACAACAATGAGTCTATATCTCATGTGTTTACTACAAAAACTGCTAATCTAAATAGTTAGCCAAAAGTCAGAGTAGCTAATCCCGGGAAGAAGTCAAGCAGAAGCACCTGTAACACCTCGGTCTGACCCGAGTATTATTTAAGAAAATAATAAACGGATCAGTCTAGCTATAAATATCAGATGACATGACATAAATTAAAGGATATGGCATAAACATAAAATATCCATACTGACATACTACTAAAAGTATGCAAATGATGATCAACATAAGATCAATCAAAAAGAGATAAATCGGTATCACAAGAATCTTCTCAAAGATCCAAAGAGGGCTTCATACCCTAAACTTGTACTCATAACAAGTCAATGACATAAATTCCAGAAATCAACACAAGAAATCCAGAAATCACAGAAAAAGGGAAAGAGGCCTATCACATGACGGTCCGAAGACCATGGGGAGCTACCCCATATGTCCGAGTCGAAATCACACAGATGAGGTCTAGACTAACCAAAAATCAAAAAGGTATGTGTGAGTGAAATCACACAAGTGGTGTCTAGTCTGACCTCGCAAACAAGAGACATCGCACAATTGCTAGTCTAAATCATAAGAATGATCGTCATGATCAACGAGAAGTGTCAATTACACTAAGCTAGTAAATATAAAAGTTTAGCTTCATGTCCCATAACCACTTGCTTAACTTAAATATTTACGAACAAACTGTAAATCTTCACTAGAAAATTGTCACAAAAAGATACAATCGAACAAGTCCAAGAGTTAACCGACGAAGCAAATGCAAGCGTTTCATACCACTTGTTTTACTAAGCCGTTTAATTCAATTTCTCATATGAGTGAGGTAAAGGTTTGTATATATTAGTAGATTGGAAAACGGTTTAAGAAAAGAGCTTTGTTATTGAAAATAGAGTTGAAATCATTTTGTTGAAAGAGTTTTGATATTTACTACTAGTATAGAAAACCTTTATATTTTAAAGTGACAAATCATAGAAGTGATTATAGGAACAATCAATCATAAAAATTCACATACGAAGACGTGAATAAAATCCAAAGAAACCGATAAAGAATCCATTGAAATAGATATTCAAAAATCCATAAAATCGACCGAGAAGCCAAAGATAGTTTGTCTCGAAGAGTGGTCATTCTCAGCATCTCAACAAAGCAAGTTCTGTTGAATGCTCTTCAGATAAGGTCCCCTACGGAGGGGGGGTCCAGGAGGGTGGCAACCCCCCTAGGTGGGGGTGCGGGGGCAACGCCACCGCTACGGGGTTCGACCTGCCCGGTCAGGTCGTGGGGGTCCAAGGGGCAGCGCCGCAGGCGGGGTGCGGGGCAGCGCCCCGACCAAAACGGTACGACCTAGTGAAGACCAAAGGAAGGATAGGATTGAGCGACTTAAAGGGTTTCGTCCTAAAGAGTCACGACCTAAAGAAGTAAGCGACCCTAAGGAAACTCGCGACCTAACATGGCCGAGCTAAGGTGAGGTGCGACTCAACCAGGTAAGCGACCTAAGGGAGACGAGCGACCTAAGGAACTCGCGACCTAACAATAGCACAGGTCAAGCGACCTAACGTTTTAAGGCTGAGCGACCAAATTAAACTCGCGACTTAATGGTGTGAAAGGCGTGCGACCTAAAGTGTTACGGCCTAAGGGTCGAGCGACTTAGTAGAACAAGGTCATACGACCTAACGGAGTAAACGGTCGAGCGACCTAACAGGTTATAGGTCATGCGACCTAGTGGGTTAACGGCCTAACGACCTAGGGGTTATAGGCCCAACGACCTAACGGGTTATAGGTCCAACGACCTAGCGGGTTAGAAGGTCATGCGACCTAAAAATGGAAGGCAAGGCCGAGCGACTTAAAGAACCAAGGCCACACGAGTTAAGGCCTAACGACCTGACGACCTACGACCTAAAGGCCCACGACTTACGACCTAAGGAGCCAGAGCGAGCGACCTAAGGCTTTATAGGGGATTTAAGGCCAGAAACAACCTAAGTGTTTGCGACCTAACGACCTAAAAGCCCACGACCTACGACCTAAGAGCCATACGACCTACGACCTAATTCCGAGTGCCGAGCGACCTAACGTTGTAGGCCATTTTAAGGTCGGAAACGAGCTATTTTGAGGCCGAGACTTTTCCACGCGAACGACCTAGTATAGGCAGAACGACCTAAGTGTAGAATTTCACCAAAAACACTAAAAATTGAAGTTTTTCGCCAATTCGATTCAAACCAAATGCAAATGTGCATGCAAAAGTGATAGGGAATCATTCCCAATAGTCCAATATAGTTATAGACTAGAATTGTGAGATAAAAATCTCACCTTTTCACCAAATTTATGAAGAAAGAGCTTGAAGGCAATGGAGAAGCAACCACAAGCTTGAATCAATGTCTTCTTCTTGAATTTGGAGTTGAATGATGAATTGCAATTGAATTTGAGCTTTGGAGTTTTAATTTCCCATTCCCTCCTCCATTTTTGATAAAGCAAATAGAATGAAGTTATGAAGAGAAGGGGTGAAGGTTGGGTCTAAATAGGCTAAAAGCCCAAACTAAAGTCCAAAGCGAAAAGTAGCGAAATTCCATTAACTCCAAACATATCAAAGCTTATACTCAAAAAGATTGCAAACGTCATTTTGAACTCAATGGCAGTGGTCTCGAGTCCTAATTTGAACGTATGCAAAAAGTAGCTTTTTGGACTATAATCCGACTAACGATAAAATATTTAAATATAATATTTAAATATAAAATCGATAAATATGCGGGTTGTTACAGTAAAATTTTAACCAAATTTTTATTCTCTTTTTTAATATTTTTATTAACATCGGCCGCTACCTCTTCTTCCTCATGCGGTTCCAGAAAGTCACGAACCCATGCCACCTCTTAGGGTTTCGATGCCGCTCCTCCACGCATGCCCTAAAACGAAATCTGGTCGCCCCACACGACAGCCTACGCTTTGCTTTCCCTACAGCCCAAGCCTCCACGAACTCGGCGCCACCATCTCATTGAAAAACGCGCTCGAACGGCTGCACTTCGAGGTCAAAGATTCGTCAATCCATCATGTTAAACACGATCTTGACCATTGGATAGGTAGATCCAATTGTCCTCTCCTCTTTCCCAGTAGAAAGTTTTGCGTAAAAGCGGTTGGATTGAATGGAAATTGGAGAAGAAATGGGTGAAGTTTCAGCCACTAAAATTTATAAGTGGCGGCCGAGAAAGAGAAGTAGGGTTTCGGCTGTTAAACGTGCTTCTGTAAACATTTTATAATTATTATTTTAATATTATTCTCAAATTAATAAGCTTTTACAAACGAACTCCAAATCACACGTGCCACCAGGTGTTTGTAAGGTTTCACCCGCATTTCGAACACAATGGAACGTGTTTTGAAAGCTAATTCAATCATATGTGGAAGATAGCTTTTTGAATCGAGTTTAAATATTAAATTATCGATATTAATTTCAACGCGTTTCTCACTCGTACGAGAAAACGATAACTCCAAACGCTACAAAAATTGAAATCCGATAATAATTAACTATTATGGATCCAATGGAACTTGTTTCGTCGAATTTCGAGACTGTGCCCCGGAAGGCTATTTTAACTCGTCGATTAATTCAAGCGATCTTTGAAATCGTCGAAATCACTTAAAATTTCACTTTTAAAAGTTTACTAGCATATTTATAAATCATATGGATTTCATAATCACATTAGAAATCATTCTGATTCATTCCGAATCAAAATCCAATCATTTGCATTATTATACTATTAAATTCCATTATTAAATTAATATAAAAATTCCAAACTCAACTTATCGACTTTTAATTCCATTTAAAAGTCCAATAGAAAAATTCGAACTAAACTAAACATAAAAAAACCTTAGAAACCATTATCATAACTTTTTACATCCAGATTCACAAATTATCCCAATTCCCAATATTTAATTATTATTATTCAAATCCAATTTAATTGCCGTAATTGAAATTTTAACTAATTTTATTAATCTAACAAAAATCTTCTTGTTCGAAATCAAATCATAATCCACATCCAACATTTAAAATGAACTAAATGTTCAAAATCTAACGACCAAAATTCTGGACCATTACAACTGGTTAACTTTGGAGACAATTCGAAAGGATATGTGATTGGCATTGGCAAAGTCGGTAACTCTAAAACTCCTACTATTACTAATGTTTTGCTAGTTAAGAATCTGAAACATAATCTGCTAAGTATAAGTCAACTTTGCGATAAAGGATATAAAATTAAATTTGAAAAAGATAAGTGTCACATTGAAGATAATAATTCAACCATAACATTTGAGGTAATTAGGAAAAAGAATATTTATATTCTTAGTATGAAAGTTTCAAATGATAACCTGTGTCTTTTGGCAAATACAAATGACCCTTGGATTTGGCATAAGTGATTTGGACATTTGAATTTCAAACTCTTATCTAGACTGTCAAAACATGATTTAGTAAGAGGTCTCATTAAAATGAATTATAAAGTAGATAGTCTATGAGATGCATGTCAATTAGGAAAACTTAGAAAAAGTTCCTTTAAATTAAAAGATATGATTTCAACTTCAAAACCTCTTGAATTACTTCACCTTGATTTATTTGGTCCATCTCAAATTCTATCAATAAATCATAGTAAATATGTTTTTGTAATTGTAGATGATTATTCTAGATTTACATGGACAGTATTTTTGAAATATAAAAGTGATACTTTTGAATCTTTTAAGAACTTTACAAAAAGAATTCAAAATCAACTTTCTCTAAAGAGTATAACCACCCATAGTACGGTGGTGAATTTGAAAATGAAAAGTTTAAGGAACTCTGCAATAAAAAAGGAAAAACCCACAATTTTTCATTTCCATGTACTCCACAACAAAACGGAGTAGTAGAACGTGAAAATAGGACGATTCAAGAGTGTGCAAGAACTATGCTTTCAGATAGTAAATTACCAAAGTATTTTGGGCAGAAGCAGTTGCTACTACCTGTTATATTTTAAATAGAATTTTAACTAGACCTTTAACGGATAAGACATCATATGAACTTCTTCACTCAGAGAAACCTAAGTATCTTATTTTAGAATTTTTGAAAGTAAATGTTTTATTTTAAATACAAAAGATAACTTAGATAAATTTGATCCTAAATCCGACAAAGGTAACTTTATGGATATTCTAATAGAAGTAAAGCGTACATAGTGTTTAATTTAAGAACTAACACCATCGAAGAAACAACGCATGTTTCATTCGATGAAAATCTTAAAAAATTTAAAGATACAAATGATGAAGAAAATTTAATCACTCAAAATCAAGAGTCAACTGAAACTAATAATGAAATTAATCATCCTAATAAAAGGACAAAACTTTTAAAAGATCATCCTATAGAAAATATTCTAGGAGATATGCAATCAGTTGTTAAAACTAGAAATCAACTAAGTAAAATGAGCAATGTAGCCTTTATATCAACTATTGAACCCAAAAATCCAAAAGAAGCAGCAATTGATGATTCATGAATTTTGGCTATACAAGAAGAACTAAATCAATTCACTAGAAATGATGTTTGGTAACATGTTCCTAGACCTAAAAATAAAACTATAATTGGAACTAAATAGGTTTATAAAAATAAAATGAATGAACAAGGAGAGGTTGCTAGAAATAAAGCCCGCTTAGTCGCTCAAGGTTATTGTCAAGAAGAAGGAATAGATTTTGATGAAACCTTTGCTCCCATAGCAAGATTAGAAGCCATTAGGATTCTACTTGCTTTCCCAAATCATAATAATTTTAAATTATTTCAAATGGATGTTAAAAGTGCCTTTTTAAATGGATTTGTAAAAGAGGAAGTATATGTTGAACAACCACCACTTTTTGAAAATGAAAAGTTACCAAATCATTTTTACAAACTTAAGAAAGCTTTATATGGTCTAAAACAAGCTCCTAGAGTTTGGTATGATAGATTAAGATCTTACTTATTACAATCAAATTTTGAAATTGTTAAAGTAGATAATACTCTTTTTATTAAAAGAAATAAAAATGATATTTAACTAGTACAAGTCTACGTAGATTATATCATTTTTGGATCAACTAATATTGAAATGAATAAAGAATTTTCTGAAATAATGGCAAAAGAGTTTGAGATGAGTCATATGGATGAATTAAACTTCTTTCTAGGATTACAAATAAAACAATTAGATAATGGTATCTTTATTAGTCAAGAAAAATATGCTAAAGACCTAGTTAGTAAATTTGGTTTGACTACTGCAAGTGAAAAACCCACTCCCATGGCAACCAATGAGTACCTAAGTAAAGAAGATCCGTCGAAAGATGTAGATCAAAAATTATATAGAGGAATGATTGGATCAGTACTCTATATCACTACTAGTAGACCCGATATCATGCATAGTGTTTGTCTCTATGCAAGATATCAATCCCAACCTAAAGAGACCTACCTTAAAAGCCGTAAACGTATCATAAGATATGTTAAACACACCTTTGATTAGGGTTATTTTATTCTAAAAATGATTCTGTTGACATAATATCTTACGGCGATGCTGATTATGCTGGTTGTAAATCACCGAAAAAGTACAAGTGGAACTTTTCACTTTTTGGGGCATTCTCTGATTTCCTGGTTTAGTAAAAAGCAAAACACAGTTTCTTTGTCAACAACTGAAGAAGTGTATATTTCTGCTGGTTTGGCCTGTTCTCAAGTAATATATATGCAACAAACTTTAAAAGATTATGATTTAAATATCTCAAAATAACCAATTTATTGTGAAAATACTAGTGCAATAAATTTATCCAAAAATATTACTCATCATGCTCGAACTAAACATATTGATATCAGACATCATTTTCTCAGAGACAATATAGGTAAGGAAGTAATCACTCTCGATTATATCAATTCTGAGAATCAAATTGCTGATATATTAACAAAACCTTTAAATGAATCTATATTTACTAAATTAAGAAGAGAATTAGGTATTTGTTCAATAACTGAAATATAAAATATAAACAACAAAGTATAATTAAAACTTAAATAAAATTAAATCAAATAGTAAAAATATCAAGCACCATGTCGAAATCCCCCCTCTACCCACATCGACATATAACGATTTTTTATTTTTGAAATTTTTCCCACCAAAATTCAAATATGTGGTTATATATTCTTCTTATTTGAAATTTGGATCATTATTTCTGTTCTTTCTCTGTTCTATCATCAGAAAACATTTAAACAATGGCCTCCTCTTCCAAATCAAACAAAAATTCAACCTTTTCGTTCCCATCTCCTATTTCTGGACCGTTTCAACGAACTACGCTTTCACGAGTAACAAAAATGGAGAATTATTTAAAGGATGCACTGCAAATATTGACTGAAATTCAAGTGGTGCAACTTAGAATGGCCAAAGAACAAGAGTGGCAAGGCAAAATCCTTAGAAATTTGCAAAAAATTCTAATGGACAATCACGCTAATCCGATATTGATTGATGAAGAGTCTACAAGAGATCAAGTGCAAGAGGACAGCGAGGAAGAAGAAGAAGCATTCATGGAAGAAGAGCACACTGAAGATGATGACAAAGTCGTTTGCATTGGCGAAGTGTGCTTTGACAAGGATGGAAATCTTGTCGAACAACGTGGAAATTTCTGTTTCCACTATCCAAATTGTTCGGTTCATGGATCACCTGTTTTCAAGGACACACATTAGTTTCTTTTTTTCTCTTTCCTATTGTTGTATGTTTTAACTTAAATATAACAATATAACTAATAAATGATTATATTTATCACTATTATAAATATTATCTTGTATAGATTCTTAGTTAGGAAAGTTAGTAGTTTAGGACTAAGTTTTAGTTTTAGAATTAAGTGTTGATTATTTACGATAGCACAATCATTATAATCACATAGTATTAGATTTAGGGAGAGTTATATAGTTTGGAGTAAGTTTTTGTTGATGACAAAGGGGGAGAAGTATAAAATAAGAGAGTTGGGCATAGATTAAGGGTGAGTTATTAGTTTTAGGGGAGTTATTAGGATAAAAGTAATATTTTATAAACAAAGGTTGTCATCATCAAAAGGGGGAGATTGTTAGTCCTTGTGATGATGGCTTTGGTGACAACAACCTTAGAATAAGATTATAAAATATAAATACTGACATTATAGTTTAGATATATATGTGTATATGCAGGATTTAACCATGCAGGTACCAAGAATAAAGACTGTACAGTATAGAGATTCAAGATATCAAGATTGAAGACTCATGAGTATCAAGATTATCAAGAGTTGATTTCAATAATAAGTAATTTAATTAGAAATTTTGTTAAAACTCCTAGAAAAGCACTGGCATCTTAAAATCCAATTTATTCGCGGAATGGAATCTACTTCGAGCCCGTTAAAATGATGGAACCCTAAGTAGGATGGAACCTACGAAAAATCTAGTGGAACATTGTTTTGTATCCACTAACTTTTATTCAAAATATTTTACAAAATTATCTTTTTTTCAAAATATTTTCAAAATCTTCCTTTTAAAAGAATCAAAAACATCTATCCTGGTTTTAATACTTTTAGCCTCAAAATAATCTTTATTTTCAAAATCAAAATCATCCTTGGTTTTAAACTATCTTTTAATAATAAATATGTTTCATATTTATGCTTAGATTTAAATATAAATTATAAAATTTTTATATATACCATAATATTATTCTCTATATTTACTTATGTATTTTAACTACAGTTAAGTATATTTATAAAGTTTAAAATAGTTTTAATATAAGATAGAAGTTATTTTCAAAGAAAAACATATCACCAAAATTTCCTTTGGCATGTCGACATCCTCAAGTACCCCATGCCGACATGGTAGCAGTTTATTTCAAAATTTTAAATTCCAAAGGAAGTGTCTATTCTTCATATCGTTTCACGAATGGACATGGCTATTGTTTTACTATAAATAGGGGTAGTTTTAAACGAATTTTCATTCATATTTTTATGGTTTTCACTCCTCTTCTTCTTCCACATTTATTTTTACACTTTCTTCCCATTACTCTTCCGAAGTCAACATTAAATCTAACTAGATCTTTTCTGATTTGATTCTCTATCACTATCTCAACAAGATCTCAGTGCTATTCAGAGTTATAGACTTCTTTGTAATCAATTAAGCGAGAAAAGTTGTAATTATAGCCTTGGAAATCAATCAAGCGAGAAAAGATGTGATTATAGCCTTGGAAATCAATCAAGTGAGAAAAGGTGTGATTGTAGCCTTGGAAATCAATTAGGTGAACTTGTTGCCCCTGAAATCAAGTATGTCTACCCATAGGATTGTGAATCTAGAGAGGTGTACCTCGTGGCCTTGAAATCAAGGGTGTAATTGTACAATTGCTTTTGAAAGGAAATCCATACTTGTTTGGGGAATGGATGTAGGGTAACTTTGAACTAGTATAAAATCCTGTGTGTTCTTTCCTTTATTGCTTTTACTTTATTTCTGCATCTGTGTTTGATTCTATGATCATATCTGTGTCTGAATATTGTATACATTCGTGTTCAAATTAACATAATTTCAAAAAGATTTAGTAATACCTTAAAACGATATTCACCCCTCCCTCTAGTGTTAATTCTAGCCATAAGATCCCTAATCCGCATTTCTCATACTAAATAGTTGTTTGTTGCTTTGATAGCTAAATAACCGACTATCAAAATTTGGCCATTTTAGTTCCTCGACTGGTTGTGGGAACTATTTAGTCATATACTTAGTACGTAGCCTTCTGTGTAGGCTTGATTATCGTTTGTGTTGAGAATGTTGATTGTGTGGCGCAGAGTATTACTCCAATCTATTGAGCTTCCTTCTTGGCCCGAAGGGTAGCAAGTTGAAAGTTGGAGATGTGATAAGTCCATGAGACTTAGTTTCTGTGTGAGGTTGAGAAATGCTTTTGCGTTGTGGGTGTGACAAGACCGGGATCATAATTATCTCAAAACCACTTCGGGCCAACGTATATGTGTTCGATTGTGCACGTTATTGATGATATTAATATTCAGGATTTTCATAGTGGGGAACTTCTTCATGTTTGTTTGGGGTAAAATCCTAATATACATAGAGTAGCAGTGGTCTCTTCATTATGAAATATCCAATGTGAGGACTATTCGCTACTAATTCTAGGGATTTCCCGACAGGATGTGGCAGGAAAGTACCTTCGGTTTGTCTTGTTCCTGCACAACTCGTATGGATGTTTATTTGACATTTCATTTTTAAAGATTACGCACATTGGTTTTTACAAATGTACATCAGTCATCGCGGATAAGACAACTTCTCTTAGCTTAACTCCCTCCTTGAGACGTTGAGCTTAAGGGTAGTATTTTTGTGGAAGGCAATTAGTAGTCAATGGAAATGGCCGTGTGGCAATCTAAGTGATGTGATATGTGGGTGTGAAAGGTGATCGTTACCTCGAGCCGTATCTACCAGAAGTGACCGAAACAGGGTAAGAAGCAGCAAGGATAAGTGGGTCATTCCCAAGCAGGATATGATCATCCTCTTCTAGATATAACTTTACTAGCTATGACGTCGTGTATCTGATTATTGTGGTTTGTATGCTTTAAAGGCTCTCGGTAAAGGACGGTAACGGCCAGAGGATGATATATTCGGTACCATCTAGTTATAGAGGTGGGCCAGTCTTGTGTTGGTAGAGGATCCTTTGTGATGGTCCTCGGTACATTCCTCTAGAGTTGTACTGTTGGAAGGTAATCCCTTCGCCTGGTCATTTGTATGGAAATCCAAACCCCACTACGACTTGCAGTTTTGTTTGTACAGGCGTAATGAATATCCTCAAAATGTTATATGGGCAACCATTTCGACTATGATTAATATTATTTGTATACTAGACACTACTATAATATAAGAGGATTTGATATGAAATGTTTTATTTACCGTAAGGTAAAAACATGTCCATGTTTATGTGTGGGCGTATCTTACGAGGTACTTTTATTTTGAAAAGGAAAATTTCGGTAATTTAATAAATTAAGTTGAGTGTGTTTCTCAAGCTGGTTTACCAAACTGATCCTAGCATTCTTTCCTTTCAATGCTCGGGTCAAACCGAGTATATTTACAGGTTTAGATTTGGTGCTTTTGGAGCTTCAGCAGGCGAGCTAGAGATCTTCATTTTTGTATACATGTATTTGTTTTGATTGTCCGTTGCTTAGTTGTTGTATATGATCGGCAATTGTGAGGACAAGTTATTATAACTGTCCAGGCTGATAACTATTGATTGATTGTTGAACTCTGATTGATGTATGTATATACAGTATTGCTTTGTAAAGATCGTTGATACGATATTATATGTTTTCCGTTGCGATGTGAGATTTTGTATTGTTTTGTTCGGTTCTATCTTCTCTCTTTCTTCTCTTCTCTTCATCTCTCTTCTTTTCTTTCTCTTGGCTTTTCGTCTGTCTGTGCTTTTTGGTTCAGACGTGTGTGGTTTATCATCGATTCAAAGGGTATGGATTTGCGGGTCGTCACATTTGGTATCAGAGCTTAGATTTTGTATATTCCTAAGTTTTGATGGGTACGCAGTATAGATAAGGACAGTAGCACCCTAAATTGAGTTTGAGTGTAATATATATATGAGCGCGTATTTGTTAGTGATGTACGCATGTTTTATATTGTATTTGCTTATCCATTGAGTTGTTTGTGAATTCTGATCTGCATGTGGGATGCCATATTATCGATAGGGATTCATAAACACTTAAACGAGGCAAGTCGACATAGTATTATTTTAAATTGGGTAAATAAAATAATTTTGCCTCGATTATATTTTATATATAAAGGGAATAATTTTTTAAAATTATTAAAATGTAAATAAATTGATTATTTCGTTGTTTGAGAATGTAAATATATATAAGTTAACAAAAGCTAGTTGAATAATCTAAATAAAAGCAACAACTGTAAAAGAATAAATTATATAAGCAAATGAATTATAAAGTATGGAATTATAATTAATATGATTTACAATTGTGAAATAATCTTATATATATGAAATGAAACTATATGAATATATTTATAAATATAAGTTATAAATAAAAACAGATTTTAAACTGAAAATTTGAAAATTTGAATCCCGTTGATTTTGGAAGTTGTTTTTCAAAGTTAAAGAGGTTATATTATTATAAATCTAAATAAGATAAATGAATTTGAAATGATCTCATATAAATGAAGTAAAATAGTGGAATTATATAAGTAAGAAGTTTATAAATGTGATTTATAAATATAAAAGGATTTCTTTGAAAGAATATATAAAGCACTAAATTCACTACTGTTAATGGGAAATAATAAGGGTGATGACTGCAGCATCATCGAGATCATTTTTGAGTTTCTATGTGATGGATTTGCTATCAATAGTAAATTAAAATTGAAATTTTGATGTGATAAACGAATTTGAATTTAAAATCCAAGTTGAAATGATAAATATAAGTAAAGCAAATTTTGGATTCATAATATGAAATAAAATTTTAGCTTTGGTAAAGTTGAAATAAATTTGAGTTTGCATAATAAAATATATGATTTGAAATTAACTAAAAGAAGGTTAAATAAGTTAAATCGGATTTAAACTGGATTAGATAAGTTATTAAAATGAAAATTGAAACTTGACTGGTAAAGTGATTATATAATATGAATTGTGAAGTTTAAATAAATAAGTTGTATAACTTATAAAATGAGAAAATGTAAGTAAAACCAAATATTAAAATATTTAAACAATTTTTTTAGGTTAAAAAAAATCTGAATTTGAGTAGTGATATAAAATTGACTTAAGTAAAAGTTAAAACAAAATAAATTTTGATTTGATTTTGAAATGAACTAAAATGAATGTAAATTAGTGAATGTAAACTAATTGAATATGAATGAATGTTAGTAAAATACAATGTTAATAGAATCAAATGTGATTTAATTGAAAATCAATTCAATGAATATTAAAGTGAGTTGAATGTATATTGATTTGGTTATGGATCGATTGGATAGTTATTAGATTTTACTCGGATGATAGTTATTGGATGGTTGGATTTGTTGTTTTGGTTGCATTTGCTATATTGGCTTACATTGTTGTTGTATTAGTACATGTTGTATATTGATATTACTTTAATATATACATGTTTCTCATTTATTGTTGAGTATTTAGTAGGTGCAGATAGCGCTTCTTTGCATTTGGAGCTCGCTTTCGCGCTACATTAACCGTATATGCTCGCTTATAATATATAAGATACATATCTCGGATTACATATCATAATTTTATACTTTTTTCCCTACGGGATGCCTTATCCTCGAAGATGAGATGTATATTTGTGATATATATATATGTTGTGATCCTACTACGATCGAACCACGCAAAGAGGATGCTGGTGAAATTTTTTAAAAATCTAAGGCGCTAGAAATTTTTTGAGAATTTTGGAGAAATTTTGATATTGAGTTAAAGCTATATGATATTAGTTAGTTTTGAAAAGATAACCATATATCTATTTGAAAACTTAGAAATGTTTTTGTAGGAAGATTAACAAATGGATTTTCTAAAGGTTAAAATGTTTAAATGAATTTGATATCTAATTTGAACGAATTGTTTTTGAAGACGTAATGGATTTTGTGACTTTTTCTTACTTGGTAAATTCGATGACGAAATTCTTTTAAGCGGGGAGAATGTAACGACCCAGAATGTTAGTCATTTGAAATTCATATATTTAATTAATTTTAAATATTCACAATTAAATTTCATAAGTTGGATAAATTATATTTGAAATATAAGGATTTAATTGGATAATTAAATTATTATTAACATTTGAAATACCTGAAATAAGTGGAATTTGAATTATATATGAATAAAAATGATTTATAAAGTTGATATAAATTAAATTTGAATTAGAATGATGTTAGAGAACTTTTGAAATTGAATTAAAATTTAAATTGTAGAAATTAAAATTTTAATTAACGTGTAAAAATAGCCATTTTTCAAACAGTCGTGGATTTTGATGAAACATGTTTCATTGGGTCTGTAATGTTATATTATTGTAAGATTTCAAATTTCGTGTCAAATAGGATGTACGGTTTAGTCGTGGCAAGCTAAAACACATAGTAATATGTTTGTAACAACCCGATATTTTCAGCCATTCGCATCAACACATGCCGGACTTGAAGTGCTTAAAATACCATGTTGTAAATAAATTTGAAGCAAATGAAATACAATCACAGAATCACAGACACAGAACAATCAGAATAACCCGCAGTGGAATATAAAAATAACACAGTAGTTCACGAAGCTACTATAACAGAGTCTCAAACCAAATATATAATACAGTCTGAAAACAACATAATAGAAATCCCAAATACATAGAAGTTCATTAATACATGAGATAAACTAGAACAACCGAAACAGAAATAGATATAAATGTAGATAAGCAGAAACTCCAGAAAAATAATCCAAAGCTGTGAATACTCAAGCTGACCCGAGAGTAAAGTAAAACACAAAACACTCGAGTCAGGACATATATACTTATATAATGTAAACTAACTCAAGTGAACTGTAGTAGAAATGCATAATAACTTAAAGGATGCTTGGGATCGCACATCCTTTAAGAATCAGTTAAACTATAAATTATATACATCCCATGGTTAAATTTACAAAATGGTCTTTTATACTTCGAAATCATATATCATTTCAAAAATTTAATATCATTCAAAACTCCATTTCAAAATATCAAATATCGTATCTTCCAAACCACATTCATTTATTTAAAATACCATTTCAACGCACATTTCAAAATAATTTATATTTCAAAACAAATTACTTTATTTTAAATCATAAAAAAATGAAGTTATTATATTTAATAATTATATAAGTTTCCAAAAATTAAAACTTTTCAAAGCTCATTCATTCACTTAATTTTATCAAAACAGTGAAAATCCACCTTTCGTAGCATTTAGAAAATGCTACGGAAAGTCACACTTAAAAGAGTTCAATTTAACAAAAGACAGCATTTACGAATGCTCTAATAAGTTTACATTAGTTTTAAAGAAACTTAGTTAAATTCAACAATTATAGCACTTACAAAAAGCTATAATAGCCTTTAATTAATTTAAGCCATTTGGTTCATTATTATCAACTACAGCATTTACAAATGTTGTATTATCATTTACATTAGAATTAATAGCATTTCAAAAATGCTGTTATTTAAAATTCAAATGTTCAATATAATTTCACAAACAATTATATTTTTATTTAAATCGTTTTTAACTTATAAAATCATAATATTTCACTTTTATAACCATCCTTTAATTTTCCTTATATTCATGATTTTATAAAGTTAAATTTCCATTCAAAAATCAAGATTTAATAATAATTCAATTATTAAATTTCAATACTAAATTTTAAATTCATTAAATTAAATTTCAACTTAACACTTAAGTTTAAATTCTCTAATATAACTTAATTTCATTTTTATTCACTTAACTTAAAATTCACTTTTAAGCCAAATTCACAAAATTCCAATTTTAGTTATATTTCAAAATTCCAACTTAAATATTCATTCATTTAACATTTCAACTTTATTCAAATCATAAATATATTATAAAATCACTTTTAAATTCATTTTAATCCAAATTATCATAAATTTATCATAATTTCATATTTAATTTAAATTCCTATTATCACCAAATTAAAATTTCCAAAATAACTTACATTCAGATTTTCTAGCTTTTTCATTAATTTATCTCACTTATAAATTTTCAAAAAATCAATAATACTTCACAAAAATCATTTTAATCAAGTTTAAATCAAAATATTATAATATTTACATTTCTAAAATATTCTAAAATTTTTAGAAAAACATATTTTAACTACGGGTCTGTATATAATTTTCTACGCTAGGTAAAGTGATACGGGTAATATATCATTTCAACCCATAATTTACAAAGAAAACCCAGGTTTTATCATTTCAAATCTGCAGTCCCAAGTAAATGAAATAATTTGAAAATCATTTATGCCTATGATTTTAGCCAATAACCATTTTCCCCTATTCTAAAGTCCGTTCGGTTATGTATCATTTCAACCCACAGTGGTTCTAATCTAAAGGGAACTTGTAGTGTGATAAACTGATATAAATAACAGAACAACATAATATAACAGTAACATACGATATAACAGGTGTTCAAGCATGGGTGAACATCATATAATCATAACATAACAGATGTAATATGCTGATGCATTTTACAGATTCAAAAGTGGTCAATTTACTAGTTATATAGGTTTACAATGTCTGGTGAGAATAACTCACAGGTTCGAGCTGGAAACACAATAACAAATGCACAAAAGAGATCCACACAAGCACAATAGCACAACAAGATACGACTGAGAGAGCCAAAGTATCAATTGCCTTGAAAACAAATCCAACCAAACAATACAACAAATATAAGCTTTCAATTCAAATACGACTAAATTAAGCTAGAAATAACTGCACAAATCAAAGCAGAATTGCTTTGTACTTGCTTTCAGCTGTTGGGCGGATTTTCACCCAGAAGATCTCAAGACCAAGAAGCCGCAGTTTCACCCGGGCTCGCGAGCAACCTCTACTTTGTTATCCCGTTTTTTGGTCAAAACTGGAATATCAATGTCGAGCGCGTCTCCACCACGATCAAGCTAAGAAGAAGCAACCAGCAAGCGTATGTAAGCCCAGAGTTCCACTCAAGATCCGAATACAAAGCCCTTTCAACAATACAAGCATAAGTCCACTCGGCAAAGCAATGCAAGGAAGCATTCAGCCAGCAACCAACCTAACACACACAAGCTCATTCGGCATGGCAAGCATTGGGTTTCATTCGGCTTTCCAGTTCATTCGGCTTTCCAAACCTCTGTTCATTCGGCACTCCAAACTCAAGCCCATCCGGCATTCCCCCACTGATGAACCAGCCAAGACCGAACCAACCTTCCACTGCCGGATGAGAACCAACACCGGTCCAAACTCCATCTCCATGCTACCACCGGACCACTTCCACGACCGAACCAACACACCATCACCGGTCCAAAACACACCATCACCGGTCCAAAACCCACTACCACCGAACCAACCATGACCGGACCAAACTCCAACTTCTCCAAACACGGCCGGACCAAGCTCCGCCGAACCAGAATGCTACCAGGCCAGATTGCTTCAGCCCGGGCCCACCAGCATCTATATACTTCCAAGACCCCTGCCCCCTACCTCACTCTATAAATAGAGGGGCAGGGGTACAACAATGGCAGACAAGTTTGAGAGCTCAAGCAAGGAAGGAACTTTCAAACTACTTTCATACACTTGTATACAAAGCATTGTACTTGTAATCTGGAAGAAGAAAGATAATAACATATAAAGTGGACGTAGGCACATTCTGGCCGAACCACTATAAATCTGCGTGTCTTTTACATTTCAGCCCTTACTTTTCTCATATTTACATACTCATCTAAAATCATTGAAAATCATACATACTCAACTAAAATAATACGACTTGGAGGTGTTTGTCCATTTTTTGTGCAAACATTTTTGGTGCTTTCACTGAGAGTTGAACTCGAAGCTTCAGCTTCTCCCACTCAACCTTCTTCCTCATAACGACGTTCGTCGCTTAGAAATCATGCCTTCCAAGCAACGGAAGGATGTTAACAATGGAAAGAACATCGCAACTAGCAGTCTTCCGGATCCAGTAGCCCCAGATCAAGAGGATCATCCAATTTCAACAGCAGCACCAGATGGATACCAGGCAAATCTGATAGCTCCTGCCACCGAACAACCAATAACTAGGGCAGATCTAGACAGAGTTGTGGCTGAAGTAACCAACCGCTTCACATCCCAACAAGAAGCTTTAGTGGACCAACTTATGTCACGCTTAAGGGATGCTGAAGAATCCAACCGCAACACTGAATCATGGGATGAGTCTCAATCTGGAGGATCTCGGAGACAGCAAAGGTATTCCTTCTTCGAAGAAACTATCGACAGGAATCATAGAAACCCCGCTGAACGGAGCCAAGCTGGAACCCAGCCCGAAGTTGGCCCCATGGAAATGCTCGAAGCAGAACCCCACCGGGTAAGATCAAGGCAGGGGGCAACTGTAGCTGGTCCTAGCATGCATCCGAGCAGCCAGAGACAACCACTGGATAATGCAAGAAGTGATAGATTGTACCATCCCTACAGGTCATCTGGACGAGATAGATCCCGCAGGGAAGAACTAAGCTCATTTTTGTCCGCTCCAAGTTCTGACGAACGAATGGCACGATTATTCAGAGAGTGTGTCCAACGAGAGCAAAGGGACCGGGGGATAGGCGCTAGGGTCACCAGCCCCTTTACCCGAAATATCGAAACTACCATCGCCCCCCGGGAATGGAAAATGCCAACCATGGAACCTTACAAAGGAACTTCCGACCCCATCGTACACTTACAGAGATACACCCAGCATATGCTCATGAGTGGAGCAACAGAAGGAGTATTATGTAAATGCTTTCCGCTACTCCTAGCAGATCTAGCTACCTCCTGGTTCTGCCATCTACCCCGAGGATCCATCAGCTCATGGGAGATGTTGAAAGAAAGGTTTATTAGCCAGTTCCTCATCCATGTGGAACAACCCAAGGATGCTTATTCTCTATCCAATATCAAACAGAAATCCGGAGAGACGCTGCAACAATATCTAACACGGTTCAACGCCACAGCAGCAACAGTTCAAGATGCCAATGAGAAACTTATCCTAACGGCCCTTTGTAGTGGCGTGCATCCGGATACCAAGTTTGCTAGGAGGTTAACAAAAGATAAACCAGCTACGTTACCTGACTTCTTCCATGAAGCTGGGAAGTATATGAGGCTTGAAAACGCTACCGCTAAAAGACAGTCAGGACAACAGGCTAAGACTACCCATGGCGACACTCCCGCTGCAACAAAGGACGTTTGAAGAAATGACTCTAGAGATAACGCTGGGGGCAAGAAGGGAGGAAAGCGTTTATATCAACCAGGACAGAGATTTGACTCTTGCCCCCCTCCCTTGCTTTAAACTTTGTCCTGGATGGCTAGAAGGATGTTTTTAATCATTTCACCAAATGGGTGGAAGCGGACCCTTTAAAATAAAATATCTTTGGCATAAATTATCAACTTCTTACATAAATTATCAACTTCTTGATCAAAAAATATTCTATGCAGGTACGGAGTCCCACTCAAGATCATATCAAACAACGGACTCCAGTTTGACAACAAAGAGTTTACCAACCGATGCCAAGAGCACATAATTCACAAAAGCTTCTCATCTGTAGCTTATCCTCAGGCAAACGGACAAGTCAAAGCTGTCAACAGAATTCTCAAAACCCTAACCAAGAAGAAGCTTGAAAAGTCAAAAGGCGCTTGGGTGGACGAACTTCCTACGGCACCCTGGGCCTGCCGCACCTCTCATAGAACATCAACGGGGCATACTCCTTTCTCTTTGGCATACAGATTGGAGGCCATGCCCCCAGTTGAAACTGTAGCGCCATCTCACCATGGGACCCACTGCAACCCAGAAGAAAACGAAGAACTCCTCCTCATGTCTTTGGATCTGATTGAGGAGAGGAGAAACGATGCAACACTTAAAAGCAGAAGCCCACAAGCAAAAAGTGGCAGCACAATGCAACTCCAAAATCAAGCATCGCAGCTTACAAGAGGGAGATCTTATCCTCATGCGGATCCTCCCGCAACACCGAATCATGGACCGAGTCCCAATCTGGAGGATCTGTGAGACAACAATGACCTTTCTTCTTCGAAGAGGTTAATAAAGAAATGGTCATGGTAGGAGCCGAGCCCGGACTCAGCCCGAATTCCGACCTGAGGAAACACTTGGAACCAAACCCAACGGGGGAGGTGCCAGGCAGGGGTCGGATATAGCTGAGCCTGTCATGCTACCTAACCATGAAAGCACCAGTAGACGGACCATATGAAATTCATCAAGATCTTCACAACAACGGAGCTTATATTTTGTCAACAGTGGACGGAGTGGTGTTCCAGAGGGCTTGGAACATCCGACACCTCCGTCGATACTTTGCTTAACACGTACCGCCCATATGAAGCGTATTAACACGGTGGACGTAGGCATTATCGTGCCGAACCACTTTAAAAATCTTATCTCTTGTTACCTTGTGCCTTCATATCTTGGCTGCTTGTTAAGCTTTATCCCTTTCTGTTGAACAAAATCCTATGGCATCTCCACTCAAGATGCACCGCGGCCTCATCTGGACTAGGCCTAACAGGTACGCTACGATTCTATGCACTCGCCAATGAGACACTTTTGCTCCAGCATCCCTCTGCTGCGGGTTAACTCATTGTGCGCCTGCCCTCAAAGCCAACTGTAATGAGCCGATTATAAGTCATCATAAAGGCCGACTATAGCCGATGGCAGCTCATTACGGCGTTCGGCTCGTCGGTAACTGTGAACCTACTTTAAGCCCCAACATAAGGTGTGGCCAGCCAGGGGTAGTTCACGGCCAACGGCACCCACGCTAGCCGGCCACGGTAAATCGAATAATACCCACGATTACGGACCATAATGGTTCGGGTAGTTACCGTGCGCGATCTCGGCTCCGATGTGTCTTAAGTGCGGCTGTGGTAAAAAAGAAAACTCCCCGCGGAGGCGTAAGATGGGTGACAAATGTCTCCAAGACCCACAGCTAGGGAAAGTGACTACAAAACCCGTTTGCCACGAACTTAAGCACATCGACGGCCTTCCGTGACTGGAAGTTTTACTTTTACTATATTTCCATTTCATTTAAATATTTTTCTCCTATCCTGTATAACAAACTCTAAAGTACAGGAAACCAAATAGGAAGCATTCACTCATGAGGCTCTAAGCCTGCGTGCTGGGTAGCAGGGCGCTCTGCTATACCCGTGAACAGTTACACAAGACACTCAAAGCTACCGCCTGCGAATAAAACATAAAGGGCGGTACTCTCTTCTCTTGTACATAAATGCGTAACTATAACTTATTCATACACTGACATTGCAAAACGTGAAATTATATTTCAAGCAAAAACTTAACATCAAACACAAGTGGAATCACAGGCATATACATAATTATACTTCTCACACAGCACATAAAGATAGCAACAACATTTAAACACGACAAAATCAGCTTATATTATAAGATCACACGAAGTTATTCTTTGCAAATAATTTTATTACAGTTGCATATCAAAGACTAACATGAACAGTGATAAAAAAGAAACAAAAAGATGGCAGATGCATCCACACTCCATCACCAACTCCCCCAGCCTACTTAGCCGCAGGATCGGAGCCCCCAGCATGTGGATCTGAAGTCCCACCTGTCCAGATCAGAAGAGGAATTCATTAAACGAACGATCAAGTTATGAAAACACGAAAAGAAAAGAAAGGGAAAAGAATAACTCACCAGCATCCGCCGCTTGATCCTCATCATCCAACTGCACGCCCGCTTCCTCTGCAGCGAGTAGCCGCATCCCCTCCTTCACCGCCGCTTGCTCCTCCTTTGAGAACTGAGCAGTAACCGCACTCAAGTTGAAAGCCTCTCCGCCTTCCTTACCCGCATTCACCCTGGCCTCCTCTAAAGCCTGGAGATACACCTTGGCCATGACCCGAGGGTAATCGTCCATCCAAGACAAGCCGCCCTCCTTCCAAGTGTGGAAGTACATATCCTGCAACATCTCATCCATCATCCCCTCGTTTTCCTCAAACTCCCTCACCCGGGCCTCGGAAGCTTGCAACTTGGCGATGGCGACGTCCCTCTCTGATTGGTATCTCAAGCAGTCAGCCTGGAGTGACCTCCTCATTTCCTCTTCCTTCAACTTGAGGGACCTCCTCATCTCCTCCATCTCCTCCTTCAACTCGGCCTGAGCCATCTCCGCAGCCTCGAGCCTCCCTGACAACTCCTCTACCCGCTCGAGATCCGCATTTCGAACCTCATCCACCGTTGCGATAGCTATGTTAATCCGTTCCCTGCAAGCGACCTCCATCTTCCGTAATTCCGCCCTACTGGCCTTCTCCATGGTCTCTTTCAGACGCTTGGAGGCTTCCTCATGCTGGGAAATCTGGATGGCTTGGTCGGCGAGTTGCTTAGCCTGATCGGCAACCTTTAACCTCAATCGAATGTTAGCACTCCCGATCTCTTCCCCGGCCTTGACCAACTTAGCATGATGCTCCATTAACTTCTTGGTCTCTGCGGCCACCCGGTCGATATTAGCTTTGGCCTCATCCCCCATGGTGACTACCCGTGTAGTAAGTAAATCAAGATCTAAAGATTTGGCCTCGTCCAGCACTCTTACCATGGGGTTGCGGGGAAGGAGGTGCTCGCCCGTGGTCTCATCGAATGAAATGTCCCGAAAACTTGGGTCTAAATCAGGATGGCCGGCAAAAGGGTCACGAGGCACGGGGCGAGGCACATCGGGACGCCTTATATGAATGACAGTAGAACTCTTGGAAGGAGGAGGAGGGGGGCAGGGCTCCGTGCTCTCCTCCGTAGTATCACAAGGAGGCTGAGTAGGGGGAGGCAGAGTAGGAAGCTGCGAAGCAGAAGAAGACTCAAATAAGGAACGGCTCCGCTTCCTTTTCTGAATGCCCTCTTCGATGACCCCAAGAAGAGGGCGGTACTTGACTACGTCCCCAGTGCGATCAGTAGAAGGTTTCGCGGAAGCTCTCCTCGACTTAAATTGTTCAAGGCGGTGTCGAACATCCGACGTTTTACCCGCCTGGCCTGCCCCTGGAATAAAGAACAAGTGTTACGAACATACAATAATCCGCAATTCAAAAAATATGCTAAGTTAAAAAGAAAGAAAAGTGAGGAGACACATCTATTATACAAACCCGGCGGAGGAGTGGGATACTGCAATAAGTCCTGGATCTCATTCCAGGACGGAAGTGAACCGTAAAAAATTTCTAAGTCCTTATCGAAAATAGAATCGGCAGAAGACAAAAGTTCACCTTGCATCGCCGGAATCACCCTAGCTGAGGAACCCTTATAGGATGGGTCAGTGCCAGCCACAGCTTTGCCGGTTTCCTTTGCCTTCTCCGTTCCCTTCTCCGTTTCCGACTCTCCCTCCGACTCCCCGAAGGCCCGACGGAGAGCCTCATCCAGTTCGAGGTCTTGTTCAGAGGTTAGAGCAGCAACACCACTACCACCTAGACCGTCGCCATCTCCTCCACCCTCCGACCCTTCTCCAACTTCGCCTCCTTCCTCCTCTTCCACACCTTCCTCCTCCGGGACAGTCGGGCAAGTACTTGGAGAAGGGCCATCGGACTTCTTCAGTTTCTTCCCCCCAACCGCAGGACGCGCTGCGAAAGGCTCCCTCTTACCGCTCTTTACCGTAGCCCCCTCCTTAGCTTTAGCAGCCCTCTCCTCAGCCGTATCCCTTTGCTTAACCACGGACTGGCGCGGTAAGATCAAATTATACTCCAAGAGGGTTGCGTTCCTGATCAAGAAAGAGGCCGACCGGTCCCGTGCCGGAATAGCCTTTAGTTCAGCAACCATTCGCACTAAGGAATCGTCCTCCACGACTGCAATACCACCTGTCGCTAGCCAGAAATAGAAGCATGTCAGAAGAAGCACTACAGTTAAAACACATGAAAAATATAAATGAAATCAATCTTACAGCCGGAAGTGAAAAGGCAGAAAGAAACAGCATCGTCCTTGACGAAGAACCACTCTTTCTTGAACATGGTGAACTTGGAATACAAGTCCAGAACTGGTTTGAAGGGCACGGCCGCCTCCAGACTAATATACGGAGACCCCTTCTTATAGCCTCTCAGGTTGTACAAGTATCGGATTTCCCGGTTAGAAGGAGGACGCCCGTACCTCCTCTGGAAGATAACAAAGAGGCTCACCAGGATGGCATATGAGTTAGGCTGGAGCTGGAAAGGAGCCACCTTCAAATAAGTGGTGAAGCTTACTATCCAAGCGTTGATAGGGGGGATAGCGCCGCACATGCAATGGTATCTACTAAAAGCGAAGTAGCCCTCGGGAGGATTATATGGCATCACCCCATCTCCTGGCAGCAGCATAAGAGCCCTATCTATCCCAAAGGAACGGGATATGACGTCAAGTTGCTCCTCCTTTAAGGAGCTAGGAAAGCAATCAGGAGGAGAGACGAGAAGCTCCTGGGGACCATACCCATCGACTAGTGACCTCGGAGCGGGTCCGTGCTGTGCTGGATCTGGCTGAGCTGAGGGCACGGCAGAAGTTTCTCCGCTATCCCTGGATTTCTTCTTGCCCGATCGAGTTTCAACTTTGCGAGACATTTATCTGCATACACAAAAGTAAAAAGCATGATGTTAGAACGACAGTATAAACAAACAAGCATACATAAGTCCGGAGTTCCACTCAAAGTCCAGACACAAAGTTCGTTCGGCACTGGAGGTTCAAGACCATTCGGCACTAGGGTCTTATACGTTCATTCGGCAGTACAAGTTCATGTTCATTCGGCAATAGGATCTGGCTTCCATTCGGCAATGGAATCTGTGGTTCATTCGGCAAAACAAAGCTTTCGTGCCCATTCGGCATAAGCCCATTCGGTTATCGAGTTCATTCGGTAAGAGGGTATATACCTGATTCGGCGAATATTTGATTCGGCAAAGATTTGGTTCGGTGGATTTATGATTCGGCTTCCTCTTGTTCGGTAAAGAAAAACTAAGGGGGGTGTAGCCTCTATATATAGGCGAGCTCTGGAATACCGGACGAGAACCTACTGCCGGACCAACCCCATGCCGAACGAGGACCAACAACAACCAGACCAACAACAACCGGACCAACTATGTACCGAATGAAACCTTCCATACCAAACCAACCCCCAAACGAATAAGAATATATGCCTACTCGAAACCGAATGTAACTGTCTCTACCAGCAGAAACCAGAAACAGGGGGCATGCAGGGCGCTTCACTCAGATAAGTCCCGAACTCCAGAACTAACTAATAAAATAAGATTATGATAACGATGAATAAGTCGTAAAATCCTCACCAACGTGGATTAAATCGTTTACACGTGCACGCGACCTCGAATGGTCCATAGGCACGCTCTGAATGGTTATCAACCCTGCCATCGTGGGAATTTACACTTTGACACGCATTTTTAAGCCCATCGGTCAAATGGATATTTGATAATTGTGAAATGGCTAAGCTACTTACACATGTACGGTGTCGCGAACGATCACTAGGCATGCTCTGAGCTGGCGATAAACCACCTTGGCAAACGACCCAGGGACCCACTCTAACGTGAACCTGGCATCGATAATGCTAAGCCCCTTCGGGGCACGCTTGCTCGTCCCGAGCGACACAGTCCACTCCATCTCAAATATTCCGACCACGAACGGTCGTTATTTGAAACCACACTAAAACTATAAATCTCTTTGCAGGACATCCACAAGATATAAACATCCAGCCCATGACATTACAAGACGAGTCTTCCCACCAACGAGAAACAAAGCGCGACACGTGCAAGCACGTGCCCCACTTTGGGGGGCAAATGTTGGGCGGATTTTCACCCAGAAGATCTCAAGACCAAGAAGCCGCAGTTTCACCCGGGCTCGCGAGCAACCTCTACTTTGTTATCCCGTTTTTTGGTCAAAACTGGAATATCAATGTCGAGCGCGTCTCCACCACGATCAAGCTAAGAAGAAGCAACCAGCAAGCGTATGTAAGCCCAGAGTTCCACTCAAGATCCGAATACAAAGCCCTTTCAACAATACAAGCATAAGTCCACTCGGCAAAGCAATGCAAGGAAGCATTCAGCCAGCAACCAACCTAACACACACAAGCTCATTCGGCATGGCAAGCATTGGGTTTCATTCGGCTTTCCAGTTCATTCGGCTTTCCAAACCTCTGTTCATTCGGCACTCCAAACTCAAGCCCATCCGGCATTCCCCCACTGATGAACCAGCCAAGACCGAACCAACCTTCCACTGCCGGATGAGAACCAACACCGGTCCAAACTCCATCTCCATGCTACCACCGGACCACTTCCACGACCGAACCAACACACCATCACCGGTCCAAAACACACCATCACCGGTCCAAAACCCACTACCACCGAACCAACCATGACCGGACCAAACTCCAACTTCTCCAAACACGGCCGGACCAAGCTCCGCCGAACCAGAATGCTACCAGGCCAGATTGCTTCAGCCCGGGCCCACCAGCATCTATATACTTCCAAGACCCCTGCCCCCTACCTCACTCTATAAATAGAGGGGCAGGGGTACAACAATGGCAGACAAGTTTGAGAGCTCAAGCAAGGAAGGAACTTTCAAACTACTTTCATACACTTGTATACAAAGCATTGTACTTGTAATCTGGAAGAAGAAAGATAATAACATATAAAGTGGACGTAGGCACATTCTGGCCGAACCACTATAAATCTGCGTGTCTTTTACATTTCAGCCCTTACTTTTCTCATATTTACATACTCATCTAAAATCATTGAAAATCACACATACTCAACTAAAATAATACGACTTGGAGGTGTTTGTCCATTTTTTGTGCAAACATCAGCATAACCTAGATTCGGCGATAGGTGAAGTACAAGGCTTAAGGAAGGTTTTTGGATCAGGTTTGGGTTGGATATGGTCGGCCTAACATAAGTTTGTTGAAGTGTAAAAGTGTGCATGCATGAAACAACACAACAAGGCAAACAATGCCACTTCAACATGGATTCAAGGCAATTCAAGGCTCGGCCAAGGCTCATGTGGGCACGGCCTTCTCTTGTGGATTCAAGGTGATGACGTGGCAGAGAGTTCAGGTGGAGCTGGAGGTGGTGGAGATGGTCGCGGCTATGGGGTATGGAAGGTGATGGAAGTGGATTGCATGCTCGGCTAGGCAAAAGGTTGGAGTTTTGGTGAATTTTGTGGTGGATAGCCAAGCAATGGAAGCTCGGCTTAGGGTTGGCCAGAGAGGAGGTGGTGATGGTGATGTGCTCAGGTAGTGGTGGAGGCGGCATGGCTGGTAGAGGAGGTAGGCCGACCTAGAGATGAAGAAGAACAAGTGCAAACAATGAATTTGAAGCATACAAACAAAGTAAAAGGAATTAAAGTTTACCAATTTTTTTTATCAAGCAAGGGCCGACTTTCCTTTTCAGATATGAGAAATAAAATGTTGTACGAATGAGGAAAAGGTATGTGGCTAAAGATAGGGGAAGTGTGACGACCCAACTTTTTCTCCACAGAAAGTCGCATCATCTTGAAGAAAGAAAGGGATAGAAAAGAGAAAAGAAAGAGAAGAAATAAGAAACAACCACAGAATCTCAACAGCGGAACGAATAAATTATATTAATAACATAAATATTACATAGTATACAACACTAATCAGAGTTACACGGAATTTACATCACATACCAGACAGTTATAAACACCTGTCTAGTTATTACAACTCAATACAACTCAAACAAGAGATACCAACACAGAGAACACACAGCGGAAATTATATATCTAACGCCGAAGCCTCCTTCTCCATTTCTCCTCCATAATTCATCAAAGCTAACCTGAATCTCTGGGCTACTCATAAAAATTTGAGTTCCCCAGAGTTTAAGAAAACAGAAGATAAACTCCGGGTCAGACATGGCTCTGGTGTGAGTAACAGGTTAAAGTTGCTTATCTTAGAAAAACCTTTGAAAAAGAAAAGGTATCACGTAAGACTTCCTGCACATAAACATGGAAAAGTTTTTACCTTACACTAACCAAAATATTTGATAGGAAATCCAGTGATAATATAATAGGTCTAGGGTTTTAAAGTAAATATGAAATAGCCGAAATTGTTACATCTATTAAATTCCGGCTACTAGCCATAAAAGTGGGTAATACAATCAAAACCGTTGGCACTTATTGGATTTTGGATTCCATCAATGGCAGGGCTACCGGGGTACCGCCCGTCACAGTACGTGGCCTAGATTAACGTACCGAGGATCACTCCCAATTCCCTACAACACAAGATTAGAACCATCCCTTGCTGGACAGTCCCAAACAACACAACCCCGCAATTGGCGTACATTCCAACCGCCCACACAGCCGAAATAAAAAGGGACTTCTAGACGGGGGAAAATCTCGTCCTACTGGGGCATGACCGACTTAGCCTTGCTGCACCTCCCCTGTTTGAGCCATTCCCTATTGACGAGGCTTGAGGCTACGATTACCTTTAGAGAACATATCTCTTAGAATGCTCATCGTCCACCTGACGATGTTTTGAAAGCATTCAATCCATATTAGTTCGTTTCGGGTTCAAACGAAACCGAAGGCATTATCTCGTTACACTCATTTTGGAATCACCCTCAGAGTTACGACGATAACCCTTGCACTCTGAATCTTTATCTCGAATCTGAAAGTACTACTTTTTCAAACTACTCTCGGAATCACCCTAAGAGTTATACTAACGAATAGTCCTTACACCTCGAGTCTTCACTCTTCATTTGAGATTCATGACCTATCGTTTATTTGGATCGATGTGGTTTTCGGATATCCAAATTTGGAAACCCGATCCCGGTCTCATCGAAATCCAAAGCGTATCTTTTAAGGCCAAGTTGTTTTAAAGGTTTAACACAATTCAATTATCTATATACACAGATAGATAATCCACAGATTCACAATAGATAATCATCACAATAGATAATCCTTATTATCATTATCAAAAGTCAATCCAAATCATCATCACCATGCAACCAATGCATCCATATCACTCAACATTACTTATCTCATTTCTGAGATTCGAACCATTCAAGGTAAACAACATCATCCATCCATACATAAGCAATGATCTATTATCACACCATCTATAATTAATTTAAAATGAATTAAATTAACTACATCATTTCGAATTAATTTAAAGTGAATTAAATTAATTAATTCATTAATATAAATCTTGCTTACATTACCGTTAATTAATTATCAATCAATTAATTAATCATCAACCAATTATTCATTTTAATTAATCATCCCTGATTAATTAACCTTTAATTACATTTAAGTAATTATCCACTAATTAATTTCTCAAATTAATTATACTTAACCAAATACAGTAACTAATCCTTAATTACATTCTTAATTAATTAACTATAAATTAATTACATTAATCCTTAATTATATTCATTAGTTCCTTCAATTATTAATTATTTCTAAATAAATCTATTCTTAATTACATCATTAATTATAATAATTAATGATTTCTAATTACATTTTCTATTTAAATTAATTACATTAAGTTATTAATTTTCAATTAAACCATAATTGTTAATCACCCTTGATTAACACCATTCAGTAATTAACTACCCTTAATTACTTCACAAAATAAATTAATTACTCCTTAATTAATTGTCTCAAATTAATCCCTTGATTAATTCACAAAGTAATTATACTCAAATTACTTTCATCAACAAATCACCTTCAATTAATTACATAGAGTAAATACCCATAAATTACTTCCCTAAGTAATTCCTCTTCACTAAATTACATTAAGTAATTATACTTCACAAATCACCAAATGATCATTCTAAATTAATTAAACTGAATTAATTGACTTAATCCAATCAAATTAAACTCAATTAATTAAAATTAGTAATTAATTCCTTAATTACTTCCATAACTAATTATATTTAACAATTTACACAAATGATTATCTTTAAATTAATCAATCTAATTAATTATTAAAAATTAATTACATTAAATAATTATTAAATAATCCTCAGTTAATAACCTCATTAACTATTTAACAATTCGTTAATTATTTTTCTAAAGTAATTAACTTACTTTAATCATTATTAATTAAAAATTAATTAACCATTAATAATCCATTAATTAACCCCTAATTATTTAATTAATTAAGTGTTAACTGTAACTTAATTAATCCTTTATTACTTGATTAATTAATTACTAATCATTAGTTTAAAATCTAATCTTAATTAATTAATGATTCATAAATTACAAGTTAATTATTCTAAGAATAATTAATCTTTAAGCTTTTAAGTTTAAAAAAAACCTTAATTACTTTAGGTTATTATTCATTTCATTAATTTATTGAATAAATTAATTATCCATTTAATTACCCTAATAATTAAATGCATAAACAAATCATTAAATTATAATTTAACTTCAACATGTTTTAAAATCAATTCAAAACCTTTAAATTTACATGATAAATAATACTTTTGTTCTAAAAGAAATTTTACAAGAATTAAAACTAATTTCTTTTTAAATTCAAACATTTAAATTTTACTTTATTATTCAGAATTGTTAAAACACTTAAATTTATAAAATTTAAATTTATTTTAAAACAAAGATTCAAATTTAGATTTGAATCAGTTTAAACTTTGTTTAAAACATTCTTTACATTTCAGTTTCCAAATTTAAATTCAAATTTCTTTTAAAAACATTTTTAAACACTTAACCCCTTTTTAAGTTATTTAGACAAATTTGAATTTAAAAAAAAACTTCATTCATTTCCAGTTTAAGATTTAAATAAACTTGAATCCATAATTTAAAAATTAGATTTAAACTTATTTTAAATCTTTGCTTTATACTTTTAAAATTCAGTTTAAATTTAGAAATCATAACAGGATTTCTAACATGAACAAAACTAACTCGAATCACAAAGAAACCACTCGAGCCTACCCTAGCCTAACCCGAGCAAAAACATAAAATATCTCGAGTAAAACTCGAGTAACATTCATTTCATTTGAAAACATTCAACTAAAAACTGACAGGTTTAATACATAAACCCGTAACATCAATACACCCGAGCCCAACAATAAATTACTTCGAGTCCAACATTCAAATGCTTCGAGCAAAAACATGAATTAACCCGATACAAACACGAGTACCCATTCTCTCCCAAAACAACAGCTGATACCCATGATCACCGTGCACCTGCACCACCACTACCGTCAACTCCGACCTTTCACGACCACACGCGCACATCAGCGATCACCTCCCAACACAATTCCGACCATCAAACGACTTACAGAAACCAAAAATCAGAATCGAGCTTTGAGCTCAAAACTAGAAAAAAAGTCGAAATCGGAAATCACCTCATACAAAAGATTCCGACCACCAAAGAAGCTTCACCTCCGGCCACTACTCCTTCCATACTCCATCAACCACCTACTCGAATCTAGAAGAACTCGATCATTCATAGGGGTTGCATCGATCAATTTTCTAAGGAACAGAAAACTAGGGTTATAAATTTCAATCCCAAATCACCATCGCCTCAATGCACAGATCCACCTCCATCTATTTTTCCTTGATTCTTCGATCATCACTCTATCACCAAAGAAAACACTGGCCACCCCGACCACTTAGATTAACAGATCCAACTCAAAACAGGATTTCTGGTTAAACCAGAAATACTTAATCATATTCAAACTAAAAATTCTAATTTTAGTTTTAAAATTCAAGTTTTTGTTAATGTAATCGGTTTATACTCTTAAATCAAAGAATCTGAATGATCAAATTCTTACTTTCAAAAGTTTGTTTTGTTGTACTTTGTGTTTTCCAGAGACATTACAGTTTTTATTTTATTTTTTCATATTAAATAAAATTAAAACTTTAACTTATGTTGCATACCATACTTTGTTTGAATCTTAAACCTTAATAACGATTTGAATATGAGATCATGATTTTTCCAGAGTTTAAACCTTGAATTCTAGAACAGGCAAGAATAAATCAACAGTAAGCATGCATTCAGTAACCATACATATATACAGGAAATTCTATCATATTCTTTCACATAAATCATGACTATATCAGGAAACAACTCAAGCAACCATATTTACTTAAGTTAGTTTAAATAAAAATGTTACTCACCAGAAATTTTTATGAGTAGAGCACATGTTTTTGAAAAGCTTGAACCTGAATGTGCTTTAAACTAAAAACTTCAAGTTGCTTCTTGTTTTGCTTATGAATTTAAACTGCAGTTTGCCTTTAAAAACATGCATCTTGTTTTTGCTGAAATGCTCTGCTCCCTGATGCATGCTACCAGATAAAAGGAAAAATGCAGACTTGAATGAAATTATTGTTGCATGCAGGTCTTAGAGTTGTTTCAAAATAGAAAAGAAGGAAAACTTCGTGACTTTGAATAGCAAATTGATTTCAGGTTAATGAATTTGAAAAGGCTGCAGGTTTATACTTTGATTTGCACTTCAATTTAGATGATGAATTCAGATAGCTTTGAAGAAGATTGGTTTTAGATTGATTTTTTTGAGGGAATTACAGTTTTTGTTTTGGTCAAAATTTTTGTTTTGAATGAAGAAGTTTGCAGATTTTTTTGGCTGAAGATCTTATGTTTTGAAAAAGAAGAATATAAAAGAAGATAAAATGAGGAGTAATATGTTTATATAAGTAGTTTTTGATTTAACTAAAATAAAAGAAAAAGAAAATCAAATAGGACACTTGTTTCTTAGTTTTAACATTTGTCAAAATGTTTATTCTATGCTTAACACATGTCATTAAGATGTTAAGAGATTTACACATGTAATTTAAGTATTTTAGTTTAATTTAAATTGGTTATAAAAGCTTTAAATCTTAATTTTTTTTTACTGGTATATAAATAAATTTCTCCCTTTTAATTAAAAAGAAATGAAACAAAACAAATTATAAATAAAAGCTTATTCAAATATTTTTAAGTATTTATTCTTTTGAATTTCAAAACATTAAATTCAAATTTAAATTAAATTATAAAACCTAATTTAAAAATCAAGTTATATATATATATATATGCATATATAACTCTTGTTAAATTTTGAAAGTAACAAATCCTATTTCTTACAAAATTTATTTATGTTCATAAGAACTAAGTATTATCATTATTATTTAAAAATAATAAATTTAACAAATTTAAATATTTATAAAAGAGATTATAAATCATTTCTATTACTCAATAAATTAAGATCATATGTAATTTGTAATTTAAATTCTTATATATAATTTCAAGCAATATTTTAAAAAGAAAATACAACTAAGTTTTTATGTTAATCTAATTTAGATTCATATTTAAGTTAATTAAATATAATTTTAAAACAAATAAGATTTCCCTTATGTATAAACCATATAATCATTTATTAAATTGCTTTGAAAAGTTAAATGTTAAATTTAAATCAAACTTCAAATTTACCAAAAATAAGTTAGAATTAGAAAATTGATTCATTTACTAAATTCCAAATCAAAGCTTATCTATTTACAATATATACAATTATATATATTATAAACAGAAAACAATTTATTAGCTTTAAAAAGATAAAATCTACCAATTTAAATATTTATTAAAAGTAGATTATTAGATCAATTCAAAATTTATTAACAAAAAAAATCAAATCAATTTAATTTTTAACACTGATTATTAAATTTATATTGCCAAAATTCTGGGATATCACATTTCTCCCCCCTTAAAAGCATTTCGTCCACGAAATTTAAAACAAAGGTAATTTAATAATCTATCTTAAGATTTAATTTTAAAACACAAGCATATATCAAACATATGCTAACAACGATAGCAACCAATTCACCCAATCAAACAAATCTAACTATCCAGACAAAATTCTGGATAGAATTTCTTAAAGTTTCCCAATATATATATATATATATATATACACACCGGGATACTCGCTCTACATAATTCAAACAATCAATACTATTAAGCTACAGAGCTTATATCCGACTAGATCTACAAAACTAAACATGATATCAGACTACAGAAAAGTCTGACTCAACAATCACATCCTTCTGAATTGTTGGTTTCACAACCAGAGATAGATCATACACGTACTCCCTCGAAGATATGCGAAACACATCGAATCTCAGTTATCCAAACTGGCAATTCAACCTTGAAAATCAAACTCCAATCCTTACAAGAACATAGAAAAGATCCAAAACATCTCGGAGCTGACTTACCCAGTCTTACTCAATCTTAAAGCTCTCTAGATCGAAGAAAACTTACCCAAAATCATATCTCTGACTCCGGAATCCAAATTACTTCGTGTCTTATCCACAAAACACTTCTGACGATCCTGGACTGCCTTCATCTCTTCCGATCAGCTCAACTCTCGCTGATGTCTCTAGAAACAAACCGGACCAAAACAACCCAACAGAATGAACTCCTCAAGATCAATCCAAAACCAAGAACACCAACTTTACTCCACAAACATCAGAAGAATACCTTACTTCTCCTTATCCGGAAAAGACAAAACAAAAGAACTCCCAAACTGCTTCCGCTGCACAACTCTGATCTGGAGTAGAAGAAAACTCAAGCACAAACTGGGTAATACATCTTAGAAATATGGTTCAACAGATTCATAAAAGAAAACTCAGATATCCCACCTCATCTTAAGCTGCTTCACCAAACCTTTGCTCTAGAAGTCATCTTTCTACTAAACTGAACCACCGGTAGCACTCCTGGTATACAGTCGATAAGAAAACTCAACCTCCAGATGCGGACAAATCTCTGATAACTCAAGAGAACACTCAAACTATCGCAAGTCACTTTTGCGATCAACCAGTCCAATATCCAAAGAAAACTGTTCTCTCTTTACCAATCAGAACAGCTTACGCTTATCTAGCAAATCCATCGAAGAAACGGGTCTACTCTGCTGCTTCTAAACTCCACCTCCAGAAAAACTGCTAACCAAAAGACCTTCTTGCCAGCATAAAACACTCCGAGCTGCACTGCTGACACCAACGCCAAAAACTTCCTAATCCAAAGCTCTTCGAGTAAACTCGGACCTCAAACCAGACAGAAACATCCTGCTGAACCCAGCCACAACATCAAAGCAGACGTACTTCCTACACTTGTTCCAAAGAAAAATCTTCGGAGACATCCATAGTCACTGCGTCTCATCACACAGCTACTAATTCCTGTGGTATCAAGATACAATTATTCACTTCTGCCCAACTAACAGATCCAAACTCTACTCATCCAACTTGCACTACCAAGATGGACTCCAAACCTTTAAAAGGTATCCTTCAGAGATCGATAAATTTCTTACATCAAGCTGCAAAGCTTACTCGAGACGCTACTAGGTCTACAGTCTCGACAGATACACTTCCAACCTCAACATTCAAACTCCAACCATTGGTAGTAGTCGTGTTACACACCCTACTAACTTATCTACCTTTATAACTTATATTGGAAAACCCGAAAAGGTAACCCAACAAATAGATAGAAGTAAATATATATATATATATATATGTATATGTATATCTAAAATTACAAATACGCTCTCTCAAGAAAGAAATCACTTCAAAGCCTAAGTATTCACTTAACCTAGTGCTCTGATACCAGCTGTGACGACCCAACTTTTTCTCTGCAGAAAGTCGCTTCATCTTGAAGAAAGAAAGGGATAGAAAAGAGAAAAGAAAGAGAAGAAAGAAGAAACAAAAACAGAATCTCAATAGCGGAACGAATAAATTATATTAATAACATAAATATTACATAGTATACAACACTAATCAGAGTTAAATGGAATTTACATCACATACTAGACAGTTATAAACACATGTCTACTTATTACAACTCAATACAACTAAAACAAGAGATACCAACAAAGAGAACACACAACGGAAACTATATATCTAACGTCGAAGCCTCTTGCACCATTGCTCCTCCATAATTCGTCAAAACTAACCTGAATCCCTTGGCTATTCGTAAAAATTTGAGTACCCATGAGTTTAAGAAAACAGAAGATAAATTCCAGGTTAGAAATAGGTCTGGCGTGAGTAGCAGGTTAAAGTTGCTTAACTTAGAAAAACCTTTGAAAAGAAAAGGTATCACGTAAGACTTCCCACACATAAACATGGAAAAGTTTTTACCTTACGCTAACCAAAACATTTGATAGGAAATCAAGTGATATTATAATAGGTTTAGGGTTTTCACGTAAATATGAAATAGCCAAAATTGTTACATCTATTAAATTCCAGCTACTAGCCACAAAAGTGGGTAATACAATCAAAATCGCTGGCACTTATTGGATTTTGGATTCCATCAATGCTAGGGCTACCGGGGTACCGCCCGTCACAGTACATGGCCTAGATCAACGTACCGAGGATCGCTCCCAATCCCCTGCAACACAAGACCCGAACCTCCCATATCGGACAGTCCCGAACAAGACATCCCCGCAGTTAGCGTACATTCCAACCGCCCACACAGCCGAAATAAAAAGGGACTTCTAGAAAGGGGAAAATCTCGTCCTACTTGGGCATGACCCACTTAGCCTTGCTGCACCTCCCCTGTTTTAGCCATTCCCGGTTGATGAGGCTTGAGGCTACGATTACCTTTAGAGAACATATCTCTTAGAGTGCTCATCGTCCACTTGACGATGCTTAGAAAGCATTCAATCCATACAAGTTCGTTTCGGGTTCGAACGAAACCGAAGGCTTTATCTCGTTGCACTCATTTTGGAATCACCCTCAAAGTTAATGACGATAACCCTTGCACTATGAATCTTTATCTTGAATCTAAAAGTACTACTCCGTCAAACTCATCTCGGAATCACTCTCAGAGTTATACTGGCGAATAGTCCTTACACCTCGAGTCTTCACTCTTCACTTGAGATTCACGACCTATCATTAATTTAGATCGATGTGGTTTTCAGATATCCAAATTTGGAAACCCGATCCCGGTCTCATCGAAATCCAAAGCGTATCTTTTAAGGCCAAGTTGTTTTAAATACAGTAACTAATCCTTAATTACTTTCTTAAATAATTAACTATAAATTAATTACATTAATCCTTAATTAATTATATTAATTAATTCCTTCATTCATTAATTATTTCTAAATAAATCTATTCTTAATTACATCATTAATTATAATAATTAATGATTTCTAATTACGTTTTCTATTTAAATTAATTACATTAAGTAATTAATTTCTAATTAAACCATAATTGTTAATCACCCTTGATTAACACCATTCAGTAATTAACTACCCTTAATTACTTCACAAAATAAATTAATTACTCGTTAATTAATTATCTCAAATTAATCCCTTGATTAATTCACAAAGTAATTATACTCAAATTACTTTCATCAACAAATCACCTTCAATTAATTACATACAGTAATTACCCATAAATTACTTCCCTAAGTAATTCCTCTTCATTAAATTACATTAAGTAATTATACTTCACAAATCACCAAATGATCATTCTAAATTAATTAAACTGAATTAATTAACTTAATCTAATCAAATTAAACTCAATTAATTACAATTTGTAATTAATTCCTTAATTACTTCCATAAGTAATTATAATTAACAATTTACACAAATGATTATCTTTAAATTAATCAATCTAATTAATTATTAAAAATTAATTACATTAATTAATTATTAAATAATCCTTAGTTAATAACCTCATTAACTATTTAACAATTCATTAATTATTTTTCTAAAGTAATTAACTTATTTTAATCATTATTAATTACAAATTAATTAACCATTAATAATCCATTAATTAACCTCCAATTATTTAATTAATTAAGTGTTAACTATAACTTAATTAATCCTTAATTACTTGGTTAATTATTTACTAATCATTAATTTAAAATCTAATCTTATTTAATTAATGATTCGTAAATTACAAGTTAATTATTCTAAGAATAATTAATCTTTAAACTTTTAGGTTTAAAAAAAACCTTAATTACTTTAAGTAATTATTCATTTCATTAATTTATTGAATAAATTAGTTATCCATTTAATTACCCTAATAATTAAATGCATAACAAATCATTAAATTAAAATTTAACTTCAACAAGTTTTAAAATCAATTTAAAACCTTTAAATTTACATGATAAATAATACTTTTCTTATAAAAGAAATTTTACAAGAATTAAAACAAATTTCTTTTTAAATTCAAACATTTAAATTTTACTTTATCATTCAAAATTGTTAAACACTTAAATTATTAAAATTTAAATTTATTTTAAAACAAAGATTCAAATTTAGATTTGAATCAATTTAAACTTTGTTTAAAACATTCCTTTATATTTCAATTTCCAATTTATATTCAAATTTCTTTTAAAAACATTTTTAAAAACTCAACCCCTTTTTAAGTTATTTAAACAAATTTGAATTTAAAAAAAACTTCATTCATTTCTAGTTTAAGATTTAAATTAAAATTGAATCCATAATTTAAAAATTAGATTTAAACTTATTTTAAATCTTTGCTTTATACTTTTAAAATGTAGTTTAAATTTAGAAATCATAACAGGATTCCTAACCTGAACAAAATTAACTCAAATCACACAGAAACCATTCGAGCCTACCCTAGCCTAACCCAAGCAAAAACACAAAATATCTCGAGTAACATTCATTTCATTTGAAAACATTCAACTAAAAACTGACAGGTTTAATACATAAACCTGTAACATCAGTACACCCGAGCCCACAAATAAATTACTTCGAGTCCAACATTCAAATGCTTCGAGCAAAAACATGAATTAACCCGATACAAACACGAGTACCCATTCTCTCCCAAAACGACAGCTGATACCCATGATCGCCGTGCACCTGCACCACCGCTACCGTCAACTTCGACCTTTCGCGACCACACGCGCAAGTCAGCGATCACCTCCCAACACAATTTCGACCATCAAACGACTTACAGAAACCAAAAATCAAAATCGAGCTTCGAGCTCAAAACATGAAGAAAAAAAGTCGAAACCAGAAATCACCTCATACACAAGATTCCGACCACCAGAGAAGCTTCACCTCTGGCCACTACTCCTTCCATACTCCATCAACCACCTACTCGAATCTTGAAGAACTCTATCATTCATAGGGGTTGCGTCGATCAATTTTCTGATGAACAAAAAAATAGGGTAATAAATTTCAATCCCAAACCACCATCTCCTCAATGCACAGATCCACCTCCATCTATTTTTCCTTGATTCTTCGATCATCACTCTATCACCAGAGAAAACACTGAAAGTGTACTTGCAGTACTAAGGATCGTGTAATATAATATATAAATGCGGAAACTGATAATAGTAGTAAAATAAGAATTAAAGTAAGCACACCAGGAATTTTTATATTGGTTTGAACTTCTCGTTCTACGTCCAGTCCCAGAATATCCTCTGGATTTAGACTAAACCCCTCACTTAACCCAGAGGAATAGGTATACCACACCTGAGCAGCCGACCAGGAATTTTTCCGCCTCAACAGCCGAAGAGAACTTCAACTTAATACAAATAATTTGTTAACGAGTGTGTTCTAAATAACACGGATTGTTTTTTGATAGTACAATTTTCCTATAATCAAATCCTCAAGAATATGTAGTGTGTGTGAAGATTTAGAAGGAGGATAATCTCGTAGAATCGAAGTATATAAATTAATTCAGAGATTCTAGCGATATTGAATGAGAATGAATGCTTTTATTTGTAGAAATAAATAGAGAATAGATTTCTGAATTATAAACAAGAATTGGTGATTGTAGGAGTATTTATATAGTTGTATAATAGTTACAATCTTTCATGAAGAGTTTCAATTAAAGGTTGTGACCATATCTCTTGGATTGAAGGTGATTCCTCTTCACGAATGATCGCAACTCTTCAGAAAAATAGCCGTTATTTCCAGGTCGGTTCACTGAAAATTCTGGCCGGTCAGCTTAGTTTAAAATCGTGCACAAAACAGAACATATCTGTGCACTAACAACAGGTTCGGTTAGCCGAGTGTACTGGTCGGTCGACCGACCTGATGTTATGTGCACAGATCATACTTTTTCAAGTATAAAACAATATACAACTATTCGTATGTGTGTGTGAATACTTGAGGAATGATTTTAACAATATTCTATGACTCAATTTAATAAATTATTAATACTAATCTCTGGATTGTAGTCTTGTCTCCTTTGTATTGCACAATATACTTTTATTTTCTTTTTGTTGCCTTTGTATAGTATTCTTTGTAGTTCGTCTCATAATCTCTGAAGCTTGTGTCATGAATCAAAACCCATGAATCAACATTCTCCCCTATTTTGATTGATGACAATACTTATGTGACGAAGTAGTATGTATTGTAATTCTCCCCATGAATATATGGCGGCTTCTCTGCAAAAACTCGTTAGCTTCCATATATTTCTACCCCTTTGTCATCATCAAAAAGGAATACTTAAGATGCATAAAATGTAAAAAAAAATACGAAACCATTTATCAAATTTAGGAACATAGAATTAAAGTTACATACCAAAAACAAATGAAATGTTAATGATACAGTACTTAACATAGCAGAAAATAGAAATATTGTTCACAATAAAAACAGAACAGAAATAAACCAACAAGATCACTCCTCTTCGTCGTCGGAATCCAAAAATTCTGGACGAATATTTTCCTCATGAGGAGCTTATTCTTTACCACGACGCTGAGTATGAGAAGTATGAGTTCCTGATGTTCTTGAACTTGTATTTTCCAAAGTTGACCACGAAAAATTATTAGGTGCCGGTCTTTTTCCGGGAGCAAGATGAGAGGCACCAGCTTTAGAAGCGCATGATAACGCATCCCAAATATTAACAAAGAAGCCTTTGATTTTCTTTAATCTTCCATGTATTTTCCGTAGATGGGCATCTAAAACTAATTGATTTTGAGCTAGAAGATCAATAGCAGCTGTCGTACTAAGTCCGGGTGTTGGTCTTTGAAATGTGGACTGGCGAGTTAAGCGTTCCGTAGAATTAGTGGTTGGATGTGGTGTGGAATGGCTACGACGTAGTTGATCTCTAGAAGTAGCACGCCATTGATTAAAATTCATAAATCTTGGTGGAGCATCCGGCAACTTCATTAATTTAATGGTCCTTGAATCAAAATGATGAACTTTGGTAGTTTCGGATTCTGGAGCATGTGAGACAGAGTTGTTGATTAATCTCATTATATATTCTCCATAATAAATATGAAGCATCTTGCCTTGATTAAATGAGAGCAACTCATCCATAAGTAATTATGCCCAACTAACTCGTATATTCCCACATATAGCATATAAAGCTTTAAACTTTTCAGGATACACTAAGTGGTAGGATCCGCCTCTTGGAACAATGGATTTCATCATGAAATGATGAAAAAGTCTAGCTTTTGGTCGAAGAGATGATGTTTGTATAAAATCTATAACATCATCTTCAAAAAAGAGATGGCTTATTTGGTCGCGTCTCATTATATTGCAATCCACATCATGTAACGATATTCCACCCGGTCGAGCATTCAAAATATGATTTATTCTATCTAGTGAAAGGAAAATTTCTGTACCACATACCGACGTCCAAACACAATTTTCGGTGTTTCTAGAAGGATTAACAAGGTTTAGGTTAGCAAGAAATAATTTGACAATAAAGTAATTAATTTTCAAATTGTTCTTTCTATGGTCAAGAAAAGTATCAAGCCTACTTTCAATTGCGGCACTTTCAATACCGTAAGAAGAGAAATCGGCGTAACTTACGAAGGATTCCTCGAAGATCTTGGCATCTTAAAGTTTAATCCATCTTTCAAGTGCTTTATCACTTACAAGCCATGAGGCTATTTGAGAAGCACCGGTAGTTTTAGTTTCTTTCTAGGAGCCATTGAAATTTGATAAAATTTTAATGCAATCTGAGGTAGAATTCTAAAATTGGGAAAGTGAAAAAATGAAAAGGTAGGTGAAAAAGTGAATAGCTGGGTTAAAATTTGTAACCCGACGCATCAGATTTAAGTCGTTCGGTCGACCGAAATGTCTGGTCGGCCGACCGTCTTTGTTAAATGAACAACAGAGACTTCCGAGAAGGATTCGGCTGACCGACGCAGGACTTTCGGTCGACCGACACTGTTGTTCTGGCCAAATATGCCTGTTTTGGTTTAAAGAGTTGTACAAAGAGAAATTTTACTACATCTGAATGATAATAATACAACTTATAGAAAATCAGCAACATATATATATATATATATATATATATATATATATTAAAAAAATGCTTAGCCACCGGTTGTTAATATCGACGTTCCCAAGAATTTGGAGATTGAACATTCTCTATAGGTGACCACATAGGAGCTACTGGTGATTGATCAGGATTTAAGGAGGTTGAAGGTCTAGATGTGGGTTTAATAATGTCTTCCTTTTTCGACGAACAGATTTTTATGGCCATCCGTTCTAGGAAGCTCAAACGTCTTGCCGTAACTTTTTGTTCATAGCATAACTCCTTTTGTAATTCCATTTGTTGCTGTTGATAGTGGTGTATCTCATCTATTTTCTGTTTAGTTAAAGGAGATATGACCATAACTTTCTTGCCTTTCTTCTTTTTCGGTGTATAACCAGTATGAGTGTTCTCCCATGGTTTCCAGCCATGTCGATGGTCTTTATCCGGGGAAGGAGAGAATTTAAGGACACGGTTAGGTAAGGGAAAGATAGGATAGGGTCCGTTTTCAGGAATACGATCGGAATCATCGTCCGGGAATGTATACGATAAATGAGAGTTTTCGGAATTGTAGGAATCATTGTTGGATGACATTTTCAAATAATTTTAAATATAAACTTTTCTTAGTATTTGTTTGAAAACTGAACATAGTATATATGTATGTATTTGTTTGCTTAAAAATAAGTGGTTAAGAATTAGTATTTAATTCTCATCACAGGTAATTAATAGTAAACTAATTTGTAAAAATAGTGTTATGAAAATACAATTTAAACTAAAAAGCTGATTGAAAGAAGAAACAACTATAGCTCAAGTGGCTATAATACACCATATAACAAGCAAGTAATAGGTCATGGGTTCAAATCTCGCTATGGTCAAAAAAAAAATTAGTTTTAAATATTTTGCATATTTTTAGTTATAACTCTTTCAGAGAAATTATTCCTAAATCTCTTCTAAGTTTGATAAAACTATTTTCATTTAATGGTTTAGTAAAAATGTCAGCAATCTGATTTTCAGTATTAATAAATTCTAAATTTATCAATCCTTTTTCCAAACAATCATGAAGAAAATGATGATGAATATCTATATGTTTTGTTCGTGAATGATTGACAGGATTTTTAGAAAGATTTATTGCACTAGTATTATCATAATAAATTACAGATTTTTCAAGATGACAATTAAAATCCTAAAGTGTTTGTTGCATGTAAATGACTTGTGCACATGCCAAAGTAGCAGATATATATTCTGCTTCACATGTCGATAAAGAAACGCAGTTTTGTTTTTTACTGAACCAAGAAACTAAGGAACGTCCAATGAAGTGACATGTTCCGCTAGTACTTTTTCTATCCGTCCGACTTCCCCCAAAATCAGCGTCGCTATAGGAAACTAATTCAAAAAGACATTCTTTTGGATAAAATAGTCCGAAATCTTTGGTTTTAGTTAGATAACGAATAATGCGTTTAACTGCTCGCATATGCGATTCTTTGGGATTTGCTTGAAATCTAGCACATAAACAAACACTCATCATTCTATCAGGTCGACTAGTTGGTAAATATAATAACGATTCAATCATACTACGATGTAGTTTTTTATCAACACTTTTTCCCTTCTCGTCTTTATCGAGATGAATCGTTGTGCTCATAGGAGTTGGTTTGGCAGAAGTGTTTTCTAGACCAAATCGTTTAATTAAATTATAACAATATTTTTCTTGATTAATAAAAATTCCATTTTCAATTTGTTTAATTTGTAATCCAAGAAAATATGACATTTCTCCCATATGAGACATTTCAAATTCATTTGTCATTATAGTTGAAAATTCCTGACATAACTTATCATTTGTCGATCCAAAGATAATGTCATCAACATAAATTTGAATTATCAAAATATCTTTCTTAGTTTTCTTAATAAAAAGAGTTTTATCTACTTTACCAATTTCAAAACCAGATTCTAATAAATAGCTTTTAAGACGATCATACCAAGCACGAGGTGCTTGCTTTAAACCGTATAAAGCCTTTTTGAGTTTATAAACATGATCCAGAAATTTTTCATGATAAAAAAGAGGTGGTTGTTCAAAAAAAACATTTTCTTTTATGCAACCTTTTAAAAATGCACTTTTAACATCCATTTGATAAAGTTTAAAATTATGAAAACATGAAACGTCAATAAAATTCGTATTGCTTCAAGTCGGGTGACTGGAGCAAACGTTTCTTCGTAGTTAATTCCCTCTTCTTGATTATATCCTTGTGCAACTAATCTAGCTTTATTCCTAGTTTTATTTCCTATTTCATCTGCTTTATTTTTGAAAACCCATTTAGTACCAATGACTGATTGATCACTTGGTCTAGGAACAAGTTCCCAAACTTCGTTTCGTTCAAATTGATTTAATTCCTCTTGCATGGAAAGAATCCAGTAGTCATTAGTTGAGGCTTCTTTTATATTCTTAGGTTCTATGTTAGAGAGAAAAGCTGCATGACCAACTTGGTTTAATTGGTGTCTTGTTTTAACATTCGTATTTACTTCTCTAAATATATTTTGTACAGGATGATCCCGTAAAATTCTAGGTGGAGATTTTGTTACATTAGTAGTAATGTTTGTATTTTCGGTAATTTCATTAATATTATCAAAGTTTTCACTAGTATTACTGTTTTTATTCTGAATAGTTTCATCATCAGAATCGATAGTAATATTTGAATTTGTATTTTTAAAATTTTTGTCAAATGAAACATGTAAACTTTCTTCAATAATCTGAGTTCTTTCATTAAAAATTCGATAAGCTTTACTTCGTTCCGAATATCCTACGAATATTCCTTCATCGGATTTTGGATCGAATTTGCCTAGCTGATCTTTAGTATTCAAAATAAAACATTTAGAACCAAAAACTTTAAGATATGAAATATTTGGTTTTCTTCCATTTAGAAGTTCATATGGAGTATTCTTAGTTAACGGTCGAATGGAAACACGATTCAATACATAACAAGCAGTAGCTACAGCTTCTGTCCAAAAATGTTTTGATAAAGTGGTTCCATTTAATAAAGTTCTTACACGTTCTTGTAACTTTCTATTTTTTCTTCCTACAACGCCATTTTGTTGTGGTGTTCTAGGAAATGAAACATTATGGTTAATACCTTTCTTGTTACAAAATTGTTCAAAAACTTCATTTTAAAATTCTCCTCCATGATCACTTTTGATATTTTTAATTTTCAAACTTTTAATGTTTTGAATTCTTTTAACAAATACTTTAAAATTATCAAAAGTATCACTTTTATTTTTTAAAAAGAAAATCCAAGTGTATCTAGAAAAATCATCTACAATAACAGACACATATCTATTATGATTAATAGATTGAACTTGAGTTGGACCAAAAAGACCCATGTGTAAAAGTTCAAGTGGTTGTTCTGTAGAAATTACTTTTTTTGATTTAAAAGAAGATTTTGTTAATTTTCCTAATTTACATGCATCACAAAATATATTCGTTTTGAATTTCATGTCAGGTAATCTTTTAACTAATTTATTTTTAGCTAATTTGTTGATGGTTTTAAAATTGATGTGACAAAATCTTTTGTGCCAAAGACAGGAATCATTTTCCTTAGCTATTAAACACAAATTTGAATCATTTTTAACGTTCATATTTAAAATATAAATGTTTTTATCTCTTATTCCTTCAAAAATTGTGTTATGATTTTTATCGAAAATATTACATTTATTTTCTGAAAAAGTTATATTAAAACCTTTATCACATAACTGACTAATACTCAATAAGTTATGTTTTAAATTTTTGACTAATAAAACATCAGTAATGAGAGGTAAATTAGTGATACCGTTGCTGCTGACATCGCCTTTACCGATGAATATCCTTTAGAGTTATCTCCAAAAGTAACTGATCCTCCATTTGAGTAGATAATATTTGACAACATTTCTTTGTTTCCAGTCATATGTTTTGAGCAACCGCTATCTAAAATCCATTTTCCTCTCCTTTTATGTGGTACCTATAAAAAATTTATAAAAAGTTGGTACCCGTTTCTTTTTAGGGTCCTAAGAGTTAGATCTTAGGAAGCCAAACCCATACAGGTTCAGAATTCCCTTTATAAAAATAGTTTTTGTTATTATGAACAGTTTCCATGAACATTTTGATATGTTTATTCCTTATCAAAACATTATTTGATTTTGGAATCCATATCTTAATGGTTTTAGTGTTTGAAGAAACTGTTTTCTTAATATCCTTTTTAATATTATTATTAATCCTACTTTTATCAAAATTATTCTGTTTCTTAAATCCTAGTCCAGATTTATTGTTAGTGGATTGAGAATTTTCTAGTATTTTAGAAAGATTCTCTCTTCCTTTATTGAAATTTAAGACATTTTTAGAGATGTCATCAAATTTTATTTTTAGACTAAAATTTTCTAAATCTAAATCTTTAATTTTGGAATTTAAATTATTATTTTCAAAAAATAAAACATCATTTTTATTTTTATGAATTTCTAATTCTTCAGATATTTAAGAAATTTGAGAAGATAAGTTAGAATTTGATTGTTGAGAAATTTCAAGTTCTTCTTCTAATATTTTCTTCTCATCTTTCGGCATATCTACTTCTAAGACTATCCTATCTAATTTTCTTTGTAAATCTTTATTTTTCTTTTTAAGTTGCTTTGCTAAGTCTACTAATTCAGAATTAATTCCAATTAAATCTTCAAAACTAAGATCACTTACATCGTCTGACGAAGCCATGGAGCATACATTGCTTGCTCATTTTCATTGTCACTTTCACTTTCACTTTCTGATAAGGATGATGAGCCTGCGTCGTCCCAAGTGACTAAAAAAGCTCTTCATTTGGTTCTGTCCTTCTTAAAATTTCTCTTTTTACGTTCTGGACAATCCTTTTTCATGTGACCTTTCTTGTGACATTCATAACATTCCATTACTGAAGATGATGGTTTGCTACTGTTGGTATTGTTGTTGGAATTATTTTTGTTTCCCCTGAATTTATTTCTTTTGAATTTCAGAAACTTTTTGAAATTTTTAGTAATCATTGCCATATCTTCATTCTCTGAGTTGGAACTATCTTTTTCTGCTTGAAATGCCACATTCTTCTTTTCTTGTGCTACATTTCTCTTTGCCTGCAAATTCACTTCGTAGAACATTAAATTACCTATCAATTCTTCTAGTTTTAATGTTGACAAATCACTTTCTTCTTCAATGGCTAGGACTTTTCTTTCCCATTCGTCAGTTAAAGAATTTAAGATTTTTGTGACAACATCAAAATCAGTAAATGTTTGATCTAATGATAGCATAGCATGATAAATATCCTGGAATCTAGAGTACATATCATTTATAGATTCATTTGGCTTCATTTTGAAATTTTCAAATTGATTTTTCAACATAGAAATTTTGCTTAATTTAAATTTGTTCGTTCCTTCATGTGTTACTTTAAGTGTTCTCCATATTTCATAACCAGAAGTGCACATGCTAACTCTATTGAATTCATTTCTATCTAATGCACAAAATAAAACATTCATAGCCTTTGCATTTGATGTAGCATCTAGTTTTTGTGTGTTACTCCAAGTTGAGTATTCTCCAGTAGGAGTTATGTACTATCTTTGTATAACATTCCAGATATCAGAACCACTAGATTGCATATAGATTCTCATTCCAATTGACCAATAATTATAATTTAAACCATTAAAAAGTGGAGTTCGTGAAGTTGATTGACCTTCTGTGAAACTAGTATTAGTGTTAGTGCCAACATTGTTAGTTTGTGTCGTTGCCATATTACTAGAAATAAATACCAAATAACTTTGTGACGGTTATAGAATAACCTTGCTTTGATACCAAATGAAAGTGTACATGCAGTACTAAGGATCGTGTAATATAATATATAAATGCGGAAACTGATAATAGCAGTAAAATAAAAATTAAAGTAAGCACACCAGGAATTTTTATACTGGTTCGAACTTCCCGTTCTACGTCCAGTCCCAAAATATCCTATGGATTTAGACTAAACCCCTCACTTAACCCGGAGGAATAGGTATACCACACCTGAGCAGCCGAACAGGAATTTTTCCGCCTCAACAGCCGAAGAGGACTTCAACTTAATACAAATAATTTGTTGACGAGTGTGTTCTGAATAACACGGATTGATTTTTTATAGTACAATTTTCCTATAATCAAATCTTCAAGGATATGTAGTGTGTGTGAAGATTTAGAAGGAGGATAATCTCGTAGAATCGAAGTATATAAATTACTTCAGAGATTCTAGCGATATTGAATGAGAATGAATGCTTTTATTTGTAGAAATAAATAGAGAATAGATTTCAGAATTATAAAAAAGAATTGGTGATTGTAGGAATGAATTAAACATGTTTATAGTTGTATAATAGTTACAATCTTTCATGAAGAGTTTCAATTAAAGGTTGTGACCACATCTCTTGGATTGAAGGTGATTCCTCCTCACGAATGATCGCAACTCTTCAGAAAAGTAGCCGTTATTTCCAGGTTGGTTGATTGGAAATTCTGGCCGGTCTGCTGAGTTTAAAATCGTGCACAAAACAGAGCATATCTGTGGACTAACAACAGGTTCGGTCAGCCGAGTGTACTGGTCGGTCGACCGACCTGATGTTATGTGCACAGATCATACTTTATAAAGTATAAAACAATATACAACTATTCGTATGTGTGTGTGACTACTTGAGGAATGATTTTAACAATATTCTAAGACTCAATATAATAAATTACTAATACTAATCTCTGGATTGTAGTCTTGTCTCCTTTGTAGTGCACAATATACTTTTATTTTCTTTTTGTTGCCTTTGTATAGTATTCTTTGTAGTTCATCACATGATCTTTGAAGCTTGTGTCATGAATCAAAACCCATGAATCAACAAACACTGGCCACCCCGACCACTTAGATTGACAGATCCAACTCAAAACAGGATTTCTGGTTAAACCAGAAATACTTAATCATATTCAAACTAAAAATTCTAATTTTAGTTTTAAAATTCAAGTTTTTGTTAATGTAATCGGTTTATACTCTTAAATCAAAGAATCTGAATGATCAAATTCTTACTTTCAAAAGTTTGTTCTGTTGTACTTTGTGTTTTCCAGAGACATTACAGTTTTTACTTTATTTTTTCGTATTAAATAAAATTAAAACTTTAACTTATGTTACATACCATACTTTGTTTGAATCTTAAACCTTAACAAGGATTTGAATATGAGATCATGATTTTTCCAGAGTTTAAACCTTGAAATCTAGAACACGCAAGAATAAATCGACAGTAAGCATTCATTCAGTAACCATACATATATACAGAAAATTCTATCATATTCTTTCACATAAATCATGACTATATTAGGAAACAACTCAAGCAACCATATTTACTTAAGTTAGTTTAAATAAAAATGTTACTCACCAGAAATTTTTATGAGTAGAGCACATGTTTTTGAAAAGCTTGAACCTGAATGTGCTTTGAACTGAAAACTTCAAGTTGCTTCTTGTTTTTCCTATGAATTTAAACTGCGGTTTGCCTTTAAAAACATTCATCTTGTTTTTGCTGAAATCCTCAGCTCTCTGATGCATGCTTCCAGATAAAAGGAAAAATGCAGACTTGAATGAAATTGTTGTTGCACGCAGGTCTTAGAGGTGTTTCAAAACAGAAAAGAAGGAAGACTGCAAAACTTTGAATTGCAAATTGATTTCAGGTTAATGAATTTGAAGAGGCTACAGGTTTATACTTTGATTTGCACTTCAATTTAGAAGATGAATTCAGATAGCTTTGAAGAAGATTGGTTTTTGATTCATTTTTTTGAGGGAATTACATATTTTGTTTTGATCAAAATTTCTGTTTTGAATAAAGAATTTTGCAGATTTTTATTAGCTGAAGATCTTATGTTTTGAAAAAGAAGAATAGAAAAAAGATAAAATGAGGAGTAATATGTTTATATGAGTAGTTTTTGATTTAATTAAAATAAAAGAAAAAGAAAATCAAATAGGACACTTGTTTCTTAGTTTTAACATTTGTCAAACTGTTTATTCTATGCTTAACACATGTCATTAAGATGTTAAGAGATTTACACATGTAAATTTAAGTATTTTAATTTAATTTAAATTGGTTACAAAAGCTTTAAATCTTAATTTTTTTTTATGTGTATATAAATAAATTTATCCCTTTTTTAATTAAAAAGAAATGAAACAAAACAAATTATAAATAAAAGCTTATTCAAATATTTTTAAGTATTTATTCTTTTGAATTTCAAAACATTAAATTCAAATTTAAATTAAATTATAACACCTTATTTAAAAATCAAGTTATATATATGCATATATAACTCTTATTAAATTTTGAAAATAACAAATCCTATTTCTTACAAAATTTATTTATGTTCATAAGAACTAAGTATTATCACTATTATTTGAAAATAATAAATTTAACAAATATAAATGATTTATAAAAGAGATTATAAATCACTTCTATTACTCAATAAATTAAGATCATATGTAATTTGTAAGTTAAATTCTTATATATAATTTCAAGCAATATTTTAAAAATAAAATACAACTAAGTTTTTATGTTAATCTAATGTAGATTAATATTTAAGTTAATTAAATATAATTTAAAAATAATAATAAGATTTACGTTAAGCATAAACTATATAATTATTTATTAAATTGCTTTGAAAAGTTAAATGTTAAATTTAAATCAAATTTCAAATTTACCAAAAATAAATTAGAATTAGAAAATTGATTCATTTACTAAATTCCAAATCAAAGCTTATCTATTTACAAATATACAATTAAATATATTATTAACAGAAAATAATTTATTAGCTTTAAAAAGATAAAATCTACCAATTTAAATATTTATTAAAAGAAGATTATTAGATCACTTCAAAATTTATTAACAAAAATTGTCAAATCAATTTAATTTTTAACACTGATTATTAAATTTATATTGCCAAAATTCTAGGATATCACAGGAAGTTATTTCCCATTTGAATGAAAAGTTACGTTAAAATGTGAAAAGGTGGAATATAAAAGCCTTAGTAAATCAAAAGCCACCAAAACCTTTTCAAATTTCTTTATTTTTTTATACAAATTTAAATAGCTGAAAATAATTATAAATTCATTTTAAATTCGAAAATTTAATACATATACAAAATTTAAGTAAATAAATCTTAATAATATATGATTAAATTAAGAAAATAGCATAGAAAATGAAAACTAGTCTAGAAAGTTTGAAAATAAAGAGAATAAACTTTGGAAAAATTTCATGCATTTGGAAAATATTTATAAATAAAGATAAGAACATAAAGTAAAAATGCATTCAAAATATAAATAAATAAATTTTAATTAAATATAATTTAAATGAAGAAAATAGCAGAAAAATAGAAACTAGCCTTTAAAAATAGGAAATAAATGCAATAAATTTTGGGAAAATTCTAACATCACTTTAAAATGTTTTAAAAATAAAATGTATACCTAACATGTCATATAACACATATTAGAACATGGTTTTACAAATAAAAATATTATTTATGTAAATTAAAATAGATAATTTTATTAAATAAATCAATATACACCCAATATTGTAAAAAAACATAACTTTCACAATATAAATCGGATTGCAATGAAACGAAAAGTAGTATTCTTAAAATTTAATATATTTTCATAATAAAAGATAAAATTCAAAAATTCAAATATTTAAATTTTAAATTTAAAAGTCAAAGTTTGACCAGATTGACCAAAAATCCACTTTTATTTGGAAATATCCTATTTATTCAGGTTTGAAGTTATAATTCACACAAAAATAAAAATATACTCTTAAAATAATTTTTTTTATTCATTTTGATAAATATAATAAAATTTTTAAGTCAGGAGTTTCAATTTAAATAATTAAAATAACCAATTAAAATAATCACAAAATACTAGGTTGTTACAATGTTTAAGTTGAATTTTAATTTCATTAAGTCGATTAGAAAAACTATCTTTCAAATACGATGAAATTAGCTTTTGATATTTATTCCATTACGTTTGGAATAGGGGTAAAACATTGTAAATGCCAAGCGGCATGCTTTGTTTCGAGTTCGAAAAAATTTCAAGTGAATAGTGTCGTGAATTTTCTATTAAAGGACTTGATTTTTTCTTATTTTCACACAGTGAAACCCTAGCTAGGGCGAGCCACCATTTACACCTCCATGACCATAAATTCACCTTGTTTCCCCTCTAATTTCATCCAGTCCATTAACAATTACAAAAAATTATTAACTACAAAATGGGGAGCTCGATGAGTACTACGAGTTCAACGGTCATGATCGGATTTGAAGCAACGGGGAGGCTGCTAGGGCAGCGTGTTCATCATACATTCGAGCGTGTTTTTCCACGCATTGGCACGACCGAGCTTCTACGGTCTTCGGCCGATGGTAGAGCTCGACTTTGGCTGGCTTCAAAGCGGTGGTGGTTGATCGTTGCATATGCCGTCGAGGGAGGCTCGATAATTCAAAAAGGAGTGTTGGCATGATTTTCATGAGCATGATACTAACCTGGAAAAGAAGAAGGTAGATGAACAAGCGGCCTTGATTTTCCTGAAGTTAGAGTGTTTGGCCACGATTTTAAGGTTTTAAAATAAATAAAATTGTAAATGCAGGTAGCTCGGAGTTTGTAAATGAAGTTAGATTGTGCGGCCACGATCATGAAGCTATAGATAAGATAGTGGAGATTAGGAAGCACATGAAGGTAGCTCGGAGTTTGTAGAACAGTACGCTGATGTAAGGCATCGAGACTTGGAGTTGTCGGTTGGGGACTTTATGTTTATCAAAGTTTCTCTTATGAGAGATGTAGTTCAGTTTAGGAAGGGAGTGAAGTTAGCTCCATATTTTATTGGACATTTCCGACACTTGAGAAGATAGGCACTCTTGCTAATGGAGTTGAGTTACCGACTAGATTGTTGGTTGTACATGAATTTTTTCATGTATCCCATCTATGGAAGTATGTACGTGATCCTACTTTGATTATCGAGCCATCGCGGTTGCAGGATTTGAAAGTTGAGCCTGAATTGACCATTATGATTCACCGATTTGTAACATTGATCGTGATACGATAAGTTAAGGACCAAGGTTGTGGAATTGGTCAAGGTGCAATGGAATGAGAATGTTCGAGATTGCACTTGGGAGAAAGAAGAAAGTATTTAGTCCTCTTATCCTGAGTTATTCCTTAGTAGTTTCCATTGTATTTTATTATTTTTTATTCATCGCATGCGGTGGAGTCACTTACCTTGTATCCCGGTTTATATGTAGTTTGAGTAGTATTCTATATATGCACCATTCCTTCTATTCTATTTGTGTTATCTTATTTGGATTTCAGGTTTGAAATGTCCTGAAAAGGGGGAGAATATAACGACCAATAATTTTGAACACTTCATCTTTAAACATCTAAACTTTTGAAAAGTTGTTAAGTATCTTGTTAAACACTTTCTAATATTAACTAATGATAGAAAAATTATTTTTCAAACATGCTTGCAAAAATAGATACACTTTGAATAAATATTGACAATATAACCAAAAGACGTTTTGTTAAAAATCAACTTTTTATTTAATAAAAGTAATCTAAAATCTTTGGACTTATGTAATAAATGATGAGCAGATTAACAAATGTTTAAATCTTCCATCTTATGAAGAGAAATTAATTAACCTAAATGCTTCTAGAAGAAGTATGTAAAGGTGGGTATTAAGGAGTGGACTTTTTCAAAGTATGGTGTAAAGTGAGTGGAGGCATGGACTTGGAATGGTGGAGGTCCTTTAAAACATGGCTATGGGAAGGTATTCGTGGTCATTTGCCAACTATTTACAAGTCTATAATAGCACGTCTTTAGCTTCCTTCATTTCTTTACCAATTCATAAATCCAAAGTTGCAATCTTTCAATCTTTTCTCTTCACAAAGTTCACTAATCAAAGCACATCTAATCAAATTGAAACTCCTCCAAACTCTAGTTAACATCATAACATATCATCAACTTTATAAATCTAGGAACTAAGAAATTTAGAGAAAATCTTTTCAAAATCACCATGGCCGTACCCATTTTAGGGTGTCTAGAGCCTGGTCGTGCACTTCTGGGCGCACTCTTTTCTTGTTCATGCTATATTCTAGCTTTGTTCGTGTCCTTGTCGGTTGAAGGTAGGAGGTTTCATATTAGTGCTTGTTCGAGGTTGGTAAGAGCTAGCTTGGATTTGAATTAAATTTGAGTTATCTCACTCCTTGAATGAATCTATAAAACTCGACAATTTTTGTAACAACCTGATATTTCGCAGTAATTAATTACTGTCGTTAGACGATTAAATTAGGTTGCTAATTTCTGTTGTTATTGGAATTTTTAAATCGGGTTGAAATTTGTTAATAATTCGTTAAAGAAATACGGGCTTTAAATTTATATTTACCCGTTCCTTTATTTTATTTTATTGGGCTTGTTCCTTTTCGTTGAGATAATTTGCAAACCTATCCCCCCTCTCGTTGGATCATTCATTTTGCAAACCCGAACCATTGTGTTTCGTTCGAAACCCTAAACGAAAAAAAAATAAAAATAAATAATTGGCGGCATCAAACTTCTTCTTTCGTTCGAAGAATTAGGGCTTCGATATAAATCCACTTGAATTGAGGGCGATGCTTCAATTTCTTTGACCTTCACGGCTTCGACTTCAGATCGTTCGACTCTCTTTTGCTCGCGGCTGCTATTGGATCTGGTTCTTCGAAGAAAAAGGTGAGTAATTATGATTACTCACATCTACTTTGACTCAGTGTATGCCTTGCGTTTGATTTGGTTTCGTTGTGATGCTTTCTCTGATTTATCGAATTCGTGTATTTTGTGTCACTTGGTTAACTCGGCTTTGATTTTGTTCTGGTGATTCACTGTGGCATTTGGCTGTTCATATGGTTTTTACTTTGCCTGGTCTTGTTTGTTCGATCACCTTGTTGTTCCATGGTTTGAAGTCTGGTTGTTCACTGGTCTTTGAGTCTGTTGTAACTGGGCCAGTTGCACTGTTTTTGGCCATCTATGTTCATTGTTATGGTCTCGGTCCATTCAAGTCTTATACTTGGTCTTGAGCATTTCCTGACTTCGACTGTTTTAGTTTGATCACTGAGTACTGCTTACTGCCATGTTGCATAATCCCTGGTCTTCAATGCACATGTATATATGATGTTTATTAGTCGATTGCTTGGTGTCACATTTGTGCACTATGTCTTGTAACACTTGTGTCACTTGTGTAATTGAGTATGCACTGCATATTTGGTTTGCTCCTTTTCTGGTTGGTGTTGCTGTTATGTTGGTGGTTAGCCTTTGCTAGTTCATTCATGACATGTTGTCCATGTGTGTTCATTGGTGTCTGCATTGTCATGTTGAATTATTCCATGTATTTGTGCTTTGATGCAGTTTATTTGTAGTCTCTGGAACTGTTTCATGTTGGCTTGGGTTTTGGCCTTTCATTTATATTTACCTGTATATGTCATACAGTTTGCACTAGTTCCATGCTTTGTTCATAAGTGATATTTTTCATCAATACTTGCTGCCTTGACCATTTGAGACAGCTTGCCTACCTATTTCATGTAGTCTTTGACTTCACTGACCACGTACTATGCAGTCATGTGAAGTTGTGTTCCTAGATGTTGTATTTGCATTACCCATTGCATAATATATTGGTTTATCTCCTTGTAGTCCTCATTACACTGAATATTTATCGTGGCAATGGTTCATTTGTCTGCACTGACTTCATGTAACATTAGCTTGACCTCTGCATTTGGTTAATGATGTTGGCCATACCTCTGTTGCTGTCACGTTATTCCTCTGTGTCTTCATGTTAGTACCTCTGCCATTATCTGTTTGTTAGCACTGTTTCATCATATCACTGCCATGTGCATTTGGATTGATTTTCGAATTACACTTGTGTTGAATCCGATGACTCGGGTTTGATCTTGTATTTGTTTGTGAATATTCATTGGGTACATCGTCACTGTAGTGGCAAGGCAGTGCACGCAAGAGTGAACTGCAGCCACACGGTAGGGCTTTTATGATATTCTATCTCGTTTTGATTATTTGATCTTTTGCATATTCCATATGCTGTAGTGGCGAGGCAGTGCACACGTGCGTGTACTGCAGCCCTACCCGTATTATTCAATGGTTTGAACTGTTTTGTTTATTCAATTCAATATTCTGATTTGGTTTAATTTGTTGATTTGTTATTTAACACTGTTACGTGTTATATTTATCGTTATCCGATTTCTTTATTTAAGGATCGGATAGATGAGATTTATTGTGACTGTCGTCTATTCATATTTAATTATTATTGCTTCTGTGCACTAATAACTGAGTTTGAATTAGACTGACCCGTGTATTATTTTCTTTTGAATGTAATACTCGGGTCAGACCGAGTATTTACAGGTTGTTGATATCTTACTTTGAGTTGCTGCTTGAGCTATAAAGTCACTTCTTATCTTTTGGAGTAGTCGTCGTCATTCATAGTAGTCGGTTTATTTGTATAGGAAGACATGTATTCATGTATATTATATACGACAATGTACTTGTATATGTAACTTCCAGAGTCGATAGTTGTAGTTGTATCATAAGTATTGTATCACATGTATATCAACTGACTTCAGTTATATATTTATATATATATATATATTTACATATATATATATATATATATATATATATATATATGAGACTTTCTGTTATATCTGTGTTCCGCATTTACATTATCTATGTTATTATTATATATATTGTCGTAAACTATCATGAACCATCGTAGTTCGTTTTATACTAGAATTGGGTATGTCGATGGGAGTAAATAAATATGAGATGAAAAATAAAAATATATACTACTCCTATCGAGGTAAATAATACTAGTGTAAGGCCTAACTACGGATGGCCGCTCCTATCCAGCCTTATTCTTCGTGATAACAGACAGTATTTTCTTTTAATACTCTTTGTTATTGCGAGCATAGAGGTGGGGCGGCACAGTTGGTATCAGAGCTTCAGGTTTAGGACATAATATAAAACATAACGTAGATGGAACATGTGTTACAACTATGTGTCGATGTTTTATATATGCTTTGAGTCAAAACTAAAGTTTTGAAATTATGATGAAGATTTTTAAATAGCTTTATTTAAAAATAAAAGTGAAATTGTACTTTGATGATTCGATTGATTTGTGTTTTGTTATCAGAGTGCGTAGCGGAAACAGTAAGACCGTTTCGCTGAGTACAGCTGATAATTATTTTGATTTAAAAATCAAAATATGAAAATGAATTTAATTCATTATGTTGTTTAACCAGTGGTTTTGATTTGTTGAAAATTTATACTGGTTTTCTTTAATACTAATCGCATGCTGATTAGATTTTTGCTGTTTTAAATTATCTTCATTGAAGATATATTTGAGTAATTTCTTTGTTTATTTAGTAGTGTGCGTGCAAACATGAGTTGCACGTTACTACACTAATTTTACGTTGAACCGATGCTTGGTTATGAAACGTATATTGTTGTCGTTATTCTTATAACGGGATTTTTACACCAATGCTATATTTTGAAGCGTGGTGTTTTGTTGACATTTTTAAATGAATGAAAATTCACTGGTATTTTATTTTGATGCGAATTATTTTGATGAGATTTTGACGTTTAAAATTTACTGTCGCTTTGACTTCAGTAACCGTCAAATTTTAAAGTGGATTTTCAAGCGGTTATCCCGCAATGCTGATTTTGAGATTAGTTTTATGTTGTTTTGAGAAGTACCATTTCTTTGTTGAAGTTGCTACTTATGTTGCTGATTTAACCACGTGATTATAAAAAGCGTTTTAAAAATAAAAATTTTTTTCAAAATATTTTAGTTTACGTTTTCAAAAGAATGAGGAAGTGATTTAAACGTTTCAGCAAAATCGAGGACTATGACCCCTTTCTTTTACTGATTTGCTTAATTCCGGATTTGTTCGTTTGAGAATGTAAATTATTACTTTTATAAAATAAATAAAATTGTTTTCAGAAGTTTGCATTTTGCGTTTTCAAAAGAATGAGAAAGAGATTTAAACATTTCAGCAAAGCCGAGGATTATGACCCCTTTCTTTTACTAATTCGCTTAATTCCGGACTTGTCCGTTTGAGAATGTGAAATGTTATTTTTGGAATACACAATTTTGCACTTTCAAGGAAACGATGAAGAGATTTAAACAATTTAGTAAAACACGTGGTTATGGGACATGTGCATTTGCTATTTTGGTTAATTCCGGACTCGTTAATTGAAACATTTGCTGTTTGATGATTTTACACGTTCAAGAAAACGACGAAGAGAATCAAACGATTTAGTAAAACACGTGGTATGGGACATGTGCGTTTGCTATTTCGGTTAATTTCGGAATCGTTAATTGAATATATGATGATTTTCGTGTGCTTTCGAGCCACTATGAGGACCTTCGGGTCATATGATGGACCTTCGGGTCAAATACCAGTACCACACCTTCGGGTCATATGTTGGACCTTCGGGTCATAATTTGGGCACCAAAATTATGATGGGTACTTGGTAGGCTTCGGCCATATGAGATGCACGTGCGGAGTAGCTAAAACTCACCATCTGATGGGATCGATCCAACCTTTTATGTTGAGTTTCTAGAGTATCTTAATTGATTTCTATATATTTGTTGAATCTAATTATCTGCAGGTAATCAGATATTTGTTGTTTCTGATTATCTCTTGTGATAATTAGATATTTGATGTTATGAGTTCTGATTATCGTTTTCGATAATCAGATATTTGTTGTTTCTGATTATCGCTTGTGATAATTAGATATTTGTTGATTTGAGATTTAATTATCGTCTTTGATAATTAAATATTTGTTGATTTGAAATTTGATTATCGCCTGAGATAATCAAATATTTGCTGATTTGAGATTTGATTATCGCCTGAGATAATCAAATATTTGCTGATTTGAGATTTGATTATCGTTTTTGATAATCGAATATTTGTTGATTTGATTATCGTTTTTGATAATCGAATATTTGTTGATTTGATTATCGTTTTTGATAATCGAATATTTGTTGATTTGATTATCGTTTTTGATAATCGAATATTTGTTGATTTGATTATCATTTTGGATAATCGAATAATTGTTGATTTGATTATCGCTTTTGATAATTAAATATTTGCTGATTTGAGATTTAATTATCGCTTTTGATAATTAAATATTTGCTGATTTGAGATTTAATTATCGCTTGAGATAATTAAATATTTGCTGATTTGAGATTTGATTATCGCTTTTGATAATTAAATATTTGCTGATTTGAGATTTAATTATCGTCTTTGATAATTAAATATTTGCTGATTTGAGATTTAATTATCATCTTTGATAATTAAATATTTGTTGATTTGAGATTTAATTATCATCTTTGATAATTAAATATTTGTTGATTTGAGATTTAATTATTATCTTTGATAATTAAATATTTTTTGATTTGAAATTTGATTATCGCCTGAGATAATCAAATATTTGCTGATTTGAGATTTGATTATCGCCTGAGATAATCAAATATTTGCTGATTTGAGATTTGATTATCGTTTTTGATAATCGAATATTTGTTGATTTGATTATCGTTTTTGATAATCGAATATTTGTTGATTTGAATATCGCTTTTGATAATTAAATATTTGCTGATTTGAGATTTAATTATCGCTTGAGATAATTAAATATTTGTTGATTTGAGATTTAATTATCGCTTTTGATAATTAAATATTTGCTGATTTGAGATTTAATTATCGCTTGAGATAATTAAATATTTGCTGATTTGAGATTTAATTATCGCTTTTTATAATTAAATATAAAATGATTTGAGATTTAATTATCGCTTTTGATAATTAAATATTTGCTCATTTGAGATTAGTTATCGCTTTTGATAATTAAATATTTACTGATTTGAGATTTAATTATCGCTTTTGATAATTAAATATTTGCTGATTTGAGATTTAATTATCGCTTGAGATAATTATTTGAAATTTGATTATCGACTGAGATAATCAAATATTTGTCGATTTGAGATTTCTAACTATCGTTTTTGATAATTAGGCCTTTGTTGTTTTCTGACTATCTATTGATAGTTAGATTTTTGTTGAGAATTTGCGAATTTCTTTTATGAAATTAAAAGATTTCTTTGGCATTTGTATTTCTGACTTTTATTTTTCTAGCTTAACCAGTTTATGTTAGAAAATTTATTGTTAGTGACGACCTTAATTATGAAAATTGCGGGGACACAATTTTTATAAGGAGGGGAGTCTGTAACAACCTGAGATTTTGCAGTAATTAATTACTGTCGTCAGACGATTAAATTAGGTTGCTAATTTCTGTTGTTATTGGAATTTTTAAATCGGGTTGAAATTTGTTAATAATTCGTTAAAGAAATACGGGCTTTAAATTTATATTTACCCGTTCCTTTATTTTATTTTATTGGGCTTGTTCCTTCTCGTTGAGATAATTTGCAAACCTATCTCCCCTCTCGTTGGATCATTCATTTTGCAAACCCGAACCACTATGTTTCGTTCGAAACCCTAAACGAAAAAATAAAATAAAAATAAATGGCGGCATCAAACTTCTTCTTTCGTTCGAAGAATTAGGGCTTCGATATAAATCCACTTGAATTGAGGGCGATGCTTCAATTTCTTTGACCTTCACGGCTTCGACTTCAAATTGTTCGACTCTCTTTTGCTCGCGGCTGCTATTGGATCTGGTTCTTTGAATAAAAAGGTGAGTAATTATGATTACTCACATCTACTTTGACTCAGTGTATGCCTTGCGTTTGATTTGGTTTCGTTGTGATGCTTTCTCTGATTTATCGAATTCGTGTATTTTGTGTCACTTGGTTAACTCGGCTTTGATTTTGTTTTGGTGATTCACTGTGGCATTTGGCTGTTCATATGGTTTTTACTTTGCCTGGTCTTGTTTGTTCGATCACCTTGTTGTTCCATGGTTTGAAGTCTGGTTGTTCACTGGTCTTTGAGTCTGTTGTAACTGGGCCAGTTGCACTGTTTTTGGCCATCTATGTTCATTGTTATGGACTCGGTCCATTCAAGTCTTATACTTGGTCTTGAGCATTTCCTGACTTCGACTGTTTTAGTTTGATCACTGAGTACTGCTTACTGCCATGTTGCATAATCCCTGCTCTTCAATGCACATGTATATATGATGTTTATTAGTCGATTGCTTGGTGTTGCATTTGTGCACTATGTCTTGTAACACTTGTGTCACTTGTGTAATTGAGTATGCACTGCATATTTGGTTTGCTCCTTTTCTGGTTGGTGTTGCTGTTATGTTGGTGGTTAGCCTTTGCTAGTTCATTCATGACATGTTGTCCATGTGTGTTCATTGGTGTCTGCGTTGTCATGTTGAATTATTCCATGTATTTGTGCTTTGATGCAGTTTATTTGTAGTCTCTGGAACTGTTTCATGTTGGCTTGGGTTTTGGCCTTTCATTTATATTTACCTGTATATGTCATACAGTTTGCACTAGTTCCATGCTTTGTTCATAAGTGATATTTTTCATCAATACTTGCTGCCTTGACCATTTGAGACAGCTTGCCTACCTATTTCATGTAGTCTTTGACTTCACTGACCACGTACTATGCAGTCATGTGAAGTTGTGTTCCTAGATGTTGTATTTGCATTACCCATTGCATAATATATTGGTTTATCTCCTTGTAGTCCTCATTACACTGAATATTTATCGTGGCAATGGTTCATTTGTCTGCACTGACTTCATGTAACGTTAGCTTGACCTCTGCATTTGGTTAATGATGTTGGCCATACCTCTGTTGCTGTCACATTATTCCTCTGTGTCTTCATGTTAGTACCTCTGCCATTATCTGTTTGTTAGCACTGTTTCATCATATCAGTGCCATGTGCATTTGGATTGATTTTCGAATTACACTTGTGTTGAATCCGATGACTCGGGTTTGATCTTGTATTTGTTTGTGAATATTCATTGGGTACATCGTCACTGTAGTGGCAAGGCAGTGCATGCAAGCGTGAACTGCAGCCACACGGTAGGGCTTTTATGATATTCTATCTCGTTTTGATTATTTGATCTTTTGCATATTCCATATGGTGTAGTGGCGAGGCAGTGCACACGTGCGTGTACTGCAGCCCTACACGTATTATTCAATGGTTTGAACTGTTTTGTTTATTCAATTCAATATTCTGATTTGGTTTAATTTGCTGATTTGTTGTTTAACACTGTTACGTGTTATATTTATCGTTATCCGATTTCTTTATTTAAGGATCGGATAGACGAGATTTATTGTGACTATCGTCTATTCATATTTAATTATTATTGCTTCTATGCACTAATAACTGAGTTTGAATTAGACTGACCCGTGTATTATTTTCTTTTGAATGTAATACTCGGGTCAAACCGACTATTTACAGGTTGTTGATATCTTACTTTGGGTTGCTGCTTGAGCTATGAAGTCACTTCATATCTTTTGGAGTAGTCGTCGTCATTCATAGTAGTCGGTTTATTTGTATAGGAAGACATGTATTCATGTATATTATATACGACAATGTACTTGTATATGTAACTTCCAGAGTCGATAGTTGTAGTTGTATCATATGTATTGTATCACATGTATATCAACTGACTTCAGTTATATATATATATATATATATATATATATATATATATATAGACTTTCTGTTATATCTGTGTTCCGCATTTACATTATCTGTGTTATTATTATATATATTGTCGTAAACTATCATGAACCATCGTAGTTCGTTTTATACTAGAATTGGGTATGTCGATGGGAGTAAATAAATATGAGATGAAAAATAAAAATATATACTACTCCTATCGAGGTAAATAATACTAGTGTAAGGCCTAACTACGGATGGCCGCTCCTATCCAGCCTTATTCTTCGTGATAACAGACAGTATTTTCTTTTAATACTCTTTGTTATTGCGAGCGTAGAGGTGGGGCGTCACAATTTTCCTTACTATTAATGAAAATAATATTCCCTGACTACTTAAAGTTATAACCCATAATTGTGTTTGTTGAACAACATATTATTTATGTATTTATTGTGCCTTAGTTGGCCTTGGTTTATATTGTTCAAATAATGTTGAATATTGAATTCAATATGGAATTGTCCATATAGCAATAGCCACTATAAACTTACTATGAATCGCTCTCCTCTATCTTTTATTTAAATCTTTATAATTTGAATACTTTGGAATGAGATGTTTTCTATATTTATAGTAGTATAAAAGATAGTAGGAAATGAAGCTTAAAAGTTATTTTACTTACAAAATAAAGTTTCAAAAGTATGGTCCATATTGTGATAATCGCAATGGATTCACTTTGAAAAAACATATTTTTAGCAAAGTTTAAAGTGGTTTTAATTTGGACATGTTGTGAAATCTTTTCAAAGGAGTTTTATATTTATATATATAAATTTTTGAAAGAAGTTTGAAGTTTAGATATATTTTTAAATAATTACTTTAAAGATTTAGAGTAAAGATTATTCTTAATTTATATGCATAATAACTTATTCGTTTTTTTAAAGTAGTAAAAGATTTCAAACTAATATTAAGTAACTATTTTTATATTTTATATAACTATTCATATCCTATTTATAAGTATTTTAAAGGTATTTTATTCATATATAAGTCTATAAAACAATTTTTCTTCTATTAAAGTAAGAGCTTTTCGTTCACTTTCCGTCCTTAACTTATTTTAATGTCTATTTTCTTATTAAATAAAACTATCATACACTCACACACACATTTATATCCTTTTAAAAGAGTTTCTAACTTATTTATGCCAGTAGTCTTAAGACCATTGTTTTAGAAGAAGGGAAAAAGTAACATTTATCAAATGAATTTTGTTTGATTGTTTACGGAATGTTAGTATTACTATGCTAAGCACTAAAAGCAAAGCGAGGAAGGCTTTTCATTTGTGAGAGTAATGGTTATTCTTATTTTATAAATAATTATTTTAAAGATTTAGAGTAAAGGTTATTCTTATTTCATATACACAATAACTTGTTTATTTTGTTAAAGTAGTAAAAGTTTTCAAACTAATATTAAGTAACTCTTTTTAAAGTAGCATTTTCTGTAACTATTTATATCCTATTTATAAGTATTTTAAAGGTATTTTATTTATATATAAGTCTATAAAACTATTTTTAATCTTTTGTTAAAGTAAGAGCTTTTTGTTCACTTTCCTTCTTTAACTTATTTTGATGCCTATTTTTTTACTAAATAATACTATCATACTCAATCACGCACAACCTTATATCATTTAAAAAAAAAATTCTAACTTATTTATACTAGTAATCTTAAAAGACTGTTGTTTTAGAAGAAGGGATGAAAAGTAATATTTATGAGTTGACTTTTGTTTGATTATTTGTGGAATGTTAGTATACTTATGCTAAGCACTAAAAGCCGAGTGAGGTAGGCTTCTCATTTGTGAAAGTGAAGGTTGATGTTTGAGTAGGGATGGAGCAATAGAGCTCTATCCTACTGACTTCCTTCTTGAATGTCAAATTTTTAAGCTTGAATTTCAAAAACATATTAAGTAAACGAAACTTGATTTCCCTAAGCAAGTGCTTAAGACTTGATAGTCAGTTAGTCGACCATCGGTCTTGACCAAATTTAACTTAAGAAGTATACAAAAGGCTTAGATTTACACCAATGAGAACCCTCGAGGAGGAGCATTAGTACAAAATGCCTCTATCTTTTAGTTACTTTTAAAAGAACCAAAATTGAATTAACCATAAATTCGTCGATTAACTTTGAGGAATCTAGTATCGGTAAGTGTTCTACTTACTGAATACCACTTCAAAACTACTATATGTGTTAGTGTTAGAAGAGGTTGTTAAAGTGGATTTTGTTTGAGAAATGAAGATTCATGTGAAAGATACCGAACATAGCCTCAACATCAGAAAACTAACTAAAGATAGAGTAGGATGCATAGTCCAAATGTTTTTCTAATCTAGAGGGGTACATCAACTCAGCTATCTAGAGTATGCTTATAGAAGTTGCTAGTGGAAGTTGATGATACTTAGGTTCCATATTGTTCGAGTTTTCTCGTTAGGGTGTGCGCCAGTTGTGCTCCCTTATGGTATACTTTATCTAGAGGTATACAATGCTTGAAAAGTAGTTTCTGAACCTTATCATAGGAGATAGATCAGTTTACCGAGGAGGATTTTATGGAAAATCCATTTATACGAACGTGCCTTAACAATTTTTAATGTACTATAATATGTTAGGGTGTGACCAATGTAAACATTGTAGCGATTTTCTTATTTAATTTATACACCCTAAACATTATCTATGATATCACCTGATGTAAGTATCAATTGAATTGGTTCCTTTCGAGATTAAACCAATCCACTCATTTGGTTGGTTTCGGAAGTATTGTTATGTGTTATATATGCATTTCCGAGTTCCTCATACTGGACATATATTTGGTACATGCTATTTTTATCTCAAAATTCCTCACATGCTCTTTTGAGTAGATTTAGGAATGTATGTTTTAGTTGGATGACACGAGCTTATGGAGACGAGTTGGATGCTTCGACCTAAAAATCTATCTACCTATTTCCATTTTTGTTCACTATCATATACGTATTCAACAATACGAGGATAAATAGTTATAACTATGCAGGTTGATCGTAGTACTTAGTTATTTTGTAACTCTAAGATTTACGTGTATTGGATTAACAATTGTACTACATTTTTGAGATTTTATATATATTGTTCCGCGTGTGAGATTCCGATATTGTGTTCTTCTTGCTTGTCCTGTTTCCTTTTCTTTTATTTTACCCTAATTTTCTGTCTTTTCAACACTTGGGTGCTCGGCACACGAGTACCGTGGATGTATTCAGTGTCAACATTGAGGAGTCGAAATGGCGATAGTTACAAAGAGAACTGCAAAACTTTTGATATAATTTGAATTTGAATTTGGCTAGAAAAAGGAGAGTGCTTGCGATCTATATGGTAGAGGAGTAGCTAGAGATAGTAAACTAAAAGTAGAAGGAGGTGATGGGTTTAAATACGAAGAGAGATGGAGGGAATTGTAGGGAGCTTGATCTGATCCTTTACCTCTTCTTTCTCTAACAATTCAAACCCAAATATCTAAAATATCTCACTCTTTGCCCAATATCATATGGCCAGCCACTATATTTGGAAAATGGGCCTAGTTGTTGTTTCAACAACATAAGTAAATTCACATTTTAAATATAATTGAAATGCACATCAATATCATATATCGATACATGTGTATATAAATTTTATATATGCACTATTTTTAATACCAATTTAAATAAATAAAATAAATTTTCATAATTAATATTTCATAGATATTAGTTAAATTAACTAGTTTATATCAATTATGTTTTATTTAAACCAGGTGGCATTCGTAGTGTTCGGTATTGCGATTATGTGATTTTTGGTGTGAATTCAGTCAATGGTTAATGTTGAATAATTTTAGTATTAACATTCACACATTACTTTATCTAATGCTGCGATAGTTTGGTCGAATTTATTGCTTACACGGTTTTGATAAAATCTAATTTTACTATTATACATGGTCCCCATGTGTAACAATTATTTACACCAATTTTTTCTCAAAACTATATCACATTAGGACTTATGGAACTTGGTATTGGTCAAAATTTGAATGACGTCTATATTCAAATCGTATAGTCCAAACATAAATTCCTTGGTTAATAATAACAATTATTACTAACTAAACTAGTCCAGTAGAGACTTTGGCTTTGAGCTGACTACAATTGAATATGATAGTAACCTCATATAACCGAGGAGATGAATTCTCTGTTGAATAGTGTTTCACTTCCAATGCTTCAACTTAGATCTAACTATAGTCATCCGATGGGTGTTGTGTCACTATTTAACTATAATCAAAATGAAGAAACTACATCGAATTTCAATACTATCCTCACATCAAGAGAACTATATAATATTGTCACTTCCATAATTTTTGTTTGATCTTATTTATATTAACCTACGAAAAATTATCGAGCGAGTCATTCCATAGTTATATAATAACTATTAGTACGTAACAACTAGGTTCCCATAATAGCTACGAGTAATACATTACCTAATATCAGAAGAGCGTAACATAGTCTAATCTTGATGGATGCATGTATATCCAGTCTCAATGCATCTTGATTAGGAATATTCAAAACAATATGTTTATTTCCTTTGTGATAAGTCTCTCATGATTACGACACATTAATTACTATCACAAAACATATCATTTATGGGTTTCTTCTCAATATACTTAAAATAAATAAATAATTAATATAACACATTATTTCAAGTATATAATAGAAAGATAAACACCTTTTATTTCGAATGAAATTTTATTATTACAGAAAATTACAAAATTGCCCCTAGGACATAACCCTAACTCTATCAATCTCACATCCCTTTAAACGGTTTGATGAGAAACAATCAAGCCAATCCTTTCATGAATGGATCTACTATGTTGTTTTAAATATTTACTCTACCAATAACCTATCTTCGATGCTGATAAACAATCTTTATCATATGGAGCTATTCAGAGTATGTTTCTCGACTTCTAATGAGCTATTATCATTATATTGTTATCATGTAGCAATGATGTAGTTTTGTCAATACATGAAATCCCCCCAATCTAGTTATGAATTTATGTATTTATATTCATACATTGCTTTAACTATGGCATTAATCCAGACCTTGTACTTAGCCTTTTCGTTGAATCAGCCACAACCTACCATTTAGAACATTTTCAACTTAAAGCTTCTGAATAAAGGTTTAAACATGGATTTAACATTGACATATTATACTCAATAGTACTTACTTGGACTATAAATGGCACAAACAAACAATAAATGTCAAATTTGAAAATTAGAAAAGAAAAGAGAGTAAAAGCAAGAGAATTACACATAATTTTTATAGTGGTTCGGTAGATACTTCGACCTACGTCCACTTAGTCATTTTCTACTGATCGTCCTTTGCTTTTACAACATTGTTTTTACAACTTGGTAAGAATCCAAAAGCAAGTAATTCATTAATGTAATTCATAACTCGTCTTAATTAATAGTTCAGAATTGTGATCAAAAAAGAAGTCATTTTGTACTGAGCCTTTCCTCCTATTCATAGCCGAAGGTCTTCAAGATAGTCTTCGAAAATAACTCCATGTGTTCTTTAGGATCACACGTCACTCCGCAAAAGTTTTATGGTAAACCCAAGCCGTGCATCACAACTCGGCACCGGGTTGTAGTTGGCTCGAGGCAAGTTAAGCTTTGCATTTGGCATAAATTGGAGCAGCTTGAAGTTGCCTTTTGTATTCACTTCTCCACTATTTCAACTTTTTCTAAAGGTTTTCATCATTTCTCTTGGGTATGACTTAGGTTCAATCCATGCTCCATCGACTTATGAAATTTGGCCTCAAATTTTGTCTATTTTTGTACTTATTCACTCTATCATCTTGTGACATTTTCTAAATGTGTATCCATTTCTTCTTCCTTAGTCTAATTCAACAACTCAGGTCTATTCGGAGAATATGGAATTTCATTTGAAACACTTTGCCAATTAAAGCATGCCTTATGAAAGAAGTTGTACTTTGCTCGAGAAGAAATATCGAAGTTGGCAAATCATTAGTGTCGAGCTCCCTAGCTGTCGATAGATCAAATCGCAGTGAATCATCTAGTTCCTTTGGATTCTTCTATAAAACAAAAGTCATTCTAGACAATTAAAGTTAAGGACTCGATTTTCTACTTAGGTCTTTATCTTAAGTCATAACCATTCCATATTCTCTCGAAGCCATCATACCACATATCAATATCAATATCATCCTATGTTCTCCTAAGATTTCAAATGTAATATATATGTGTCAATATTCTCTCGTGTTTACCTAAGATTTAATATATTATACATCATGATATTAAGCATCGTCAGTTATATCCATAGATTAACACTTATTGAAACATTACTTATAAATCTTCTAGTGTCACCTAATATCCCAGTACAAGTAAGCCTAGACAAATTGAGACAATGATGTAATCCAATAAACACTGTCAATTTGTTTAACGTTAGGTGGCTTTCAAATCTCAATATCTAGTATCTGATCTCTCTGGAACGCATAATCAATATCCAATTTTGGTTTTGATCTCTTTGAATCTCGTAATCAATATCAAGTTTAGCTTCTGATCCAATCGGATCAAGTAACCATATATTCGATCCAACCTTTAATCTATCTAGATCATATATACAATCCAATTTTTAATCTCTTTGGATCATATATCCAAATTGAACCGAATCAGCTCACTCTCCGCTTAGGGGCCTAATATCTTAGGAATCCCATATGCTCACTCTCTAGTAAGGGGGCAAGCCATTCGAGCAGACATTTAATCTATAGTAATTAGACTTGTCATCTATTGTGAGCTGATCCACTCGCTCTTTGACGAAGGGACTCTTTATTCGATAGCGTCTGTCCACTAACTATTTAATAAGGGTACACGCTATCCAAGCGTATCCATCTACCCACTCTCCGGTAAGGGGACTTGTTACCCTATGCTGGTCTGTCAACTAGCACTCCGATAAGAGAAACTATACTTCCTAGTTCGTCGCCTCCTCTCTCTAATCAAGGGAACCATGTTTAATCGATTAATATATTGATTTCAAAGGAGTAGCCATCTTTGTTGGTTCTTAATCATGTAAAACTGTTCACAAAGTGCAACCAAGTCATCAAGCAATCATCAAAATATATAATCCTACCAAGGATCACTCCAAGACTTCCAATATAGAGCATGACTTGAGACCAATCAAGATCTCATACATAAGTAAGCTGTTTGGTGATAATCCTGCATCATTTATTATAAAGAAAAGCAAAGTGCAGGAAGTAAACTTGACTCCTATCCATCTCGGTCATAGGATAACTAATATCGGCCTAAATCCCCAGTCTATCCAGATGTGTTTGCTATGGATGGCGGTTGTTCTTGCTACACCACTGCTGTTATCCACATAATTTTCAAAGGATAGGAGCAAAGGCATTTTTGTCAAAAGAGAAGAATAATAAATTAGAATCAATTCCAAAAGACTACAGTATCACTACTCATCTATAAAGGTTAGTAAAAAAGTGTAACCTCTCATCTATGCTACCACTCCTTCATGTCACTTTCCTTCAATGCCGATGATGCTTCCTTTCAATATCGATCCTAAAGTGAAACCACACCACTTCCATTTTGTGTGTTATTTTTGTCGCATTCCATCAATATGGAAATGAGAACACCACACTTAATTGATGAGGCATTGATTTCATGTCACCCATCATCGAGGTTGTATGCTGGTGGGTGCCAAACTTTCTCGATGTCGCACCTCTTCAGTATCGTTACCTTTCAACACCACCACTCAAACAATACCATATATTAACAAAGTTGGGATGGATATTTCACTTAATTAATACAGCATATTGCATTTCAAGTAATGAGCCTCTTTTTCCTATGTTGCTTGTTATCAACATTGTGATCTATTAATGTTGCACTTCATCGACCATCAAGAGACACAACTCTATACTAATGTCGGCTTCAATCAGTATTGCTGGTAGGCTATGTCATATGTCACCAATCCTATCTCATCTTTAATACCATTTTATGTCAATGCAGCATCTTGGAGATTGTCATCGTAGATCACCAGTGCGATGTTGATAATAAGTATCATCAATGTTCACACGAATGTTAACTAATGCTTTAGTATAATTAACCATTACATTTTGATACTGCTTCATGATTGATGCTGCCTTTATTGATAAAGCTTGCCAAAGATTGTCCAAAATGAAGAAAAGGAACCTAACAACAATGATAATGCCGAAGGTTATGCAAGGCGACAATTAAGCAAGCTAAGTGCAACATCGGGCTGCTACGATGATCATTTCTTTTATCTATTCTTGAAATTAAGCTCTTGGAAATCCTAAATCAAATTGGGGAAAAAAATCTATTTGATTGTAATCATGCACAATTTATATGTACAAGGTCTTTGACATGCCTATTATTTTCACTATGCACTTTAGCTGTTACTGGCATGGAAGACATGACATAAAAAGTCCTTTAGGCCCAAAGTCCGATATGAATAATTTCAGAGGGGTTTCGGTCCAAAATTTTTTTTATATGCGTATTTACTATTTTCTCCTACCATATATGGACATTGGACTTAGAATGTAAGGATCGATTACCTAGTCCATTAACACACTTAATGCGTAATTGCACAAATTTGCTACTTGTCTTCCCTACCTACTTTGGATAAATAGTGTGGGCCTTTGATAATTTTATTCCAAAAGACCATATGGATTCCCAAATGCGTATTCCAGATGATCTTAAGGGCTCTCAAATATTTTATTCCAAGTGAACTTAAGAGATCTCAAATACCATATTCTAAGAAGATATATAGACTTTCGGATATACAACATCAAATGCCTATTGGCATGATAGTTCGATCCCTTAGTGATATCTTATTGCATCGACTCTTGAAAACTAAACTTTTTCTTGATAACATAAGTTGGTCAACATCGATTAAGCCGCTTGGTCATGTTTGAATCATGAATTAGTTTATCATAATTTGAATTATGGGTAGTAATAGAAGACCAGAAAATCTGTCAGGCAATAACAATAGAAGACCAAAAAATCCATTTGACAATACACAATAATAATAGAAGATCAAAAATTCCATCTGGCAATAATAATAAAAGACCAGAAATCCTTATTTGATAATAATGACAAAAAACTAGAAATCCTTATCTGGCGTTAGAAGATGATCAAAAGTCCTTATATGGTTATAATGAAAGACCTTCCTTTAAAAGGTTGCTTGATTCTTTCTTCGGAGCACAATACGACTCATTTTTGATTGATCTTCCTTTGGAAGCTTAATTCATTTGGAGTGCTAATTGGCTCTAATTTTGATAGATGTTCCTTTAGAAGATTAGTTGATTTAGAATTCTAGTTGGCTTTGATTTTGATAGATCTTCCTCTGGAATATTAATTGATTTGGAGCACTAATTGGCTTTGATTTTGTTTGGCACCATTTTTGGTGAGATTTCTACTTGGATTGGACCCTTATCACCGTTTATGGTGATGATTTAGGTCTTTGTCGGGTGTGTTTGGTTTGCTATTCTTAAGAAGAACCAAATACTTACCTGATCTCTCTCTCTAGGAGGTGCTTCACCTAGGCCTTATAGGCGGTATTAAAGGCTGGTTCGGTGCTTTGACTTACCCAACTTAAGTGGTGTCAAAGGCCTACTCCATCCTCCCTCTAGGAAGTGCTTCACTCAGCCCTTATAAGAAATAGTGAAGGTGGGTTGGTGCTTTGACCTGGCCGTCTTTGGTGGTGTTAAAGGCTTACTCTATCCTCCCTCTAGGAGGTGCTTCAGTCAGGCCTTATATGCGGTACTGAAGCAGGGTCGATACTTTGACTTGGCCTTCGTAGGTGATGTCAAAGGCCTAATCGATCCTCCCTCTAGAAGTTTTCTTGGCCAGGTCACACAGGCGGAACCAAGGGCTAATAGATCCTTTCGTCGGGCCATTTCAGATGGTTCCAAATGTTTACTCTGACCTTCCTTTAGAAGGTGCTTTGACTTGGCCATCTTGGTGGGGGTCAAAGGCTTTTTCCCCTTACTACCATCATAGGTAGTGGTTTAGGCATATCCGTTTATCTAAGGAGAATCTTAAACCTCAGCCTTTCAGATACACTTATTTTAATTTCTTCATTTATCCATTACTGGGAAATCATATTTTTGCTATCATGTTGCCATCATATAGGCATAGTTTATAGGTCCCAAGAGGGTTTACTTTGTGTATGATCAAGGGTCCTTCCCAATTTGGCCCGAGTGATCATCTGCTAGATTCTTAGTATTTTCCATAACCCTTTGGGGCACTAAATCTCATTTTTAAAATGATCTTCCTCTTACTTTAGAATTATAATACTTGGATATTCTTTGTTAACATTCAGTCGTAAATTTGAGATCAAACTTAAATTGCTCGACTGTAAACGTTGGATCTTAGAGAACTTTTAGCACTTTTCATATCTTTTTACATAACTAATCGCCTGATTATCATCCGAGGCTAATAGAAGCCTTATCTCATAATTTTTTTACCCAACTTTATACCATTAGAATGGTCTCCACAGAATCCTTTGTGAGCCTCCCTTAGTAATTTTGCTCTTATTTTCAGATTAAGGCATCTTAAGTAAGGGATTGAATATCCCTTCTTATAAAGTATCCCATTTGCTAGGGAAAAAGTTGGGCCTTAATGCTTTATTCTCCTTGCCTCCTTTTGTCTGCTGGTAATTCCTCCTTTATTATATATTTGACCATATGTGTCATCCAACTATTCTAATATTGGTTATCAATTCCCATATGGGTGAGATTTTACTTATGGAATTTCACCCATATGGTCAATACTAAGGATTCATATTCCAGATTGGTATCATTTTCCTCTATACTACGGCTTGATTGGAAATCGAGCTTCTAGTGCTCCGCGTATGTTGGCCAACTAAGCCAAAGAATCAGCTTTGGGGATTCTCGCCTCTTAGTAATTGGTGTATCGAGAAATCTTCAAATTGGTTTGAGATTTTCAATATGTTTTGGACATATAGAGTCAGTTTAGCATACTTCATCTGATATTTTTGGTTGAGTAGATTTACCATTAATTGCAAATCACTGAAAATCTTGATAGTAGGGATTTTCCAATTGGAGGGCTAGGGTAAGTCCTGCTTTCACTGATTCATATTCCTCCACATTGTTAGTAGCTAGAAATCCTAATATCATTTCATAATGGAAACAATGTCCATCAGGGGTAATAATCACGTATTCCGCCCCAACTCCTTGTTCATTTGAGGCTATATCCATGAATATCTACCTATTAGGCTTTAGATCTTTTTACTTTTTTGATTGCTCTTTAATGTATCATGTACATTCATTGATGAAATAGAGCTTGTCGTTTAATTGATACCTGGGTAGAAATTTGTTGTCATATTGGCTAAGCTCTATTTCCTACTTAACTAATCTTCGTGAAGTTCCCAGTTTACTAAAATCTTCTTGAGTGGGAAATTTGTTAAGACTTTGATTGGATGTGCTTTAAAATAAGCTCATAGTTTTTTCATGTTGAGCATTAAGCAGTAAGCAAATTTCTCTATAACTACATTTAATATATTGGAAGTTGAGTTCCCTTTTCTTCTCTTATTAGCACAGAACTACCTCGGTGTTGAGAAAATGCCATGCAGAGGTAACGGTTTCCTTTTCAGTAGGGCAAGATAAAATTAGTAGTTTCTTAAAATGATCTTTCACTTCTTTAAAAGCTTTTTAACAGTCCTTATTCCATTTGAATTTTTTCTTCTTCTTAATTACATCGAAGAACGAGATACTTTTATCGGTAGATTTAGAAATGAATCTTTTAATGTTGCGACTCTACCATTCAGGCTCATTACATTTTTACTTCTGTTAGGCTCTACCATATTTTTAATAGCTTGGACCTAGCCAGGGTTGGCTTCGATTCCTCTGACGTTGACAATATATTCCAAGAATCTCCTAGATTGAATTCCAAAGGAGCATTTTTACGAGTTAAGCTTCATATGATACTTTATTAATACATTGAACATTTCCTTAAGATCTTTTAGATGGTGCTTTCTTCTTTATATTTTACTAACATGTCATCAGTATACACTTCCATGTTCTGGGCGATTTGTTCTTTTAACATTCTATTTACCAATCTTTGGTATGTCGCTCCAGCATTTTTTAATCCATAAAGCATTACGTTATAGCAGTTTATTCTCCAATCTATTATGAAACTAGTGTTCTCTTCATCTGATTTAAACATCGGAATCCGACAATATCCAAAATAAGCATCCATGAAAGATAAGGGCATGTGCCCGCTTGTTTCATTGACTGATTGGTCTATCCTTGAGAGGGGTAATAATCTTTTGGGCATGCTTTATTTAAATCAGTGTAATCAACGCACGTTCTCCACTTCCCATTGGATTTCTTGACTAACACTGGATTAGCTAACCACTTCGGATAAAGTTCCTCTTTAATAAACCTATTTTCGAGTAATCTCTTGACTTCCTATTTTAAGGCATTGGACCGGACTTTATCAAACCGCATTTTCTTCTGTTGGATAGGCATAATATTTGGATCTATATTCAAAGCATGACACATAACAGTCGGATCTATCCCAATCATATTCCAATGGGTCCAGGCAAACACGTCTCTATTGGTTTGGATAAAATGAATGAGTTCTTATTTAAGTTCATTATCTAACTCTTTTCCGACTTTTACAATCTTTATTGGATTAATCGGAACCAACCATATTTCCTCCAATTCCTCAAAAGGCTTCAATCTTTCTTTTTAACCTCTACAATCTAATTTAGTGATCATCTCCACACCTTATATTTCATCCTTCACTAAGTTTGTTTCTCTCCATTTTTTTTCCTTGTAGAGGAATGAAGCTTTCTTAGCACTTGCTTTCTCCCCTTATTAAGCATTGTTTTTGCTTTGGGTGATGATTTTAGGGAATCATCATCCAAAGCCTTCTTTATATCAATTTTTATTAACTTATTTTTTCTCTGAATCATAACAAGAAAGATGGTATCGTTTATATTGCTCAATAGTGGCAAAGTACATCTCACAAGCACTAAACTGTTCTTTCCTTATGGTTACTCACTTACTTGTGGTTAGAAATTTTATCATTAGATACTTTGGAGAGACAAAAGCATCAACTTCATCCAAGGTTGATCTTCGAAGGAAGGTGTTATAATACGAAAGTTAATCCATGACGACAAAAGAGTCTCAAAAGTTTCAGAATGTGACTAAACTCTCACATGCACGAGAAGTCATATCTGCACAAAAGTAGCTGACGCTGTGTTATTGAACTCAAAAATAGGCTCAAAGCTTGACTGTAGTTTTTCTATCCGAATTCCCATTTGGTTAGTAACTAAAGAAAGTCCAATTTGCACAGTGATCATGAGTGGATCATTATGAAGACAACGAACTACTCTTAGCTCTCACGGAGTGATTGCTAAGTTATGCATCTGAATTTGGAACCTTGGATTTTTGAGTGGCAGCTCCTTCAGAGTAGAGAAGATCCATTCCTTGCTCTTCTAATATAGCGATTCCTAGCTCCTTTGGTATTTCTGAAAGGTGTGGGCCTCCATGGATAACATCAGTTTTGTTGAGAGGTGGAATGAAATCGAGCTGACTTTCATTTCTACGAAATTCACAATGTTGTTTAAGAGCTTTTGGTGGTCATCCTAAGAATAAGCAGCTTTCTGTCCATCCTTATTGAATTTCTTCAAATGCCTAGCACGATTCAAACTTTGCATTATTCCTGCTAACACAAGGAAGTGGTCCATTTTATGTCCATTTGCTTTTCGGTTAGCATAGTAGTTGCCTCTTTTTCTTTGCTCAGGATTTGTTTTACCTTGTAGGAAAATGGAAAATGAACTTTTCTTTCATTGTAGCATATATGTAGGATATTGGTTTATTTAAGCAACATGATTGGTAGTTAGGCCCTTTTCCCATTTTTGCTTCCTATTGTTGTGATCATAGCCAGTTTTCCCTACTTCTATCTTCATTTGAGCATTCTTCTTGGCATAGTATATTTCGTCCAGAAGAATGAATTCATTAGATTAAAAGTGAAAATCTTACAGATCCTTGATTCCTCGTATATACAGGTCTAACCAAAACGAGGTTTGCCCAGTCCTGAGTGTATCGCCACTAATTTGTCCCTATCGGTCATATCTTTCGCCTTTAGGGCCTCTATATTGAACCTTTTAAGATAATCGCCCAAGAAATCCCCTGATCTTTGCTTAATATTATCCAACATGGTGTAATTGATGGTCGGATCTTTATAGATACAGAATTATGCTGAGAATTCATAAGAGAATTATTTTTAGGAATATATAGTCTTCGCTCGATATTGCATGTACCATTTGGTTGATGTTGCAAAGTAATAGGAAAAATCCTACAACGCATAACTCTAGATGCGTTGTATAAGTCCATCTGACTTTCGAAAGCCATCAAGTGATCATTTGGATTAGTTTTTCCAATATATCTAATGGACTAAATCCTGATATGAGAAGGGATTTTCATGGTCATGATTTCATCCGTGAAAGGCACTTCTCCATGATTATTGTTAAATCTTTCATCAAGAATTCTCTTTCATTAAAGATTAAGCATATCTTTTACCATCTTCTCTGCTATATCTTTCAGGTAGGTTACATCACTATGGTAATTGCTTATGTCTATTTTATATTTCCTGGAGATTGAGCTTCCAGATTGTTCCATAGACTTCACCATCATCTTCCCTTGTTAATTTGCTTCAACTTGTTGATCACCTCTCTTTTTTGTGGAGCTACAGTAAGTTTGCCTTTATTTTAGCTTTTAAATAAAGAGGCATCCAAGCCTCTTCTTAGGGACTCTACTTCATCTCCATTTGTGAGCTTAGTGGTTTTGGAGGATTTCTGGGTATGGCTTCCTTCCAGAAGTTCCTTCATCATTAACACCTATTGTTCTAGGTATTTAATCTTAGCTTCGCTGTTGGTAGGTTGCACAGGTTCTGATGGCTGTCCAGGCTCTACATTTCCATAGTTGAAGTTGCGATCAACGTTTTCCTTCAATATCGTCATTTGCACGACCTCTTCATTTGCAACATTAATTCGTTTTGATCTTGCCATTTTCGTGGAACAAAAACTGATTTAATTAGTTTAAGGAGGGATAGAGATTTAAGCCCTCTTTCTAGCGCTAAAATGTTAAACCAAAATCTGGTATAAAATGTTATTATTTATTATTATATTTTATCCGCTGCGAATGTGAGATGTTAATGTTTCTAATCTTCTCCTTCTTCTTCTTCTTCTATCTCTTTCTTCTTCCATAACTATTTGGAATATTCGAGTTCGGAAATTCTCGATCGTTGCAGTTGGTATCAGAGCAGAAGGTTAAGCAAGAACCTCGGCTCTGGTGGGGGGATACTCATTAATGATAGGGTCAACGGTACCCTAGAATGAGTTGAGCGTATGTGTGTGCATATATATGTGAGAGCGTACTTGTTATTTGCTTATATAAAGATTTTAAATAGTTTTAGAAATGATTTTTATATAAGCTTATCTTTTGATATATATAAAGAAGTTGGTTGTCGATTATTGGAATTAAATGATGTTAAGAATTAAGTGGTAATAGGAATACAACAAAATTAAAATTAAATCAAAGATAAGTTTGAAATGGATTCAAACTGAAATTAAATCTTGAAGTTAGGGAAGAATTTCAAAATAGGATGAAATAGAATTGGTTTCAAACCAGAGAAATCAAATGGTTAATGTGTTTAATAATGGGATGATTTTTTTTCCAATAAACAATAAATGTTTTAAGGATGTAACCATTTAAAGAGAGTAGCTTGTAAATTTGAGAGGAAATAATATTATTCGAACTATTTTTAGTACGATATTATTTTAAAAATAAAAATAAGAGATGTTATTTAATATATTCAAATGAAAGGGTCCTATTTCAAAAAAGGGTTGTTTGAAATTTTAAAGGAATTTGTTTGAATTTAAAACCAAAGGTGGTTTAAAATTTAAAAGTAACCTGGTGTGTAAAGGAAATAAAATGAAATAAACTCTAAGGTTGAGTTTTGAATTTTCCTTGGAATGTGATGTGAAACCCAAAGTGAAGTAGGTTTTAAACTTAAGTGGGAAGGATATTAATCTGAAATTTAAAATTTGAATGGGAATTCAAACTGTGTAAATTTGACTGGATTAGGTAAATTGAATTTAACTTGGAAGAAGTTCAATAAGTTTGAATGATCAACCTGATTTGGAAATTTTAAGATGAAATTAAGATTTAACTTGGGAAGTTAAATGGTTAATTTGTATGGAGAGTTTGTGTGATCTCAAAATGGGTTTGAGATATAGAAATTAAAAATGGATGGATGTTTTTTTTAAATAAATTAGATGATATCATCCTATTGCTGTAAAAAATCTTTAAAGTGAAAATTGGATTTCTTTAAATGAGTAAGAAATGAAGTGTGGTAATATATCCATTGAGAAAAAGGGAAATCTAAAGTTAATTTGAAATTAAGGATATCGAATTACTTTGAACTGAAAATCTGAATGATTCAATTTGTAAATTAAAATTTTTTAGGAACTGGTATCAAAACTGGAAGATAAAATTGGGTAATAAATTAAATTTTAAGATTTAGGTTATTGATGTAAAAATAAAGGTTAATTTGGTTTAAAAGATTAAACCAACCTTAGAGAATTAAACTCGAATTTATATAATTCGGGATGGTTTAAATTTTAAATTTGAATTGAATTAGTTCAAATTAAATTGTATTTAAATTAATTAGAATTATGATTGAAGATGATTAAGTTTAAAAATTCAAATGGAAAATTTGAATTGGATTGATTTGAAATGAAATTGAAGTTGAATAAGTTAAAATTCAAATGGGAATTGGGATTTATTCAAACAGGAATTGAGATGATTTGAAATTGAAGTGGGTTCAATTTGAAGTTAGTCCAAATTGATTTGAATAATTTGGAATTATAATTAAAGTCGTACAGGATTAAAATTAGATGGAAGTTTATTTGGATTGGGAAAGAAATCAAGATTGATTCAACTTGAATTGGGATTAAATAAATTTCAATGGAGATTGAAGTTATTTAAATTGGAATTGAGTCAATTTAATGGAAGTGGATATTTAAATTTAATAGTATGACTCTGGACTATTTTCAAAATAAATTGTTTTCATATAAATCTATTTTTCCAAACTATATACTACACAAATTTTCTTTTAAACCTAAAACTATCTCATACTTGTTTTGTAATTATTTTTGGAACTAATTAACTATTTTACAACTGTTTTATAACTAATTACTATTTTAAACTATTTTGTAATTATCACACTATTTTATAACTATTTGACTATTTTCCAACTATTTTATCATTACTTAACTATATTACAATTATTTTACAAACTAATAATTATTTTTATCAACTATTTATCTATTTTAAAAAAATTCAAGCTATTTTCTAAATTTAAGTTGGACAGAGTTCAAACTGTTTATGATTGAATATCCATTTGAGATAAGGATTAAAGTGATAATTCAAATGAAATTGAGGCAAATGTGAATAAGTAAATAGAAATCAAAGTGAATGTGAATAGAAATGGAATTGATTTGGCTAATAACCAATAAAGATAAATACGTAGGGTGTACGTATATTATTCTATTCGCATAGTGATTTGATCCAGATTCGAGCATAGAATTTCGAGATAGTATATCGATCCGAGTTGGGGTTTTTCACTCGATTTTCGACGGCGAACCTGGATATGGATTTTTGATTGGTTCTGGATATTCTCTATCATAGTTATGGCTATGCAAGGAGAATGACGGTTTCTAATCAAGAAACCAGATCTGTGTCCGCATTAGGAAGTCGCGAAGGGGACAATACTAGTTCGAAAGTGAAATTGTGTGATCGAGTGAGGGATCAGATCGGTATAGCGTACGGATGATACGTGTACATCGTACGGATTTGAATGAAAATGATATTTAAAAGAGTAATCAAAATTGGAATATTTCATTTTGAATAAACAAAGTTATATATCTTTGTTATATGTAAGATGAAACTTCCCTTGTTGAATCTATTGCCAGAAGGAAAAGATTTTGAAAGTGTTTGAAGTATAAAAGGAATTTTATACAAGTTGAAAATGATCCAAAGTTTTAAAAATTATATATATCTGAATATATATATAAAGGATCTTATGAGGATTTTCCTTTGAATTTGGAAAGGCTTTTGATTTTTGGGTAAAATCAATATTGGAATTTGAAAAGCCTAGTTTGAGAATTATCGATTTTGGGATAATCGATTTTGTAAAGAGCTTTGTACGAGATCATATTACGTGTATGATTTGAAAGATACTATATGTGTATAGTGTAACGCCCCACCTCTATGCTCACAATAACAAAGTGTATTAAAAGGAAATACTGTCTGTTATTACGAAGAATAAGGCTGGATAGGAGCGGCCATTATCTCAAAGAAAAGGGAACGGGCAAAATAAAAAAAAGAACGGGCCAAATATAAATAAAAAAAGAGTATTTTTGGGCCAAGATTTAATTTTTTAAGCCCGCATAACCTTAACGAATTTTTAAAAGAATACCAAACTGATTGAAAAACTCCTAATAGCAATTAGCCAGCAAATTTAATCGCCAAATGACGATAATTAATTGTTGCGAAACCCCGGGTTGTTACAGATAGTATAAAGTGTTTTGATGATGGCTCTTGGGAAAAAGGCGCTCCATTGAAATGAATTTCTCAGGAGTGCCACCGGGTGGTGCTGCCTTGGGCCCCAAGGGGGGGGGTTCTAAAGTTTATCCTGTGAGGAGTCCGGACAAAACTAGTTCTTGAGGATTATGAGTAGAGTATACCATAATGAAAGTTGTGTGTGCCGCTGAGAGCCAACGGTCTACGTTTGATTTTATATCAGTAGATTGCGACTTATGGTAACATAGCGAAAGTCGTGTGTGCCACTGAGAGCCAATAGTCTGCGTTTGATTTTACATCGGTAGACCACGAACTATGTAGGAGTGGAGAAGTTTCATTTTGACAGCGAAAGTCGTGTGTGCCGCTGAGAGCCAACAGTTACATGGACTTTTGCTGCGATGGCAACGTAACCCTGGAATGTATCTGCGATCTGTTGTGGGTTCCATGGCGTAATCGAGGGGCGTGGAGTGCCAACAGTTACATGGACTTTTGCTGCGATGGCAACGTAACCCAGGATGTAACTGCGACCATGGATGGGGCTGATGATTTCCAGAGCATTCTCACCAAAGATATTCTCTCTATTTTCAAAAATGTTTTCTATATTTTAAAAATAATCATTTTCTAAAGTATTTTCACTGGGTGTTGAAAATGGGTCTGCTAAGTACTTATAGTTCTTCAGTCCTACGCCTGATCAACGTATGACCGAATTTCTGTGAGAACAAAGATGGACTACTGGAAACATCGAGTTATAAAAGTAACTATTTTGGCAACATTATATAGATTTTAAAATGTTTTAAGAAAATGATCAAAAGTGATTTAACTAATATTAAGTATTTAATAAATTCTGGCTTCGAACCTTTTTGAGGACGAAAAGATTCTAAGGGGGGAGAAATGTAATAACCTGGATTTTGGACATCTGATAAATGGTTAATTTACTGTTTTAATCAATTGAACAGATAAAACCCTGATAATAGAAGATATCTAGAAGTGTAAATAAATTTTGAAAATATATATAAAAATTGAATTATAAATATCTGGATAAGTGTTTATTTGATAACTCCTAATTTAATTAATTTTAAATTGGAAAAATTGTTATTTCAAACAAAAATAATAATGTGGTATGCATATATATATATATATATATATAAATAGATTTTAAATCGACCTATTATTTTCAAATTTGATAAGTGTTGTTCAAATATATATATATATATATATATATATATATATATTTAAGTTGTTTTTAAATAGAATAATTATTTATAAATTAAATAATGTGCTTATTTAATTATATATATATATATATATTATTTGATTTTTAAGTTGGATTTTAAATTAAATTTGAATTTGGATTTGGATTTAAATTTGAATTTAAAAGATATATATCTTAAAAATATTTTGGATATAACATATATGAATAAGATTTTTACTTGAATAAGATTTGTTTTATAATATTTTCTTAAAAAGAATTAATTTATGTAAATTAAGAAAGCATTTATTTATAGAAAAATAAATATAAAAACTTTTATTAACATTTTAAAATAATTTAAAATTGCATAAGACATGTGTAACAAATTTTAATATACATTAAAACAAATGTAATTATATTTATGCAACTTAACAAGTGGCATGTCTTATCTTCCTAAATTTGAAAATGTAAATAAATATAAAAAAAAACCTGGAATGAAAGAAAACGGAGAGAGAAAGAGGATCAAAAGAACAAGTTAATTCAAATCTTCAACATCTCAAACAAGATCAAGTTTCAAAATCATTCAAATCAGAATATTTGTTCATAATCTAACTGGAAAGCAAACAAAAAAAGGGAGATTCAAAGTGTAACATTTTGATCAGATTAACCCAACAGTAACTCTCAGTTTTCAAGAGTTATAGGCTCTCTGTTCTTGGTTTACAGGTGAGTAAATATATTCTTTAACATTAGATTCTGATGCATAATCTCTGGTAGTGATGTGAAAGTAATGGTTGCATGAATAAATTCATATGTTAATATAAATTAAGTAGAAGGATTTGTGCATGTCTGTTCTCATACATATATATGTGATTCTGTTATCTTTACAGGGTAAGTAAACATAAATCCTTTAAAATATAAGTACCTGCAAAATATATGCATGCAATATTAATCATAGAATTAATCCAAACAAGTTGTGCATGATTATTAATGTGTTTGCTTGATTTATAGTTTTGATTTGTTGCAATTATATGCGTGCACGACTGTGTAAAACACTCCTGACCTTTGTTCTTGAATTTCAGACCATCAAATTCAAAAAAAATTGTTAACTCGTCACTCAATTATTTCCAAACATTGATGATTGAAGAAACTTTGATGGAAATCATGATACCTTATTAGAAAAAAGGGGTTATATTTTGAAGATGAAGCTTAAATATATGTGAATGAGTGTGATAGATATGAATTGCATGAATAATTTAGTTTGAATATGCCTGGAATTGTGAACATGCCTGTATATCTGTCGAATTTTTGGTTCTCTGTTATTTTTAAGTGATTGGAATTTCCTTTAAAAATGCATATCTCAAGATACAATCAGTTTTGAGCCTGGATCTCTAAAAGGAAGTTGTAGATAACAACATGTTGGAAATTCTAAAAATGTTTTCAAGATTCAGAATTCAGTAGTTATTTCTGAAATTAGGAAACACAGTAAAAATTGAATTTTTGTCAAAATTTTATAGAAAAAATTTAATGATTTGATTTCTTGAGTAGATTCGTGGTAATAAATCATGAATTTAGGTATAGTTATTGGGATTTTTAGTTTGGATATGATGGAGATATTGGAGTTTGGTCGGAATTGGGTCTATTGCCATTTTCCGGCGATCGACGGTGATAGGATAATCGTAGTTTGGCATGGGGGAGGCCGAGGTGTCAAGGGACTCTGGAAAAATAGGGGACGAGATTATCTCTAGCTGTGGTGAACGGCAAGTGGTGATGTAGGGTTTTACTTCTCTTTTGGATTGTCGTGGTTGCTGGGGTTCTTTCGGGGTCTACGGTGAAACTGGTTGAATCGCGAGTGGGGGAACGGAAGTAGGGGTTCGAGACGAATCTTACACATGGGTGACAATGCTCATCGAGATCTGGTTTGTCGGGAAATGGGCGTTTTCTGATCTTCGTCATTGGGGTCAGTTGGTCGTGTTGCTCGAATTTCGTTTGAAGTTCGCTTCTGTAGTTTGGCTGGGTTGTGTCGATCATGGGGGTCGATTGTGGCTTGGGGATGGCCAGAGAGTCGATCGGCGACGTGATCTTCGGTTATGCACATACACGGTGGCCATGGCATGTATCTGAGTTTTTTTGGGTTTGGGATGGAGATGTCGACCCGAAGCATTTTCAAGTTTCTTTCATGTTTGTCTTGTGTGGCTGTAGAGTGGAATGCGTTGCTTTGTTGCTTCGAGTCTGCTCGAGTGTTGACTCAAGTCTGTCTCGGGAAGATTAGCATTTTTCTTGGGAATCGTGTTGTTTTCAGTTTTTACTTAACCAGGCTTTAAACTAAAGTGATTTTCAACTTTAAAGGGGTAAAATTAAATATTAAGAAAAGTTTTGACTAGTTTTTAGGGAGGTATAAAATGTTAAGGCAAAAATAATGTTTAAAACAAATTTAAATTTTTAAGGAAATAGATTTTTAAAGTTTAAATGGTTTTTCAAAAATAGTTTGATTTATACAAATACTACATTAGAGTAAATCTGTAATTAGTTTAAATGTTTCAATTTGAATACATTTGTTGTATTATAATTAAGATTTAAGTAAAAAGATATTTAACTTTAATAATTTAAAAGATGATGATTTTAAATAAATCAAATTCAAACTCTTCAATAAATTAAGGAGTAATTAAGGGAAGTTAATTACCGAATGAGGTTAATCGAGAGTGAGTAATAAGTGTAATTAAATTAAAGATTAATTGTTAAAGGCAATTTTAAAAGAGTAATTAATTAAGTAAGTAATTAAGAAAATCATTAATTAAGTAATTAATGATGTAATTAAGGGATGATAAATGAAAGTAATTAATCAGTATTAGTAATTAGAGGATAATTAATTAATGTAATTGACATATAAATGTAATTAATGAAAGTAATTAAAGATTAATTACTGTAAATGGTTAAGTGTAATTACTTTATGTAATTGAAGATAATTAACCAAAGATGATTAATTAAGATGGATAAATAAATAAAAAATCATTAATTAATCGATTTGTAATTAATTAATGATTAAGTAAAGGCAATCTAAGTTATTAAAGAATTGTAATAAGTTTAATTAGGGATAAATTAAATGGATTCTTGGAATGGTCCATCTTGTAAATGAATGATTGAATAATGGTTCAAATACCTCGAATCGATCGATATCTTTGATATGAAATGTTTGTGATATGAGATGTTGGATGGGCAATGATAATATGGTTATCTATTGATGATAAATTGCTGTGTTAAAAGTGACATCCTGTTTCCAAGATTGAATTGTATTTCACTTGAATAATTTGGGTTAAGAGAGTGTTGAATTCGAAGTGATCGGAGTCGGGCATTAGGGAATACTCGAAAACCACTTCGGTTCTTACAAATTGATATGTGAGATCAGTTGACTGAAATGGAATGATTTAAATGAATTGGACCATTTAAGCTAAGTTTTGGTACTCAAAAATTGATGTGTGAAATAAGTGATGTCTATAACAAATTGTGAATTCGTATATTGTTACAAGTTACCCCGGGTTTATTTAGGTTGTTTGCTTTTGTGTTCCATGTTAGATAGATTTACTCATGCTGGTTTCCAACCTGACCCGGTTGTTACTTTGATGTAATGCTCGGGTCAGACCGAGTATTACAGATTATCAGGTAAGGACGTTTGGAGCTCAGGAGGCGAGTTGGATGACAAGAACGTATGGAGTGTTTTCCGCTGCTTATATTATTGTAAAATCGTGTCATGATAATTGTGTATGTTCAGTGTCTGTGTATATGTATAACACTGATGTATTAAAATGTAATCGACAGAATATTATTTTTTGTAAACTGTTATTATTTATAATTAATTTTATCCGCTGCGAATGTGAGATGTTGATGTTTCTAAACTTCTCCTTCTTCTTCGTCTTCTTCTTCTTCTTCGTCTATCTCTTTCTTCTTTCATAACTATCTGGAATATTCGGGTTCGGAAATTCCGGGTCGTTACAGTAAAATGTTGAATCTAGAGTTTTAAACTTGTTAAAAATAATTTGAAAGCTTGTAAAATTTATATTGATAGTGCAAAAGATAATGAAAGCTTTTAAATTGAAATTGGAAGTGATTCGTTTGGTTTTAAAAATATATCGTTTAAAATTGTTATTTAAATAGCCTTCCCAGGTATGGTCTCGGAATTCGACGAAACTGGTTCCATTAGATATGTAATAATGTATTATTATCGGATTTCAAATTTCAGGGTGTTTGGAGTTATAGTTTGATCGTACTGGATTGAAACGCACTGAAATTTATATCGAAATTCAATATAATAATTGGGTCCAAAAAGCTATCCTCTCCAAATGATCGAATCAGGACTCAAAACCTTTTCCATTGCGTTCGAAATATGGGTATAACGTTAAAAATGCCTAACAGCATGCCTCCGTTGGGGTTCAAAATTTCAAGATATGTATAACGAGACATTTTGGAAGTTTTATAATATAATAAAAACTGGAAGTCAACTAGTCAAATATATTTTTATAAATGGACACTCGTACTCAAGAAGCCATCCCTAATTTATATTACATCTTCGCCTCCCTCTCTAGTCTTCATACCGAAATCGAACAAAAAAAAACCTCTTCCTCCAAACTCAAATTCATTCGACTAAAAAAAAGAGAAGAGGGACGAACGATTCACGATCGATTGAGTGGGGGAGCACGGCAGGCAGCTTGAGGTTTTGGGCTTCGATCGATGTCGTTGAGCTAGGGTTATCATTCGGGGAGCGTGCATGGTCACGATGGAATGAACGCGAAGGCAAGCTTGTGCGCGAGGAGGAGTGGTCGATGTGGCCTAGGGTTCGTGTCGAAGTCTGCGAGGCAACGTGGGATTCCGAGCTGCTTCAGTTAAGGGCGATGTGTGACGCCCCACCTCTATGCTCACAATAACAAAGAGTATTAAAGGAAATACTGTCTGTTATTACGAAGAATAAGGCTGGATAGGAACGGCCATCCGTAGTTTGGCCTTACACTAGTACTGGCTATCTCGATAGGAGTGGTATATATTTTTATTTTTCATCTCTGATTTATTTACTCCCATCGACATATCCAATTCCAATATAAAACGAACTACAATGGTTCATAATAGTTTAGGATAAGATATATAATAATAACACAAATAAGCTAAATGCGGAACACAGATAATATCAAATCTCATATATATAACTGAAGTCAGTTACAATACACGTGATACAATACATATGATACAACTACAACTGTCGACTCTGGAAGTTACATATACAAGTACATTATCGTCAATAATATACATGAATACATATCTTCCTATACTAAGACAATGACTACTCCAAAAGATATAAAGAGACTTCATAGCTCAAGCAGCAACCCCAAGTAAGATATCAACAACCTGAAATAACTCGGTGTGACCCGAGTATTAAATTCAAAAGAAAATAATACACGGGTCAGTCTAATTCAAACTTAGTTATTAATGCACGGAAGCAATAATAATTAAATAACAATTAGATGACAGTCACAATAAATTCACCTATCCAATCCTATAATAAAAGAAACTGGATAACGGTAAATATAACACGTAACAATGTTAAACGACAATCAGTAAATTCAAATTACCAACGAAGATAAATGAAAGGATTATCAATGAAGATAATTTAGAAAACAACAGGATTGCCTAACGGCAATTAACAACAAAATCTAATTATTAAATAAATAATTAGAAACTCATAATCTAATTATAAAATGGATAATTAGACAACAACAAAATGATCAAATCAAACCAATTCAAAATGCAATTTCAAAATATTGAATTGGACACACAAAACAATTCAAGTAGTTGAAATATCACTTAAAAACATCAATACATTGTGGCTGCAGTACACGCTCGCGTGCACTGCCTCGCCACTACAGTGATGAATTACACAAAACCTCAGAGAATACAAATGCAAATGAATACAGTGGTCAGTGCAATGCATGACCCAATCTAAACTGCAGCCACCACAAGAATACAAGGGCAAAACTGCAACAAGAACTGCAGCCACCACAAGATCACAAGGGAAAAACTGCAACAAAATGAAACCAGAGTTCAACGCATATGAACTCAGGTGTGCAATATGACCAGAGTCTTAAAGAGGCCACATGCGAACAGGAAAACACAAATCTATATATGACATGAATGACCAGACCAACCAAGAAGTAAATTAACAATGTATGGACATATGTATATGGTACCTGATCCAACTCAATTGAAATGAAGAAGTAGTGAAAATGGAATGCATCAGATGATAATACCATAAACATACCACAGAAGTCATGGAAGCAAGACTACATGAATCAGCATCGAGGCCAGATTCAAACAACACAAGTGTAACCTCAACATATATGATCAAGTAAATACACACAGATGTACATATTAACAAGAAATGAACTCAAATCAAGTGCACGGTACAAAGCTTGACCAGAGATGCAACTCCAAGCAAAGAGCAAGTGATAGAGAAGTACATCTATGCAGTGTTCAAGACTGAAGCCACAAATACACATGAATACACCAGACATATACATGAATGACCAGTACGACGAAGTAGGAAGTGACTCAAACCAAAGAGTACAATATGAACCAGCATGGTACATTACAAGTGCAACAGTAGTATCAAAATGATCAAGACCAATACCACAGGTTCAAGTGAAATCAAGACAAGTTAGTGCCAACAATGAAGTACTCCAACTAGACGGTAAAAGTGGAAACAATCACAAACAATATCAAGCCGATGCCAACCAAGGAAATAACAGGGTATAACCGAAGTCAATGAAATTAATATCATCAAAAGAAATCAACACAATGGTGGTCACGAAATCAATATCAAATACAGTCAAGCTAGAAATTCACGGAACCAAAATACCAGAAATCAAAATACCGTGATGACCAAGTAATTGCAAATCAAAGCTGTGTCAACCAAGATCAGAAAATATATACGAATTGAAGAATTCAAAGATCAATCTTAACATCCAATCAAATATCAACTACCGAGCAAAAATCATTGACAACAAAACAAAATCGTACTGCCGAGCATAGTTGAATTAGATGTGAGTGAAAAAATATCACTCACCTTGATCGAAGCAAAGACGAACTCGACCAAACAGAAGCGGCCGTGAGCAACTCAGAGATAGTCGATCGACATAGCAAGAACCTTTATACGATCGAGCAACCATCGGCGATCACTGATTACACGAAAACCATAATTTGAAGAAAGGAGAACGAGACGCTACCATATTTTTTCGTTCGTTTTATTTTAGGGTTGGGAACGAAATGAATGGATTGGGGAAAAAGAACGAGTATTGATAATTATCACGGCAACAAAAAGAAACACGAGCCAATAATCAATTTTCGAAGCCCACCAACACTTAACAAATTTTAAAAGAATAAAACTGATTAAAACTCCAAACAGCAATTAACCAACAGATTAGTCATTTAATGACGAAATTAATTAATGCGGAATCCCGGGTTGTTACACGATGCGTGCGGTGATTTTTCTCATAGTCGCGAGGACAGAGGCTTCTGGCCGATGGGTGCGAGGCCGTCGACGATTCTGGTAGGAGTAGGAGGAGGCATGGTGTCGTTCGTGGCACTCGCGTGATCAGGTATTTACTGTAGTTAGTTTTTGCTTTTTTTAATTTTGGGGTAGCTAATTATAAGTAAGTGTATGGTGTATATTAAAAAGGAAGATGCAGATAGGTTACAGAAAATTTTTTAGCACATATGAATGCAAGCTAGTTAGGAAGAAAACAAAAATAATGTGGTAACAGTAAAGTAAATGCTTGTTTTTAGGTTTACTGGAAAATTAAATAAATATATATATGCAGTTTAGAAATGAAATCTACAAGTTTATTTAATAATGTATATTAGTGATTTGGACGATTAATAAACTTATTAAATTATTTAGTTACAAAAAGAAACTGTAAAGGAAAAAATTGGTTTAACTAAATTATTAGATGATTTATTTATTTAATGGTAATTAATTGTTCAATAAATTAAAATATTAATAAATCGTAAAACAGTTTATACAAGGTTAAAATCTGAAAGGAAACAAGTCAAGATTGGATTTAGATTGCAAAATCAAAGGTGAGTTAACCTTACTCTTCTGGTTTTTAATTTAAATTTAAATGGTTAAATTTAAATAATTGGTCGAATGATTGAATTGATTTGACATGCTATATTATATATAGTAGTATATATATAGTATATATTAGAGTGATTGATTTCCTGCATTATATAGCGGATAAGACCTTATGCGCCGCATAATAGCTGATATTATATTAATCCCATATGCCGCGATATTCCACCTCGAAGTGGAATTGGTATTTTATGTTGTGCTAACATCTGTGGATGCTGGGAAACAGGTTGGAGGGATCCAACTGGATTCAAAATACTTAGATTTGTTAAAGTATTCTGTGATATAATTATTTGCTATCCTGTGATGAATTATATTGATTATTGGAAATGTTGGATACTATGGATGATTTAAAATATTTCGGTGAACTGAGTTATCAAAATCTATAGAAATGGGATTTCTGAAAAGAAAATAAAAGAGTTAGTTCTGAGTAAAATAATCATAGAAATTTGAATAAATTAAAAATGAATTGGAAAAAAATACAAAGTGATTTTTGAATCCTGATAAATAAAATTCCAAGCGTGGGAAATGAGATTTTGAATAAATGCGAATAAGTGATTTTTTTTTTAAACTCAAGTCATATTATTTCAAGAAATAAAGAATTTATTTTGAAATTTAAGGTTTGAATTAATTTGAAAGGATAAAGAAGGAATTTGCGAAATACGAAATTGGTATTTTCAGTTAAAAAGATTTTAAATCATAATGAAGAAATAAAATCTGAAGTTAATGGATTTTGGAATAAATGGAGTAAGTAAGAAAATTTATTTAAAAGTGAAGTAAATTAGAAATCAGTTTGGGGATTGATTTAAGTGTGTAAAACCGGGATTTTTAAAAGAGAAGCGAGACTTAAAATTTATAAACTGGGTTTATAAAAGTAAAGTAATATATCAGTAGATATTTGGAAGAATAAATTCACGGTGGGAATTTATTAAAGGAAGGGGTAATTTGTTTAAAAATAAATAGTGATTTATTTTTAAAGGATGTGAACGAGAAGTGAAATTCCCTGAATGGCCAAGTATGTTTTCAAAAAAAATTTTTAAGTAAAAGTTAAAAGTTGTTTTAAAAAGTATGTTTTAGAAAATTTATTATTTTTAAATGTTTAAATTTTAAAATAAGTATTTTTCATATTTATCTTAGAACTAACTATTTAAAGGTGACTTGGTATTATTTTTTAAAAGATAAAAATTTAGTTTTATATTTTATTAAGTAGCTTTATTTTAAATATTCTTAAAGTATATATTTTGAATAAGTATTAAAGTAATTTTAATTTAAATGTTTTAAAGTATATTTTATAATAAGTGTTTTTAATTATTTGTACTTGGTGATTTCAGTGGAAATAGAAAACATTTGAGAAATGTGTTCCGTGAGAGGAAGATGGTTTGGCACTGTTTTCAAAGGGTTGAAAAGTGGAAATATATATTGTGAAGATATTTTGAGATTAATAAATAATTTGGAGAAATTATTTATGTTTGATGGTTGTTGTGAATGTTAATTGATATTTAAATAACCAACTATCAATATTGGCCAATGCGCTTATCGTTTCGAAGAGACTGGGATCGGGATTAATTACTCGAAAACCACTTCGATCCGGTTTGTACGTTTTCATGAGGAAGACGAGTTTGGATTCAAAGATGGAGGAGTGAAGTGCAAGGTCTTGTCGCTACTAATCCTGAGATGATTCCAAATGGATGTAGCAGGAGTAGTGCCTTCGGTTTCGTTCGAACCCGGGACGGACTTGTATGGATGAATGCTTTCGGAATATCGTCAGGTGGACGATGGGCATTCTAAGTGAATGTTCTAAAAAGGTAACGCTTAGCCTCAAGCCTCATCAACCGGGAATGACTGAAAATCAGGGGTTATGCAGCAAGGCTAAGTGGGTAGCACCCATTAGGGTGTGGTAATACCTGTCTAGATGTCCCTTTTTATTCGGCTTAGTGGTGTAGTTGCTGATCCCAACCGTGGGTTGATCTTACTCGGGATTATCCAGTAAGTGGTAGTCCCAGTCTTGTGTTGTAGGGGATTGGGAGTAATCCTCGGTACGGTTATCTAGGCCACCTACTGTGATAAGTGGTACCCTACTGCCTAGTCATTAGTTAAAAATCCATTCTCCCTACGCGCCTGTACGGTTTTCATTGTGCCCGACTATTACTGAAACATGAGATGCAAGCATTTCAGGAGATTCTATTTTACTTTCTATAGACACTATTATAATATCAGAGGATTTTGATAAAAAGTGTTTTGACTATCTTAAGGTAAAAACCCGACATGTTTATTTGTGGCGTGGTCTTACGAGATGCTTTTGATTTTCAAAGGATTTTGAAACTTTAATGATCAAATTGAGTGTGATTTTCTCAAGTTAGTATTCCAGACTGACTCGGGTATTATATCACTATAATGCTCGGGTCAGACCGAGTATTATAGAATACAGGATATGTTGTGGAGCTCAGGAGACGAGCTGGATGGCGATACGTACTGCCGTACTTGATTATTATTCCGCTGTGTATTCAGTTTTGAGGACAAGTTTATATGACTGTCCAGTTGTATGTTATTGAGGTTGTTGAACTCTGATGATGTATTCTGATGATGTATGTATAAAACTAATATAGTTTTCTTCGTGTAAAGATTTGTTATTATCTATTATATTTTATTCTGCTGCGTTGGTAAGATTCTGATATTGTTTCTATTTTCTTCTTCTATCTCTTCTTCTTTAACCCAAATGGTTTGTATTTTCGTTCATTTTGTGTTGATTGATGGAGAATAGTGTCGACTCAAGGGGCATGGAACTACAGGTCGTTTCACGGAGGTCATGTCGTAGGTACCACTGGATGCGGCTCGGCCTGAGGAGAAGACTGGCGGTGATCGACAATTTTTTGGAGCACGGTGTCGTTCGTTAGGAGCGGTCAAAGTTGGGGTCGGCCGTGCTCTGTGCTTGCGCCATTTTTTTGTTGCTGGAGGAAAAAAGCTTTGACATGGCGGAGTGAGTTGTTTTGTTTTGTTTTTTAATTTTATTTTAGTTTCAATTTCAATCATTCTAATGCGTATAACTTTTACTTGCAAGGTCGAATTTACGTGCGGTTTTCTCCACTAGGATAGTATTGATATTCCGGACATTTTGGCGCTTGTTTGGACGAATTCTGAGAGTGTTCAAATTTTGGGTTTAAATTCAATTTAAATTGAAAAGGTGAGTGTTTTAACCCACTCACAACTTCTAAAACTTCTTATGATTGTTAAATTGATATATGATGTGATTAGAAATTGATTTATGACTGTTTGTCATATTTTTGATCGTCATCTCAGTTAAATTGGATTTATTTGAATTAAATTATTATTTAATTTATTATTGCATATAAACTGCCAGTTAAATTGTTATTTAATTTATTATTGCATATAAACTGCGAGTAAAATAGTTATTTAATTTATTATTGAATATAAATTGCCAGAAAATGCTTGTTATTTATTATCTTCTCTATATTGATGTATATTGATTAAATTGGATGATGGTTGTGATAAATGGTTGATGATTGATATTGGATGAATGGATGTTCATTTTATATTGTTTTAAACTGTAAGTTGTTATGGATTTTATTTCATTTGGATTGCGGTTTGAAATGATATACAACCATATTTTATTTTATATTATGGATTGAAATGATGAATATCCGTATCACTTGATCATAGGGTAGAAATTTATATACATACATCGTGATCTATATATGAAAATATTTTGAAAATGATTTCTATGGTTTTGGATAGAATTATACGATTTAATAAATATTGATTTTTGATATTATATAAAAAATATTTTATATATAGTTAAATTCATGTATTTAAGCTATGTATAAATTTGTTTAATAACAATAAGTTTAATAATGGGGTTTAATTTTATTAAATTAAAATATGGTTAAGTATTTAAATCATACTTTAATATAGAGGTTATAATAAATTAAGATTGGAAGGTAAATTGGAAATTTATTTGAAATTGAGGTTATTTAAGAATTAAACTCCATATGTTGATGTAGAATTTATTAAACTTGAAATTTTAAAAGGTATGATTTTTATAATTGGATTTTTGTTCAAGATGACTTTAACGAATATTTCAAGTATAAATAAATTGAAGGAAATATTTAATTATTTGTAATTTGAGTTTTATTTAAATAATAATGGATTTACTATGCAAATATTTCAAAACTAAATAGTAGAATATTGAATTGTGGAATCATAATTACCAACCTCAGTTTTGAAATTGTTTAATACTCAAAGCTTGAAACATATTGAAATTGAAATGGTTTATTGAAACTGAAAGTGAGTTGAAAGTTATGTATTGAGATTTAATTTAAAGTAAATAAAATTGTGAAGTCGAGGAAATTATTTTACTTTATAGAGTAATCTTAAATTCAAACAATTTTATTTTATATACTATTTGAACATCCAAACCATTTAAGTTTTGGAAGTTATGGTTTAGAAGCTATGAAATTCGAAGTATTATGTTTTAAAGGGTATATTTCAAGTGTTTGGTTTCGAGATATTATAAATTTGAAAGTGTTATGATTTTGGAAAAGAGATATATTTGAAACAAAATGATATTATATTGATTTGGGTTTTTATAAAAATGATATCATAATGATTTGGTTTTTGAAATGGAAGGGATATCGTATTTATATGGTTTCGAAATGGATATTATATTATGGTTTGAAGTATAAATTACTTTGAAATGACCATGGTGTTATAATAACGTTTGGTTGTTGAAGAGACCGGGATCGGAAGTTGTCATACTCTCTTCCAACTCGAAAACCACTTCAACAACCATGTACGCGGTGGAGATTCCAGAATGAAGTAGGATGGTGGGCGACGTTCCTTTGAGGTATATACGTGGACCCGACACCCATGAGTTGTCATAAGGTGACTAAAACAGGAGCGATTGATGGGCTAAGAAGGTAGCACCTTTTATCGGACGCATCCCTTCGATATTATACTCTGACTTTTGGATTGATTCGGTGGCCACTTTTTGATTTTTTGGATTTGAAGGTGTGGCTCGAGATGGGAGGTAGCTACGCGCTACGCGTTACCACCGGCCCGTAAGCGTAATTGGTATATCTACCCTGGCATTGCCTAGTTGTACCGCGTCACCTACTCTTGCGCACCTTATACGAGTTTGGTTTTCTCCCGTAGCCCGTGGAGTATTTAGGGTAGTCTTCCGATCTGGAGATGCGATGATACTGGATGGACTACTGGGACTATTATGTGTTAAGGGCTATATGGGTAACCCCTTAACGCTATTAAAAAGTACGTTTATTTTATTATAGACATTATTATAATAGCGAAATATTACTACATAGTAAATAGTTTAACAGATCCTTAGGATATGTGGCTCCCGAACATCTCTTAAGTTACTTCACTCACGTTAGACATTGGATAGGAGATGTCAAATCCCGTAAACATCACTGACGCCGTTCCACTCATATTATTTACCGTTGATTTAACTTACATAAGATCTTTTAGTTCTGACTCGAGTGTTTTGTCTTTTCAATTTGCTCGGGTCAATATGAGATTTCAGGGTTTGAAGATCTTATTTTTGGAGGACGAAGACGATGATTGTATTATTACTATTATTTATTATATTCCACTGCATCACGTTGTTCCGCTGCATTGTTATTGATTATTCTCTGGTATGTGTAACTCTGATATGTATTGTATAAGTATAATCAAATGTTTTGTAAAAAGCTTCACGAACTGTTTATTTGGTTATTATATTTTATCGTTCCACTGCAAGATACTATTTTGTTTTTTTATTCTCTTCTTTTTTTAATTTACCCCATAATAATCCACCCTTTTGTATGATTTAAGTCTGACGTGTGTAGTTGATCGTCAATTTAAAACGCACGAAAAGGCGGGATATTACAAAAACAATGTTAGAAATTCATGTAAAGCATTATAATAAGCTTTAAAATAAAGTTACTTAAATCCGATAATTTATTAGACTCGTTATTTTTTTAAAATAAGTATAGATTCAAGATTATTAAACTGAAACTAATAGTATACTCAAATCTTACATTAAATTTCAAAATCATAGTATAAAATTTCATATCTTTACAATTAATTTTACAACTTGTTTCAAAACGAATATTCAAATCATGGAAAACAATTATTTCGGTTTAATACAAAGTTCAAATAATAAATAAACCAATAAATTTACTATTAGTACTTCGAAATCAAGTAAATATTTTAAATTATACTTCCAAAATAAAGGTTCAAATTTATTTGTCATGTATATTACTATAAATAAACTTCTCAAATCAATTTTTTTCCATTTATATAATATGTTTAAATTATACATTCAAAGAAACTTATATAAATTTTACTTGATTCAAAAAATTCATCAGTAAAATTTCTTTCTTCGTTTATAAATACCATTTAAATTTTTTTAAATAACATCTTTATAAATATGTAAACTATTTGAAAACAATTATTTACATCATTACTTATATTTTAAAAGGAGTTATTGAAAACCTTAAATCCATTATTTATAAATATGATTAGTTTTAAATCACAAGATACTTTTAATAAATCAATAATCATTAACTTAAAATATGTTTTATTGAATTAATAATTTCTTACAATATTTACAACACTTATAATTAACTAATTAACCATGTTGTATATAAATAAACAATATTTTAAACATTTTAAACCATTTAGAAAAGAAAAAAATTAACCAAAATATCCATTATATAATACTATAAAAATACTTTTATAACTCGATATATTAACAGGTTTATCCTCGTTCTTGCAGACTCTGGTCGCAGGTTGATCAGGCTAAGACAAGAAATCTCCAAGTACTTAGTAGACATGTTTCAACACCCAGTGAAAAATACTTAAAAATAGGTACGAGAAGCACCGCTCAAAATCTAATGTTAAACGATGATGTTACGATAGCAATGGCCTGCTGCTGATCCAGTATTTACGCAATGGACGCAAAATTTTCCAAAAGATCCTTCCATCTTTCGAATTCCAAAAAAATATCGTAGCCATTTCGTAAACAAGGGACCATCGACCCCTGATGTAGTGTTAACTGCTGATTTAATGATTTACGCAATGGATGCACTTCCTTCTCGAAAGATCCATAAACAACAAATCCCAAGATCGAAAGTGCCTCCATTAGGTAAACTAAAGAACCATCTACCCTGAAAAAAAAAATTAAGGAACTCGTGAGTTTAAGTTCGGACAACTATATCTGTTCGAATCCATTTCTGAATTCACCCAAGTATATTAGGGTTTATCAGTCGAGTCCATTCCTGCATTCCCCAAGTCCATTTGGGTCAAAGCATATCATACTGTACTTCTTCGCGGAGGGTACTTCCCCATACCTCTTACTTCAAAATATAACATACCATAAAAAGTACCCTTTCAAAATCATAGCCTTAAATATTGCACTTATATAAATTTCATTATATAAAAGATTTCATTTTCTTATAAAGTACTTTCCAAAATCAATAATCTCGAATATATCAAATCATTCTTATATAAATTCCGTTATATATAAGATTTATCTCTTAATATCAAATACCTTCCAAAATCAACAGTTTTGAAAATCACCTTATACTTATATAAAGTCCATCTTATACTAGAATCAAAATTTTTCTAAAATCAATTTTGTTGTATGAAAAGCCATATGAGATTGAATATCTTTGCTTTATAAAAGATTTTGAATTTGAATAGTTTCGTATATAAAATCGTTTTGTGAATTAGTTTTGTATATAAGATAATTTTGTAAAATAGTTTTTTAATAAAATTGTTTGTAAAATAGTTTGTAATACAATTTTGTAAATAAAATAGTTTGTAAATAAAATAGCTTGTAAAACAGTTTTGTAAATAAAATAGAATAAGATATTTGGTATAAGAAAAATAAAAGAAAATAGTTTTGTAAAATGGTTTTAAATTAATAGTAGTTTTGCGTACAAGAAAAATTTGAATTTAAATTACAAAGATATCTAACCTAACAACTTTCAATTTCAACGTCAAAGCATATCAATAATATTAGAATAAAAGATGTACATATGTGATCATTTCGCAAAATCATATTTGATCGCTCGCTCGGTTACACAAGTTCGTTTTCGAACTAGTATTTTTCATTCGACTTCCATAATGCGGACTTCGATAAGGTTTGTTAACTAGAAACCATCATTCTCCTTAAATTGTCATATATTATGATAGAGAATTCTAGAATCAAACCAAAAATCCATATCAGATATTGACCATCAAGATTTCAATGAAAAACCTAACACGAAGTGGTGTAATTCACATAGAACTTGCATACTCAAATTCGGATCAAATTGATTTTGCGAATAAAACAATATACATAATACTTACATAATTATTCCAAATTGTTTCATCACAATTATATTTTACTCAAATTCATTATTAATCGCATTGATTAACACAAGTATCACTTCATATTTTAATATTTATTTCATAGAATTTCTCTATTCAATACAAAACATTAACATATTCATTCTCACAACATTGCTTATAATTCTTTTCATTTTAGATTACATTCATTTTCACATGTAATATTTCTCATTTAATGCCACATTTATTTTACAATCATTTCATGAGAAATTTCCTTCAGTTTATAACAAATTTATAAAGGCTTTATTCCTTTTATAAGACATTATTCGAGTTTAAAGTTATTATAACTTTATTTCATAACAATTTACAAGTCGTGGCTTTATTTGTAATCATTTCACTTTTAATTCATATCTGCTTATCCCGTTTATTTTCAAATTTACCTTCAATTTATTTATGACACATTTCATAAATGTTAATTAAGTTTATAAACATATTTTTACAAGTTAGTCTCATTTACAGCTTTTCCTTAATCCCAATTTCAATTTAAACGTCCCAAGGCTTAAAGTTTGCACTTATATATTATTACATTACATGCCAATTATGTATACAAAAATTCTATTCATTTACTAGACGTAAATCTAAAAAATTAAACCTTGTTTCACTTGCTTCCAAGTTAAGATTATCAAATTAAACTACATAATTCAATACAATTTCTAAGTTTCAACTCATATATTAATTTAGAATGTTCCGGTTATCCAAAAATATCCAGATATTCCATTTTTTCAATTCTTGAACCTACCGGTCAACAAACAACCAAATTCACAACAACATTTCAATTTCATATCGAATATCCTAATAATCCACTTTGTTCTCTTTGATTCACCATTATTAAACTAGTGTTTAGTCCATAAATTCAACCAACAATAATAGCCAATGTTTATAATTTGAATAAGCACAACAAGTCTACAATAAATGATAATAATTAGATGTTATCATTTCATAAAACAAACACATTACAAATAATTATATTAGTTATCAAATTTTCCTTTATATAGGACATATAATTTTAGGAAAATTATTTCATTTCAAAACTTATATAAAACATTTTTACAAAACTAACAAATAAGTGCTCTCATACACACACACACACACACACACACACTCAAACAAACAAAATCTAGGATATTCCTGCCCTGTCTCTAATGAGTTAACCCCAACAGGATAAGGTATGTCTAAACCAAAGCCCCGATAGCAACTGTAACGATCCACCTTGTTGGACGGTTTAAATCGACAATAAACCACACATGCCAACTCAAACAATTCAAAAGGGATGATTGTTAATGGAGTGAATAAGAAAATAAGAAAAATGAAGAAAAAAATAAAACACAGGATCTCACAGCCGAAGGAAAAAATATAATAATCAAATAAATAGTTGATGAAGTTGTTTTACTAATAACATTTGATTACACTTTTACAATATATCAGAGTTATACATACAGCAGGAATAATAATAAAAAAAGGTGGCAGAACACCATGATGTAGTGGGATAAAATAATAGTATAATACTAAACTCCATCTTCGTCCTCTAGAATAATGTCTTCAACATTGAAAAACTCAGGCTGACTCGAGAAAAACAATACAGTCGAGTCAGAACAAAAAAAGTTCCTGTGTAAGTCAAATCAATCTCAAATAAACTGGAGTGCAATGGCTTCAGAGACGTTGCAGGATTTTCCATCTCCTATCAGGTGTACTACGTGAATATAATTATTTAAGAGATTTCAAATAATTAGAAGTGCTAATTTTAATCACTTTAATTAAAATAAATCTGAAGTTTAAATTAAAACTTAAACCTTTCGAATAATTCAATTCCAATACTAATCCAATTTTAAGAAATTGTATGGGCATACATCATTTCAACCCATAATTTAAATGTCTTAGTTATCCAATTCTTAAATAATTTAGATGACCATTTAAATGATGTCGATAATATATACGGTGATAATGGGGAGATACTGAAATAAATAAACAATCATACATTCAACATATCAATCAATAAGCATCCATTTCATACAACATCCAAATCAACCAATATATTACAACAATTAATAGTTATCAATATCAATGTTTTAACAGTCAATTAAATCCCAATATAAAATTAAATGTCAATTTAATTTAATGTAAATTCAGACCTAATATCAATTTAAATGTCAAATTAAACCAACAAACATCAATAATTTTTTATATATATCTCATTATAAATTTTATTTAACTTGCAATGGAAATTTTAGTATTGTGTGAGTGGGTTGAATCACTCACTTTTTTAGCTTTCCTTCCTCTAATTAGGTTTGGATCCGCCACTGCTTTCTTTTTTAACTTTGATTTTCTTTCTTATTTTTTTATATCTAAAGGTTTTGGAGGAGATAGAGAAGTTTGTATAATCTAAATTTGAAGGAGAAATTTTGAAAAGGGGAAGAAGAAGGAAAAAAATGTACATTTGAGGAAATTTTTGCTTGGAAAAGAGAACAAAATGAAGAAGAAGGAGGGAGGATAAAGGGAGGTGAAGAAAGGTTAAACTAAAATTATATATATATATATATATATATATATATATATATATAAAATCAAACTCAGGTTTGAAAAAATGTAGCTTCAGAGAAAAGAAGATGGAACAACCAAAAATGAAGAAAGAAACAAAAATGAGAAAAGTAATGCGGCAGGTATTAAATAAAAAATGAAAGATACACATTTGAATTTTAAAAGACATGTTTACAAAGAAAGCAAAAATTTGGTACAAAATTTCAAAACTTGTGCTACCTCGGTTAATTTTCATTAACAGGAAACGTTTCAAGGCAAGGCTCAGGTTTAAATAAATGTAACTTATAAGAAAACCAAAAGGGACATGTATTAATAAAAGAAATAATACAAATAAATAAATGAAAGGGGTGGTTGAAATCTACAATGATAAATAAATGAAAAGATTAATGAATGTAAATAGTGGAATATGAAATTCTAACATTTAAGACTATTCATTACACAAAGAAAATATAGAGCATTTAATTCGGTTTAGACAGACGTGCGAGGTGAAAAGTTTTTTTTAAAGGAAAATGAATGCATGCATGAATGAATATGTATATAAATGAATTCACGAATTAATGCACATACACAATTCATTTCAAATGCAAAGTAACATGTAACATCCCAGCTTTTAAATCAAATATGATTTTAGTAATTTATATTAATTTTTGGGATTAATTGTGAATTAATTTGAAAATGTCGGATTAAAAATATATATATATATAAGATTTTAAATAAAGGATTTGATTTCGAAATCTAAATATTTTATAAATAGATTATAATTTGGAATTCGAATTCGAAATTTTCTAAAATAAATAATAATTTTTTATATATATGTATATAAATTCATTATATATTGAATTTTGGGAATTGAAATTCTAAAATAAATATTTTGAGCAATAATTTGAATTTGAAAAGTCTATAATTCAAAACTAATAAGATTTGTTTTGAAATTTTAATATATATATATGTATACGAATATATAATAATTTGAAATTTGAAATTCAAATACATATATGTTTGGAAATGAATTTAATTTAAAAGTTTTATACTTTCAAAGAACAAATATATATATGAATATATGATTTTTTATTAGTAATGTATAATTTGATTTCAAACCATTTTTCTAAGTTATTTAAGAAGTTATAAAAGATTTAAAACATATATATTCTTTTTGAAAATTTAAATGAGATTTAAATAAAAGATTTAAAATAATTGTCGTTTATATACTTGGAAAAAAATATGGTTAGTATATATGTAAATAATACATATGTAAATTTATAAGTAATCTACAGGTTTAAAACATAATTTATAAATAAAATAAAGAAAAGGATTTAAACATAAAATTAATTGGATTTAATAAGTGTAAGTAAGATAACATGAATTTGAACAGGTGTTTATTTAATTTAAACAAGTGTAATTTATAAATCAACATGTGGCAACCTTATTTCTTTAAAATTTTGATGTCAATAAAAATCAAAATGTTTAAACCAGGCTAATGTATAATCTTCTTTCATCCTTCTCAAGAAAATTAAAAAGCAAAGGAATTGAAACCTGGAAATAAAATAAAATTAAAAATAAGATTAAAAAACATCAACCTGGATCAAATTCAAGCAAGTAAAGGTTCAAAATCTTCAACTTGAATCATCAAAATAAATTCAAGATTCAAATCAAAAATAGCTCATATTAGAACATAAGCATTGGATCAGATTCAAACTCAACAAGGATTCAAATCAATCCAAGAAAAATTAGTTTCGAAAAATCAAAACCTTCTTCTCTGTCTATGTTCCTTCATGACAGGTGAGCAAACTACAATTTTTTGTTTGAATTTGATGTGTTTATTGATGCTATACTTGAAGCTGTTAGTATAAACGTTGGAATGCAGGCATGTCTGTGTGTATGTATCTATATATTGATGAATGCCTGTTTATATATATATATGGTTTTATTTCAGTTTAGTAACAGGCTTCCAAGAAAAAAAATATTTCTCAAAAACAAAAGGTTTTAGCCAATGATTTTTAAACAAAATATGGTTGTATTTACCTGATTCAGATTTTAAAAGCATTTGGAATCATCAAAAGCGAATAGCATTACTGGAAATCGAGAAATACAGTGAAAATTCAAAACATTCCAAAAAAATTCAAGTATCAAGTTCCCTCGATTTGATTATATAATTTAAATCGTATTCGAAAATGGGGATTTTTAATTCTAGTTTCAAGAATTTTAGTTTTGATTTGAGGGCGAATTTGCAAGATGAACAAAAATTACATTTTAATCAATCCTCATCGAACGGCGAGGTAATGATCGTCGTGATCAGGGTTGAAGGAGGCAAGGGGTCTGCAGATCATCATAAAAATGTGGGTTGATATACTCGAATGCCGTGGCGGCCGTGCGAGGTTTAGGTAGGTTTTTGTCCCAGTTTTTGTCGATATTGTTCTCGAATCGATTTCGACATCATCGTTGTATCGAGTTGCACCGGACCAAAGGGAAAAGGTTCGTGGGTTATTAGCGCAGCTTTGGACGAAGTCGCATGACCTCAGTGGTCTTTGATGGCGGGGCATGACGATTTTTTTCGATCGAGGTTCTGTTCTCTGGTGTTCGAGTTTGCTTGATTTTGATCGGCTTGGTCAAAGAAAGATCTGGGAGATCGAAGTAAGGGTAAGGGTCGTGAGGAACCTGGTAGTGCCATCGTGGTTGATTGAAGTGGCTTCGATGTGGTGTACATATGCACAAGCATGGATGGTGTCAGTGGTTGCTGGAAGAAGAAGTATGCTCGGTTTGTTCTCGATGAAGATTATGTGTTTGTCTCGAAGCCAAGGGCTGTCTAGTTAGTTCGTGGAGGGTAGCTTGGGGAAATTGTTGGTCGGGCTCGGGTTTTGTGATGGTAGCAATTTTTAGGATAAAGAAATAAATGCGTTTTTAAAGTTTAAAGGCTTAATCAAATTTAAACAATTCAATAAGCACTTCTTTTAAAATAATTAACGTGTATTTAAGTTGGAATTTATTAAAGGTTTGGAAATAAATTTTCTTTGAGTTTTCAAATAATTTTATACAATCTTTATTTTAAAAGTTTGTTTTAATAGACTTAATATTATTATTAGTTTAATATTAAAAAGAAGAAGTGTTTTTAATCCTCAATTTAACTATAAAGTTTAAGTTATTTGGTTAATTGATTACAAGGTTTTGTTAATAAGTTTTAAATGATAATTAATTAATCAAGTAAGATAAATAGTTTATCTTTTAATGAATTAAAGTTTTGAGTAATTGAAGAATAATTACTAAATGTCATTAATAAAGGTAGTTAATGGGTAATTACTAATTTTTTATTGAAAGGATAATTACTTAATGAGATTGAGTAAAATTACTTAACGGAATTAATAAAAGATTATTACTTAATGTAATTATGGTATAATTACCTTGTGTAATTATAATAAAGGATAATTAATTAATTAAGATTAATTAATGAAATTAATTAAAGGTAATTAATTACTTAAAGATAATTACTTAATTGGAAGTAAATAATTAATGATTAAAATTGATTAATCAAGCGATTAAAGGATAATTATTCGATGTAATTAATTTGTGATTAGGAATAATCACTTATTGTAATTGATTAAGGGTAATTAGTTAGTTAATGATAAATAATTAAGGATTAAGTAATTATTTTAATTAATTAAGGATAATTAATTGGCAATTAATTAGGGTTAATTAATTGATGTAATTAATGTGATTAATTAGTTGAAGAATAATTAAATAATTAGAGGTTAATTATTTAATGATTAAAGGTTTTTTTATTTATTAATTAAGGTTGATTAATTAATGTTTAAAGGTTAAAATTTATTGTTAAAGGTTAATTAATTAAAATAATTTGTAATTAATTAATGTTAATTAACCTGGATTAGCGATTAATTTGGTTTCAATTAATCAGATGATTAATTAACCTTACTTATGGATGTTTGAATTGCATGGAATGCTTTGAATTGTTTGACATCCCAGATGTGTAATACTTTGTGATATGAATTATTTTGATTTGAGCTGTGATGAATGTAATTTATTTATATGTAATAAATTTATATTATTTATCTGTGAATCTATGAATGAAGATACGCGTTATGGGATTATAACGCTTTTTGACATTGCCGTGCTTGAAACTGTAATGATTGATGATGTTGCACTATTGTGTAAAACCCTTAGACCGCACTATACACACAAATATGTATTTCACGAGGTAATCAGTTAAGTCATAGATATTCTGAAATCTAAATATCTTTTTGTTTAAAAGTTTGAAGTTCGAATCTAAATGGTTTTGGAAATGGAATTGAATTAAATATGAAAAGCCTTTGAAAGGGAAGTTTTAAAATTGAAATTTAGTTTTGAATGTACTATATCTTATTAAATATTATTTGAAATTATTTTGGAAATCATGGTTTGAAAGGTTTATACAATTTCTATATGTGGATTTAAAAACTATTTTAAATAAATTGTTTTGGGAATTTGAATTTAATTTAAATTAGAACTTGCCAATAATACGACAGTTCGTTGATTCTCTGGTTTATACTTTTAAAGGTTATAGCTTGTGTATATTTGATCATATTTTTCGAAAAAAAAAGTATTTGTTTTCAAATGATAATAGCTTTCAAATAAAGAAAGGATTTCTAGTTTTTGTTGAAAGGGGTTTCAAATTTGAAATGGAATTGTTTCTATAAATCATTCTTTGCTAACTTTGTTTCCAAAACAAGAGGATCTTAAAGGTGTATCTTTTGTATAAAAGATTTAAATTGCAAATAGTTTTGAAAACTATGAATTAATCTTTATGAAATATTGGTTAACTTTGTGAAGTTAATCTTTTGTGTAAAAGATTTGAAAATGGTAATTTGTTTAAACCATTTGAAGAATGGTTTTGGGCTTGAAGTCTTGACTTAACTAAGATCCCAATATCCATATGTTTTTAAATATTGTGCTCATTATTCGGTTTAGCTGGGAGAGGACTTTATTTCATATAACCCATTCCGAATAATGATATGACGAGATGGATGGTATTTGAAGACCGGTGGTGAAGACCGGGTATTTTCGAAAGTGAAAGGATTACCCGTCGAATGTCTCTACACTGAATGACCTCGGTATAGAGATTTGATCACCCTTTGTGATGGGGAGTCCAAACATGATTAGGGATTATCCGGATTGCAAGGGCTTCTTTGTGAAGTGCCTTCAGTTATGTTTGAACCCGGTACAGATTTGCACGGATGTATGTCTGACGTTACACTTTGAGATGTAGAGCTCGTTTCTATCAAATACATTTCTGTTTGGTGGCAGAGAATTTATTCTCTTAGCTTAACACCCTTCTTTGAGACGTATGAGCTCAGAGTTTATGTCGTTGATGGTTACTAGTGATATATTCCCAATTTAGTAATGTGGCATATGAAGTGCTGCTGATCATTTGTTGATCGAAGCATGGCTTTCGTGTAAAGCGTAGCTTTGTGAACGTGACCTCGTCGGACTTTACAACCCAGAAACGGTCGAAACAGGAAAGATGCGGCAAGGTTATTAGGGGTCGCGCCCCTAGGGTATGTTTATTTCCTTCTGAAAAAAGGTGGTATCATGGTATGGAGCCCAGATATTTAACCTATCTGTTTGCTGCAAATTTATTACTTTGTGGTTGTTGGTGTTGAGTATCCTCGGATAAAGATCGGTAACGACAGGGGATGGCATATTTGTAGATGTTACCTAGTTACAAAGGTAACACAGTCTTGTATTGGCAGAGATCCGGTTAGGTTCCTGTGACGTCCCTCTAGAGGTGTACCTATGTGGCCCAGGAAGTTCCTTAGCCTGACCATTTGTTGGAAAACCAATCACCAATACGTGCCATGTGCGGTTTTAGTTGTAGAACCTGCCATTTAACGTGGTAGCTATAGTAGGCATACTATAATGGTACGTATGCTGGCTAAGATTAATATTATACTTGCAAATGTTTTCCACTATGTACTAGTAATAATATTAAAAAAGATTTCGCGTATCAAGCATGCTTGCCTATCATAAGGAGAAATCTCCTCCAATTGTGTGCTTGCATTGTGTGCGTGTGTGTGGGGAGGCCTTATGGTAGTTTCATTTTCCAAAAAGCATTGGGGTTTTCTTTTAATTTCTTTGGTTTCCTTTTGATAAAGATAAACTGTTTTCGTTTGCTTGCACCAGTCCCATGGCTGACCTGGAGTTTATTATTCCCTTTTTAAACTATGGGTGCCCATAATTTTCCACATGGGCAGCCTAGAGTTAGATTTTCAAATAGTCAGCAAGTAAATATCGAATCAATAGCTTTCAGTCTCGGGTTTGGCAGCTTCTGGCAATCTTCAAAGTCTTTGGATTTTGGACGATTGCATTCATGACTGACCTTGCTTAATATAACTTGAGGGTAGTTCAAGCTTCTTGGCTTGGACATTTTTGGAGCATTGGATTGGAATGCAGTTTTGGATTCTATCTTTCTTTTCTATCCTTTGGAAGATCAAATTGGCGTTATTATTCCGCTATTGTCTTGTATCTCTGAAATATGTTGAACATTTCATTGTGTCATTGTTCTATCAGTTATATCAATAAAATTATTCTCTTTCTTCCGTTGTGTTGTTGTGCTTAATGTGTTATAAGCTCCGACGAACCAGATTCGACGTTTGAAACTGTGGCATTCGAATACGGGTGATGTATTTGGTGCCAATTTTTGAAGGCCTAGTCAGGATCGTCACATATGGTATTAGAGCTGATGGTTGAGTACGAACTTTAGCTTAGGAGTATAACATATTAAGTAACTCATTAGTGATAGGGTTATAGATACCCTTGAATGAGTATATCCCTAAGATATCCGTTTGTATGCCTCAGTAAATTCTATTACTATCCATTGGTAGTAAGTATGAGTGCAAGAAGTAAACGAGATATGAGATAGGGAAGTACCACTACAAATGGTCAATACCCTGGAACAACAGGGAAACAACTTTCTCTATTAATCTCCTTTGTTGATCATCTAATTTCAAATTCTTTGATGGCTTACTGCAGCTACAAGAAGAAGCTTTGGTATTGGGGTGGCCTTGCGAATGGTGTAGATAAGTTCCTATTTCGTATTCTCTTCATCAATTTCCTATCAACTTTTCGTTTTAACTCTAACGAATTTGAAATTTTAAATTGAAATAAATTGATTAACAAAATATGAAACTGAATTGAATTGTATCCGTTGTTTATTCTTTGGGTCCAGATATATTCTACAAATGGTTAGTTATCCTTCGAACTAATCAATGCCCCTGCATATTTCATTGATCTGGGTGACACGAGTACTTCGTGAGATATTGAATGAGTTGTTCTTGTATTTGATGATATTCTGATTTGGTAAGCCAAATGCAGAATAGATATTCAGTTTGATCTGGTAAAATATTCTCCATCAATTCTTTGTTTGTCTCCCTGTCTAGCAAATTTCGAGGATGAAATTTTCTTAAGGGGGAATTTGTAACATCCCCATTTTTAAATCAAATTTGAGTTCAGTAATTTATATTAATTTTTAGGATTAATTGTGAATTAATTTGAATATGTGGGAATAAAAATATGTATATAAGATTTTAAATAAAAGATTTGATTTGGAAATCTAATATTATAAGTACATTATAATTTGGAATTTGAATTTGAAATTATAATATGTTGTTTATATATATGTGTGTGTGTGTATGTTTGTGTGTATGTATATAAATTCATTATGAATTGAATTTTGGGAATTGAAATTATAAAATAAATATTTTGAGAAATAATTTGAATTTGAAAAGTCTATAATTCAAAACTAATAAGAATTGTTTTGAAATTATAATATATATATGTATATGAACAGATTATAATTTGAAATTTAAATTTGAAATTCAAGCACATATATGTTTGGAAATGAATTGGATTTAAAAGCTTTATACTTTTAAAAAAACAAATATATATATATATATGATTTTTTATCAGTAATGTATTATTTGATTTTAAATCATTTTTTCTAATTTATTTAAGAAGTTATAAAAGATTTAATATATATATATATATTGGAAAATTTAAATGAGATTTAAATAAAAGATTTAAAATAATTCCCTTTTATATACTTGGAAATAAATATAGTTAGTATATATGTAAATAATATATATGTAAATTTATAAGTAATCTATAAACATGGTTTAAAACTTAATTTATAAATAAAATAAAGAAAAGGATTTAAACATAAAATTGATTGGATTTAACAAGTGTAAGTAAGATAGCATGAATTTAAACAAGTGTTTATTTAATATAAACAAGTGTAATTTATGAATCAACATGTGGCAACCTTATTTCTTTAAGATTTTGATGTAAATAAAAATCGAAATGTTTAAACCAGGCTAATAAATAATCTTCTTTCATCCTTCTCAAGAAAATGAAAAACCAGAGGAATTGAAACCTGAAAATAAAAAAACAAAAAAAAAACTAAGATTAAACAACTTCAACCTGGATCATTCAAAAAAGTAAAGGTTTAAAATCTTCAACTTGAATCATTAAAACAAATTCAAGATTCAACTCAAAACTAGTTCAGATCAGAACATCAAGCAGTGGATCAGATTCAAACTCAACAAGGATTCAAATCATTCAAAGAAAATTAGTTCCAGAAAATCAAAACCTTCTTCTCTGTCTCTGTTTCTTCATGATAGATGAGCAAACTACCCTTTTTTGCTTAAATCTGTTGTGCTTATTGATGCTATACTTGAAGCTGTTAGTATAAATGTTGGAATGTCTGCATGTCTATGTGTATGTATCAATATATTGATGAACGCCTGTCTGTGTGTGTGTGTTTGTCTATATATATATATATATATATATATATGGATTTATTTCTGTTTAGTAAAGGCTTTCAAGAAAAAAATATTATATCTAAAAATCTAAAAAGTTTTAGCCAATGATTTTTAAACAAAATATGGTTGTATTTACCTGATTCAGATATTAAAATCATTTGGAAACATCAAATGCAAATAACATCACTGGAAATTAGGAAATACAGTGAAAATTCAAAACTTTCCAAAAAATTCGAGAATCAAGTTCCCTCGATTTGATTATATAATTTAAATCTTATTCCAAAATGGTGATTTTTAATTCTAGTTAAAGAATTTTAGTTTTGATTTGAGGGCGAATTTGCGAGATGAACAGAAAATACATTTTCATTAATTCTCATCGAACAGCAAGGTAATGATCGTCGTGATCAGGATTGCAGGAGGTTAGTGGTTTGGAGATCATCAGAAAAATATGGGTTTAGTTACTTGAACAGCGTAGTGGCAGTGCGAGGTTAAGGTAGGGTTTTATCCCAGTTTTTATCGACATTGTTCTCGAATCAATTTCGACATCATCGTTGTATCGAGTTGCACTGGACCAAAGGGAAAAGGTTAGTAGTTTATTGGTGCAGCTTTTAATGAAGTCGCCTAACCTCTGTTGGTCTTTGGTTGTGGGGCATGATGATTTTTTGATCGAGGTTCTGTTCTCTGGTGTTCAAGTTTGCTTGATTTCGACCGGCTTGGTCGAAGCAAGATCTGGGTGATCGAAGTAAGGGTAAGTGTCGTGAGGAACGTGGTGGTGCCATCCTGGTTGATCGGAGTGGCTCCGATGTGGTGTAAACGTGCACAAGCATGGATGGTGTTAGTGGTTACTGGAAGAAGAAGTATGCTCGGGTTGTTCTCGATGAAGACGACATGTTGGTCTCGAAGCCGAGGGCCGTGTGATTAGTTCATGAGTGCAAGAGGGTAGCTCGGGGAAAATGTTGGTCAGGCTTTGTTTTTGTGATGGTATCGATTTTTGGGATAAAGAAATAAATTAATTTTTAAAGTTTAAAGGCCTAATCAAGTTTAAACAATTTAATAACCACTTCTTTTAAAATAATTAACGTGTATTTAAGTTGGAATTTATTAAAGGTTTGGAAATAAATTTTCTTTGAATTTTAAAATGATTTTATATCATCTTTATTTTAAAAGATCATTTTAACAAACTTAATATTGTTATTGGTTTAATATTTAAAAACAAGAAGTGTTTTTAATCCTAAATTTATCTTAAAAGTTTAAGTTATTTGGTTAATTCATTACAAGGTTTATTAATAAGTTTTAAATGACAATTAATTAATTAAGTAAGATAAATTGTTTATCTTTTAACGAATTAAAGTTTTGAGTAATTAAGGAATAATTAATTAATGTCATTAATTAAGGTAGTTAATGGATAATTACTAAATGTGATTTATTAAAAGGATAATTACTTAATGAGATTAATTCAGTAAAATTACTTAATGGAATTAATAAAAGATTATTACTTAATGTAATTAAGGTATAATTACTTCGTGTAATTACAATAAAAGATAATTAATTAATTAAGATTAATTAATGAAAGTAATTAAAGGTAATTAATTACTTAAAGATAATTACTTAACTAAAAGTAATTAATTAGTGATTAAAATTGATTAATCAAGCGATTAAAGGATAATACTCGATGTAATTAATTTGTGATTAGGAATAATCACTTATTGTAACTGATTATGGGTAATTAATTAGTTAATGTTAACTAATTAAGGATTAATTAATTATTTTAATTAATTAAGGCTAATTAATTGGCAATTAATTAAGGGTTAATTAATTGTTGTGATTAACGTGATTAATTAATTGAAGAATAATTAAATAATTGGAGGTTAATTATATAATGATTAAAGATTGTTTTATTTATTAATTAAGGTTGATTAATTAATGTTTAAAGGTTAATTAATTTACTATTAAATGTTAATTGTAATGGACCGCCTTTTTGTATGCTTTAATCCACGATAAACCACACACGCCAGACTCAAACCATACAAAAAAGCAGATTGTTATTGGGGTAAATAAGAAAAATGGAGAAAGAAATAAAACAAAATAGAATCTCACAACGGAATGACAAAATATAATAATCAAATAACAGTTCATGAAACTATTTTACAAAACATTTGATTATACTTATACAACATATATCAGAGTTACACACACCAGAGAATAATAAGTAATGCAGCGGAATAGTGCAGTGGGATAATATAATAAAAAATAGTAATAATCTAATCTTTGTCTTCATTCTCCAGAAATAGGTCAACAAACCCTGAAATGCTCAGACTTATCCGAACGAATTGCAAAGACAAAACACTCGAGTCTGAACTAAAAGATATTACGTAAGTTAAATCAACAGAAAATAATATGAGTGGAATGGCGTCAGAGATGTATACGGGATTTGACATCTCCTATCCAGTATCTAACGTGAGTGCAATAACTTAAGAGATGCTCGGGATTCACATCTCCTAAGGACCTGTCAAACTTTCTACTATGTAGTAATATACGCTATTATAATAATGTCTATGGTAAAATAAACTTACTTTTAAATAGCATTAAGGCTTTACATTTTCCACCTTAACACGTAATAGTCCCAGTAGTCCATCCAGTAGCAGCGTATCTCCCGATCGAGAGACTACCCTAAATACTCCATGCGCTACGGGAGAAAACCAAACTCGTACAAGGCGTGCTAGGGTAGGTAACACGACACAACTAGGCAATGCCAAGGTAGATATACCTGTAACAACCCGCATATTTATCGATTTTATATTTAAATATTTTATTTAAATATTTTATCGTTAATCGGATATTGGTCTGAAAAGCAACTTTTTGCAAATGGTCAAATTAGGACTCGAGACCACTTCCATTGAGTTCGAAATGTCGTTTACAATTTTTTAAGTATAAACATTGATAGGTTTGGAGTTAGTGGAATTTCACTTACTTTTCCCGCTTTGGACTTTGGGTTAGATTAGCTATTATAACTCAAACCCACTTCTCTCCTTCTCCTCACTCTTCATAAATTTCCTAACAACCAAGCTATAGCATTAATGGTGAGTGGAAAGGGAAATTAATATTCCAAGCTCGAATTCTCTTGAACATTCAATTCCAAATTCAAGAAGAAGATATTGGATTCAAGCTTATGATTACTTCTCCATTGCGTTCAAGCTTTTCTTCATAAATTTGGTGCAAAGGTGAGATTTTTATCTCACAATTCTAGTCTATAACTACATTGGACTGTTGGGAATGATTCCCCATCACTTTAGCATGTATATTTGCATTTGGTTTGGATTGGATTGGCGAAAAACTTCAATTTTTAGTGTTTTTGGTGAAAAACTGCACTTAGGTCGTTCTGCCTATGTTAGGTCGTTCGCGTTGAAAAGTCACTCAGAGAATAGCTCGTTTCTGGCCTTAAAACTGTTCGCACGTGTTAGGTCGTTCGCCTCGGAGTTAGGTCGTAGGTCGCAAGGCCGTAGGTCGCGCAACCCCCTTAACTCGTTCGGCCTTGTCATTTTTAGGTCGCAAGTCTTGCTAGGTTGTAATGATCCCGGATTTAAATTGAGTATGAATTGGCAATTAATTTCATTTTTGAATAAAATTGTAAAGTAATTGGTAATTAATATAAATTTTAATATAAATTTGGAATTTATCGAGAAATTAAATTGGATATTTGAAAATAAACATATATAAAAAAATAGTGAATGAATGCGAAATGTAAATTAAAACAATTAACATTATGTTATAAAATCAATGCACATTTATAAAACAAAATATAAGTAAGATGATAGGTATGTAAGTATGAAACAAGTAACAAGTACAAACAGATAAAAGAAGAAAGTATATTTGTACATGAAGAAAAGAGGCAACCTGGCAAAATTAAAATAAGAATAAACAAATCATTCAAATACAAAACAAAGAAACAAAGTTGTAAATAAATATGCAAAGTAAAACAAAACTAAAGCAAAGTACAATATGGCATGAACATAAACAAAGCAAGTAGAAGAAGTATGCAGCCGAAATATAAGTCAATACAAAGCCATAAGACTAAAGTAAATCTATGAACAAAAGAATAGAATAAGGCAACTACAGAGACATAAAGTACATCAGCCCTTAATGCCATCATCTCTAAGTACATTTTCCTGTACATCAGCCGAGTAAAGTAGCATGTAGGCAAAAGAAAAATGTAAGTATATGAAATAGCTTGCAAATGAAAATATGAAGGACCTATGCAATTAATGCCATGTCCTTAGCCACTAGAATGTTATACATCAACCACCATAACATATCTATCACCTTTACAAACAATATAAAATACCCTGTACAAAGTGATATCCCTGTGAACTCACTCTACATATAGCAATCTTCATAAGTTCGTTCATTTGAACTGGATACCTCAAGAAAATAATGTCAACTTAAACTTAAACAAAGATTACAAACAATCAACTAAAACCAGAAGAATCAAAGAAGGGGTTTCAGCTTATTTTGTTTACAAGCCTGTTTCAAAACTGCAAGCAAATCTAAACAACAAAGCAAGCTTTGTTCATCTTCTTGAATCTGTGAGTAACTTAACTTCTAAAAATAGAAATAACGGTCCATAACTTGATGATTGCTTTGTATACATGTTGCTTATGATCTTTTAGCAATGTGAGGATGTATGTATGTATATATGAATATTGAGATGCTTGTTTGTTACAGATTTATCCTGTCTGTTTAAAATTCACAGATCCAACCCTGATCAATAAATCAAATTTCTCTTTAAGAAGTATGTATAAAATCTTAAGTATAGTCAAAAGGTATCTGTTATTCTATGGATTCAAAATTTAAAAGTACAATTAGATCAAAATCTATATGGATAGACTCTGTTTACATCAAGCAGTAAATAAAGTGTGAAATGAACAAAATTTAATGGTCAAAATTTATAATGTCAGGATCATGAATCAATTGCATAAATCAAAATTTGATTTTTAAAACTAAAATGGGAATTTTTAGTGGAGAGTGGAATGTGCATTTCTGTGTTGAACAGAAATGGGATTTTTGGGTATATCTGCAGTTCTTTGAACCTGGGGAGGTCGGAATCTGTTCGGTGGTTAGAGGAGTGATCATTGATGCTAGGAAAAATATTGGATCAAGGATTTAAGCTATGTGGATTTTGGGATTTGGATTTAAAATCTGTAAACCTAGTTTTTAGCTATGATGGAAATTTGATCACCTCGGCCTAAATGATGGATCGAGTGTTTTGATACTTCAGGTGGTAGAAGTTTGGGTGATGTCGAAGTTAAGGCCGAAGGTGGAAGCTCGCAGATGGTCGGCACGACGTGGGCGAGGTGCTGTTGACAGGTTAGAGAGGGGAGTAGTTGTTATGTGTCCAGTTTTGGGTTCGAAATGCTCGAATTCGATTTCCATGGAAGTTTGAAGTTTTGATGATCGAAAACTGATGTGGGGAGGTTCGTCGACTTGCCACGATGACCGGCAAGGGACCGGATGCGAAGGCGGCACGGTGCACGTGCACCGTGCATGTTTGAAGGACTGGAGGGTTTTTTTTTGGGATGTGCAGTTTTTTTTTTCTCGGGTTTCACTCGGGGCTTTGGGGTGTTTGGCTCGGAGCAAGGGGAGGGGAAACTCGAATTAAATGGTGGGCATGGGGTTGCTTTTGCATTGCTACAAGTTTTGATGAAAACCTGTCAATGTTTGGTGGGTTGGCTTTTCTAAGGGGAGTTTTTTTTTTTCGAAGCCAGTATGGGTTGGTTCGAGACAGTGAAGCATTCAGGTTTGCTAAGCCTGATTGTTTCAGGTTTTATAAGTTTAGTTCAAATTTTTAAGGCAGGATGTAAACAATGTTGTGAAATTTAAGTTCAAAATTTTGAACCAGTTTTAAACAGCATTTGAATTTAAAGTTTTAAAATGAAATTTGGACTTTAAATTTGTTTTAAACTTGAATGTGTTTTAAACAAGTTTAAATTAAAATAGCTTTTTAAAAAAAGTAAATTTGTTTCCAAACAAATATTTAAATTTGATTTTTGATAAAGTTCTGTTATAAAAGAATTTTAAATGGAAGGTTAAATGTTTTGTTTTAAACTTGAAATTGCAAGTTAAAATGTAATGTGATTTAAAAACTTAAAATTTAAGTAAATAAATTCAAAGGCTTTCCTTACATAAGTTTCTTACGTAAATAAGAAATATTCTTTACCTTTATTTAAGGTTTATAAATTGATATTTAAATTGGTTAATGTTTAAATATATGTTCATTTTGAATCCTAAATTCAAAATGGAATTTAAATTTAAATTTAAAAGTGTAATGTTTAAATTACACTTAAATGATTAATGAAATCATTAATAAAGAAATTTATTATCTTAGAAATGATTAAGGTAATTAAAATAATTTAATTAATATGGTAATGAAAGAATGATTTATTTGATTTTAAATTTATAATTTAGATTAATTTATAATTAGGCATGATTAATAATAATTAATCTAAGATAATTTCTTAAGAAAGTAATTAAGGAAATGTTATTAGTTAATATAGATAAATTAACTAGAGATTATTAAGTAACTAAATTAATGTGATTAATTTTGATAATTAATTAGATTAATTAATTTAGATAATCAATTATAAATTATTTTAAATGTAATTACTTAATAAGAGTAATTAAGGATTAATCACTTATTGTAATTAATTTTGGATATTTTGATTTATTAAAGTTAATTAATTATGTAATTGGGTTAAAAGATTGATTTAATTAATATGATTAATTAAGAATAATTTAATTTATTAAAGTGTTTAAGAAATAAATTTATATCAAAAGATTTGTAATTAATAAATCATTATTAGATAATTAATTCATAAGTAATAAATTTACTTGGAAATAAATTGAATTTATTAGGATTAAACGATTAATTAATCCTACTTATAAATGACTATTGAATACTTGACCTTACTTATGAATGATTGTATTGTATGAGATGCCTTGAATTGATTGTCCTATCTGATCTGTGATATGTTATTCTGTAAATTGTGGTATGTATAATTTATTCATTTATTGATGATACATCTGTATATTATCTGTGAATCTTTGAATGACGATAAGCGTTATAGTTTATATTTCTTATCAACTATATTCTGTGTTTTGATCTATGATGATTGAATGATGTTGCACTATTGTGTTAAACCCCTGGACCACACTTATACACACACCAATATGGATTTCATGAGGAAATCGATTAAGTCATAGATTTTTGAAAATAGTTTTGTATTTGAATTTTTAAATTCAAATGTTTTGAAAATGTTGGGTTTGAAGTGAAAAGCTTTTGAAATGGAACTTCAAAGATGAGATTTATTTTGAATAACTTGGTAAAGTATGAAGTTTAAATAATTTGATTTAAACTTAAATACAAGATTTGAAATTGAATTCTAGGATTTGAAACCAGGGATTAAAAATGTTATACCAGTTATATATGGGTTAAACTACTTTAAATGTATTGATTTGGGAATTTGAATTTAAATTCAAGGGCTTTTACTCGTGTAAATAAAATTGAATTTTTCTCAAACGAAAACTGTTTGTTTTCAAATAATAAAAGCTTTCACATAAGAAATGAACGTCCAATTTGTGTTAAAAAGAATTTCAAGTTTGAAAATGAAGATAATTTCCAAGTTATGAAAACGATTTGAAAGCTATAAGTTAAATCTTTGATTTAAAGATTTAACGAGTTAATCCAATTGGAATGGAAATTGTTTTGAAGTCTATGAATTGATCTTTGTGAAATAAATCTTTTTGTAATATAAAGATTTGAAATGGTAATTGGTTTAAACCATTTGAAAAGGAAAGTTTTTGGGTTTTAAGTTGTGACTTAATTGAAATCCCAATATCCATATGTTTTTGAAATACTGCGCGCACTGTTCGGTTTAGCCGGGAGAGGACCTTTGTGTCATATATCTCATTCCGAATATGTGATACGTCGTTATGGATAGCATTTGAAGACCGGTGATGAAGACCTGATATTTTCGAAAACGAAAGGACAACTCGTCGAATGTCTTTGCATCGACTGGTCCCCGGTATAAAGACTCCATATGTGATGGGAAGTCCGAACGTGATTAGTGAATATCTGGATTGCAAGGACTTCTTTGTAAGTGCCTTCGGTTCTGTTCGAGCCCGGAACAGACTTGTATGGATTGTATGTCTGACATTACAAATTGAGATATAAAGCTGATTTCCTTCAAATATATTTCTGTTGGCGGCGAAGAATTTATTCTCTTTGCTTAACACCCTTCTCTGAGACGTACGAGCTCAGAGGTTATGTAGTTGATGGTTAACAACGATATATTCCCAATTTAGTAATGTGACATGCTGAGTGTTGCTGTGAAATGATCATTGTTTGATCATTTGTGATATGATCATTTGTTTGATCATTTATCTTTGTGATCATTACTTCGATCATTTGTTGACCCAAAGCATGTCTTTGTACCAAAGCGTGGCTTTGTGGACGAGACTTCGTCGGACCTCACACCCCGGAATGGTCGAAACAGGAAAGATGCAGCAAGGTTATTGGGGGTAGCACCCCTTAGGGTATGTGCATTTCCTTCTAGATAGAAGTGGTATCATGGTATGGAGCCCAGATACTTAACTTATGTTGATATCGCAGATATATATTATATTATTTTGTGATTTGTTGCTGGGGCCCCGGTAAAAGGTTGGTTACAATCGGGAGATGGCATACTCATGTCAGTTGTTACCCAGTTTGAAGGGTAACCCGGCCTTGTGTTGGCAGAGATCCGGTTAGGTTCTCGGGGACGTCCTTCCAGAAGCATTCTCATGTGGCAATGGGAAGTTCCTTGGCCTGACCATTTGTTGGAAATCCAAAGAAACAATACGAACCTTGTACAGTATTAGTTGTATAACCTGCCATGGAATGTGGCGGTAACCTGCTATTGAACATGGTAGCTAAAGTAGGCATACGATAATGGTCGTATGCTGGCTAAGATTTATATTCTACTTTCGAAATGATTTTTCCTACCCTATGCACTAGTAATAATATCAAATGTTTCTTTTTAATGTGTATCAAGCATCTTTGACTATCATAAGGAGAAATCTCCTCTGATTCTGTGTTTGCATTGAGTGTGTGTGCGGGAGGCCTTATGGTAGTCTCATTTTCTAAAAGCATTGCGAATCTAATTTAAAATTCTCTTGCTGTTTGTTTTTTAAAAAAAAAGATAAACTGTTTTTGTAACTCGCACCAGTCCCATGACTGATCCGGAGTTTATTGTTTCTTTCCTAAACTCTGGGTGCTCAAAATTTTTCTACACGAGCAGTCTAGAGTTGGGTTTTTCAGATAGTCAGATGTAGTGGATTATTTGGAGTTAGTTCAGTTTTTGGATCACACCTGTCTTGCTCACCTTGGTGCATCGTTATTGAGAGTTCGAGCTATTGTAGGATTGGTTCTTGGAAATGGAGTTGCAGTTTTTTTAGAGTTCTTCCTTGAAGACTATCTTAGAGTTATTTGTTCCACTGCTAGTGTTATCTATTTTCTTTCCGCTGCTATTTTATTGTATCATATCTCTGATGTATATTGGTATTCATTGTATCACTATGTTGTATCAGATATTGTATCTGTGCTGTATATCAATGTATTATTCTTTTATTCCGCTGTGTTGTTTACTTAATGTTGTTATAAGCTCCGACGAATCAGATTTGAACGGTCGAATTTACGGCATTCGAATACGATTTGAAGTATGGATGTCGATTTTCGAGCGCGAAAAATTCGTATCGTTACATAGGTCGCCCCTTGTGTCATCTCGTTCGGCCTTTAACACGTTGGGTCGTTCCCATTTTAGGTCGCGTGGCACTATAAGTCGCATGACCTCAACCCACATAGATCGCTCGGCCTTTGTTCCATTAAGTCGCGTACCCCGTTAAGTCGCTCGGCCTTTGTTCCATTAAGTCACGTACCCCGTTAAGTCACTCGGCCTTTGTTCCATTAAGTCGCGTACCCCGTTAAGTCGCTCGGCCTTTGATCCATTAGGTCGCGTACCCCCTTAAGTCGCTCGGCCTTTGATCCATTAGGCCGCGTATCCCCTTAAGTCGCCCGACCTTTGTTCCATTAAGTCGCGTACCCCTTAAGTCGCCCGGCCTTCGATCCATTAGGTCGTGTACCCCCTTAAGTCGCCCGGCCTTTGTTCCTTTACGTCGCATACCCCTTAAGTCGCTCGGCCTTTGATCTATTAGGTCACGTACCCCCTTAAGTCACTCGATCCTATCCTGCCTTAGGTCTTCACTAGGTCGTACCATTTTGGTCGGGGCGCTGCCCCGCACCCCGCCGAGGGCGCTGCCCTCGGACCCCCACGACCCGACCGGGCAGGTCGAACCCCGTAGCAGGGGCGTTGCCCCCGCATCACCACCTTGGGGGGTTGCCACCCCCCTGGACCCCCTCCGTAGGGGATCTTATCTGAAAAACGTTCAACAGAACTTGTTTTGTTGAGATGCGGAGTTGACCATTCTTCGAGACAAGCTATCTTGGGCTTCTCGGTCGATCGTATGGATTTTTGAATATGTATTTCGATGGATTCTTTATCGATTTCTTTGGAATTTATTCACGTCTTCTTATGTGAATTTTGATGATCGATTGTTCTACAATCATCTTTGCGATTTGTCACTTTAAAATATACAAAGGTTTCGATACTAGTAGTAAATACCAAAACTCTTTCAACAAAATGATTTCAACCCTATTTTCAATAACAAAGCTCTTTTCTTAAACAGTTTTCCAATCTACTAGTATATACAAACCTTTACCTCACTCGTGTGAGAAATTGAATTAAACGGCTTAGTAAAACAAGTGGTATGAAACGCTTGCGTTTACTTTGTCAGTTAATTCTTGGACTTGTTGGATTGAATCTCTTGTGACAATTTTCTAGTGGAGATCTACAATTTGTTCGTAAATATTTAAGTTAAGCTAGTGGTTATAGGATATGAAGCTAAGCTCATATATTTACCAGCTTATTGTAATTGACACCTCGTTGATCATGACGATCATTTTATGATTTAGACTAGCAATTGTGCGATGTCTCTTTGTTTGCAAGGTTAGACTAGACCTCATAGGTGTGATTCTGACTCACACATATCTCTTTGTCCGCAAGGTTAGCCTAGACACCATTTGTGTGATTCCGCTCACACATACCTTTTTGTTGCGAGGTTAGGCTAGACACCATTTGTGTGATTCCACTGACACATACCTTTTTGCTTTTTGGTTAGCCTAGACCTCATCTGGGTGATTCCGACTCACCCATATGGGATAGCTCCCCATGGTCTTCGGACCGTCATGTGATAGGCCTCTTTCCCTTTTTCTGTGATTTCTGGATTTCTTGTGTTGATTTCAAGACTTTACGTCATTGACTTGTTATGAGTACAAGTTTAGGGTATGATGCCCTCTTTGGATATTTGAGAAGATTCTTGTGATATTGATTTATCTCTTATTGATTGATCTTCTGTTGATCAACATTTGCATACTTATAGTAGTATGTCAGTATGGATATTTTATGTTTATGCCATATCTTTTATTTTATATCATGTCATTTTATATTTATAGCTAGACTGATCCGTTTATTATTTTCTTAAATAATACTCGGGTCAGGCCGAGATGTTACAGGTGTTCTGCTTGACTTCTTCCCGGGATTTGCTACTCTAACTTTTGGCTAACTATTTAGATTAGCAGTTTTTGTTGTATACACTTGAGATATAGACTCATAGTTGTATTCTTTTGTATAGCACGTGTTGATATTCTTTTGTAGTATTGTGGATCTTTTTGACCACTACTCTAATGTACACTTTCATGTGTTAGTTATATATTCATATCTTCTTCCGCCTTTGTGATATGGATGTCTGTGACTGATTTGTGTTATGCTTATTTCTATGTTTATTTCCGATGATTATTTATAGCCACCGTGTGATAAGCAATTACATGTATGGTCGCTCCTCAACAGCCTTATTCTCCGTGCTAGTTGACAGCACTACACCGTAGTGTTCTTGGCTAGCGTGGGTATCGAGGTGGGGCTTCACATCTTGGTATCGGAGCCAAACTTTGAAACAATGTAGAATAACTTAACAAGGATCATCGTTTTAAGTCCACCTTAGGAGTTATCTCTTAGGATTAATTCGAGTCGCCGTACCGATTCATCCTATATCCTTTATGATTCCTTGTTTTATCTAGCAAGATTGCTTGATATTCATTAGTGAATAATCTTATTCTTTCTCTTCTTTCTTTCTTAAGGAAGAGAAATGGTTAGACCTGGTCGTCCCAGAGCTGGACCATCTAGTGCTCCACCCTAAGATGGAGTTTTTATGACTACCCAGCAACTTCTTGACCTTGTCACGAATGCTCAAGCAACTGGTTCTAATCCGGAACCTACTCACCCTAAATTTGGGTTTGCACGTTTGTGCAATGATTACACCAACTTGGGTGGGAAGAAATTTAAAGGCACTGAAACTATCATCGAGGTCCAAACTTGGCTCAGATCGTGCGATAGAATCTTCTCTCGCATGAACCTCACTGACCTTCACCGTGTTCACGTGGCTTCCAGTATGCTCCAAGAGAGAGCATTGGACTGGTATGAACTTCTTATTTCTGAAGTCAACGAAGCGGACCTTACCTGGGAGCAATTCCGGACACGCTTCGAGTTAAAATTTGTAACAGAAGCAGAGAAGGTAACTCTGGCTCGATGCTTTATAGACCTTGTTCAAGGTAAGTCCTCCGTGACTGATTACGTCGCAGCCTTTGAGTCGCTTTCCAAATATGGGGTTGAATACATCAACACCCCATTGAAGAAGAACCAGAGGTTCGTTTATGGCTTAAACAAAAGCCTCAGGGAGCCATTACTTCTAAAGTTAGAAGTTCCTTTCGACCAACTTATAGATATCGCTCTTCGTTTGGAAGAGGCTGATAAAGAAAGTGATATTGAAGTAGTAGCTTCCAAACCCAACTTCAACAACAAAAAGAGGCCCAGTAAACTCAAAGGCCCTTATCCCAACAAAAAGGGTAAGCAAGCAACCCCTGCGGCAAAATCTCCTTTTCCTGGTGGTGCGAGATGCTTCAACTGTGGATCTGGGGATCATTTTGCGAATAAGTGCTCCAAGCCCAAATCTTGTCGCTATTGTAAGAGCCCAGATCATTACATATATCAATGCCACAAACGTGAAGGCAAGAAGGAAGGAAAGTTGAATGTGTCTCAAGCCCCTGGCAACACATCTCGTGGCCAAGGTATTTCTCACTCCATTCTTGATGGTATTATTTTATTTCATAATCAACCTATTAGAGTTCTCTTTATACGGGTGCATCCCATTCTTTTATATCAAAGGAACTGGTGGACACCATTTCCTTAAGTGTTACTGCATTAATGACTTCTTTGAAAATTGCGAATCCTGTTGGTGGATCCGCAACTCTTAGTTTGCTTTGTAAATATGTGGAGATTATTTTATGTGATTTTTCTTTCCTAGCCGATTTGCATGTCATGCGTTACTTAGGCTTTGGAATAATTTTGGGAATGGATTGGCTTAACCGTTATCAAGCCCATATCCTATGTCCTGAGTGGACTATTCATCTTCGACATCCACTATCTGTTAATCAGATTTCTGTTAACCTTAAAGATTCAGAATTCTGTTTGATTGCATCCTTATATTCTTTAAATCCTCATAGTGACGATGATGACGATGAGGATGATATTATTTCTCGTATCCACGTTGTTCGTGAATTTTCCGACATATTCAAGCCCGTTGTAGGTCTACCACCTAAGCGAGCAATAGAGTTTAAAATTTACCTTATTCCTGGAGCTCAACCTATTACTCATCCTCCTTATCGCATGTCTAATAAGGAAAATGAGGAGATGCGTAAACAATTATCTGAATTGGAGACGAAGCAATTTATTCGCTCTAGTTCCTCGCCTTGGGGAGCTTCAGCTATTTTCGTGAAGAAATCCGACGGTACGCTTAGGCTTTGCGTTGACTATCGCAAGCTTAACGATCCGACTATTAAAAATAAATATCCTTTACCTCGGACTGATGATCTATTCGATCAGCTTAGTGGTGCTAAGGTCTTTTCACAATTAGACTTGGCTACCGGTTTCCATCAGCTTCGTATCGCAGAGGATAACATTCCTTTGACATCATTCCATACTCGATATGGATCTCATGAATGGCTTGTTATGCCATTTGGGTTAATGAATGCTCCAGCTTATTTCGTTGACCTCATGAATCGATTTTTCAAAGATTTCCTCGATCGGTTTGTTCTCATCTTCATTGATGGTATCCTTGTGTATTCTAAAACCGAGGAGGAGCATGAAAAGCATCTTCGGATTGTATTGGAAACTCTTAGGAGTAATAAATTAAAGGCGAAATTTTCTAAATGCCACTTTTGGCAATCTCGTGTGAAGTTTCTTGGTCATATTATTTCCGAATTGGGAATTTCCGTGGATCCTTCAAAAAATGAAGCGATTCAAGATTGGAAGAGACCGAAGAGTGTGACAGAGATTCGTAGTTTTCTCGGATTGGCGGGTTATTACCGTCGTTTCATTAAAGACTTTTCTAAGATTGTCGTGCCTCTTACTGGCTTGACTAAGAAGGGCGTTAAATACATTTGGTCGGACAAATGTGAAGCCTCTTTTCAGAAATTGAAAGAACTCCTTTCCGATGCCCCTATTCTTGTTATTCCCGAAGGGAATCAAGATTTTGTTGTTTATACTGATGCTAGTCACGTTGGTTTGGGTGTCGTTCTTATGCAAAAAGAACGTGTTATTGCTTATGCTTCTAGGCAATTAAAGCCGATCGAGACTAGATATGCCACACATGATTTAGAACTCGCGGCTATTGTTTTCGCCCTTCGAATTTGGCGTCATTATCTATTGGGAGAGAAATTTATTCTTTACACGGATCATAAGTCTTTGAAATATTTATTTTCTCAGAAGGAACTTAATTTGCGTCAACAGCGTTGGCTCGAGTTCCTTGCACCTTATGATCTTGATATTCTTTATACCCCCGGTAAGGGTAATCGTGTCGCCGATGCTCTTAGCCGTAAACAATAAGCAGTTGTTTCTATGATGATATCCGAATGGAACGATCTCGAGATTTTATCCATATGTGAGGTTCGAGAGCGTGTATCCGATTTATGCTCATCACTTGTTTTATGTAGCCTTGAGGCTCATCCTTCTCTTTTTGACCGCATTCTTGAAGCTCAAGGGCTAGATCCTGAATTGGCTCTTCTTGGCCAAAATGTTAAGGATAAAATTGATATTGAAGGTTTGAAAGACTTTGATATCGATTCTCGTGGCGGCATTCGAAAATTTGGTAGACTTATCGTACCAAATATTGGTGATCTTCGTAAAAATATTTTAGAAGATTGCCATTGTTCTAAATTCACCATTCATCCCGGTAGTAGTAAAATGTATGCTGATATGAAGCAACTTTATTATTGGGAGGGAATGAAATCTGATATTGCTAACTTTATTGAGTGTTGCATGACTTGCCAACTTGTCAAGGCTGAACATCAAAGGCCTGGTGGGTTATTGCAACCTTTAGAAATTCCAATTTAGAAGTGGGACCTAATTTCCATGGATTTTATAGATGGCCTTCCCCGTTCCCGTTCGGGTCATGATAGCTTATGGGTGATCGTTGATAGACTTACTAAATATGTCCATTTTATTCCCGTTCGGTCTAACCGAACCGTTCCTCTTTTGGCCAAACTCTTTATCAAAGAAATTGTTAAATTCATAGAGTTCCTACTTTTATTGTTAGCGATCGAGATCCATTGTTTACTAGTGGATTTTGGAAGAATCTTCAAAAAGCTTTAGGTACGAACCTTAATTTTAGCACTGCTTATCACGCCCAGTCCGATGGACAAACCGAGCGTGTGAATCAAACTCTTGAATATCTTCTTCGCGCTTGTGTGCTCGATTTTGGTGGAAGTTGGGAAGATCATATTTCACTTGTTGAATTTTCCTATAATAATAGCTTCTAATCTAGTATTGGTATGGCACCATTCGAGGCACTCTACGGAAGGCCATGCCGCTCACCTTCTTGTTGGCTTGAGGCCGGTGAGAGGCTGGTCTTAGGTCTAGACTTTATTCGTGATTCCACAGAGAAGATTGAACTTATTCGACACAGGATGAAAGAAGCCTAGTGTAGACAAAATCCTGTGCCGATAATCGAAGAAGGAAGTTAGAATTTTCTGTGGGAGAATCTGTTTTTATTCGTGTTTCACCTATGAAAGGGGTTGTACGTTTCAGTCGATCGGGAAAGTTAGCACCCCGATATATTGGGCCATTTCCTATCACTGAACGTATTTGTTCTGTGGCTTATCGCCTTGCATTACCGGCTCAATTTTCTGCTATGCATGACGTGTTTCATGTTTCTCAATTACGGAAATGCCTTCGAGATTCCGATTCTATTCTTGAGCCTGGTGTTGTGGAAGGAATTGAAGTTTCGCCGAATTTAACTTACGAACATCATCCTATTCGAATTATTTCTTCGGAGGTCAAACGACTCCGAAATAAAGATGTTCTCCTTGTGAAGGTTCAATGGTCCTCAAATCCTAAGGATTGCTCTTGGGAATCCAGAAAATTCATCGAGGGAACACATCCGGACTTGCTTACTCCTGCTCTTTGAGGTGAACTTCCTATTTCAAATTTCTTTTGTGTTAATATGCCTTTATGGTTGTTACTTTTTATTTCCATCTTATATTGCGAGGATGCAATTTCTTTAAGGAGGGAGTTTGTAACAACCCGCATATTTATCGATTTTATATTTAAATATTTTATTTAAATATTTTGTCGTTAATCGGATATTGGTCCGAAAAGCAACTTTTTGCAAATGGTCAAATTAGGACTCGAGACCACTTCCATTGAGTTCGAAACGCCGTTTACAATTTTTTAAGTATAAACATTGATAGGTTTGGAGTTAGTGGAATTTCACTTACTTTTCCCGCTTTGGACTTTGGGTTAGATTAGCTATTATAACTCAAACCCACTTCTCTCCTTCTCCTCACTCTTCATAAATTTCCTAACAACCAAGCTTTAGCATTAATGGCGAGTGGAAAGGGAAATTAATATTCCAAGCTCGAATTCTCTTGCAAATCCAACATTCAATTCCAAATTCAAGAAGAAGATATTTGATTCAAGCTTCTGATTACTTCTCCATTGCTTTCAAGCTTTTCTTCATAAATTTGGTGCAAAGGTGAGATTTTTATCTCACAATTCTAGTCTATAACTATATTGGACTGTTGGGAATGATTCCCCATCACTTTAGCATGTGCATTTGCATTTGGTTTGGATTGGATTGGTGAAAAACTCAAATTTTTAGCGTTTTTGGTGAAAAACTGCACTTAGGTCGTTCTTCCTATGTTAGGTCGTTCGCGTTGAAAAGTCACTCATGGAATAGCTCGTTTCTGGCCTTAAAACTGTTCGCACGTGTTAGGTCGTTTGCCTCGGAGTTAGGTCGTAGGTCGCAAGGCCGTAGGTCGCGCAATCCCCTTAACTCGTTCGGCCTTGTCATTTTTAGGTCGCGAGTCTTGCTAGGTCGCCCCTTGTGTCAACTCGTTCGGCCTTTATCACGTTGGGTCGTTCCTATTTTAGGTCGCGTGGCACTTTAGGTCGCGTGGCACTATAAGTCGCATGACCTCAACCCACATAGGTCGCTCGGCCTTTGTTCCATTAAGTCGCGTACCCCGTTAAGTCGCTCGGCCTTTGTTCCATTAAGTCGCGTACCCCGTTAAGTCGCTCGGCCTTTGTTCCATTAAGTCGCGTGCCCTGTTAAGTCGCTCGGCCTTTGATCCATTAGGTCGCGTACCCCCTTAAGTCGCCCGGCCTTTGTTCCATTAAGTCGCATACCCCTTAAGTCGCTCGGCCTTCGATCCATTAGGTCGCGTACCCCCTTAAGTCGTCCGGCCTTTGTTCCATTAAGTCGCGTACCCCTTAAGTCGCTCGGCCTTCGATCCATTAGGTCGCGTACCCCCTTAAGTCGTCCGGCCTTTGTTCCATTAAGTCGCGTACCCCTTAAGTCGCTCGGCCTTTGATCCATTAGGTCGCGTACCGCTCGATTCTATCCTCCCTTAGGTCTTCACTAGGTCGTACCGTTTTGGTCGGGGCGCTGCCCCGCGCCCCGTCGGGGGCGCTGCCTCCTGGAACCCCGCGACCTGACCGGGCAGGTCGAACCCCGTAGCAGGGGCGTTGACCCCGCATCCCCACCTTGGGGGGTTTCCACCCCCTGGACCCCCCACCATAGGGGATCTTATCTGAAAAACGTTCAACGGAACTTGTTTTGTTGAGATGCGGAGTTGACCATTCTTCGAGACAAGCTATCTTGGGCTTCTTGGTCGATTGTATGGATTTTTGAATATCTATTTCGATGGATTTTTTATCGATTTCTTTGGAATTTATTCACGTCTTCGTATGTGAATTTTGATGATCGATTGTTCTACAATCATCTTTGTGATTTGTCACTTTAAAATATACAAAGGTTTCAATACTAGTAGTAAATACCAAAACTCTTTCAACAAAATGATTTCAACCCTATTTTCAATAACAAAGCTCTTTTCTTAAACCGTTTTCCAATCTACTAGTATATACAAACCTTTACCTCACTCCTATGAGAAATTGAATTAAACGGCTTAGTAAAACAAGTGGTATGAAACGCCTGCGTTTACTTTGTCGGTTAATTCTTGGACTTGTTCGATTGAATCTCTTGTGACAATTTTCTAGTGGAGATCGAAAATTTGTTCGTAAATATTTAAGTTAAGCTAGTGGTTATGGGATATGAAGCTAAGCTCATATATTTACCAGCTTATTGTAATTGACACCTTGTTGATCATGACGATCATTTTATGATTTAGACTAGCAATTGTGCGATGTGTCTTTGTTTGCAAGGTTAGATTAGACCTCATAGGTGTGATTCTGACTCACACATATCTCTTGGTCCGCAAGGTTAGTCTAGACACCATTTGTGTGATTCCACTCACACATACCTTTTTGTTGCGAAGTTAGGCTAGATACCATTTGTGTGATTCCACTCATACATACCATTTTGCTTTTTGGTTAGCCTAGACCTCATCTGGGTGATTCCGACTCACCCATATGGGGTAGCTCCCCATGGTCTTTGGACCGTCCTGTGATAGGCCTCTTTCCCTTTTTCTGTGATTTCTGGATTTCTTGTATTGATTTCTGGAATTTATGTCATTGACTTGTTATGAGTACAAGTTTAGGGTATAATGCCCTCTTTGGATCTTTGAGAAGATTCTTGTGATATTGATTTATCTCTTATTGATTGATCTTCTGTTGATCATCATTTGCATACTTATAGTAGTATGTCAGTATGGATATTTTATGTTTATGCCATATCTTTTATTTTATATCATGTCATCCGATATTTATAGCTAGACTGATCCGTTTATTATTTTCTTAAATAATACTCGGGTCAAGCTGAGATGTTACAGGTGCTTCTGCTTGACTTCTTCCTGGGATTTGCTACTCTGACTTTTGGCTAACTATTTAGATTAGCAGTTTTTGTTGTATACACTTCAGATATAGACTCATAGTTGTATTCTTTTGTATAGCACGTGTTTCTATTCTTTTGTATTATTGTGGATCTTTTTGACCACTACTCTGATGTACACTTTCATGTGTTAGTTATATATTCATATCTTCTTCCGCCTTTGTGATATGGATGTCTGTGACTGATTTGTGTTATGCTTATTTCTATGTTTGTTTCCGAAGATTATTTATAGCCACCGTGTGATAAGCAATTACATGGATGGTCGCTCCTCAACAGCCTTATTCTCCGTGCTAGTTGACAACACTACACCGTAGTGTTCTTGGCTAGCGTGGGTATCGAGGTGGGGTGTCACATACCAATTACTATCCGCAATGGTGTGACATATTAGCGCATAGCTACCGTCCACCTCGAGCTGCACCCCCAAAATCAAAAATCAAAAGTGGCCACCAAATCAATCTTAAGTCAGAATATAATATCGAGGGAGTGTGTCCAATAAGAGGAGCTACCTCACTGGCCTAGAATCGCTCCTATTTTAGCCATCTTATGCCAACTCACGAGAATTAGGTCCACGTATATACCTCAAAGGAACGTCGCCACCATCCTACTTCATTCTAGAATCTCCACCACGTACACGGTTATTAAAGTGGTTTTCGGAGTTGGCAGAGAGTATGACAACTTCTGATCCCGATCTCTTTAACAACCAAACGTTATTATAACACCGCGGTCATTTCTAAATATTTTATACTTCAAACCCAAATAACATTTCCATATCAAATATAACAAATCAATATGATATCATTTCTGCTTCAAAAACCAAACCAATATGATATCATGTTTTTATTAAAAACCAAATCAATATAATATCATTTTTATTTCAAATATATCCTTTCAACGTTATACACTTCGAAATCAAAATACTTGAAATATAACACTTTCAAATCATAATACTTTGAAACTCATAACTTTGAAACATAACTTCCACCACTCAAATGGTTTAAATATTAAAAATACTTTATATAATAAAATAGCTTCTTTAATTTCACAAATCAATTCCAAAACGATTCGAATTTCTACATTTTTTATTTAACCAAATCACAAATCATAAATTTCAATTCAATTCTGTTTCCAAATAAACTATTCCAAATTATATCGATTTCAAAACAGATTTGATCCACAAAATAAACCATTTCAAATTCAATATATTTCAAACTTTAAGTATTCAACAATTTCAAGACTAAATTTGATAATTTCATATATATATATATATATATATATATATATATCAAATTCAATTTTCTATTTTTTAGTTCTGAAATATTTACTAAATAAATCCATTATCATTTAAATAAAACTCAAATTACAAATAATTAAATATTTCCTTCTATTTATTTATACTTGAAATGTTCATTTAATCCACCTTAAACTAAACTCAAGTTATAAATCACACCTTTTAAAATTTCAAATTTAATAAATTTCACATCAAACTTATTTGAGTTTAATACTCAAATAAATTATATTTCAAATAAATTTCAAATTTATATTCCAACCTTAATTTTTTTAAATCTATATAAAATATAATTTAAATACTTAACCATATTATCTCAATAAAAAATCAAACCTATTATTAAGCTTATTATATATTAAAACAAATTTATACAAAGCTTATAATAAAGAATAAATAACATTTGTATAACATCTAAAATCAATATTTATATAAAACCATGTATTTCTTTACAAAACCATAGAAATCATTTCAAAAATATTTTTATATATAGACCAAGATGTCTGTATGTAAGTTTCTATACTATGGTCAAGTGATACGAATATTTATCATTTCAATCCGTAATTCAATATATAAATACAGTTATATATCATTTCAAACCGCAATCCCGAATGAAATAAAAAATCCAAAATAACTTGTAGTTTATAAAAATATAAAATACAACATCCATTCATCTAATATCAATCATCAAACATTTATCACAATCATCATCCAACTCAATCAATAACATCAATATAGAATAGATAATAAATAACAGGCATTTACTGAAAGTTTATATTAAATAATAAATTAAATAACTATTTTATCCAAATAAAATAAACTGAGAGGATGATTCAAAATGTGCCAAATAGTCAAAAATAAATTTCTAATCACATCACAAAATTAATTTAACAAGCATAAATTTTTTTAGAAGTTGTGAGTTGGTTAAAACATTCACCTTTTGAATTTAAATTGAATTTAAATCCAATTTAAACCAAAAATTAGAAAAACCTCAGAATTCATCCAAATCAGCATCAAAATGTTCGGATTCCAATACGAACCTAGCGGAGAAAACTGCGCATGAATTGGACCTCGTACGTAAAATTTATTACGATTATAACACGTGAAACAGAAATTGAAATAAAAGAAAACAAAAAGGACCGACCTATCTTTGAGCGCCACGGCAGCACCCTTATCATGTTCGAAACCCGATCGCGCTACAGGCTTGCTCGAAACCCTTGCGCCGCCCTGCTTGATCAACGCTGATTGATCGCCCATGGCCTGCGCGCGCTCCAGGCGAAGCGCCGAACCCCTAAGCCCTCACTTCCTCGTCGAAGAGGCGATAATCTCCACCGGCCGCCGAAAAACTTTCAACCCTAATCGAATTTATTCGGTCAATCTAGCCGTCAACTCGTCGAACTACCCACTCCGATGAGATCCCCTCGCGACTCCCCATAGGCCCAACCACCGATTAGCCGATCAGATGAAGTTCATTGTCGAGCGATGAACGACCAAAAACTGATTGACAATTTCTAGCCACACCGAACCCAGATTGAAAAACGAATCATATATTTGACTTGCGCTCGTCGAGAGTTTCAAATCCATAGATAATCGATATATATTGAGGAATTTGAATTTTTGAAGTGGAATTTTGAATTGAAACTGGGTTGTGAATTTAGGGTTTGCCTGCCGATGAGAAAAAGGAGCAACATAAATTTCTATACGTACAGAAATGAGAATAGAAAGGCTACTAGGGTTTAAATGACATATACATAGGCAAAACACAACAGAATCAAATGGGCTTGATTCGTTTGGAAAAATTGAACGATAAATGGCCTGAAGAGCCCATTTTGACTACGGAATGAAAATTGGTCAACCCATATATCAAAATAGACGTTTTTGAATGTTTTAAAATCAATGGAACATGTTTCAAGTATTAATTCCATCGTATGAAGAAGTTATGGTGAAATCATCTTATTTCAAATTGATTTCAATTAAATTGATTTTTAGGCATTTTGAGTCGGTATGATCAAACGACACGTCCGATCATTACGAAAATTGAAATCCTATAGTAATTCACCGTTACAAATCCGATGAAACTGGTTTCATTGAAATCCGAATTAGTGGCCAAAATGGCAATTTTCCAGTTAGTCAAATAAATAAATATTAGATTAATTAAATCAAATTTCAATTCAAATTTAATAAATCACGATTTCTCTCATCTTAAATTACTTGGACATTTACCATAAATTGAAATAAATTTAGACATCTGTTCAAAGTTAATTAATTTACCAATTATTGTATTAAGTTTCAATTTCATTAAATTCATTAACTATCAATTGAAATGCTAATAAATCCTTTCATTTGATTTCTAAATCTTGTTATTGAATCAATTAACTTACCATCTTAAAGGTGATATCAACATTGGTTTATATACTAACACCTTAAAAATTTCCCAATTTCATCTTAATTCCAGTTAATGTAGTATTTAATTTCATTTGCAATAAATTCATTTATTAAAATTTGAATTCCAATTAATTATAATAAATTCCAAATAAATTTGATTTGATTCAATTCCAATCTTTAAATTAAGTCCATTATTACTCTTTAAATCTAGTTAATATTGTTTACCTTTCATTTACTTTCCATTTAAATGAAATTGGTTTCCCATTAATTTCATTGACGAATTAATTAGGTAATTTTTAATAATTGTTATCATAACCTTTAATTTACACTTACGTTTATTTTATATTCAACTAATTATCATAATTACTTCCATAATACCGAATTCGTCTAATTATCATTAATTATACTAATTCATTTTTTTGCACAACACTTTCCCTTATTTACTTATTTTCACTTTTACAACAAGTGCAACAATCTACACTATTTCATTATTAGGGTTTCACTCCAATTGTCAAGAACTAGTTTTAATTACCATTGCTACATTTCATTTTTAATATTCACTTCATTATCAATTATAAAGTTTTTATTTCTTTCTAGATTTAATTACTAAAATCTTATTAAATTAACCCATTTAACTATCGAAATTTACGGGTCGTTACACTCTTCCCCGCTCAAAATTTTTCATCCCCGAAAAGGAAAAGGGAGGGAAAGAAGGTATTAAATAATCAATATATCTTGTTCAAAAAATACTGACTTTACTATCAAATAAATTTACAAAATCAATTAATTTAAATAAAATATGCCAATTTATAACCATTAAATCTTTTTATACTCAAATTAATAAAGTTTGGAAAACATTTTAAAAAAAAATTTCTAAGTCCAAAATTTACGGAAAATTTTAGTAGAGTCTCCTTTGTACGGGGAGGCTCGGGAGAAAATATAATATCAAATATAACAATATATAACAGATAATCTCCAAAATAATATATCCCAACATGGCAAAACAATATAATAACGCCATAAACCGTAATCCAAGAATGTACCTATTTGTCGGGCAAACAACGTTAATTATGAAACCAAAAGCAGTAGCAATTGCTTCCATAACCTGTATTTCACTTATATAATTCAAAAGAGTTAATAATTACATAAAATGAAATATTTAAAGTTGTTTCAAGTGCTAACAGATAAGCAATATAAACAACAATCACTTGCAACCAACATACAATCATCATATACAATCAACACAAATCAATTTATTCATCCACATCAACCAAAACAAGTAGTTAGTTTAGGCTTAGACACTTTTAAATTGTATAGAATGGCAAATAAACTATTAAGTATACCATTTACTCAACAGTGTTAGATAAAACTGAATAAATTATTCATACATCCAAACAACTTTAAAGTATCCTTGCCTAAACAACTATAAACCAAAAAAAACAACACATTTAATTACAATAACCTTCCAAATTATAGCTTTAAGTTTATAACAATTATAACATCAATTCCTATTCATAAAAGCAATTTATTGAACACTTTCATTACATAAATTTATTTGTACAATTTCCATTACATTTTCTTATTAAACATTTCAACTTTTTTAATATTTGGTAAGTTATATATATATATATGCTTTGAAAATGTAGTTGAAAGTTATACAAGTTTTTCTCATTTCTTTTAATTAATTTAATATACAATAATCATGTCTTTTGTTATACAGATTACTAATTTCGACTTTCTTGTAATTTCATTTATAGCCTAGCATTTAATCTCTTATTTTAATTAGAGGTTCCTTAATTAGTTACATTCCATTTCACTCTAATAATTGAAACTATTAATTAACGGAAACTTCCGAACTAAATATGGGGTTAAGTTTCAAATAATTTTAAAATAATAGATAAATGTATATACTTACAACTTATATATCCAATTATATTTGAAACAATTAACATTTACATTTGTTCATCAAAATAGATCTGCAGTAAAACTACTACAATGTTCTTTCCACTTAGAAACTCGAAAATGAATGTCGATGATGCGTGCACTCATCACCAAAATTATTTTCCAATGACAGAGAGGGGAATATAGAAATTATTTCTTTCCAAAATTTGTTTAAAATAAAATTTTCAAATTATATTGGAATATTTATATCAGAAAATACTTATAAACAATATTATTATTATATTCCAAAATCATTCGAAAGAAAGATTCAAAACTAGGAACTTAAGTTCTAAATTTCCAATTTATTCTTTATTTCTATTTGTAAATTTTATTTTACGACCAATATTTGTAAATTTCACTACCTACCAATAAATATATATTACGACCAAATATAACATTCATAAAAAAATTTATTTTATATATAGAAAATATAATAGGCAAAATTATTTCATTCACCTATATTCAATACAAATATTGTGTCGGTCTGTCTTATTAAGTGTTTAGAAATCCCTATTAATGTCATAGGTCCTATGCACCAACCACAATTTATAAACACAAAATGAAACAAATTAACATAATATCAAAACCTTCTATAACACTAACAAATACGCTTCCTCTTATATATACGCTTGGCGATTCATCATAGGTTATCACTACCCTGTTAATGAAGAGTCAGACCCCATAAAGCTAAGGTTTTATCGCAAAGCCAAAGCTCTGATACCAAATGTAACGGACCGCCTTTTCGTATGCTTTAAATCAACGATAAACCACACATGCCAAACACAAACCATACAAAAGAGTGGATTGTTATTGGGGTAAATAAGAAAAAACGGAGAAAGAAATAAAACAAAACAGAATCTCACAGCGGAATGACAAAATATAATAATCAAATAACTGTTCATGAAACTGTTTTACAAAACATTTGATTATACTTATACAACACATATCAGAGTAACACACACTAGAGAATAATAAATAATGCAGTGGAAAGTATGAATGCAGTGGGATAATTTAATATAAAATAGTAATAATCCAATCTTCCTCTCATCCTCTAGAAATATGGTCTTCAAACCTTGAAATTCTCAGACTGACCCGAGCGAATGGAAAAGACAAAACACTCGAGTTGGAACTAAAAGATCATATGTAAGTTAAATCAACATTAAATAATATGAGTGGAACAACGTCAGAGATGTTTACGGGATTTGACATCTCATATCCAGTGTCTAACGTGTGTGAAGTAACTTAAGAGATGCTCGGGATCCACATCTCCTAAGGATCCGTTAAGCTATCTACTATGTAGTAATATACGCTATTATAATAATGTCTATAGTAAAATAAATTTACTTTTAAATAGCACTAAGGATTTACATTTTCCACCTTAACATGTAATAGTCCCAATAGTCCATCCAATATCAGCGTATCTCCAGTTCGCGAGGCTGCCCTAAATACTCCACGGGCTACGGGAGAAAACCAAACTCGTACAAGGCACTCTAGGGTAGGTGACACGGCACAGCTAGGCAGTGCGAGGGTAGAAATATCAATTACTATCTAGACTGGTGGTGACTCATAGCCCGCAACTACCACCACCTAGAGCCACACCCCAAAAATCAAAAATCAAAAGTGGCCACCAAATCAATCTTAAGTCAGAATATAATATCGAGGGTGTGTGTCCGATAAGAGGAGCTATCTCACCGGCCCGGTATCGCCCCTGTTTTAGCCACCTTATTCCAACTCACGAGAGTAGGGTCCATGTATATACCTCAAAGGAACATCGCCACCATCCTACTTCATTCTGGAATCTCCACCGCGTACACGGTTGTTAAAGTGTTTTCGGAGTTGGCAGAGAGTATGACAACTTCCGATCTCGGACTGTTTAACAACCAAACATTATTATAACACCGCGGTCATTTCAAAATAGTTTATAATTCAAACCCAAAATATCATTTCCATTTCAAATAAAAAAAATCAATATGATATCATTTCTGCTTCAAAAACCAAACCAATGTGATTTCATTTTTTTATTAAAAAACCAAATCAATATAATATCATTTTTATTTCAAATATATCCTTTCAATGTTATAACACTTCGAAATCAAAACACTTGAAATACAACTCTTTCAAATCATAATACTTTGAAACTCATAACTTTGAAACATAACTTCCACCACTCAAATGGTTTAAATATTAAAAATACTTTGTATAATAAAATAGCTTCTTCAATTTCACAAATCAATTCCAAAGCGGTTCGAATTTCTACATTTTATATTTAACCAAATCTCAAATCATAAATTTCAATTCAATTCAGTTTCCAAATAAACTATTCCAAATTATATCGATTTCAAAACAGATTTGATCCACAAATAAACCATTTCAAATTCATTATATTTCAAACTTTTAGTATTCAATAATTTCAAAACTAAGTTCAATAATTTCATCTGTGTGTATATATATATATATATCAAATTCAATTTTCTATTATTTAGTTTCAAAATATTTACTTAATAAATCCATTATCATTTAAATAAAACCCAAATTACAAATAACTAAATACTTCCTTCAATTTATTTACACTTGAAATACTCAATTAATCCACCTTAAACCAAACTCAAGTTATATAATCATATCTTTTAAAATTTCAAATTTAATAAATTTCACCTCAAACTTATTCGAGTTTAATTTTCAAATAAATTCTATTTCAAATAAATTTCAAATTTATCTTCTGTATAGACCCATAAATTTTTAATAATTTTATTTGTTTTATTTATATATTTAATTGAAATTTTTGTGAAATTTTAAATAATAAAATTTTGAAATAAAATTTAATATTTGGAATACGTCTAATTGAACATAGCAAATTGTAAACTATCATCTGGAAATGTGGAAGTTTATTTCGTGCGTAATTTTATTTCAATTTAATTAGTTAGGAATTGATGAAAATAAAATATTTTTGGAATTTGAATATTTTTACTTAAAAAAATTCTAAATCATCTTCTGAGCAAGACGTCATTTTTTGTTTTTCCAAATTCGGACTTTTTTAGCTCCGTCGATCTTATTTTTCTGTGTTTTTCCTGCATTTTCCGTTAGTAGAAAATTCAAATTTTTATTATTCAATCAAATCACTGATATCTGTATACCGTTTTAATCGTCTAGTCGTGCTGATCTCTACGGTATGTTCGATTGTCAAATTCGGAGTCCGGAGTACGTTGCACTTTGCGGAACGCCTTTCATATCGATACACGTTCGTGCCTTTTGGTTTCATGTGCCTATTCAAAATTTCCACAGTGTAAACAGATGGCCCTTAGCTTTTATTATATACAGTTATCAATGTTGACTCTTGCATTTTCCTATGTTCAAAAAGTTTAAAAAATTTTGGTTTATTGTTTATTTCAAAAGAGAAATATATTAAGTTTAGTATGGTAGCTTTCTATTCTTCCTCCTCCTAACTTTCTTCCCTAAATTTTTTTTTCTTTCTTCTTCGTGCTGTCATGTTGGTTGTTCATCTTGCTCAAAATAGTGTGGATTATCTTGCCCTTCTAATACCCAGCTCCAAACGACTCAAGCCCATGAAACCGCTGCCCCACCCACAATTTCGACCTAACCATTGTGACCCCCTCCACTTAAACTCCAAGCGCCACGACATGACAGCACGCCCGGACCTCCTCCATCATCACCACTCCTCCGGTCGCTGAGCACACAAACGAAGCCCCCTGCTTCGCCACCACGAGCATCCCTTTCCTCCGAAAATAGCCAACCTGAGAATCCAAGCTCCAGTTTCTCTCCACCTTCCCACGTCAAGCCCGCATCTCTCCTCCACTCGATCCATTGACCAGCGAACCAGCAGCCATCACCTCAAACTGCCTCTCACCTCCACGGCTTCTCCTTCTTCCACCCAAAACTTTCGGTCACCTCTTGCCTTAGTCGAGCAAGCACCACCAACCACAGTATCTCTTCCCGTCTCCTCTCTTTTATATAAAAGGTATAATACTTATAAACTTTAGTATGTCTATATATATAATTTGTTAAGTATATCTGTGATGCCCCACCTCTATGCTCACAATAACAAAGAGTATTAAAAGAAATACTGTCTGTTATTACAAAGAATAAGGCTGTATTGGAGCGGCCATCCGTAGTTGGGCCTTACACTAGTATTGGTTATCTCGATAGGAGTGGTATACATATTCTTTTTTTTTCATCTCTGTTTATTTACTCCCATCGACATATCCAATTCCAGTATAAAACGAACTACGATGGTTTATAATAGTTTAGGACAATATATATAAAATAAAACAGATAAGCTAAATGCGAAACACGGATAATAGAATCTCATATATATATATATATATATATATATATATATATAAAACTGAAGTCAGTTACAATACATGTGATACAATACATATGATACAACTACAACTGTCGACACTGGAAATTACATATACAAGTACATTATCGTGAATAATATACATGAATACATAACATCCTATACTATAACAACGACTACTCCAAATGATATAAAGAGACTTCATAGCTCAAGCAGCAACCTAAAGCAAGATATCAACAACCTGAAATAAATCGGTCTGACCCGAGTATTAAATTCAAAAGAAAATAATACGCGGGTCAGTCTAATTCAAACTCAGTTACTAATGCACGGAAGCAATAATAATTAAATAATCAAATAGACGACAGTCAAAATAAATTCACCTATCCAACCCTTTAATAAGGAAGTCGGATAATGGAAATATAACACGTAACAGTGTAAAACAACAAATCAGCAAATTCAAATTTTCAACAAAGATAAATAAAAGGGTTATCAACGAAGATAATTTAGAAAACAACAGAATTGCCTAAACGGCAATTAACGACAAAATCTAATTATTAAATAAATAATTAGAAACTCATAATCCAATTATCAAAAAGATAATTAGATATCAACAAAATCATCAAATTAAACCAAATCAAAATACGATTCAAAATATTGAATTGGACACATGAAACAATTCAAGCAATTTGAAATTTCAGTTAAAACGTCAATTCGGGTAGGGCTGCAGTACACGCACACGTGCACTGCCTCGCCACTACAGTGATTAAATACACAAAAGCTCAATGAATCAAAAGCAAATGGCACCATCTCAAATCAAAATGAACCAGATGGAACTGCAATAGCATGAGTACAACACCCACCCAGTAACCACCAAATAAACAAAGTGCACCTGAATGCACAATGAAATTCACAAACGAGCACAAGGTCAAACCTAGAATACCGAATTCAACTCAAGTGCAATTAGAAAAACAAATCCAACTACATCAATGCAATGCAAACCAACAAGGGCAAGACTACATATAAAATGAAACTACAGTCACCACATGAATGCAACTGTTCAAGTTCAAAAAAGTTCAAAAGAAGATGACAATAGTGGTACAGTGGACCACCCTGAAACCGAACCAATATGCATATACAACTGCAAACTAGACAGTACACATAGGAGTGTAAAAGTAAATAGATCAAATGACAATGCAAGCCAGCATCAAAGACACAGCCGAACAAAAATCAGTGCATCAGTGATGTCAACAAGTATGCAAGTGAATCATAAACCAAAGGATTGACATGAACAAAGATATAACATGTATGCACTATAAAACTAGATAGTGCAAATATCATACTCAAGAACAAAGGCCATAGCAGCTAAATGAGCCAATCTCAATTATGATACAGACACAAAAAGGTACATGAACACTTGCAACACAAGAAGACCACATGCAAGACCAGTGAAGGCAACGCACATGTCAACAAAGAAGGGATGCACCAATTCAACGCCTCATAAAGAAAAACAAGTTCAATATGCTGTGCTCCTGAACCAAGGCTACGAGTTCAAATGCATACAACCATATACGAGGTCATGAAGCACACGTGCCCAGACCAAAGACACCAAAAACAGAAGGCAACAGGGAAACAATGTGAAAACTACAAACACATGAACACCTAGATAGGCAGAACATATGTAAACAAAATTAGTACTGTAACTATGTCACCAGATAACAGAAGTTACCATGATGAACTCAATCAATGTTGAAGCCATTGAACAGCAGGTCAAAGCCAAAATCTATACAGAACAGTTCAACATGACAGCAGGTGGAACGAGGCCGAACTAGATGAAACGCAACAAGTGATGCATCACAACTCAATATGTAAATAATACAAGTCAGTAAGGATTCACTAAAGCCAGAAGCCACGAGTAACCAAACTGGAAGTCAAGTAATAAAAATCAAGGTATGAACAGAAATTACTTGCAACAGTGATGATGCAATGAAAGCAACTACAAAATCAAGTCAAAGACAACTGCACATTCAAATCAAACTACGCCGAAGTCATCAAAAATCTACGGAACCAAAATTTCCAAAAAAATCAAAACCATGCCAACCAAGCAAAATATATATACGAACTGGAACAGGTCATTAACCATGTTGAACATCCAAATGAAGGTCGAATGGCCGAGCACAGTATTGATGAAATCAAATGATTGTATACAAACAAAAATCAAATACCTTGAAACACATATAAACAGCTACTTGAATTAGATGTGAGTGGAGTTTCGCTCACCTTGTTTCGAACTCGACCAAATTGAAGCGGCCGTGAGCAACTCAAAGAGATGATCAACCAACAGTGCAAGGAATCGAAATCAATCGATCTAATAAAAGTTGGCCTCTTCGATTTTATACAAGCCCAAATTTGCAAGCAAAGGAAGGGGAAACGAGCCGCCATTTTTTCGTTCGTTTGGTTTTTGTTTTAGGGTTTTCAAATGAATGAAGAGAGGAACAGGTATCGGCCTTAGCTAATTATCACCGCACCACGAAAAAAAAACGTGGCCCAATATTAATTTTTAAAGCCCACACCCCTTAACAAATTTTGAAAAAGAATTTCAACTGATTAAAACTCCCAATAGCAATTAACAACCAATTTAATCATCATTTGATGATAATTAATTGTTACAAAACCAGGGGTTGTTACAATATCTGTGTATATAGTAGTATAGGTGTGTTGTGCTTGTTTGTTAGTGGCTATATATACTGAATCTATTATTTAAATGAGTTTCTCACAAAAGCATCTAGTTATGGATAAGTTTTACTGTCATTTATAATCTGTTGGGCGTGTTTCCACTAGACCGGTGCTACCGAACCAAGATGAGGGAGGCCACCACCGAACCAGCCCTTGCTCCACCTACCACCAAACCAAATCCCAACTCCCTCTCCAAGTCCCTACCGAACCATCTCCTCCCCAATGCCTAGCCGAACCAACTCACTCTCCACCTACTACTGGTCCAAACAACGCTCCACCCACTACCAACCCATTGCCGGACCAAGCACTGCCGAACCAATTCCCACTCCAATTACTACCGAACCAAAGCCACTCCAACCACTACCGGACCGAAGGCCACTCCAACCTTCCCCGGACCAAGGCATCACCGAACCAACACTGCCAGGCCAGATTACATCAGCCCAGGCCCACCAGCAACTATATACATCCAAGACCCCTACCCCCAGCCTCACTCTATAAATAGAGGGGTAGGGGTACAACAATGGCAGACAAGTTCGAGAGCTCAAGCACGGATAGAACTTTCAAACAAATTTCAGATACTTGTAATCAAAGCTTTGTACTTGTAACCTAAATAGTAAAGCAGAATAACATATAAAGTGGACATAGGCATATTCTAGCCGAACCACTATAAATCTATATGTCTTTTACAGTTTAGTCCATCTATTTTATATATTTGCATGAATCACCAAAATCACTAATAACAATATAAAATCGACTAAATCATACGACTTGGAGGTGTTTGCCGATTTTTTATGCAAACATTTTTGGTGCTTTCATTGAGAGCTCGAGCTAGAGGCTTCATCTTCTCCCACTTAAACTTCTTACCGACAGCATCGCTCATTGCTTGGAAGACATGCCTCCTAGGTAGAAGAAAGATGTTAGCAAAGTAAAGAACATCGCAACTAGCAGCGCTCCAGATCCAGTGATCGTAAATCAAGAGAACCATCCTGTTTCAACAGTAGTGCAAAATGGAAATCAGGCAAATCCGACAGCCCCTGCCACGGAGCAAACAACAGCAATTACTAGGGCAGATCTAGACAGGGTTGTGGCTGAAGTGACTAACCGCTTCACATCCCAACAAGAAGCCTTGGTGGACCGACTCATGTCACGCTTAAGGGATGCTGAAGAATCCAACCGCAACACTGAATCATGGGATGAGTCCCAGTCTGGAGGATATGGGAGACGACAAAGTCTTTCTTCTTCGAAGAAGCTAACAATAGAAACAGCAATGATAGGAGCCGAGCCCGAACTCAGCCCGAACTCCGACCCGAGGAAACACTTGGAACCAAACCCAACGGGGGAGGTGCCAGGCGAGGGTCGACGGTGGCTGAGCCGGTCATGCTACCTAGCCATGGAAACACCAATGAATGGGGCCGAGCTAGAGTCCATCCCGAAGTTGGATCCGAGGAAGTGCTCAGAACAGAACCCAGCAGGGGAAGATCAAGGCAAGGGCCAACTATAGCTGACCCTAGCATGCTCCCAAAAGACTAGAGGAAGCCACTGGAAAATATTAGGAGTGATAGATAATACCACCCCTACAGATCATCTGGACGGAATAACTCCCGCAGATAAGAACCAAACTCGTTTCTATCTGCTCCAAATTCTGATGAAAGGATGGCGCGATTGTTCAGAGAGTGCGTCCAACGGGATCAAAGAGATCAAGGGATAGGCGCTAGGGTAACCAGCCCTTTCACCCGCAATATCGAAATTGCCATCACCCCTCGAGAATGGAAAATGCCAACAATGGAACCTTACAAAGGAAACTTCGACCCCGTTGTACACTTGCAGAGATACACACATCATATGCTCATGAGTGGAGCCACAGAAGGAGTATTGTGCAAATGTTTTCCACTATTCTTGGCAGATCTAGCTACCTCCTGGTTCTTCCACCTACCCCAAGGATCCATCAGCTCATGGGAAATGTTGAAAGAAAGGTTCATCAGCCAGTTTTGCATTCATGTGGAACAACCCAAGGACGCTTCTTCCCTATCTGATATCAAACAGAAACATGGAGAGACAGTGCAGCAATATCTAACCCGATTCAATGCTGCAGCGGCCGCAGTCCAAGATGCCGATGAGAAACTTATCTTAATGGCCCTCTGTAGTGGTGTGCATCCGGATACTAAGTTTGCTAGAAGATTAACGAAAGAAAAACCAGCTGCCTTACCTGATTTCTTCTATGAAGCCGAAAGATATATGAGACTTGAAGATGCTGCCACTGAAAGGCAGACAGGGCAACAAACCAAGGCAGCTCATGGCGACACACCCGCTGTAGAAAAGGACGTTCGAAGAAACGACTCTAGATACAATGCTGGGGGCAAGAAGGGAGAAAAACGTCTATATCGGCCAGGATCGAGGTTTGACAGTTAGACTCCTTTGAATGAGACAATCGAAAACATCTTCCTGGCCACCCAAGATGAATTTAAATACAGATGCCCTCCATACAAGAAGGAATCAGATAACACAATTAAGTCCGGAAAGTTCTGCCGCTTCCACAAATCTTATGGGCATGATACCAATGAATGCCATCATCTCCGGGACTTAATTGAAGAACACATCAGAAGGAAGAGACTAGAACGCTATGTAAAAGGTCAGAACAGGACCCCAGCTCCTGCCGATGAGAACCCAAGGCTACCTCTCCTAGAAACAGGAGGGGGAAATCGCAATACCGACGGCCCCAGTCATGAGAAGATGGTGGTCCATACCATATCGGGAGGATCACACATCGCCGATAGAAGCTGGACAAAGATGGAAAGATACGGAAAGTCACTTAGGAACAATGAAGGATATGTTAGTTCTGTTATGGAAGAATGCCACCCGAAGCAAAAAGAGAATGATGACATTACATTCAATAGGCGTGACCTGGAAGGAAGGCAGTACCCTCACATGGATACTATGGTCATCTCTGCCCGGTTCGGCCAAGCCGAAGTTTTCCGAATTCTAGTAGACACTGGAAGCTCAGTAAATATCCTATTCAAGCGTGCTTTCGATAGAATGAAGCTGTCAATGAAGGATGTATCGCCCTGCAACAAACCACTACACGGTTTCACTGGAGATGCGAAGATGCCCCTCGGGCAATTGGACGTTTTTGTTGAAATAGGAAGCCACCCCCACTCCGTTGTGCGGAAACAAATATTTGTGCTAATAGATAACCACTCAGCCTACAACGCCATTTTAGGAAGACCAGCCTTGTCTGACTTCCAAATCGTCTTGGCCTCGTGGTGCCTGAAGATGAAATTTCCAACAGACAATGGAATAGGGGAAGTAGAGGGAGATCAAGACGCTGCTCGAGATTGCTATGTAACCGAACTTCACAATAATCGCAGGAAGGATAGAGGGAAGAATGCAGAGACTCTTCTCTACATGAAAAACTTGGAAGCATAGCAACTAAAGAAAGCCCCTCCTCTTCGATATACCAGTGATCCTTTCAATGAATTAGACCCCATGGACAAAGAGGAGGAGGCCGCCGCCGAGCCTGTAGAGGCTATGGAGTTTGTGTCTGTAGATAAACACGACTCAAGTAGACTGTTGAAAATCGGATCTCAACTAAGAGCAGAATTGAGGGATCAACTCATTGATTTTCTCCGCCACAACCTGGATGTATTTTCATGGACGCACGCTCACATGACTGGAATCTCCCCAGACGTGGCATGCCACATACTAAACATCGATCCTACCAATGCGCCAGTAAAGCATAAAAAGAGAAGTATGGGGGCAGAGCGATCAGCGGCCATCGATGAAGAAGTAAAGAACCTACTTGCCAACAGCTTCATACGAGAAGCCATCTACCCAGAGTGGATCGCTAACCCGGTACTAGTAAAGAAGGCTAATGGGAAGTGGCGAACATGCATTGACTTCTCCAACTTAAATGATGCTTGCCTGAAGGATTGCTTCCCACTCCCCCGAATCGATCAGCTTGTGGACAGCACAGCCGGGCACGAACTCTTATCTTTTATGGACGTATACTCAGGATATAACCAAATTCTTATCCACGCCCCCGATCAAGACCACACTAGTTTCATCACTGATCGGGGATTGTACTGCTATAGAGTAATGCCTTTCGGACTTAAAAACGCCGAAGCTACCTATCAGCGCCTCGTCAAGAAGATGTTTGCGGAGCTAATAGATGGAGGTTTATGTGGATGACATGCTAGTAAAATCGAGGAAAGCCAACGATCACTAAGCCACCTGAGCGAGATGTTTCACGTACTTCGCCAATATGGAATGAAGCTGAATCCTCTAAAGTGCTCGTTCAGAGTGTCATCAGGAAAGTTCTTGGGATTCATCGTCCATGCCAGGGGGATTGAAGCAAGCCCTAAACAAGTCCGAGCCCTGAAAGATATCACGATACCTTCCACTCGAAGAGAAATGCAAAGCCTAAATAGGAAGGTGGCCGCCCTAAGCAGATTCATCTCTAAAGCGACTGACAAGTGCGTCCCCTTCTTCGAGGCTCTAAAGAAAGACAAAGGAAAGTTCGAGTGGACTGACGAATGCTCAACGGCCTTTCTTAACCTAATCGAACACCTCCAGAGACCACCAGTACTCTCAACTCCAAATGGAGGCGAAGAGCTATACCTATACCTTGTTGTGTCATCTCATGCTCTAAGCGCCGCTTTGGTGAGAGAAGACAATCATGCGCAACGGCCAGTATACTTTGTAAGCAAGAGGTTAACAGTGGCAGAAGCCAGATATCCTAAACTTGAGAAGCTAGCATACTGTTTACTAATCACATTACGGAAACTGCGACACTATTTCCAATCTCATTCCATCAGAGTTCTAACCGATCAACCGCTAAGGCAGGTACTCCATCGTCCCGACACTTCTAGACGACTAATTGAATGGTGCATTGAACTGAGTCAATATGATATCACCTACCATCCTCACACCGCCATCAAGGGACAAGCCATGGCCGATTTCATTGCCGAATTCACTACCAACGAAGGTAAGGGGCAATCTGAAATAGCAAAAGACATTAAGTGGAATCTCTTTGTGGATGGAGCTTCAAACGAACAAGGCTCGGGGGCAGGTGTTGTAATAATTACTCCCAGGGGAAGGAAGCTACACTATGCTCTAAGGCTGGAATTCGCTGCCACCAACAACGATGCAGAATACGAAGCAGCAATAGCTGGATTAGAACTTGCCCTAGAGATTGGAGTCAGTTCTTTATGTCTTCATAGTGATTCCCAACATATTGTAAACCAAATACTAGGATAATTTCAGACTCGAGGAGAATGACTCACGGCATATCTAAAGAAGACCAAGCTGCTACTCGATCAATTGGATCACTATTTAATCAATCACATCCCTCGAGAAGAGAACCAAGAGGCCGACGAGCTGGCAAAGAAAGCTAGCATGAAAGACGGTACCATTTCCGGAACAGTAGCCATCTCAAAGCAACTAACCTCGAGTTTCGAGCAAGTGAATCTGGTAGCTGCAATCGAAGAAGAAACTTGGATGACTCCCATCCGAAAATTCTTACGAGATGGCACATTGCCCAGCGAGCGTAGCGAAGTCAGGAAAATCTTGAGGAAAGCTTCCCGCTACACAATACAAGAAGGCATCCTCTATCAACGCGGTTTCTCTAACCCCTTATTAAGATGTGTCGCTGGAAGAGAAGCTAAGGAAATCTTATCCAACATCCACCAAGGAAGGTGTGGGGATCACACTAGAGGGAAGACTCTGGCAAAGAAAATACTCCGATATGGATATTTCTGGCCCGCCTTAAACAAAGTCGCCTTAGAATTTGTTAAAAAATGTGACAGATGTCAGAAATTTGCCAAGATTCCTCGTCTACCAACAAATGAGATTACTCAAATGACCAGCCCATGGCCCTTTGCAGTATGGGGAATTGACTTGATTGGCGAACTGCCAGTGGGCCGAGGTGGAGCCAAATATGCGATAGTGGCAGTTGACTATTTCACCAAATGGGTGGAAGCAGAACCTCTAAATAAAATATCTTCGGCAAAAGTTATTAACTTCTTAATCAAAAATGTTCTATGTAGGTACGGAGTTCCACTCAAAATCATATCGGGCAATGGACTTCAGTTTGATAGCGAGGAGTTTGCCGACTGGTGCCGAGAACACGAAATTCACAAAAGCTCCTCATCTGTAGCTTATCCCCAGGCAAAAGGACAAGTCGAAGCTGTCAACAAAATTCTCAAAACTCTAATCAAGAAGAAACTTAAAAAGTCAAAAGGCGCTTGGGTGGATGAACTTCCTACGGCACTTTGGGCCTACCGCACATCTTTCAGAACATCAACGGGGCATACTCCTTTCTCTTTGGCATACGGATCGGAGGCCATGCTCCCAGTCGAAACTGTAGTACCTTCCCACCGCAGGATCCATTATAACCCAGAAAAGAACGAAGTACTCCTTCACATGTCTTTGGATCTAATTGAAGAGAGGAGAAACGATGCAACACTCAAAGCAGCAGCTTACAAGCAAAAAGTGGCAGCGCAATACAACTCCAAAGTCAAGCATCGTAGCTTACAAGAAGGAGATCTTGTCCTCAAACGAATCTTCCCGCGCCCCAGTGCACTAGATCCAATCTGGGACGGACCATATGTAATTCATAAAGATCTCCACAATGGAGCTTATATTTTTTCAACAGTGGATAGAGAGGTGTTCCAGAGGGCGTTGAACATCCAACACCTTCGTCGATACTTTTCTTAACTTGTACTGCCCATATGAAGTGAATTAACAAAGAGAATCAGTGGACGTTGGCATTTTTGTGCCGAACCACCTTAAAAAATTGACTCTTTCTTAACTTGTTCCTTTATATCTTGGCTGCTTGTTAACTTTATCCTTTTCTGTTGAACAAAATCCTATGTAATGGCATTTCCATTCAAGACGCATCATGGCGCAACCTCCTCTCGACAAGTACTAACAAGTACTATACGAATCTATGCCCTCGCCAATGAGACACTTTTGCTCCAGCATCCCTCTGCTGCGGGTTAACTCATTGCTCGCGATCGGCCCTTAAAGCCAACTGTAATGAGCCGATTATAAGCCACCGAGAAGGCCGACTATAGCCGAGGCAGCTCATTACGGCGTTCGGCTCGCCGACAACTGTGAACCTACTTTAATCCCCAACATAAGGTGTGGCCAGCCAGGGATAGTTCACGGTTGACGATCGGCACGCACTCTAGCCGGCCACGGTAAATCGAATAATACCCACGATTACGGGCCATAATGGCCCGGGTAATTACTGTGCGCGATCTCGGCTCCGATGTGTCTTAAGTACGGCGTGGTAAAAAAGAAAACTCCCCGCGGAGGCATAAGATGGGTGACAAATGTCTCCAAGTCCCACAGCTAGGGAAAGTGGCTACAAAACCCGTTTTCCACGAACTTAAGCACATCGAAGACCTTCCGTGATTGGAAGTTTTACTATTTCTTATATTCCTATTTTATTTAAAAACTTTCCTCCTATCCTATATAACGATCCCTAAAGTACAGGGCACAAAATAGGAGACACCCGCAAATGGGGATAGGAACTCATAACTGGATGACAGGACACTCAGCTGCATTCCATACCCAGTCACACAAGACATTCAAAGCTACCATCTACAACTAAAACACGAAGGGCGGTACTCTCTTCCTTTGTCTATGAATGCGCAGATATAATTTATTCACACATCACAATAACATTGCAAGATATGAAATTATATTTTAAGCAAGAACTTGACGTCAAACACAATTGAATCACAGGCATATGCATAGCTGCATTTCTTATGCAACGCACCAAAATAACGAAAGCATTTAAATATAACAGAACCAGCTTAAGTTAAAAAATTACATGCCAAAAATGAAGTTGTTCGTTACAAATAATATAATTACAGTTACATTGTTGTTTTAGGACTAACATAGACATCAATGTCAAGTAAACCAAAAGATGTCCCGGTCAAGTCAAGGAGTTAGCTGCATCAGAGCTTCACCTCTATTCTACTGGCCCTCCGAGATCTACTTAACTGCCGGATCGGAACTCTCAACGTGTTGACCAGAGGTAGTTGGTGCTTCAGAGGTCCCGCCTGTCCAATTCAGGAAAGAACCCATTAATAGTCATGAACAATAGGCAATCAAGTTACAAAAAGACTAAAAGGGAAGACTTAACAGCATCTGCTCCTTGATCATCATCCTCCAACTGCACACCTACCTCCTTAGCAGTAAGCAGCCGCATACCCTCCTTTACCGCCACTTTCTCCTCCTTGGTGAACTGAGTCGTGACCACGCCATCCTGAAGGCCATGCCACCCTCCTTATCTGCTTCGGCCTTAGCCTCCTCCAGGGCCCTGAGATAAATCCTGGTCATGACTCGGGAATAATCATCCATCCAGGATAAGTTGCCCTGTTTCCAAGTGCGAAAGTACATATCCTGAAGCATCTCATCCATTATCCCCTCGTTCTCCTCGTACTCCCATATTCGGACCTCAGAAGCCAACAGCTTTGCAACGACAGCATCCCTCTCCGATCGGTATCGCGAGCGGTCAGCTTAAAAGGATTTCCTCATCGCCTCCATCTCCTCCTTCAGCTTGGTTTGAGCAAGCTCTACGGCTTCAAGCTTCCCGGATAACTCCTCTACCCGCTCGAGATCCGCTTTCCGAACCTCATCCACCGTTGCAATAGCCATATCGATCCATTACCTGCAGGCAGCCTCCATTTTTCGTAACTCTGCTTTGCTAGCCTCTTCCATGGTTTTCTTTAGTCGCCTGGAGGCAGCCTCATGCTGAGAGATCTGGATGGATTGATCGGCGAGTTGTTTGGTCTGGTCGAAAACCATTAACCGCAATCGAATGTTAGCACTCTCGATTTCCTCTCCGGCCTTGACCAGTCGGGCATGATGCCCCATCAGCTTCCTGGTCTCCTCAGCAACCCAGTCAATGTTTGCCTTAGCTTCGTCCCCCAAAGTTACAATCCGAGTGGTAAGCAAATCAAGGTCCAGTGACTTAGCCCCATCAAGCACCCTTACCATAGGATTACGAGGGAGAAGGTGCTCACCAGTAGCCTCGTCGAAGGAAATATCATGAGAGCCTGGATCGAGATCCGGATGACCCGCAAACGGATTACGAGCCAAGCCGGGATGATCTATTGGGGTAACAGTAGGGTTTTCAGACGGGTGCGGGGAAGGTATAAACTCAATATTCTCCTCCGTGGTATCCTGAAGAGGTTGAGTTGGGGGCTGAGGACCAGGCGAGGATTCGAACAAGGAACGGCTCCTCTTCTTCTTTTGGATATCCTCTTCGATAACCCCAAGAAGAGGATGGTAGCCGACTACGTCTCCGGGGCGGTTAGTCAGAGGCTTCGGTTTAGTAGAAGCTTTGAGGAGTTTGTATTGTTCAAGACGGTGCCGAATATCTGATGTCTTGAACGCTTCGCCCGCTCCTGGAATAAAAACCAAGTGTTACAAGCATACATTGAGCTATAATTCAAGAAACATATCAACTTAGGAAGAGTAAAAAGACGCTTTTGTTATACAAACCCTGGGGAGGAGTAGGATACTGCAATAAGTCTTGGATCTCATTCCAGGACGGAAGCTGGCCATAAAATATTCCTAAATCCTTATCATAAATGGAGTCGTCAGGAGTCAAAAATTCACCTTAAATCGCAGGAGTTGCCTTAGCTGAAATGCTCTTAGAAGATGAATCGGCACCAGTCCCGGCCTTGTAAGCTTTCTTTAGCTTCTCCAACAAGGCCGGTCCTTCCTCCAACCCCTCAAAAGCTAGGCGAAAAGCATCATCTGTCCACTCCTGGATCTCGCCTGCCTGCTCAGAAGACAGAGCCCCAGCGCCACTACCACTTTGTCCATCATCATCATGGCCATCACCATCACCTTCCCCATCACTTCCGCTCTCCTCCTCACCTCCTTCATCCTCACCTCTTTCCTCCTTCACATCTTCCTCCTCCTGGATGTCTGGACATGTGCTGGGGGAGGGTTCATCGGACTTCTTAAGCTTCTTCTCCCCGGCAATTGGAGGTTTTGAGAAGGGTTTCCTTTTTCCACTCTTCGTCGTAGCCCCTCCTTTAGCTTTGGCGGCCCTCTCCTCAGCCGTGTCTCTCTGCTTGACCACAGACCGGCGTGGCAGAATCAAGTTGTGCTCCAGAAGAGTAGCATTCCTGATCAAATAAGAAGTTGCCCTCTCCCTTTCCGGGATGGCTTCTATTTCCGCAGCCATCTGAACCAGGCGATCGCTCTCTACGACCGCAAAGCCACCTGTCGCTAGCATGAAACAAAAGCACATAAGGAGGAGCATTGTAGTCAGGAAGGAAATTATAAATAAGATTCAACTTACAGCCAGAGGTGAAGCGGTGGAAAGAAACAGAGTGATCCTTAACGAAGAACCATTCCTTCTTGAACATGCTAAATTTCGAATACAAGTCCATGACTGGCTTGAAAGACACGGTCGACTCTAAGCTAATATATGGAGATCCCTTCTTGTAGCCTCTCGAGTTGTACAAATACCTGATCTCCTGGTTGGAAGGGGGACGCCCCTATTTTCTCTGGAAGATAATAAACAAGCTCACCAAGATGGCATAGGAGTTGGGCTGACGCTGGAAAGGGGCCACCTTCAAATATGTGATAAAGCTAACTATCCAGGCATTGATCGGAGCGATGGCTCTGCACATACAGTGATACCTACTGTAAGCAAAATATCCTTTAGGGGGATTATACGGCATTACTCCTTCCCCCGGCAATAACATATGCGCTCTGTCAATCCCAAAAGAGCGAGATATAACATCAAGCTGCTCATCTTTGAGGGAGCTAGGAAAGCAGTCAGGTGGGGAATTCTAGAGCTCCTGAGGGCCATACCCGTCTACTAATGATCTCGGGGTTGGTACATGACGTTCTAGTCCTTCCAGAACTAGGGGCACTACAGAGGACTCTTCTTTGTCCCTGGATTTCTTCTTATCAGAACGGGTTTCTACTTTATGAGACATTATCTGCAACACGAGAAAACGCCTCGTTAGAACAAGAGATACAAACAAGTAAGTACGTACGGTCTGGAATTTCATTCGTAATTCAAAACATAAAAGGCTCAAGGTTCATTCGGCATTCAAACTCCCGATCTCATTCGGTATTCCCAACATAAAAAGTTCATTCGGAGGTTCAGGGCTAAGAATTCATTCGGCAATCGTACTCCCCATGGTCATTCGGGAGTTCAAGGCCAAGAATTCATTCGGCGCTCATGCTCTCCGATCCCATTCGGTAGTCCAACCATAAAAGTTCATTCGGCAGAAGAAAACTCACCTGGTCCGGTAGTCAAGTTTGATTCGGTACTTGGTTGATTCGGCTGTTTCAAACAGTCAAGTTTGATTCAGAACTCGATTGATTTGGCTATCTCGAACGATAAAGGATGAACAGAGACACGAAGCCCATACTTATAGGCAAGCATAGGATACCAGACCAACTGGTTCGGCACATAGAACAAGATGAGAATGTCCAAGCTAAAACAAAGCGTGGCATATGCAGGCATATGCCCCACTTTGGGGGGCAAGAGTTGGGCATGTTTCCACTAGACCGGTGCTACCGAACCAAGATGAGGGAGGCCACCGCCGAACCAGCCCTTGCTCCACCTACCACCGAACCAAATCCCAACTCCCTCTCCAAGTCCCTACCGAACCATCTCCTCCCCAATGCCTAGTCGAACCAAGTCACTCTCCACCTACTACCAGTCCAAATAACGCACCAACCACTACCAACCCATCGCCGGACCAAGCACTGCCGAACCAATTCCCACTCCAATTACTACCGAACCAAAGCCACTCCAACCACTACCGGACCGAAGGCCACTCCAATCTTCCCCGGACCAAGGCATCACCGAACCAACACTGCCAGGCCAGATTACATCAGCCCAGGCCCACCAGCAACTATATACATCCAAGACCCCTACCTCCAGCCTCACTCTATAAATAGAGGGGTAGGGGTACAACAATGGCAGACAAGTTTAAGAGCTCAAGCACGGATAGAACTTTCAAACAAATTTCAGATACTTGTAATCAAAGCTTTGTACTTGTAACCTGAATAGTAAAGGAGAATAACATATTAAGTGGACGTAGGCATATTCGGGCCGAACCACTATAAATCTGTGTGTCTTTTACAGTTTAGTCCATCTATTTTATATATTTGCATGAATCACCCAAATCACTAAGAACAATATAAAATCGACTAAATCATACGACTTGGAGGTGTTTGCCCATTTTTTGTGCAAACATAATCCATGTGTATGCCTGCGTATATAAGTTTTGAGTTTATATATATATATATATATATATATATATATATATATATATATATATATATCAAAGTTGACTATGAGATTCGTGGTGGTAAGTTCATTTTCGTTTATATGACTAAAATTTGTTGTTTATATTAGTTTTATGAATATATATATATTAATCTATGAAAATCTGTTAGTATCTATTTTTAAAATACTGAGATGTAAGTACATATATTATATTATAGTTTTTATACATTAGATGTATATGTACAATGGAAGTTTCATATAGATAGGTAGCTTATTATTTTATAGTTATCTATTTTTAAAGGTAGTTTTCCCATTTTTGTAATATAGTAGATGGTGTACATTTTTAAGTTTTCAATTTTTGCTTGCTGTTGTAATAGGTTAGTGTACATATGCTTTAAAGCATTCATATTTAAAGTTTTTAGAATGACGTTGTATATGTGCTAGTCTGGTCTGCATTTATGGATAAAATCCATACTTTATATTTTTGTTTTATATATCCATTCATATAAATCAGTTGTATAAGTTACTTTATATTATGTTTTATGCTGATTTTGTAACTTACTTTAGTCAGTTTCTATCCTACTTTGGTTCTGAAAATATAAAAATATATATATTATATAAAGCAAGTCTACATATAAATGTGGGTTATAAATATAAGTGCATACCAGTTATATATACATTTAATTGAAATTTTTATGTATATTTGTCTTGATTCAAATGTTGATTTTATAAATTAATAATAATAATAATATAATATATATTTTATTTGTGTTATAAAAAAATGATTTTTGATTCTTAATTCCCTATCTATCAGCCTTGTCCATTTCGACTTATCAGCTTTATTCGTCAATTCGTGCCAATCTGGCTTTGTTTGGAATTCTTGCTTGGATATTTCAGTGTCCATATCAATGTGCGTATCTGTGTCATCGCCTGTTCTCTCTAGCCTCGAAAGATGAGCAATCACTCACGATTAATGTTCTTTTATTTATTAAATTTGATTTCAATTGAAACGACAATTGAAATATGCTGTTGTTAGTTATTTAGACTGTTATATATGTTATTACCTGTATCAGTTCACCTGTGACATCTGACACCATTATTTGTTATTTATAAGATAATAATCCAGTTTGATTGATAATTGATTGATTGATTGATGGTTACATTGGACGTTAAATTGTTAATTGTTTGAAGTGATAAATAATATGCAATTGAATTTGATATAGGATGGTAATAATTAAAAATTGATATATGTAATGAATTTGACTAGTTAATTGGTACAATGTGACCCTTTTAAATGTTAAATAAATTGATGTGTAGAAATATGGTTAATTACACATTGAACCATTTAAATGTATATTGTTTAAATCGATGTAGTATGAAATTAAATAATAGATATCAATTGAAGAACCGTATAAATATGTGTAATAATCTTTAATCTACATGAAATGATAGTGTAGATTCTAGAAATAATTATATTAGTTGGTACAAACAACAATATAAATTAATACGATTATTTCGGGATTATTTGAATTAATTATTGGATTGTTGATGTTTGCTATTGCTTGTTTATTTACTTTGACACCATCCCAGTTATCACACTTCAAGTTCCCTTTGCTATGCTTTGATTTTTAAACTGAAATGGAATCGGGTTGAAATGATAAATACCCAAATAAAACTTTGACTTAGGATAGAGAATTAAATAAAAACCCGATTTGTCAATAATTTGATTTAAAATAAAATAAAGATTTTATTTGAATAAATAACATGGTTTGAAATGAAGTTAGAATTTGAATTTTTATGAAAGGAAAATGTTAACATTTATTAATCTGAATCAAAATATTAACATAGTAGTTGATGGAAAAACGTTGTTTTAGAATTTGAAATTATTAATAATTAAGTTTGAAATTATTTAATAATTAAGTTTTGAAATTATTTAATTGACTTTCTTTATTAATTAAACTTCTTGAATAAGTGAAATTAAGTTTCTTGAATAAAATAAAATTAAATAAGTAAAATTAAGTTTCGTTATTAATTGAGTTTTGAAATCGTAACTAGGTAAATAAATAAATGAAATTGATTTCCTTTAATAAGAAATAAAATGTGATTTATGTGTTGAAATAAATTTAAGACACGTAATTTAAAGAATTTGATTTGACGAATCTAGTGTAATTCAATTTGAAGTTTTGATATAATAAAGTTGTAACAACGCATAATTTTGTGAATATTTTTAATTAAATTTTTATTTGAAATTTTTTTTTTAAATCATTGAAAAGTGAATTTTTAGAATTTTTCCAATGTAAGTTTGGAATTTGTTGTAATTATTTTCCAAATGAAATAAATAAATGATTTTTGAAAATTTTATATTTTGGTCAAAATTTGAATTTTCAGTTTAAATTTTAAAAAAAATTTGAATTTTAAATTTTAATCTTTTTCTTTGAAACAGAATATATTTATGATATCTGTTTTACTTTTCATTTCGTTAAATTCTGAGTTTTACGTTTTAAATTAGATAAATTACATCGTTTTACACACAGTTATTTTTTGTATTTCAATTTCAATTTTTCTATGTTCATTTCTATATTTTTATTTTCTACATTATTTTATTTTATTTTTCTATTTTGTTTATCTAAACTTTATTTATTGGATTTTACTTGTGTGTATATCTTTTCATTAAAGGCTTGGAAGAAATCAAGGAGACATGCGTCACATTTCTTTAATGCTTGCCTTTTTATTTATCTACCCTCTTTATTACTTATCCTAGCCATTCACCATTCATTGCCACGAATTGCTCTTATTAATCACGTACAAACATCTCAAAATATCCTCTTTTCAATTTCATTTAAGAATTATACATAGATATACATACATACACACACACACACATATATATATATATATATATGTTTATTTCTCCTTATTTCTTGCCTTTTATTTCCTAGCTTTTTTTTTCCTATCATTTACTCCTCTTTAGCCATTCAAATCTTTTCTTTCCATCCACTCCACTTTATAATTCATGTACACATTTACTTCACATTTCATTTCTAGAAAGAAATGTATGCAAATAAATGGATGGAGAAATTTAAGAGGCATAGGTTTCATTGTTTAAACTCTTGCCTTTTTCATTTGCATGGCCTTTATTATTGTAACAACTAGGTATTTTCAACCCTTCGCATCCACACATGTCGGACTTGAATTGCTCAAAATACCGCGTTGTAAATAAAATTTGGAAAATCTCAGAACAGACAGTAAATAATAATCACAGATCACAGACATAGAGTAACAATAGTGCAGTGGAAGTAAAAGAATAGTAGTTCATGAAGCTACTATGAAAATATATCATAGTTAAACAAAATACAACATAATAAATAAAGTACAACAGAAGTCTCAAGATGATAACCAAGTACAAGCTGAATAGAACAACAGAACTGGAATAGATAAAACTAGATAAGCAGATGATCTCCAGCGAACCCAATCTCCATAAAGTGGAATCCAAATCTATGAATAACTCAGGCTGACCTGAGCGTAAATAAAATACAAACACTCGAGTCAGGACAATATATACTTATATAATGCAAACCAACTCAAGTGAACTGTAATAAAGTACAAGTCACTTAAAGGATGCCTGGGACCGCCCATCCTCTAAGGATCCGTTAAACTATTTACTATGTAGTAATATTGCACTATTATAATAATGTCTACAGTAAAATAAACCTACTTTTAAATAGCGTTCCGGGCTACCCATATCACCCTTCACACATAATAGTCCCATCCAATATCATGACATCTCCACACCGGGTGACTGTCAGAGGATACCACACGGGCTACGGGAGAAAAACAAACTCGTAGTGAAGGCTCGGTATGGTAGGTGACACGGCACACAAGGCAATGCCATGGTAGATATGCCAATTACGCACACGGGCCGGTGGTAACGCAGCTGCCACATACGCCCACCTCGGAACACACTTACAATCAAAATCGGAGGATGGCCATCTAATCAATCACCAGTAAGAGTATAGTATCGAAGGAATGTGTCCGATCGGAGGAATGACCTCACTTGGCCCGAGATCGCTCCTGTTTTAGCCGCCTTATGCCAACTCACGGGAGTTGGATCCACGTAATATGCCTCATGAACGTCGCCACCATCCTACTTCATTCCGAAATCTCCACCGCATACACAGTTGTTAAAGTGGTTTTCGGTATCGACAGAGAGTATGCCAGATATCCGATCCTGGTGTCTTTAACAACCAATCGTTATTGTAACCCATGGTTATAATTTTAAAATATAATATTTTATACTTCGAAATAAAATATCATTTCAAATCCAAATCTTTATCAAAATAAAGATTAAATCATTTCCAAACCATTTCAATATATCAAAATAGCATATCCTTTCAAAACTTCCTTTTCAAATCATTTCAATATATCGAAATATCATATCCTTTCAAAACTTCACTACAAATCATTTTAATATCAAAATATCATTTCAAAGATAGTTTATACTTCGAAAACCCAAAATCATTTTTATTTCAAAACTATATTTATTTCAAAAACAATATTATTTCCATTCCAAACATATATTCACTTTTCAAAATAGTTTATACTTTCAAAGTTATAACTCTTTCGAAACCAAAACATTGAAATCATTACACTTTAAAAATCAGAACATTTTGAAATCATACATTTGCAATCATCCTTTAACTCTATACATTTACAAATTTATTAAATTAAACCCAAATTTAAATTTAAATTTAATTTAATTCAAACCATCATTTTCAACTCAAACTCAGTTTACTAACAAACCATTTCAAATGTTATCAAATTCAACTATAGGTTTAATCCACAAAATACAATATTCAATCTTTAGTATATTTCAAGGTTTGAATATCCCACCTTTCATAAATCCAATATCATTTAAATAAAGTCAAATAATATATACTTCAAATATTCATTTATCAATTAAAATAAATAAATCAGAAATCAAATATCCTTTCAAAATATCAAAATGTCAAAATATTATTCAAAACGTCATTCATTTTTATTCATTTAAATAACTTTTAAATCCCTTCATTTTATTTAGGAATTAATTACCATTTCAAACTTACGTTTCAAAATATTTTATATCAAAAATTAAATCTCTCCATTTAAATCATTTAAAGTCAATTCCTTATATTTATTAATTAAATATTAAATTTCCAAAACTTAAATCCTTCCATTTAAAGCCATATAAATGTCACTTCATTATCTTTAGAAATTTAACATTTAATTTCCAAAATTTAATCATTTTCCAAAGATTATTTTTTTCATAAAAGTTATTAAAACAACAAAATATAGTTTCCATAGCACTTAAAAATGCTACATAAAGTTATAGTTTAAAACGGTTCATTTGACAAAAGACAGCGTTTAAGTGCTGTAATAGATTTCCTTTAAATTTCAAATAAACTTAAATGTTAATTTTAACCACTATAACATTTACAAAGTGCTATAATAGCCTTTATTTCAAGTTAACTTTTTAGTTCATTTAAAACAACTACAGCATTTACAAAATGCTGTAAAACCCTTACATTACATTTCAAAAATGTTGTTAAATCAAATTCAAGGCTTCAATACAAATTTCACGAACAGTTAATTTTAATTTGAACCATTTAACTTGTAAAATCATAAAATTTCACATTTTAAAATAATTATTTCAATACTCTTAGTTTTATGATTTTTATAAAGTTGAATTTCATCCAAAAATCAAATTTTAACATAATTTCTTATTTAAATTAAAGTATTAAATCCCATTTCCTTAAATAAATTTTATTACTTAACCATTAAGTTTTAAATTACCAAATTATAACTTATTTTTATTTATTTTACTTAATAAAAATGTCATTTTTAACAAAAGTCCAAAATTTCCCACAATAAGTTATATTTCAAAATTTTGACTTAAAACATTCATTTATTCGCATTTTCATTTATTCAAAAATCACTTTTATTTTTATAAAAAAAATTATTTTATTCATTTTAATTCAAAATATTATACTTTTAATTTTAAAAATAATTTTAAAACATTTCAGAAAATAATTTATAACCCACGGGTCTGTATATAGTTTTCCAGCCTAGGTCAAGTGATACAGATGTATATCATTTCAATCCGCAGTTCACAAAGAAAACCCGAGTTCTATCATTTCAAACCCGCAGTCCCAAGTAAAATGAATGATTTTGAAAACCGCTCAGGCCTATCATTTCAGCCCATAACGATTTTCCTTTATTCTATAGTCCGTTCGGGTATGTATCATTTCAACCCATAGTGATTCTAATCTAATGGGAACTTGTAGTGTGATAAACTTATATAAATAACAGTACAACATAATATAATAGTAACATATGATATAATAGGTGTTTAAGCATGGGTGAACATTATATAATCATAACATAGCAGATGTGATATGGTTATGCATTTTTACATATTCAAAAGGAGTCAATTTACTAGTTATATATGTACATATTGTCAGGTGAGAATAACTCACATGATTAAGCTGGAGATGACAACCAAAACACACAATACAGAATCTCTGAAGGCACGACAACATGAATATGATTTGAGTGGGAGAGCCAAAGATAAATCTCCTTGGATACATTCAACAAAACAAGTATATATAACATAAGTTTCAACACAAAATACCATTAAACAATGATAGAATTGGGCGCATAAACAAATCCAAAGTGTTTGCACTTGCTTTCTACCACCTATGCTTCAGCTCCAGATATGAAATGGCACAGCTAAAGTCATGGTTTGGATCTGGTTTGGGTTCCTAAACGTCGGCCTAGCATGGGAAAATGATGGGGTAAAGTATGGTAAAGATATATGAGCATGAGCACAACTACACAAGGCAAAGCACAATGGTTTTCTATGCAAAAAAGGTCACAACCACAAGCATCATGGGCACGGCAAGGTCTGTAGTGCGCTGGAAGTTGGCATGGCAGAGAGTTTCAGGTCGTCCATGGGTGGTGGAGGTGGAGTAGGTGGCGGCCAAGGGGTGGTTGAAGGTGATGGTGATGTATGGTGCTCGGTTATGGGTTATAGGGTGAAGTTTTGTGCAAGTATTGTTGGATTTGGTCACATAGGTGCATGGCCAGTAGCCTGAGGCTGTAGAGGAGGTGGCGGAGGCTGGCTTAGGTGGTGGTGGTAGCAGCCACAGTGAAGGAGGTGCAAGGGGCTGAGCTACAAAGGTGAAGCAAGCAAGTGAAAACAACATAAATAAGAGGAAAACAATGAAAAAGAGAAAAGAATTTACCAAAGCTTTGAGAGATGATGGGAGGCCAAACTTTTCAGAGATGAGAAGCTTTTTCATATGTGAAAAATGAAAAAAAAGAAGCGGCTGAAGAAAAGTTAAGGTCGACTAAAGAAAATGAACACAAAAGGTTGGAAAATGAAGAGGTGGAAAGCAAAGAGTCACAAGCAGCTAAAGAGTCACAAAACTCTTCGAACTTCTTTTATATATATTTGGAATTTATAAATACATATAAAAACTGAGAAATAAAGATAACAAGTCAGAAATAAAAATAAATATATAAAATAAATAATTAAATTTTAATTAAATAGAATTTAAATTAAGAAAATGGCTTAAAAATGCAAACTGGGCTTTAAAAATTTAAAACAAATTCAATGAGCTTTGGAAAAAATTTAAATACTTGTAAAAATATTTATAAAAAACATAAGAACACAAAATAAAATGCATTCACAAAAATGAATAAATAAATTTTAATTAAATATAATTTAAATGAAGAAAATAGCAAAGAAAATAGAAACTAGGCTTTAAAAATAGAAAATAAATTCAATAAGCTTTGGAAAATTCAAACATCACTTTAAAATATTTAAAAGACAAAATATACATAATAAAAATAAATGTAAAAATTAGAATAAGATATATCAAGTAAAAATATCATTTATATAAATTGAAACAAAGAATATTGTTAAATAACCCTATATACATACAATATTGTAAAGGGTATAACTTTCACAATTTAAATCCAATTTCAACAAAATGAAAAGCAATATTCATGTTATGAAATCTATATTCATAATAAAAGAAAAAATTCAAGAATTCAAATATTTAAATTTCAAATTTGAAAGTTAAAGTTTGACCAGTTTTGACCACAAATCCATTTTTCAGGAAAATATTCAATTTATACCAGTTTGAAATTATAATTCATATAATAATCAAAATTTATATTTAAAAATGAAATGTTTGAAATAAAACAAGTTTAAAATAATTTCAAAATAAAATAAAGTCAAATTTAAATTATATGCAAAAATCTAGGGTTATTACACTCTCCCCCACTCAAAACTTTTCGTCCCCGAAAAGGAATGAGGTACGGGAAAGCACAGAAAAAGATAAAGTGAATAAGATTAAGAAAAGATGACAAGGAGATTGAAATTATACCTGATAACTATTGTTATAGGTAAGTTTAACAAGGTGGAGATTATCAAAGACGATAGAAAGATTTCTAAATAGGAAAAATTATAAAAAATGCCTACGCCAGCCTGAAGCAAGAGAAGGAAAATAAGGACAACCAAAAGATAGTTTGAAAAACAAAATAAGATAATAAGTTATAAACCATGGAAATTTCAACTTAAATACATAATTAATTTTTACACAAGTTAAATAAATCTAACTATCTCAAATTTTATTATCTTATCTTCTAATCATCTTAAATTAACAATTTTTAAGATCATGGATTTGAAAAATAATCATTCATTATACTCATAATGTACTTAATAAATTTAATTCTTCTTTATTCCTTCTTGAAGTTAAATTCATTCCTCTCAATATATTTTATCATCTATGTTAAAGGTACTTACATTTATTATAACTGTTTTAATTTATTTTTGATTCCTTTAACATCATTTATATTGTAAATTATTCAATTAACCCCTTTTTTCTATATTTACCTCTGTCAATCTTGTATAACTAAAATTTAAGTGTATAACATTTATTTTAACCATTCAAATTTTATTTATAAAATCTTTTTATATTGTATATTATCCAATTACATCGTTAACTTCTAAAATTTAAAGTAAGCTATATTTGAATGCAATTGAATATTACAAAAATAAAAATTTCCAATTCAATTATCTCAAGTTTGAATTATTTATCTAAAATTTTGATTTCTTTTTATGATTGAAATGATTCTTTAAGATAAAGTTTAAGAATAAAATTTCTGATTCCTTCAAACCATTTAGATAATTAAATATATATATACATAATATGTCAAATCAAATTTAAATCATATATCTATATATATATATTATAAATCTAGTCTTATTTTAGAAATTCAAATCAATTAAATTTCCCAAAACAAAGCTGTAGAATGACTACAGAACGGTCTCTTCACTTCGAAACTCGAAAATGAACATCGATGATGCCGCGGTCACCACCGAAGTTATTTTCCAGCGATAAAGAGAAGAGCACTAATTTCTTTAACTTTTCAAATTCTTTGGAAACAAATTTCTATTCAAAATGCTTTAAATAAGATATCCTTTTAAAACTTGAAAATACAAGGTTTGAAACCATCGGAAATTAATTCTCAAATTCTTGATTTAAATTCATTTCAGTTCCCAAATCAATTAATAACAACTATTTATAGATTCATTTATAGAACTATAAATGATAAATCAAGCATTATCATTTCAAATAATTAATTTAAATCAATTTGTTAATTTCCATAAATTTACTTATATCAAAACTTATTTTATTGACCAAATTTTAAAATAATATTGTGTCATTTTGTTCTGTCAAAGTGTTTTAGAAATCCTATTGATAGCGTTGATCAGACAAATCAATCAAAAATCCAAATCAACCTCAACAACTCAAACAACACAATATAAAACAAATAATTAATATTGATTTACAAGTACAATTCAAAATGTTTGGAAGATAGATTGGAAACAAAAGACAAGATGATTGAATAACAAAATAGAGAGGTGGATAAGCTTAAATAAATCAAGGGCAACCTTAACCGGGTCAACCGTGACTTAAAGAATAAGATCGATGTGGATTTTCTAGGGTAAATCTACATTCGATCTCAATAGATAGAGTTTGAAATAATAAAGATATTAGCATCTAAACCAAGGATAAAATCTCTGGTGAATCGATGTTAATTGTAAATGATTTTCACCCCTTTACATGAAAATTAGTGAATTAGCGAGGGACACGATTGGATTTTAGAACCGCAGGGAACGTTCCAAAATTCAAATGGAATTTGAATCAAAGAGGAAGAGATTCAAGTTTGGATGAAAGTGATTCTGTAACTAAATTTACCATACATTCTAAGTTTTTCCTCAAAGCCAAAGCTCTGATACCAACTGTAACAACTAGGTATTTTCAACCATTCGCATCCACACATGTCGGACTTGAATTGCTCAAAATACCGCGTTGTAAATAAAATTTGGCAAATCTCAGAACAGACAGTAAATAATAATCACAGATCACAGACATAGAGTAACAATAGTGCAGTGGAAGTAAAAGAATAGTAGTTCATGAAGCTACTATGAAAATATATCATAGTTAAACAAAATACAACATAATAAATAAAGTACAACAGAAGTCTCAAGATGATAACCAAGTACAAGCTGAATAGAACAACAGAATTGGAATTGATAAAACTAGATAAGCAGATGATCTCCAGTGAACCCAATCTCCAGAAAGTGGAATCCAAATCTAAGAATAACTCAGGGTTACTCGAGCGTAAATAAAATACAAACACTCGAGTCAGGACAATATATACTTATATAATGTATACCAACTCAAGTGAACTGTAATAAAGTACAAGTAACTTAAAGGATGCCGGGGACCGCCCATCCTCTAAGGATCCGTTAAACTATTTACTATGTAGTAATATTGCGCTATTATAATAATGTCTACAGTAAAATAAACTTACTTTTAAATAGCGTTCCGGGCAACCCATATCACCCTTCACACATAATAGGCCTAGCAATCCATCCAATATCATGACATCTCCACACCGGGTGACAGTCAGAGGATACCACACAGGCTATGGGAGAAAAACATACTCGTAGTAAAGGCTCGGTATGGTAGGTGACACGGAATACAAGGCAATGCCAGGGTAGATATACCAATTACGCACACGGGCTGGTGGTAACGCAGCAGCCACATACGCCCACCTCGAAACACACTCCCAATCAAAATCAGAGCATGGTCATCTAATCAATCACCAGTAAGAGCATAGTATCGAAGGAATGTGTCCGATCGGAGGTATGACCTCACTTGGCCCGAGATCTCTCCTGTTTTAGCCGCCTTATGCCAACTCACGGGAGTTGGGTCCACGTAATATACCTCAAGAATGTGACCACCATCCTACTTCATTCCGGAATCTCCACCGCATACACAGTTGTTAAAGTGGTTTTCGGTATCGACAGAGAGTATGCCAGATATCCGATCCCAGTCTCTTTAATAACCAATCTTTATTATAACCCATGGTTATAATTTTAAAATATAATATTTTATACTTCGAAATAAAATATCATTTCAAATCCAAATCTCTATCAAAATAAAGATTAAATCATTTCCAAACCAATTCAATATATCAAAATAGCATATCCTTTCAAAACTTCCTTTTCAAATCATTTCAATATATCGAAATATCATATCCTTTCAAAACTTCACTACAAATCATTTTAATATCAAAATATCATTTCAAAGATAGTTTATACTTCGAAAACCCAAAATCATTTTTATTTCAAAACTATATTTATTTCAAAAACAACATCATTTCCATTCCAAACATATATTCACTTTTCAAAATAGTTTATACTTTCAAAGTTATAACTCTTTCGAAACCAAAACATTGAAATCATTACACTTTAAAAATCAGAACAGTATGAAATCATACATTTGCAATCATCCTTTAGTTCTATACATTTACAAATTTATTAAATTAAACCCAAATTTCAATTTCAATTTAATTTAATTCAAACCATCATTTTCAATTCAAATTCAGTTTACTAACAAACCATTTCAAATCTTATCAAATTCAAATATAGGTTTAATCCACAAAATACAATATTTAATCTTTAGTATATTTCAAGGTTTGAATATCCCACCTTTCATAAATCCAATATCATTTAAATAAACTCAAATAATATATACTTCAAATATTCATTTATCAATTAAATTAAATAAATCAAAAATCAAATATCCTTTCAAAATATCAAAATGTCAAAGTATTATTCAAAATGTCATTCATTTTTATTCATTTAAATAACTTTTAAATCCCTTCATTTTATTTAGGAATTAATTACCATTTCAAACTTACGTTTCAAAAGATTTTATATCAAAACTAAAATCCTTCCATTTAAAGCCATATAAATGTCACTTCATTATCTTTAGAAATTTAACATTTAATTTCCAAAATTTTATCATTTTCCAGAGACTATTTTTTCATAAAAGTTATTAAAACAACAAAAATATAGTTTCCGTAGCACTTAAAAATGCTACGTAAAGTTATAGTTTAAAACAGTTCATTTGACAAAAGACAGCGTTTAAGTGCTGTAATAGATTTCCATTAAATTTCAAATAAACTTAAATGTAAGTTTAACCACTATAACATTTACAAAGTGCTATAATAGCCTTTATTTCAATTTAACTTTTGAGTTCATTTAAAACAACTACAGCATTTACAAAATGCTGTAACACCCTTACATTACATTTCAAAAATGCTGTTAAATCAAATTCAATGCTTCAATACAAATTTCGCCAATAGTTAATTTTAATTTAAACCATTTAACTTATAAAATCATAAAATTTCACATTTTAAAATAATCATTTCAATACTCTTATTTTTATGATTTTTATAAAGTTAAATTTCATCCAAAAATCAAATTTTAACATAATTTCTTATTTAAATTAAAGTATTAAATCCCATTTCTTTAAATAAATTTTATTACTTAACCATTAAGTTTTAAATTACCAAATTATAACTTATTTCTATTTATTTTACTTAATAAAAATGTCATTTTTAACAAAAGTTCAAAATTTCCCACAATAAGTTATATTTCAAAATTTTGACTTAAAACATTCATTTATTCGCATTTTCATTTATTCAAAAATCACTTTTATTTTTATAAAAAAAATCATTTTATTCATTTTAATTCAAAATATTATACTTTTACTTTTAAATATAATTTTAAAACATTTCAGAAAATAATTTATAACCCACGAGTCTGTATATAGTTTTCTAGCCTAGGTCAAGTGATGCGGATGTATATCATTTCAATTCGCAGTTTACAAAGAAAACCCGGGTTCTATCATTTCAAACCCGCAGTTCCAAGTAAAATGAATAATTTTGAAAACCGCTCAGGCCTATCATTTCAGCCCATAACGATTTTCCCTTATTCTAAAGTTCGTTCGGGTGTGTACCATTTCAACCCATAGTGATTCTAATCTAAAGGGAACTTGCAGTGTGATAAACTGATATAAATAACAGAACAGCATAATATAATCGTAACATATAATATAATAGGTTTTTAAGCATGGGTGAACATCATATAATCATAACATAGCAGATGTGATATGGTTATGCATTTTTACAGATTCAAAAATGGTCAATTTACTAGTTATATATGTACATATTGTCAGGTGAGAATAACTCACGTTTTTAAGCTGGAGATGACAACCAAAACACACAATACAGAATCTCTGAAGGCACGACAACATGGATATGATTTGAGTGGGAGAGCCAAAGATAAATCTCCTTGGATACATTTAACAAAACAAGTATATATAACATAAGTTTCAACACAAAATACCATTAAATAACGATAGAATTGGGCGCATAAACAAATCCAAAGTGTTTGCACTTACTTTCTACCACCTATGCTTCAGCTCCAGATCTGAAATGGCAAAGGCATGGTTTGGATCTGGTTTGGGTTCCTAAAGATCGGCCTAGCATGGGAAAATGATGGGGTAAAGTATGGTAAAGATATATGAGCATGAGCATAACTACACAAGGCAAAGCACAATGGTTTTCTATGCAACAAAGGTCACAACCACAAGCATCATAGGCATGGCAAGGTCTGTAGTGGGCTGGAAGATGGCATGGCAGAGGTTTTCAGGTAGTCCATGGGTGGTGGAGGTGGAGTAGGTGGCGGCCAAGGGGTGGTTGAAGGTGATGGTGATGTATGGTGCTCGGTTATGGGTTATAGGGTGAAGTTTTGTGCAAGTATTGTTGGATTTGGTCACATGGGTGCATGGCCAGTAGCTTGGGGCTGTAGAGGAGGTGGTGGAGGCTAGCTTAGGTGGTGGTGGTGGCAGCCAAGTAAAGGAGGTGTGATGCCCCACCTCTATACCCACACTAGCCAAGAACACTACGGTGTAGAGTTGTCAACTAGCACGGAGAATAAGGCTGTTGAGGAGCGACCATCCACGTGATTTCTTATCACACGGTGGCTATAATAATCTTCGGAAACAAACATAGAAATAAGCATAACACAAATCAGTCACAAACATCCATATCTGAAAGGCGGAAGAAGATATGAATATATAACTAACACATGAAAGTGTACATCAGAGTAGTGGTCAAAAAGATCCACAATAATACAAAAGAATAGCAACACGTGCTATACAAAAGAGTACATCTATGAGTCTATATCTCAAGTGTAAACGACAAAAACTGCTAATCTAAAAGGTTAGCCAAAAGTCAGAGTAGTAAATCCCTGGGGGAGAAGTCAAGCAGAAGCACCTGTAACATCTCGGTCTGACCCGAGTATTATTTATAAGAAAATAATAAACGGATCAGTCTAGCTATAAATATCAGATAACATGATATAAACAATAGATATGGCAAGAACATATAGTATCCATAAAGACATACTATGATAAGCATGTAAATGAAGATCATCAAGAGATTAAACAATATCAAAAGAATCTTCTAAAAGATCCAAATTCACCTAAACATAAAAGTTGGAAAATCATAACAAAGAAAGTCATGAAAATAGGTGAAGCACAAATTCCAGAAGACTACACAAGAAATCCAAAAATTACAATATAGGAGCATGAAAACTCACAAAATGGGAGCATGAAAACTCACCTACACGTGTTACACAAAGCGAGAAGCTATCTCATGGTTGCAAGCCATTAATTTTGACACACGAATGGCCCGAAGACCGTGGGGCGCTACCCCACATATGTGATGGCGAAACATCACACAAATGCGATGGCGAAACATCACAAGAGCGGGGTCTAGTCTCCCTCGCAGACAAAGAGACAGCGCACAGTTGCTAGTCTAAAACACAAAAATGATCGTCATGATCATCAAGAAGTGTCAATTACACTAAGTTAGTAAATATAAAAGTTTAGCTTCATGTCCCATAACCACTTGCTTAACTCAAATATTTACTAACAAACTGTAGATCTCCACTAGAAAATTGTCACAAGAGATTCAATCGAACAAGTCCAAGAATTAACCGACGAAGTAAACACAAGCATTTCATACCACTTGTTTTACTAAGTCGTTTAATTAGATTTCTCATACGAGTGAGGTAAAGGTTTGTATATACTAATAGATTGGAAATCGGTTTGAGAAAACGAGCTTTGTTATAAAATAGAGTTGAAATCATTTGAAGAAAGAGTTTTGATATTTACTACTAGTATAGAAAACCTTTATATTTTAAAGTGACAAATCATAGAAGTGATTGTAGAAACAATCAATCATAAAAACTCACATACGAAGACGTGAATACAATCCAAAGAGACCAATAAAGAATCCATGGAAATAGATATTCAAAAATCCATAAAATCGACCGAGAAGCCAAAGATAGTTTGTCTCGAAGAGTGGTCAACTCAGCATCTCAACGGACAAGTTCTGATGAATGCACTTCAGATAAGATCCCCCTACGGAGGGGGGGGTCCAGGGGGGTGGCAATCCCCCAAGGTGGGGGTGCGGGGGCAACGCCACCGCTACGGGGTTCGACCTGCTCGGTCAGGTCGCGGGGGTCCAGGGGGCAGCGCCCCGTCCAAAACAGTACGACCTAGTGAAGACAAAATGAGGTCTAACGACCTAAGGGGATAGGGTCGAGCGACCTAATGGTTGCGACCTAGGAGTCTTACGACCTAAAGAACTAAGTCAAGTACAAGGCACGCGACCTAAAATGGTAAAGAGTCGTACGTGTTAACGAGTTAACGACCTACGACCTAGGTCCATACGACCTACGACCTAAGGTCCCTACGACCTACGACCTAAGGTCCATACGACCTAAGGTCCCTACGACCTACGACCTAAGGTCCATACGACCTACGACCTAAGGTCCATACGACCTAACACCGAACAAGCATTTAGATGGCCTAGCGACCTATGGTACTAACTCGCGAGCGACCTAACGAGTTAACTCGTGAGCGACCTAATTCCGAAGTGCCAATTCTTCCAGAACGACCCAACGTTAACTCGTAAGCGACCTACGACCTAAGGACGAGCGACCTAATTCCGAACGAGGTAAAAATGGCCAGAACGACCTAGGGTTAACTCGTAAGCGACCTACGACCTAAGGATGAGCGACCTAACTCCGAACGAGCTAAAAATGGCCAGAACGACCTAGTAGCAGTTTTTCACCAAAATCACTAAAAATTGGAGTTTTTCGCCAATCCAATCCAAACCAAATGCAAACGTGCATACTAAAGTGATAGGGAATCATTTCCAACAGTCCAATATAGATATAGACTAGATTTGTGGGATAAAAATCTCACCTTTGTACTAAAATTTATAAAGATGAAGCTTGAAAGCAAGGAGAAGCAATCCAAAGCTTGAATCCAATATCTTCTACTTGAATTTGGAGTTGAATGTCGGAGTTGCAATTGAATTTGAGCTTGGAGTTTTAATTTCTCATTCTCTTCACCATTAATGCCAAAGCTTGGGTTAGTTAGGAAATTTATGAAGAGTGAGGAGAAGGGGGTTGGAACTTGGACTTAATAGGCTAAACTAACCCAAAGTCCAAGGCGGGAAAAGTTAGTGAAATTTCACTAACTCCAAACCTATCGATGTTTATACTTAAAAAAGTTGTAAATGGCATTTCGAACTGAATGGAAGTGGTCTCGAGTCCTAATTTGACCGTTTGCAAAAGGTAGCTTTTCGGACCAAAATCCGATTAACGATATAATGTTTAAATAAAATATTTAAATATAAACTCGATAAATATGCGGGTTGTTACAGACTCCCCTCCTTAAATAAATTGCGTCCTCGCAATATATATATATAAGATGGAAATAAAAGGTAACAACCATAAAAGCATATTAACACAAGAGAAATTTGAAATAAGAAGTTCACCTTAAAGAGCAGGAGTAAGCAAGTCCAGATGTGTACGCTCGATGAATTCTCTGGATTCCCAAGAACAATCCTTAGGATTTGAGGGCCATTGAACCTTCACAAGCGGAACATCTTTATTTCGAAGTCGTTTAACCTCAGAAGCTATAATTCGAATAGGATGCTGCTCATAAGTTAAATTCGGCGAAACTTCAATTTCTTCCACAACAGCAGGCTCAAGAATAGAATCGGAATTCCGAAGGCATTTCCGTAATTGAGAAACGTGAAATACATCATGCATAGCAGAAACTGAGCCAGCAATGCAAGGCGATAAGCCATGGAACCAATACGTTCAGTGATAGGAAATGGCCCAATATATCGAGGCGCTAACTTCCCCGATCGACTGAAACGTACAACACCCTTCATAGGTGAAACACGAATAAAAACAGGATCTCCAACAGAAAATTCTAATTTCCTTCTTCGATTATCGGCATAGGATTTTTGTCTACTCTGGGCTTCTTTCATCCTATGTCGAATAAGTTCAATCTTCTCTGTGGAGTCTCGAATAAAATCTAGACCTAAAACCAGCTTCTCACCAGCCTCAAGCCAACAAGAAAGAGATCGGCAGGGCCTTCCGTAGAGTGCCTTGAAAGGTGCCATACCAATACTAGATTGGAAGCTATTATTATCGAAAAATTCAACAAGTGAAATATGATCTTCCCAACTTCCACCAAAATCAAGCACACAAGCACGAAGAAGATCTTCAAGAGTTTGATTCACACGCTCGGTTTGTCCATCGGACTGGTGGTGATAAGCAGTGCTAAAATTAAGCTTCGTTCCTAAATCTTTTTGAAGACTCTTCCAAAATCCACTAGTAAAAAATGAATCTCGATCGCTAACAATAGAAGTAGGAACTCCATGCAATTTAACAATTTCTTTGATAAAGAGTTTTGCCAAAAGAGGAACGGTTCGGTTAGACCGAACGGGAATAAAATGGGCGGATTTAGTAAGTCTATCAACAATCACCCATAAGCTATCATGACGCGAACGAGAACGGGGAAGGCCATCTATAAAATCCATGGAAATTTGGTCCCACTTCCAAATTGGAATTTCTAAAGGTTGCAATAACCCACCAGGCCTTTGATGTTCGGCCTTGACAAGTTGGCAAGTCATGCAACACTTAACAAAGTTAGCAACATCAGATTTCATTCCCTTCCAATAATAAAGTCGCTTCATATCAGCGTACATTTTACTACTACCGGGATGAATGGTGAATTTAGAACGATGGGAATCTTCTAAAATATCTTTACGAAGATCTCTAATATTTGGTACGATAAGTCTACCAAATTTTCGAATGCCGCCACGAGAATCAATATCAAAGTCTTTCAAACCTTCAATATCAATTTTATTCTTAACATTTTGGCCAAGAAGAGCCAATTTAGGATCTAGCCCTTGAGCTTCAAGAATGCGATCTAAAAGAGAAGGATGAGCCTCAAGGCTACATAAAACAAGTGATGAGCATAAATCGGATACGCGCTCTCGAATCTCACAAGTGGATAAAACCTCGAGATCGTTCCATTCGGATGTCATCATAGAAACAACTGCTTGTTGTTTACGGCTAAGAGCATCGGTGACACGATTACCCTTACCGGGGGTATAAAGAATATCAAGATCATAAGGTGCAAGGAACTCGAGCCAACGCTGTTGACGCAAATTAAGTTCCTTTTGAGAAAATAAATATTTCAAAGACTTATGATCCGTGTAAAGAATAAATTTCTCTCCCAATAGATAATGACGCCAAATCCGAAGGGCGAAAACAATAGCCGCGAGTTCTAAATCATGTGTGGCATATCTAGTCTCGGCCGGCTTTAATTGCCTAGAAGCATAAGCAATAACACGTTCTTTTTGCATAAGAACGGCACCCAAACCAACGTGACTAGCATCAGTATAAACAACAAAATCTTGACTCCCCACGGGAATAACAAGAATAGGAGCATCGGAAAGGAGTTCTTTCAATTTCTGAAAAGAGGCTTCACATTTGTCCGACCAAATGTATTTAACTCCCTTCTTAGTCAAGCCAGTAAGAGGCACGACAATCTTAGAAAAGTCTTTAATAAAACGACGGTAATAGCCTGCCAATCCGAGAAAGCTAAGGATTTCAGTCACACTCTCAGGTCTTTTCCAATCTTGAATCGCTTCAATCTTTGAAGGATCCATGGAAATTCCGGATTCGGAAATAATATGACCGAGAAACTTTACACGAGATTGCCAAAAGTGGCATTTAGAAAATTTCGCCTTTAATTGATTACTCCTAAGAGTTTCCAATACAATCCGAAGATGTTTCTCATGTTCCTCCTCGGTTTTTGAATACACAAGAATATCATCAATGAATATGAGAACAAACCAATCGAGGAAATCTTTGAAAACTCGATTCATGAGGTCAACGAAATAAGCTGGAGCATTCGTTAACCCAAATGGCATAACAAGCCATTCATAAGATCCATATCGAGTACGGAATGATGTCAAAGGAATGCTATCCTCTGCGATGCGAAGCTGATGGAAACCGGTAGCCAAATCCAATTGTGAAAAGGCCTTAGCACCACTAAGCTGATCGAATAGATCATCAATCCGAGGTAAAGGATATTTATTTTTAATAGTCAGATCGTTAAGCTTGCGATAGTCAACGCAACGCCTAAGCGTACCGTCGGATTTCTTCACGAAAATAGCCGAAGCTCCCCAAGGTGAGGAACTGGAGCGAATAAATTGTTTCGTCTCCAATTCGGATAATTGTTTACGCATCTCCTCATTTTCCTTAACTGACATGCGATAAGGAGGACGAGTAATAGGTTGAGCTCCAGAAACAAGATTAATTCTGAACTCAATTGCTCGTTTAGGTGGCAAACCTAAAACGGGCTCGAATATGTCGGAAAATTCACGAACAACGTGAATACGAGAAATAATATCATCTTCATCATCGTCGTCGTCATCACGAGGATTTAAAGAATATAAAGATGCCACCAAACAGGATTCTGAATCATTAAGATTAACAGAAATCTGTTTAACGGATAGTGGATGTCGGAGATGAATAGTCCGCTCAGGACATAGGATATGGGCTTGATAACGGTTAAGCCAATCCATTCCCAAAATTATTCCAAAGCCTAAGTAACGCATGACATGCAAATCGGCTAGGAAAGAAAAATCATATAAAACAATCTCCACATCTTTACAAAGCAAACTAAGAGATGCGGACCCACCAACCGGATTCGCGATCCTTAAAAAAAGTCATTAAAGCAAGAACATTTAAAGAAAAAGTATCAATAAGTTCTTTTGATATAAAAGAATGGGATGCACCCGTATCAAAGAGAACTCTAATAGGTTGATTATGAAATAAAATAATACCATCAAGAATGGAATGAGAAATACCTTGGCCATGAGATGTGTTGCCAGGGGCTTGAGCCACATTTAACTTTCCCTCCTTCTTGGCTTCAAGTTTGAGGCATTGATGCATGAAATGATCTGGGCTCTTACAATAGCGACAACCTTTGGGCTTCGAACACTTGTTCACAAAATGGTCCTTAGAACCATAGTTATAGCATTGCCCGCTACTAGAGGAAGGTGTCTTTGCAGCCGAAGTTGCCTGCTTACCCTTTTTGTTGGGATAAGAACCTTTAAATTTGTTAGGCCTCTTTTTGTTGTTGAAGTTTGGTTTAGCGCCAACCACTTCAGCATCACTCTCTCTATCGGCCTCTTCAAGACGAAGAGCGATATCGACGAGTTGATCAAATGCAACTTCTAGTTTCAGGAGTAGTGGCTTCTTAAGATTCTTATTTAAGCCATAAACGAACCTCTGGTTCTTCTTCAATGGGGTGTTGATGTATTCAACCCTATATTTGGAAAGTGACTCGAAGGCTGCAACGTAATCAGTCACAGAGGATTGACCTTGAACAAGGTCTATAAAACTTCGAGCCATTTTTACTTTCCCAGCTTCTGGTACAAACTTTAACTCGAAGCGTCCCTGAAATTGCTCCCAGGTGAGATCCGCTTCATTAATTTCTGAAATAAGGAGTTCGTACCAGTCCAATGCTCTCTCCTGGAGCATACTGGAAGCCACCTGAACGCGGTGGAGATCGATAAGGTTCATGCGAGAAAAGATTTGATCACATGATTTTAATTAAGCCTGGACCTCGATGATCGTTTCCGAACCTTTGAAGGGCTTCCCACCCAAGTTGGTGTAATCGCTGCACAAGCGTGCAAATCCCGACTTTGGGTGAGTAGGCTCCGGGTTAGCTCCAGCTGCTTGAGCATTTGTTACTAAATCAAGAAGCTGTTGAGCAGTCATAAAAATTCCATCCTGGGGAGCAGCACTAGATGATCCAGTTCTGGGACGGCCTGGTCTAGACATTCTCTTCCTTTAAGAAAGAAAGAAGAGAAGGAAGAAGGTTATTCACCAATGAATATCAAGCAATCTTGATAGATAAAACAAGGAATCATAAAGGATATAGGATGAATCGGTACGAAGACTCGAATTAATCCTATGGTATAACTCCTAAGATAGACTTAGGACGATGATCCTTGTTAAGTTATTCTACATTGTTCCGAAGTTTCGCTCTGATACCAAGCTGTGACGCCCCACCTCTATACCCACACTAGCCAAGAACACTACGGTGTAGAGTTGTCAACTAGCACGGAGAATAAGGCTGTTGAGGAGCGACCATCCACGTGATTTCTTATCACACGGTGGCTATAATAATCTTCGGAAACAAACATAGAAATAAGCATAACACAAATCAGTCACAGACATCCATATCTGAAAGGCAGAAGAAGATATGAATATATAACTAACACATGAAAGTGTACATCAGGGTAGTGGTCAAAATGATCCATAATAATACAAAAGAATAGCAACACGTGCTATACAAAAGAATACATCTATGAGACTATATCTCAAGTGTAAACGACAAAAACTGCTTATCTAAAAGGTCAGCCAAAAGTCAGAGTAGTAAATCCCCGGGGGAGAAGTCAAGCAGAAGCACTTGTAACATCTCGGTCTGACCAGAGTATTATTTATAAGAAAATAATAAACGGATCAGTCTAGCTATAAATATCAGATAACATGATATAAACAATAGATATGGCAAGAACATATAGTATCCATAAAGACATACTATGATAAGCATGTAAATGAAGATCATCAAGAGATTAAAGAATATCAAAAGAATCTTCTAAAAGATCCAAATTCACCTAAACATAAAAGTTGGAAAATCATAACAAAGAAAGTCATGAAAATAGGTGAAGCACAAATTCCAGAAGACTACACAAGAAATCCAGAAATTGCAATATAGGAGCATGAAAACTCACAAAATGGAAGCACGAAAACTCACCTACACGTGTAACACAAAGCGAGAAGCTATCTCATGGTTGCAAGCCATTAATTTTGACACACGAATGGCCCGAAGACCGTGGGGCGCTACCCCACATATGTGATGGCGAAACATCACACAAATGCGATGGCAAAACATCACAAGAGCGGGGTCTAGTCTCCCTCGCAGACAAAGAGACATCGCACAGTAGCTAGTCTAAAACACAAAAATGATCGTCATGATCATCAAGAAGTGTCAATTACACTAAGTTAGTAAATATAAAAGTTTAGCTTCATGTCCCATAACCACTTGCTTAACTAAAATATTTACTAACAAACTGTAGATCTCCACTAGAAAATTGTCACAAGAGATTCAATCGAACAAGTCCAAGAATTAACCGACGAAGTAAACGTAAGCGTTTCATACCACTTGTTTTACTAAGTCGTTTAATTAGATTTCTCATACGAGTGAGGTAAAGGTTTGTATATACTAATAGATTGGAAATCAGTTTGAGAAAACGAGCTTTGTAATAAAATAGTGTTGAAATCATTTGAAGAAAGAGTTTTGATATTTACTACTAGTATAGAAAACCTTTATATTTTAAAGTGACAAATCATAGAAGTGATTGTAGAAACAATCAATCATAAAAACTCACATACGAAGACGTGAATACAATCCAAAGAGACCAATAAAGAATCCATGGAAATAGATATTCAAAAATCCATAAAATCGACCGGGAAGCCAAAGATAGTTTGTCTCGAAGAGTGGTCAACTCAGCATCTCAACGGACAAGTTCTGATGAATGCACTTCAGATAAGATCCCCCTACGGAGGGTGGTCCGGGGGGGGGGGGGGGGGGGTGGCAACCCCCCAAGATGGGGGTGTGGGGGCAACGCCACCGCTACGGAGTTCGACCTGCCCGGTCAGGTCGCGGGGGTCCAGTGGGCAGCGCCCCGTCCAAAACAGTACGACCTAGTGAAGACAAAATGAGGTCTAACGACCTAAGGGGATAGGGTCGAGCGACCTAATGGTTGCGACTTAGGAGTCTTACGACCTAACGACCTAAGTCAAGTACAAGGTCACGCGACCTAAAATGGTAAAGAGTCGTACGTGTTAACGAGTTAACGACCTACGACCTAGGTCCATACGACCTACGACCTAAGGTCCCTACGACCTACGACCTAAGGTCCCTACGACCTACGACCTAAGGTCCATACGACCTAACACCAAACAAGCATTTAGATGGCCCAGCGACCTATGGTACTAACTCGCGAGCGACCTAACGAGTTAACTCGTGAGCGACCTAATTCCGAAGTGCCAATTCTTCCAGAACGACCCAACGTTAACTCGTAAGCGACCTACGACCTAAGGGCGAGCGACCTAATTCCGAACGAGGTAAAAATGGCCAGAACGACCTAGGGTTAACTCGTAGGCGACCTACGACCTAAGGACGAGTGACCTAACTCCGAACGAGCCAAAAATGGCCAGAGCGACCTAGTAGCAGTTTTTCACCAAAATCACTAAAATTTGGAGTTTTTCGCCAATCGAATCCAAACCAAATGCAAACGTGCATACTAAAGTGATAGGGAATCATTCCCAACAGTCCAATATAGATATAGACTATATTTGTGGGATAAAAATCTCGCCTTTGTACTAAAATTTATAAAGATGAAGCTTGAAAGCAAGGAGAAGCAATCCAAAGCTTGAATCCAATATCTTCTACTTGAATTTGGAGTTGAATGCTGGAGTTGCAATTGAATTTGAGCTTGGAGTTTTAATTGCCCATTCTCTTCACCATTAATGCCAAAGCTTGGGTTAGTTAGGAAATTTATGACGAGTGAGGAGAAGGGTGTTGGAACTTGGGCTTAATAGGCTAAACTAACCCAAAGTCCAAGGCGGGAAAAGTTAGTGAAATTTCACTAACTCCAAACCTATCGATGTTTATACTTAAAAAAGTTATAAACGGCATTTCGAACTCAATGGAAGTGGTCTCGAGTCCTAATTTGACAGTTTGCAAAAAGTAGCTTTTCAGACCAAAATCCGATTAACGATTTAATATTTTAATAAAATATTTAAATATAAACTCGATAAATATGCGGGTTGTTACAGACTCCCCTCCTTAAAGAAATTGCGTCCTCGCAATATATATATAAGATGGAAATAAAAGGTAACAACCATAAAAGCATATTAACACAAGAGAAATTTGAAATAAGAAGTTCACCTCAAAGAGCACGAGTAAGCAAGTCCGGATGTGTACGCTCGATGAATTCTCTGGATTCCCAAGAACAATCCTTAGGATTTGAGGGCCATTTAACCTTCACAAGCGGAACATCTTTATTTCGAAGTCGTTTAACCTCAGAAGCTATAATTCGAATAGGATGCTGCCCATAAGTTAAATTCGGCGAAACTTCAATTTCTTCCACAACAGCAGGCTCAAGAATAGAATCGAAATCCCGAAGGCATTTCCGTAATTGAGAAACGTGAAATACATCATGCATAGCAGAAAACTGAGCCGGCAATGCAAGGCGATAAGCCATGGAACCAATACGTTCAGTGATAGAAAATGGCCCAATATATCGAGGCGCTAACTTCCCCGATCGACTGAAACGTATAACACCATTCATAGGTGAAATACGAATAAAAACAGGATCTCCAACAGAAAATTCTATTTTCCTTCTTCGATTATCGGCATAGGATTTTTGTCTACTCTGGGCTTCTTTCATCCTATGTCGAATAAGTTTAATCTTCTCTGTGGAGTCTCGAATAAAATCTGGACCTAAAACCAGCTTCTCACCGGCCTCAAGCCAACAAGAAGGAGATCGACAGGGCCTTCCGTAGAGTGCCTCGAAAGGTGCCATGCCAATACTAGATTGGAAGCTATTATTATAGGATAATTCAACAAGTGAAATATGATCTTCCCAACTTCCACCAAAATCAAGCACACAAGCACGAAGAAGATCTTCAAGAGTTTGATTAACACGCTCGGTTTGTCCATCGGACTGGGGGTGATAAGCAGTGCTAAAATTAAGCTTCGTTCCTAAAGCTTTTTGAAGACTCTTCCAAAATCCACTAGTAAACAATGGATCTCGATCGCTAACTATAGAAGTAGGAACTCCATGCAATTTAACAATTTCTTTGATAAAGAGTTTGGCCAAAAGAGGAACGGTTCGGTTAGATCGAACCGGAATAAAATGGGCGGATTTAGTAAGTCTATCAACAATCACCCATAAGCTATCATGACCCGAACGAGAACGGGGAAGGCCATCTATAAAATCCATGGAAATTTGGTCCCACTTCCAAATTGGAATTTCTAAAGGTTGCAATAACCCACCAGGCCTTTGATGTTCGGCCTTGACAAGTTGGCAAGTCATGCAACACTTAACAAAGTTAGCAACATCAGATTTCATTCCCTCCCAATAATAAAGTCGCTTCATATCAGCGTACATTTTACTACTACCGGGATGAATGGTGAATTTAGAACGATGGGAATCTTCTAAAATATCTTTACGAAGATCTCCAATATTTGGTACGATAAGTCTACCAAATTTTCGAATACCGCCACGAGAATCAATATCAAAGTCTTTCAAACCTTCAATATCAATTTTATTCTTAAGATTTTGGCCAAGAAGAGCCAATTTAGGATCTAGCCCTTGAGCTTCAAGAATGCGGTCTAAAAGAGAAGGATGAGCCTCAAGGCTACATAAAACAAGTGATGAGCATAAATCGGATACGCGCTCTCGAATCTCACAAGTGGATAAAACCTCGAGATCGTTCCATCGGATATCATCATAGAAAGAACTGCTTGTTGTTTACGGCTAAGAGCATCGGCGACACGATTACCCTTACCGGGGGTATAAAGAATATCAAGATCATAAGGTGCAAGGAACTCGAGCCAACGCTTTTGACGCAAATTAAGTTCCTTTTGAGAAAATAATTATTTCAAAGACTTATGATCCGTGTAAAGAATAAATTTCTCTCCCAATAGATAATGACGCCAAATCCGAAGGGCGAAAACAATAGCCGCGAGTTCTAAATCATGTATGGCATATCTAGTCTCGGCCGGCTTTAATTGCCTAGAAGCATAAGCAATAACACGTTCTTTTTGCATAAGAACGGCACCCAAACCAACGTGACTAGCATCAGTATAAACAACAAAATTTTGACTCCCCACGGGAATAACAAGAATAGGAGCATCGGAAAGGAGTTCTTTCAATTTCTGAAAAGAGGCTTCACATTTGTCCGACCAAATGTATTTAACTCCCTTCTTAGTCAAGCCAGTAAGAGGCACGACAATCTTAGAAAAGTCTTTAATAAAACGACGGTAATAGCCCGCCAATCCGAGAAAGCTACGGATTTCAGTCACACTCTCAGGTCTTTTCCAATTTTGAATCGCTTCAATCTTTGAAGGATCCACGGAAATTCCGGATTCGGAAATAATATGACCGAGAAACTTCACAAAAGATTGCCAAAAGTGGCATTTAGAAAATTTTGCCTTTAATTGATTACTCCTAAGAGTTTCCAATACAATCCGAAGATGTTTCTCATGTTCCTCCTCGGTTTTTGAATACACAAGAATATCATCAATGAATATGAGAACAAACCGATTGAGGAAATCTTTGAAAACTCGATTCATGAGGTCAACGAAATAAGTTGGAGCATTCGTTAACCCAAATGGCATAACAAGCCATTCATAAGATCCATATCGAGTACGGAATGATGTCAAAGGAATGCTATCCTTTGCGATGCGAAGCTGATGGAAACCGGTAGCCAAGTCCAATTATGGAAAGACCTTAGCACCACTAAGCTGATCGAATAGATCATCAATCCGAGGTAAAGGATATTTATTTTTAATAGTCAGATCGTTAAGCTTGCGATAGTCAACGCAAAGCCTAAGCGTACCATCGGATTTCTTCACGAAAATAGCCGAAGCTCCCCAAGGTGAGGAACTAGAGCGAATAAATTGTTTCGTCTCCAATTCGGATAATTGTTTACGCATCTCCATATTTTCCTTATTGGACATGCGATAAGGAGGACGAGTAATAGGTTGAGCTCCAGAAACAAGATTAATTCTGAACTCAATTGCTCATTTAGGTGGCAAACCTAAAACGGGCTCGAATATGTCGGAAAATTCACGAACAACGTGAATACGAGAAATAATATCATCTTCATCATCATCATCGTCATCACGAGGATTTAAAGAATATAAAGATGCCACCAAACAGGATTCTGAATCATTAGGATTAACAGAAATCTGTTTAACAGATAGTGGATGTCGGAGATGAATAGTCCGCTCAGGACATAGGATATGGGCTTGATAACGGTTAAGCCAATTCATTCCCAAAATTATTCCAAAGCCTAAGTAACGCATGACATGCAAATCGGCTAGGAAAGAAAAATCACATAAAACAATCTCCACATCTTTACAAAGATCCAAATTCACCTAAACATAAAAGTTGGAAAATCATAACAAAGAAAGTCATGAAAATAGTTGAAGCACAAATTCCAGAAGACTACACAAGAAATCCAGAAATTACAATATAGGAGCATGAAAACTCACAAAATGGGAGCATGAAAACTCACCTACACGTGTAACACAAAGCGAAAAGCTATCTCATGGTTGCAAGCCATTAATTTTGTCACACGAATGGCCCGAAGACCGTGGGCGCTACCCCACATATGTGATGGCGAAACATCACACAAATGCGATGGCGAAACATCACAAGAGCGGGGTCTAGTCTCCCTCGCAGACAAAGAGACATCGCACAGTTGCTAGTCTAAAACACAAAAATGATCGTCATGATCATCAAGAAGTGTCAATTACACTAAGTTAGTAAATATAAAAGTTTAGCTTCATGTCCTATAACCACTTGCTTAACTCAAATATTTACTAACAAACTGTAGATCTCCACTAGAAAATTGTCACAAGAGATTCAATCGAACAAGTCCAAGAATTAACCGACGAAGTAAACGCAGGCGTTTCATACCACTTGTTTTACTAAGTCGTTTAATTAGATTTCTCATACGAGTGAGGTAAAGGTTTGTATATACTAATAGATTGGAAATCGGTTTGAGAAAACGAGCTTTGTTATAAAATAGTGTTGAAATCATTTGAAGAAAGAGTTTTGATATTTACTACTAGTATAGAAAACATTTATATTTTAAAGTGACAAATCATAGAAGTGATTGTAGAAACAATCAATCATAAAAACTCACATACGAAGACGTGAATACAATCCAAAGAGACCAATAAAGAATCCACGGAAATAGATATTCAAAAATCCATAAAATCGATCAAGAAGCCAAAGATAGTTTGTTTCGAAGAGTGGTCAACTCAGCATCTCAACGGACAAGTTCTGATGAATGCACTTCAGATAAGATCCCCCTACGGAGGGGGGTCCAGGGGGTGTGGCAACCCCCCAAGGTGGGGGTGCGGGGGCAACGCCACCGCTACGGGGTTCGACCTGTCCGATCAGGCCGCGGGGGTCCTGGAGGCAGCGCCCCGTCCAAAACGGTACGACCTAGTGAAGACAAAATGAGGTCTAACGACCTAAGGGGATAGGGTCGAGCGACCTAATGGTTGCGACCTAGGAGTCTTACGACCTAACGACCTAAGTCAAGTACAAGGTCACGCGACCTAAAATGGGAAAGAGCCGTACGTGTTAACGGGTTAACGACCTACGACCTAGGTCCATGCGACCTACGACCTAAGGTCCCTACGACCTACGACCTAAGGTCCATACGACCTACGACCTAAGGTCCCTACGACCTACGACCTAAGGTCCATACGACCTACGACCTAAGGTCCATACGACCTAACACCGAACAAGCATTTAGATGGCCCAGCGACCTATGGTACTAACTCGCGAGCGACCTAACGAGTTAACTCGTGGGCGACCTAATTCCGAAGTGCCAATTCTTCCAGAATGACCCAACGTTAACTCGTAAGCGACCTACGACCTAAGGACGAGCGACCTAATTTCGAACGAGGTAAAAATGGCCAGAACGACCTAGGGTTAACTCGTAGGCGACCTACGACCTAAGGACGAGTGACCTAACTCCGAACGAGCCAAAAATGGCTAGAGCGACCTAGTAGCAGTTTTTCACCAAAATCACTAAAATTTGGAGTTTTTCGCCAATCCAATCCAAACCAAATGCAAATGTGCATACTAAAGTGATAGGGAATCATTGCCAACAGTCCAATATAGATATAGACTAGATTTGTGGGATAAAAATCTCACCTTTGTACTAAAATTTATAAAGATGAAGCTTGAAAGAAAGGAGAAGCAATCCAAAGCTTGAATCCAATATCTTCTACTTGAATTTGGAGTTGAATGTTGGAGTTGCAATTGAATTTGAGCTTGGAGTTTTAATTTCCCATTCTCTTCACCATTAATGCCAAAGCTTGGGTTAGTTAGGAAATTTATGAAGAGTGAGGAGAAGGGGGTTGGAACTTGGGCTTAATAGGCTAAACTAACCCAAAGTCCAAGGCGGGAAAAGTTAGTGAAATTTCACTAACTCCAAACCTATCGATGTTTATACTTAAAAAAGTTGTAAACGGCATTTCGAACTCAATGGAAGTGGTCTCGAGTCCTAATTTGACCGTTTGCAAAAAGTAGCTCTTCGGACCAAAATCCGATTAACGATTTAATATTTAAATAAAATATTTAAATATAAACTCGATAAATATGCGGGTTGTTACAGGAGGAGCAAGGGGCTGAGCTACAAAGGTGAAGCAAGCAAGTGAAAACAACATAAATAAGAGGAAAACAATGAAAAAGAGAAAAGAATTTACCAAAGCTTTGAGAGATGATGGAAGGCCGAACTTTTCAAAGATGAGAAGCTTGTTCATGTGTAACGACCCGTTAAATTTATGATATTTAATAAAATGAATTAATATAATTTCTAATTTGGTTAAGAATAAATGTAGAAATTTGGTAGTGGTTACAATTTAGTGTAACTATAAAATTTTATGATAATAGATGTGGATAATGTAAATTTTCACAACTTGATTTAAAGTAATTTTGAAGAAACAAATAAATGTTGAATTTGTGAATGTTAGTATAAATATTAACTTAAATGGTGTTCATTAATACAAAGATGAAATTAGTGTAGATAGTAATAATTTATGCCTATAGTGAAAGGAAAAGAAAACTAATAGAAACATAAAATTTATTTTATGTAAACAAAAGTATAGTTTTGAACAAACTTATGAAAATTGATAGAAACAGTGTTTGTAATCAGTTTGGTTATTTTATATTTGAAAGATAGAGATGTGTAAATACGTTAATGAATTTATAATGGGAAGGAATGGTAGAATGAAAAGAATATATATAATAATAAGCATTTGATTCAATTAAGGGAATTAAATTATAATAAATGGTCATTTAATAAATTCAACGTTTGTGAGAAATCATAATAGTTGTGTAAAATGTGTACAAACTTGGATTTGGAAGTTTATTGGATTTATAACGGTTTTGTTATTAAGTGTATGAGTTTAAAAGTTATTCCCTTTTGTAAAGTAATAGAAGAATGCATAAAGATATAAATAGGGCTGAATAGAATTGACACTTAATGAATTGAATAAATTACCCATTTATGTAGATATGTATAGTGGACTATAAATGGCCTAAGCAAATATAAGATGGAATAATCATTGAGATTTGTACTATGAAAATAAATATTAACATTTATTTGCAAGGAATAAAAGCCTATTTAGGTGACTAGAATTTGGAGTAATGACTATTGTATGTTACCTACCCTTATTTCTTGTTAATTTAGATTTTGGGAATCAAATTCAATTTATCCGCCAATTTACCGCAGTTATAGTGAAATGAATTGGTGATTGAGAAATGTTAAATACAAATAAGATGTAAACCAAAGAAAATCCCATTTGTAATAAATTATGTAGAATAAAGTAAAGAAACTAGGAAATGAAAATGTGAAAATGTGGATGCAGTGAGATCTTAGGTGACAATAACCTTGTTAGGCAAGTGATAACGGAATTTTGTGTATAACCAAATAAAAATCCAAATTTATTTGGAAATGAATTGCAATCAATTGAATTTATTGCAATTTAATGGATTTAATATTTAATAGTTTATGTAATTATTATTTGGAAGAAATTGGAGTTATTTGTAAAAAGGTATGAACCTAATGTTAATTTTTCTATGGGATTGACAATTAATATGGAATGAAAAGAAGAAAATTTGGGTCAATAAAATTTAGAATTTATGCATAATAAAACGGATTCTAACGTTAATTAGGACGTTATTGAGTTTAGATTTGAATTGGTAAACATTTGAGTGAAATCTTAAACTAATGTTCATATTGACAACGATAACTTAGAAATATAGAAAGGAAGTAAATCTAATAAATTTATCAAATTCATAATGTTGAATTCATTTGGATGGGAATTAATAAACAAATTGAGAAAAAGGAAATGGAAATAAAAGTTTATTTTTAATTTGGGATTTTTAATTTATGGTAAAAAGGTTAATTGCAATTAAAAATGAGTTGAAATGGAAATCAAGTTATTTATTTAATTAGATTTAAGATGAGAGTATAAAAGTATATGATTTAATAATTGGGTTTTGCGAATAAAATTTATAATTCCCAAATAATAAGGAAACGCAGAGATTAACACTGCAAAATTGATATACTTATAAATTTTAATTCACATCCAAGCTTGGAAAACCATTTGGGATTGTTTGAATTATATAAGTCACAAAATTTGGCCAATATTAGAAGTTGAAACATAAAAACTGGATTTATAATTTATTTTAATTTATTTAATAAATATTAAAAATAGCCATTTTTGGCACGGACTCGGATTTCGACGAAACCAGTTTCATCGGATCCGTATCGGTGAATTATTATAGGGTTTCAAGTTTCGTATCGATCGGACTTGTCGTTTGATCGTACGGACGCGAAACGCCTTGAAATCGATTTTATTAAAAATCAATTTGAAATCAATTTGAAAATCTTGTTTTCAGCATAACTTCTTCATACGATCGAATTTGGTCGTGAAACTTTTTCCATCGCGTTCAGAATATTTTAAAATACCTATCTGGATATATTGGTTTGATAAATTTCGTTCCGGGGTCAGAACGGGCTTTTTGGGCCAACTACCGTCTAGCGCGTTCGTTATCCGTACCCACCTAGCCTTCTTCTATTTGTCTATATATATGCGATCATAAACCCTAGCTTCACCCTATTGTCTATTTGCTGTACGTTCATTTTCTTCAACCTTCTTTCTTCCTCGATGGATACATCTCAGATCCAATTCCAGATCTATCCACAGTTCAAAATCAAAAGTCAAAACTCAAAAATTTCAGAAAATTCCAGAAAAAATATATGTTGAAATATTCGATACGCGTAATCTCATGGTGTAGTTTGTTTTTCAATTGGAGCTGTCGTTCATCCAGAATAAATTCAAACAGCCCCAAAACCGTTCATCATCGTCGCACAAAACTTCATCGGATCGAGATTCTGTTTCTGGGTTTTGGAGAGGGAACCGAGGGGATCGCATCTATGTTGTTTGTTTTGATTTTCAACGGTTGGATTGGCGGGAAAATTCGAATTAGGGTTTCGGCCCTAGGGTTGAACGGCGACGGCGGAGGCACTAGGGGCGACCGGACCTGTGTGGTTGGGTGCGGCCGATGATGATGAGCTCGTCGACGGTGGTGGCACGGCGTATGGAGGTGGCTAGTGACGTGTACAGGCGGTCAAAGTCTCGGCTGGAATGGGTTTCGTGTGTTCTGGGATGTATGTTGCGTGCTCCTGTAGCATGTTTAGGGGAAAGCGCGATTTTGAAGGTGACGTGGCATTTGGTGATTGTGTTCTCTTTTGCCTATTTATTTATTTTGATTTCAATTCGATTTTCCATCATAACTTTCTCATATGTGATCCAATTTAAGCGCGGTTTCTTTTGTCAGGATCGTAATTTAATTCCAGACTTGATGACGCTGGTTTGGACGAATTCTGAGATGGGCGAATTTTTGGGTTTAAATCGAATTTAAATTCGATTTAAATTCAAAAGGTGAGTGTTTTAACCCACTCACAATTACTAGAATCTTTTATGTTTGTTAAATAAATTTTAGAAATGGATAGAAATTTATTTATGAATAATTGGCATGTTTATTTCCTTCATATCTGTTGAATTGCATTTTTTTTAAAATTTAATTGCTAGTTTAATTGATTTATTGCGTATAAATTGACTGTTAGAAATTATTGTTTGCATATGAATTGCTAGTCAACAGTTATATAAATTGTTACTGAATATAAACTATTAGATTAATAGTTGATAAATTTAATTGGAATAAAACTGTCGGTTATTACCTGTTGTATATTATCAAACCCATATTGTTGTTGATTGATATTGCTTGTGGATTTTGATTGGTTGATAGATGTTGTTGATGGATGTTTATTTGTATATCATTATATTGCCAATTATCATGCATATTTTATTTCATTCGGGATTGCGGTTTGAAATGATATACAACCGCAGTTTTATTTTTTTAAATTGCAGATTGAAATGATAAATATCTGTATCACTTGACCATAGGTTAGAAAACTATATACAGGCACCGCGGTCTATATATAACTATTTTAATGAGATTTCTATGGTTTGGATGGAATACGGTTTATAAAAATCTTAAATTTTATACTGAATAAATGTTTTCTTCCATATTTATATACAAATGAAGTTGGAAATTTTGAAATTAAAAAGGGTATAAATTTCTTTATTAAAAATGGAAGAAAATTTAGAAAATGGAGTTTGATAAATTTATATCCTATGTTTAAATATTAAGTTGGAAATTTTGAAGATATGATTAATTGGATTTTTCCCAAAATTTATTGAAATGAATATTCTAGTAAAAAAAAAATTTTGAATTTGGAAATATATATATATTTTACTAGAAATTGAAGTCTTATTAATTATGGATTTTATGGGAATATTCAAGGCTAATTAATAGAACATTTGATTTGAAAGAATAAAATCCAACTTTAGTTGAAATATTTATACTCAAAATGGATATACGTATATATATATGAATTTATTGAAATGGTTTTGGAACTTGAAGCGATATTAAATTTTGGTTTTAACTTTAAATAAAGAAATGTATTGTAAAGCCACGAGAAATATTTCTTTTCAAAGTAACATTTAAGTTAAACCACTTATTTTATATACTGTTGAATATCCAAACCATTTAGTTTTGAAGGTAATGGTTTTAAATTCTATGGATTTCAAAGTATTATATTAAGAGTTAAATTTCCAAATATTTGGTTCAAGGAATTTTAATAATAAAAGGTGACAAATTTTGGGAAACGATATCATTGATTTGGGTTTTTATAAATTAATATCAAAATGAATTGTTTGGGTTTTAAAGAAGAAATGATATCGTAATATTATGGTTTTGAAATGGATTATATTCTGGTTTTAAAGTATAAACTATTTTTAAATAACCGCGGTGTTATAATAACGATTGGTTGGCAAAGAGACCGGGATCGGATATGGACATACTCTCTGTCGATACCGAAAACCACTTTGACTAACCGTGTACGCGGTGGAGATTCCAGAATGAAGTAGGTGATGGCGACGTTTCCTGTAAGGTAAATACGTGGACCCAACTCCCGTGAGTTGGCATAAGGTGGCTAAAACAGGAGCGATTCTCAGGCCAATGAGGTCATTCCTCTGATCGGACGCTCCTCTTCGATATTATACTTTGACTTGGATTGATTCAGTGGCCACTTCTATATTTTGGTTTTGGGGAGTTAGTCCGAGGTGGGCGGTAACTGCGGCTACGCGTTTCCACCAGCCTGGATAGCAATTGGTATATCTACCCTGGCATTGCCTAGTTGTGCCGTGTCACCTACCATACCGAGCCTTTACTACGAGTTTCTATTTGTGTCGTACCTATGGAGTATCCTCTGGTAGCCTCCCGATCAGGAGGTATTACGGTACTGTATAGACTATTGGCATTTTACGTGTTAAGGTGGAAAATGTAAAGCCTTAACGCTATTTAAAAGTAAGTTTATTTTATAAATAGACACTATTATAATAGCGCAATATACTACATAGTAAATAGTTTAACGGATCCTTAGGAGATGTAAATCCCGAGCATCTCTTGAGTTACTGTACTCATATTTATTTCTGTTTATTTAACTCACATAAGATTTTCTAGTCTGACTCGAGTGTTTTTGTCTTTTCAAATTCGCTTGGGTCAGTCCGAGCGTTTCAGGATTTGAAGATTTAGCTTTGGAGGACGAAGACGAAGATTTGTATTATTATTATTATTATTTATAGTATTGCACCACACTCATACTGTTCCGCTGCATTGATTGTATTGGTATGTGTAACTCTGATATTTATTGTGTAAAGAATAACAAGTGTTTGTAAACCATTTATGAACTGTATATTTATTATTATATTTTATCCTTCCGCTGTGAGATTCTGTTTTGTTTTTATTTCTTCTCTGTTTTTCTTATTTACCCCATAACAATCCGCCCTTGCGTATGCTTTGAATTGACACGCGTGTCGGTTTAAAGTGTGCGAAAAGGCGGGATGTTACATCATGTGTGAAAAATGAAAAAGAAGAAGCGGCTGAAGAAAAGTTAAGGTCGGCGAAAGAAAATGAATACAAGAGGTTGGAAAATGAAGAGGTGGAAAGCAAAGAGTCACAAGCAGCTAAAGAGTCACAAAACTCTTCGAATTTCTTTTACAAGTAAATAGGCACAAGGAAAAAGTTACAAAAAAATTTAGTCTCAGGACAACAAGTTTATTTTTTAGTCTGAAGGACACTTTTTAGTTTAAACTGAAAATGATAGTTACAACTATCATTCTGTGATTTACACTAAAAAGTGTCCTTCAGCCTAAAAAGCAAACTTCTTGTCCCTATAACTAAATTTTTCTCGAACTTTTTCCTCGAGCCTAAAAACCTCTTTCTTTTATATATATTTGAAATTTATAAATACATATAAAAACTGAGAAATAAAGATAACAAGTTAGAAATAAAAATAAATATATAAAATAAATAATTAAATTTTAATTAAATAGAATTTAAATTAAGAAAATGGTTTAAAAATGCAAACTAGGCTTTAAAACAAATTCAATGAGCTTTGGAAAAATTTTAAATACTTGAAAAAAAATTTATAACAAAGATAAGAACACAAAATAAAATGCATTCGCAAAAGTGAATAAATAAATTTTAATTAAATATAATTTAAATGAAGAAAATAGCAAAGAAAATAGAAACTAGGCTTTAAAAATAGAAAATAAATTCAATAAGCTTTGGAAAAATTTAAACATCACTTTAAAATATTTAAAAGACAAAATATACATAATATAACATAAATATAAAAATTAGAATAAGATATATCAAGTAAAAATATCATTTATATAAATAGAAACAAAGAATATTGTTAAATAACCCTGTATACATACAATATTATAAAGGGTATAACTTTCGCAATTTGAATCCAATTTCAACAAAATAAAAAGAAAGATTCATGTTATGAAATCTATTTTCATAATAAAAGAAAAAATTCAAGAATTCAAATATTTAAATTTTAAATTTAAAAGTCAAAGTTTGACCGGTTTTGACCACAAATCCATTTTTCAGAAAAATATTCAATTTATACCAGTTTGAAATTATAATTCATATAATATCAAATTTTATATTTAAAAATGAAATGTTTGAAATAAAACAAGTTTAAAATAATTTCAAAATAAAATAAATTCAAATTTAAATTATATGCAAAAATCTAGGGTTATTAAAATTATTTTCTTGTTGTTTCCTCCTCATTCCTAGCCATGAATTATTCTACTCATAGCCTTGCATATCATGTTGAAAATTCACGTACAAAAAAATTATTTCCCATCTCTCATTTTTCTTATTTGTATTTAAAAATAAAATATATTATACGTTTCTTCCTCCTTTACTTATGCCTTTCTGTTTCCCTAGTATTCATAACTCCTTAGCTGTTTTTTTCTTCTATGGCCGTGTATTTCCTTTTATCATTCATGTACAAAACTCCTCAAACATATCTCATTTTATTCCATTTCTCATTTCATCCCTTGAAAGAAAGAATTTTTTATTAAGTACATCAAGTATTTGTTGCCATTTTATTTTCCAAACCATTCAAAATTTCGTCTTTTATTGCATAGCCTCTTTATTACTTACCTTAGCCGTTCATTCCTTTAATCTAGCCATGAATTTCTCTTGCCTATCACACATAAAAACTTCCCAAAACTTCTCATTATCATTTGCATGAAAGAAAATTATATTCAGGCTCTAGATCCATGGCTTCTCTTCTTCTTCTTTCTTTATCTCTTTTTGTTTCTTCTTTGTTCTTCATGCTTATACTCAGCCTCTGGCCTCTAGCACACCTCAAATCATCATGACCAAGCAATATAAGATGATGGTTGAACCCGTATGTGGTGTAGCCAAGCCATTGATTGATTAAGGCAAGTTATGTCACTTTGATTCATTTATTTTTCCATTGTTTTAACATCTATTGTTTTGTATTGAATAAAATTCCTATGTATGCAATATTTTTTGCATACAAGATTTAGATCTGACTCTTCATCCAATCAAGTTTGCATTATGCTTTTTCGTGCTTTGCGGGGTTTGGATTTTTTTTCTCAATTTGTCGATTCTAGTTTAAAAAGGTGAGTTTTTATCACTCTAGACATATATACATATATTTTGTGAAAAAATGACAAGTGAATCTGTAGACATTTATATGTCATTCATATATGCCTGTGTTGTGATTACATGATGATAAATGTCGTTTGTATATTTGTTACATCACTTGTTATGATATTATATGTATATTGTTATTTTATTTTTGTTAATCACCATTGCAAGTTCCCTATCACTATGGGTTGAAATGATACATACTCGAACGGACTTTAGAATAAGGAAAAATCATTATGGGCTGAAATGATAGGCTCGGGTGATTTTTATTGTATTTATTTTACTTTGGATTGCGGGTTTGAAATGATAGAACCCGGATTTTTCTTTTTAAATTACGGATTGAAATGATACATATCTGTATCACTTGACCTAGGTTAGAAAATATTATACAGACCCATGGTTATACTTTGAAATAATATTTTCCTAAAAAATTATTAAGTATTTTAAACATTTTCTGAAAGTTATTAAGTATTTTGGAATTATAAAAATATGAAAATTTTAACTTAATTTGATTAAATGCTTTAAAGTGTAAAGAAATATTATTTTTCTATAAGTTAATTTTTTTATAAGTTAATTGGTTTTAAATGTAATTTAAAGAGTCTTATTTACGATTAATAACTTAATAATTAAGTTCGATTTAATTTGGAATCTTAAATCTAACCTAGTAATTTTAACAAATGTTATTTCCTGAAATGGACATATTCTGTATAATAAATAAATGTAGTTTTGAATAAATAAAATGAAATATATTTTTATGGGACATTTTGTAATAAGTTTATTTAACTTGGAATCATAGTTGAATTGATGTCTAAATGAATAAATTTGTGAAGAATTTGATTGTTATATTAACTATGAGAAATATTCTTTTGTGAAATGTTATGTTTTGTAAGATAAATAAATATGACTTTAAAATGGAAAAATGTAAGTTAAACATAGATGCGAGATGTAAGTTTAATTTACATTTTAATTGATTAATATAATAAGTGTTTGTATTGTAATAACAAAAATGAATGAAATATGTAAAGTTTTAATTTATGAAAGAAACGTGTAAATTCCTAATTAATGAAAGAACATGTAAAGTTTTAATTAATGAAAGAAACGTGTAAAGTCCTAATTAATGAGATAACATGTAAAGTTTTTAATTAATGCAAGAAACATGTAAAATTTTAATTTAAGAAAGAAACGTGTAAATTCCTAATTAATGTAAGAAACATGTAAAGTTTTAATTAATGAAAGAAACGTGTAAAGTTTTTAATTAATGCAAGAAACATGTAAAGTTTTAATTTATGAAAGAAACGTGTAAAGTCCTAATTAATGAGAGAACATGTAAAGTTTTAATTAATGCAAGAAACATGTAAAGTTTTAATTTATGAAAGCAACGTGTAAAATTTTTAATTAAGGCAAGAAACATGTAAAGTTTTAATTAATGAAAGAAATGTGTAAGGTTTTTAATTAATGCAAGAAACATGTAAAGTTTTAATTAATGAAAGAAGCGTGTAAATTCCTAATTAATGAAAGAAACAAGTAAAGGTGGTATTGGTCAAATTAATAAATGCTCTTTACTGTAATAGAAATGTAAATTAAAACGTACATTTGATAATATAAGATTTAATTAGTGAAATGTTGATTAAAATGATAAATGCTCTTTATTGTAATAAATGTTAGTTAAAACGTACATTTGACATGTAAGTTTTAATCAAATGTAATGGTGTACTTTATATTGATTAAAATGATAAATGTTACTTACTGAAATAATAAAATGTAAGTTGATAATGTACATTGGATATGCAAGTTTTAATTTATGTAAATGGCATATTTTAAATGATGAAAATAATAAAGTTTCTTTATTGTAATAATAATGTAAGTTAATAAGATACCTTTAACTTAACATAAGAATTTCAGCTTTAAATTGGATATACAGTAACAAAGTTTATTTTACTATAAGGCTGTGATAAAATGACCATGTTAAAATTTGTAAGTATATAAATACTTTGATTATATAAAAGTGTAAAGTACTACATTCCAAAAATGCTGTGATTCCTTAAGGTTACATTTCCAAAATTTTATGATAATTTAAAGGAATATTTCAAGTTTAGTAAATTAAAGGAAATATTCAGTGTTTTGGAAATTTGGGTTTTATTTAAATGATATATTATTGAATTAGTTTTGAAATGGAAATGATACTATTGTGATATGGTTTTGAAATGAGTATGACATTTTTTTAAAAGTATATACCATTTTGAAAGAAATGATATGATTTTGAAATGAATATGCTAGTTTGGTTTGAAAGTATAAATGATTTTGAAATAAATATCCATGGGTTATAATAACGTTTGGTTGTTAAAGAGACCGGGATCGGAAGTTGTCATACTCTCTGCCAACTCCGAAAACCACTTTAACAACCGTGTACGCGGTGGAGATTCCAGAATGAGGTAGGATGGTGCGACGTTTCCTCTGAGGTGTATACGTGGACCCGAGTCCCGTGAGTTGGCATAAGGTGGCTAAAACAGGAGTGATTCTCGGGCCGATGAGGTCATTCATCTGATCGGACGCACTCCTTCGATATTATACTCTGACTTTTGGATTGATTTGGTGGCCACTTTTGATTTTTGATTTTGGGGGTGTTGTTCGAGGTAGGCGGTAGTAGCTGCTACGCGTTACCACCAGCCCAGATGCGTAATTGGTATATCTACCCTGGCATTGCCTAGTTGTGCCGTGTCACCTACCCTAGTAGGCCTTCTATGAGTTTCTATTTGTGTTGTACCTATAGAGTATCCTCTGGTAGCCTTCCGATCAGGAGGTATTACGGTACTGTATAGACTATTGGCATTATTACGTGTTAAGGTGGAAAATGTAAAGCCTTAACGCTATTTAAAAGTAAGTTTATTTTACTAATAGACATTATTATAATAGCGAAATATTACTACATAGTAGATAGTTTAACGGATCCTTAGAGGATGGGTGGTCCCAAGCATCCTTTAAGTTACTTGCACCTTGTATTACAGTTCACTTGAGTTGGTTTACATTGTATAAGCATGTATATCCTGACTCGAGTGTTTTGTGTTTTGCTTTACGCTCGGGTCAGACTGAGTGATACAGCATTTGAGACTCACCTTCGAAGTTGGAAGCTTTTCTTGAAGATATATCTATCTATTTCACTTTCGGTTATCCAGTTGATTCCAGTTATCCGGTTGGTTCCAGTGATGTATTCTGATTCATACCTGGTTATCATGTTGAGACCTCCGTTTTGTCTTGTTATCTCTATTATCTTGTTTGACTCTGATGTATTTGTATAGTAGCTTCATGAATTACTATTTCTTTACTTCCGCTGCATTTTATTACTCTGTGTCTGTGATCTATGACTATTTATTTACCATTTATGCTGTGTTTTGCCAAATTTAAATTACAATTCGGTATTTTAAGCTATTTAAGTCCAACATGTGCGGATGCGAATGGTTGAAAATATCGGGACGTTACATCTGGTATCAGAGCTTTGGCTCTAGGAAAACTTAGCATATATGGTAAATTTATTTACAGAATCACTTTTATTTGAGTTGAATTTCTTCCTTTTTGACTTGGGTTTCTTTTGAGTTTTGGAACGTTCCCTGCGGTTTCAAAATTCATTCTTGTCCCTCACTATTCTTCTTCTTTTGATTTTGGAGTATCCCATAACTCTACTTCGAATGATCTTTATAATGAATTGGCGGTTTCGTCAACATTCAGATGACTTGTAAAGGGGTGAAACTTCTTTGCAATTAGCATTGATTCAGTGGAGATTTATATGTATCCTCGGTTTAGATGCTAGTACCTCTTGTAATTTCGAATTCTATTTCTTAAGATCGAATGTAGAATTACCTTAGATTTCCACATTGATCTAATTCTTAAAGTCATGGTTGACTCGGTTAAGGTTGCCCGCGATTTACGTAAGCTTATCCATTCCTTATTCTATCAATTTAATCATCTTATCTTTTGTCTCCAACTTATCTTGGAATCAAAATTCTCTTGATTTGAGTCAATCAAATTTGAATCCCTATTCTTGCTTTGTAAACCTATATTTAAAATGTTTTATATATTGTGTCATTTGAGTTATTGATGTTGATTTGGGTTTCCCATCGATTCGTCTGATCAATGCTATCGATAGGATTTCCAAAATACTTGAACAAAGCAAACTAACACCATATTGATTTCAAAATTTAGTAAATGATAAATTTTGTATAATTATATTATGTATGAGTTTGATTTTATGAATTCTGATAATTAATTGAATAGGCTATTAAGAAATAAAATTTGACTTTATATATATCTTGTAACCATTGGCTTTTGTCTCCTATATAAATAACTGAACTATAAAACATAGCTATAAATTAATTTGGAAATTAAAATGAATCTAAATCAAGAACTTGAGAATTTAATTTCCGATGGTTTCAAACTTGGGTTTTTAAAGTTTTAAAAGACATATCATTTAAAGTGTTTTCCAAATAGAGATTGTTTTCAAAGATTTTTTAATGTTTAAATCAGTGCCCTTCTCTTGTTGCTGGAAAATAATTTCGGTGATGACTGCAGCATCGTCGACATTCATTTTCGAGTTTCGAAGTGAAGAGACCATCCTGTAGCTTTGCTACTGTTTTCCTTTAAAGATTTAATTGATTTGAATTTCAAAAATATGACTTTATTTATAATATATATATAGGTGTATGATTTAAATTTGATTTGATATATATTGTATATATATTTATTTACCTCTAAATGATCTGAAGTTAATCGGAAATGTAATTCTTAAATTTATCTTAAAGAATGTTTTCAATTATAAAATGAACTAAAAATTTTGAATAAATATTTAAGTTGAAATAATTGAATTAGAAAACTTTATTTGTATAATATTCTATTGCATTTCCATTATAACTTACCTAAATTATTTAAAAGTTAACTATGTAATTGGATAATATACAATATAAAAGGATTTTATAAATAAAATTTGAGTGTTTATAATAAATGTTATACACTTAAATTTTAGTTATAAAAGGATCAATAAAGGCAAATAGAGTAAAAAGTTAATTGAATAATATACAATATAAAGTAATGTAAAAGGAATTTATAAATTAATTGGAGTAAGTCATAATAAGTGTAAGTATACTTAATATATGTGATTAGACATATATTAAATGGAATAAATTAATAACCATCTAGAATAAAGAAGAATGAAACTTATTGAATAAAATTTAGAGTATAATAAATGATTTCTAATTCACGATTATAGAAATTGTTAATTGGGTGATAAGATAATGAAATTATAAATAGATAAGATTTAATTAACTTAGGAAAAATCAAATGGATGAAATCAATTGTTAATTTAAGTTGAAACTTTCATGGTTTTAAAATTTATCATCTTATTTTGTTTTCCAATCTCTTATTCTTCGGTTGTTCCTATCCTCCTGCATCCTAAGCGGGAAATTGAATTCCAAATTGATCTTATCTCCTAAAGTTCGATCTGTAGTTCTTCCTCTCAAAATACCTTTACCAGTCTGTTTTGGAAAACTTTTCAAGAATCTTCTTCGTGCTTGTGTCCTTGATTACAGACGATCTTGGGATGATCATCTCAATCTTGTTGAATTTACTTATATCGACTGTTACCAGGTATAATTTCAATATTCTTTTTTATATTGTCTTAGTTCTATCTCATTTTATCTGTTGTCCCTATTTTCCATGCCTCTTTCCTTTTCGGAGACGAAAAGTTTTGAGTGGGGGAGAGTGTAACAACCCATAATTTTGTGAATACTTTTAATTAAATTTTTATTTGAAATTTTGATTTTTAAATCATTTAAAAGTGAATTTTTAGAATTTTTCCAATGTAAGTTTGGAATTTGTTGTAATTTATTTTCCAAATGAAATAAATAAACGATTTTTGAAAATTTTATATTTTGGTCAAAATTTGAATTTTCAGTTTGAATTTTAAAAAAAAATTGAATTTCAAATTTTAATCTTTTTCTTTGAAACAGAATATATTTATGATATCTGTTCTGCTTTTCATTTCATTAAATTCTGAGTTTTACGTTTTAAATTAGATAAAATACAGCGTTTTACACGCAGTTATTTTCTTTATTTCAATTTCAATTTTTCTATATTCATTTATATAATTTTATTTTCTATGTTATTTTATTTTATTTTTCTATTTTTTATCTAAACTTTATTTATTGGATTTTACTTGTGTGTGTATCTATTCACAAAAGGCTTGGAAGAAATCAAGGAGACTGCGTTACATTTCTTTAATGCTTGCCTTTTTATTTATCTACCCTCTTTATTACTTATCCTAGCCATTCACCATTCATAGCCATGAATTGCTCTTATTAATCACGTACAAACATCTCAAAATATCCTCTTTTCAATTTCATTTAAGAATCATACATACATACTGTGATGACCCGGAATTTTAAAGCAATATCAATTTAATAATCTGTAATTAAAATTAAATTGATTTGATAATCTTTGTAATGAGATTTGAATTAATTTAATAATTCAATAAATAAATAGTAAATTGATAGATTTTATCTTTTTAAATCTAAATATTTGTTTATATTTATAATATATATAGAATATTGTATATATTGTAAATAAGTATTGTCTTAAATAAATCCTGTTTTCTATAAAATTTATATCTTTAGTAAAATAGGAAATTATGATTTTATTTAAAAGTTAAACTTTTCAAAAGCTATTTAATAAATAAAATATGGTTTTAAATACTTAAGATAAATATTAAATGATTTAAAATATGTGTAACTCAAGTTCAAAATTTAAATAAATAACAATGAGGTTATTTTGAGTTTCTTTTAAATATAATGTGATAAAATAAATAATTTATTAATAAGGAGATAAGTTCTTTTAATAGTTATTTATGGTTATTAGATATTGTTATTTCTAAAAATATAATAATGCATTGTTTTAACAAATAAATTTTTAATAAAAATTATTGTTTTTCAAAATTCAAATTTGTAGTGTATTTGTAAAATAAACTGGATTTCAAAATTCAATTTGAACCTGAATTCAAAGTTTTTAAAATTTAAAGTACAAATGTTTTTAATTTGCTTTGATTTTGAAATATTTGTATAAGTTTAATTTTATAAATATAGTTTGATTAATTCATTTTAAAATCTATATACATGTGAATAAAATTATTTAAACATAGGTTTACATTTATCTTGTATTAGCATCTAAATAAATAACTAATTAAAATTTAGTTAACATTTGTGACAAGTGTAAACATCTTACAAATTAAATAAGCATGTGTTAACTAATTAACATCTTTACTTGACAAATGTTAGAATGTAAGACATGTGTCATTTAAATTTGGTTTTTCTTTCATTTGTTCAATAAAGTTTAATTTCAGTTTTACATATAAAACAAATTCTCTTTCATTTTTATTCTTTTCTAGATCTAAATAAAAAGGAATCACATTCTCAAAAACTTAAATATGAGACAAAACTTCTCATTTATCAAATCTAAAACAACAACCTACACATCTTCAAAAGATTCAAGCCTGTAAATCATTTCCCTATTAATCAAAAACCCTATTCATTTTCAAGCAAACCTGTAACTACTTCAAACACGCAAGTAAATCTGTAGCCTGCATGCAAATCTTTTTACAAACCAAATCAAAGCATGCTTGCATTTTTCAAAAATCTGGAAGTAAAACCTATTGAAACCTGCATCAAAGTAAATCCTGTCACCCTATTTAGAATCTGGAAGCATGCAAAACAAAGGGTAATGTAATTTTATGAATCCAGGAGCAAGAGCATTTTTTTCAAGCAAGATGAAAAACAATGGAGGCTCTGGATTTTAATTAATAGGTGAGTAACATTCTGATTTTAAAGTTTAAATTTATAAATAAGTTGCAGGATTAAATCTCTGTGATAAAATGTGTTGAATGTATGCTTGAATACATTATGCTGTGACTATAATATGTTTATGTGAGTGAATGTATGAATTATCTGTATGTTTATACATGTATGATGTGTGTATGATAAATATTCCTGTAACCACTCTGTTTATAATTCAATCTCTAGTTTTTGGGATTAAAAATCATACCTCTTGATCAAAGCCGTGTTAAGATTCAAGTTTTAAACAAAACTTGATTGTTTTATCCTAGAGAAGTTTTGAAGTATTATTTAAGTTAAAAAAAATTAGAAATCTTACTGGGTATTTTTAAAAAAGCAAAGCAAACTTTGAATAAAGGAAAATCCAAACATTTTAGTTTATAAATCTAGGATCTTAATTTGAATACCTAGACTAAAACAAGATTTTTAAATCAAAAATCAGCATTTTAAATCAAAGGGTTTGGGAGCAGTTTTCTGTTGAACAGAAAAGTGAATTTGTGTGATTTCTAATGATCTAATGATTTGGGAATATTGGGACTTTGCTAGTAGGTAGAATAGTAACCATTGAAGCAGGGAAAAATTATTAATGTTGATGAAAATCAACAGGGAAGCAGCGGTAGTGATCTGGTTTCTGTAGCCCTAGTTTAGCGGGGCATATTGATTTGGTTGGCTCGTCCTGTAGAGGCGATCGAGTTCAACAAGAATTTAGGAAACGATGGCATGGTGGATGATGAGGTTGTGGATGGAGTAGCAAAGCTTATGATGGTCGGAGGGGGGTGGATTTAGTATTGACAGGTTTTGGGGTAATGTCTGTTTTAATGTTCCAGGTTTTGGAGATTGATTCTCGAATTCGATTTCGAGAATTCAGTTACAATTTGAGGGTAGTGAAGGGTCGTAGGGTTTGTCGTCGTCATGGGGAAGCCAACGGAGGTGACTGGTGATTGCCGGAGGCACGGTGCACGTGCACCGTGCAATTTTCTTTGATCTGTTGTTTTCTGGGTATTATGGTATTTTAGAACCCGAAGTAGAACTCGGGTATTTTTTGTGGTTTGCTCGAAAGAAAGAGTCGGAAGACTCGAAGCAGATGTGGGTAGGATAGGGGTTAGTTTAGTACAGGTTTTACAGTAACCTGTTCTTCTATAAACATTAAATTCAAATGGAAATAAAGTTTTAAAATCTGAGTCATGTTTAAATCTAGTTTGTATTATAGTTTCAAATGATTTTGAATCCTACAAATTTTAAAATTTTAAAAGTGGTTCTCAGTTTGAAAAATAAAATATAAAACCTGCAGTTTTCAGTAAAATTAAATTTCATTTTTAAAATTTGAATCATGATTCAAAACACCAGTTTGAATCTAAATTTAAGTCAGTTTCCTTAAGATTTTTGAATCTTAAAAATAAATTTGTATTTTAAATAAAAGTTTTAAAATCAAGGTTCAAATCAAAAGTTTATTTTAAGTTTAAATTATAAATGATTTGATTAAGGAATGGTTTCAAGTGTATTGAGTTAAAAATCTGGGATTTGAGTAAGTTTTAAAATTCGAATGTTTTTCAAACAAGTTATATTTAAATTGTTTATTTGAAGTAAATGTGTTTTCAAACATTTAATTTGATTTTCCTTTTAAATGAAATCATTAAATGGTTTATGAAGGAAGTTAAATGATTGTTAACTTGAATTTGAAATTTAAATGGTAATGTATTTTAAACTTAATTTTTATTAAATTAAGTATATAAGTTTAATTTTAAGTAATAAATGTTATTTACATTTATATTAAAGAATAATAAACGAAATTTAAATAGGTTAATTCTTAATATCATTTTGAATTTTAGATTCAAAATGAAATTTGAATTTAAAATTTTAAAATGAAATGTTCTAAGTACATTTTAATTACTAATAAGGAATGTGTAATCTTAGAAATTATTAAGATATTAATATAATTAAATAAATTGGATAATTAAGGAATAACTTATTTATTTAATTTATTTAATTAATAATCTGGATTAATTTAAATTAGAGTTAATTAAAAAGTAATTAAAGAATAAATAATAGTTAATGATGGTTATTAACTAAAGTTTATTTATTAATTAATTTATATGATTAATTTTCAATAATTAATTTAATTAATTAATTAATGTTAATAAATTGTGAAATTTATTTAAGTTTAATTACTTAAATAAAAGTAATTAAGACATTAATTACTTAATTAATGAAGTTATTGAGTTTGGTTTAAATTAATTAATTAAGTTTAATTAATTTTAAACATGAGATTTGATAATAATTACCTGATGTAATTAATGTAGTGAAATAACTCAGTGAAGTAATTAAAGATAATTACTGAATGTAATTAATAGATGACATTGGGATTGTGAAAATAATTTGGATTAAATTCTTTTGTATAATTAATCAAGTGATTAATTAAAGAAATTAATTAAGGAATAATTAATTTGATAAGTAATTAAGGGTAGTTAATTACTGTAACATCCCGCCTTCTCGCACACTTTAAACCGACACACATGCCGATTCAAACCATACGGAAGGGCGGATTTGTTATGGGGTAAATAAGAAAAAAAAACAGAGAAGAAAAAAAACAAATAGAATCTCACAGCGGAAGGATAAAATATAATAAGAAAATATACAGTTTATAAAAACTGTTTACAAACATTTATATAATACATATCAGAGTTACACATACCAATAACAATGCAGCGGAACAGTGTGAGTGTAGTGCAATACTATGAACAATAATAATACAAATTCTTCGTCTTCGTCCTCCAAAGCTAAAGTCTTCGATCCTGAAACGCTCGGACTGACCCGAGCGAATTTGAAAAGACAAAAACACTCGAGTCAGAACTAAAAGATCTTATGTGAGTTAAATTAACAGAAATAAATATGAGTGCAATAACTCAAAAGATGTTCGGGATTTACATCTCCTAAGGATCCGTTAAACTATTTACTATGTAGTATATTGCGCTATTATAATAGTGTCTATAGTAAAATAAACATACTTTTAAATAGCATTAAGGCTTTACATTTTCCACCTTAACACGTAATAGTCCCAGTAGTCCATCCAATATCATAGTCCCTCCTGATCGGGAAGCCACCAGAGGATACCACACGGGCTACGGGAGAAATCCAAACTCGTACAAGGCGCGATAGGGTAGGTGACACGGCACAACTAGGCAATGCCAGGGTAGATATACCAATTACGCTTCCGGGTCGATGGTAACGCGTAGCCGCAGCTACCGCCCACCTCGAACAAACTCCCCAAAATCAAAATAGAAGTGGCCACTGAATCAATCCAAAGTCAAAGTATAATATCGAAGAGGAGTGTCCGATCAGAGGAATGACCTCATTAACCCGTCAATCGCTCCTGTTTTAGCCACCTTATGCCAACTCACGGGAGTTTGGTCCACGTATTTACCTTACAGGAAACGTCGCCACCAACCTACTTCATTCTGGAATCTCCACCGCGTACACGGTTAGTCAAAGTGGTTTTCGGTATCGACAGAGAGTATATCCATATCCGATCCCGGTCTCTTTGCCAACCCATCGTTATTATAACACCGCGGTCATTTAAAAGTAGTTTATACTTTAAAAACCAGAATAAATTTTCCATTTCAAAACTATGAATTCGATATCAATTTAAAAACCCAAAATAATATGATATCATTTTATCTCAAATATAACTCTTTTTCCAAAATCATACCGGTTTAAAATATAAATATCTGGAAACCAAACATTTGAATTATATTTTCAAAACATAATATTTCGGAATTCATACTTTTAAAACCATACTTCTAAAACTTGAATGGTTTGGATATTCAACAGTATATAAAATAAATGGTTTACTTCTAAGGTTACTTTGTAAAGAAATTATTTCCAGGGCTTTACAAATATACTTCTTTATTTAAAGTCTACCAAATTTAAATATCACTTTCAAGTTCCAAAACCACTTCAATTTCTATTTATATATATATATATATATATATATATATATATATATATATATATCCATTTGGAGTATTAATATTTCAAAACTAAAGTTGGAATTTATTCTTTCAACAAATTAAATGTTCTATTATTTAGTTTTGAATATTTACATAAAATCTATAAATAAAACTCCAATTTCTAGAAATTAACTATTTTCTTAAATTTAAATTATACTAAAATATTCTATTTAAGTAAATCTTGGAAAATCCATTTATAAATATCATACCTTAAAATTTCCAAATTTAAACATATAAGATAAATCACCAAATTCCATTTTCTCAAATTTTTATCATTTTATTCAACAGGTTTATACACAGCTTAAATTTAAAATTTTAACTTCATATGTGTATATCTCGAAGAAAAATATTTTATAAAATATCAAAATTAAATTTTATAAACCGTATCCCATCCAAACCATAGAAATCACTTTTAAAATAATTTATATATAGACCATGGTGCCTGTATATAATTTTCTATCCTATGGTCAAGTGATACGGATATTTATCATTTCAATCCGCAATTTAAAAATAAAATTTTGCGGTTGTATATCATTTCAAACCACAATCCCGAATGAAATGAAAAATGCATGATAACTTGCAATTTAATGATATCAAATAAACATCCATTCATCAACATCATCCATTGTCCAAATCACAATCATCCATCAATATCAATCAAAATCAATATATATATGAGATTATATAGCAGGTAATAACTGTCAATTATATTCAAATTAAATTTAACAACTATTAATCTAACATTTTATATTCAGTAATAATTTATATAACTGTTAACTAGCAGTTTATATGCAAACAAATAAATTATAACTGTAAATAAATACGCAATAAATAAATTAAATTAACAGTTAAATTTAATAAATGCAATTCAACAGATATGAATGAAATAAACATGCCAAATACTCATAAATAAATTTCTATTCATTTCTAAAATTAATTTAACAAACATAAAAACTTTTAGAAGTTGTGAGTGGGTTAAAACACTCACCTTTTTTGAATTTAAATTGGATTTAGATCCAATTTAAACCCAAAAATTCGACGGTCTCCAAATCTGTCCAAACCAGCGTCAAAAAAATCTGGAATTTAATTACGATCCTAAAAAAAATCGCGCATGAAACGGAGTTCGTATGTGGAAGTTAAATGTATTAACGCATTTGAAAAATCAAAATTAAATTAAATTCAAAAAAAAATAAATTAAACGAAATGAAATACCGTGCCACATCCGCTCTTCCCACGTGAAAAATGCGTATGCTTCTTCTTGATTTCAAGCTTTGTTCCATAATTTTTCTTTTATTTCGATTTACTTTAATTTTCCTCCTTATTATATGAATGTATGTATTTTTAAAAGGTTTGGAAAAGGAAAAAAAAAATATTTGAAAAAGAAGATTTGAAAAAGAAAAGGATTAAAATAAGAACTGAAAATGGAAGAGAAGATCTAGATTTGAAAAGAAAGAAGAAGTATGAAATAGAAGAAAACTTGAAGAAGAATATTTGAAGAGGAAGGAAAAAATTAGAATGAGATATAATAAGGAGATTTGAAGAAGAAAAGAAGGAGAAGGAGATTTGAATGGAGGCTAGGGTTTCATTTGCATCATTTCGTATTTATAAGGTTAGAGTTAGGTTTAGGGACAAACAGATTTGAAAGGAGAGGCTGCTATTAATTAGAAATAAAGTGAATATGAACACTTGGTATTGAAATATAGCAAATATGAACAGTCCTTTTTTTTTTAAAGTAGCAGGTATTAAAAAGAGGTATTTATTAATTAGAAAGAAAATGAATATGGAGGGACAAAAATAAATGACACGTTTCGTTAGTTTGATTCTAAATTAATTAAGTGCTAGATACAGAAAAATTTGAATACATCATATATATATATTCATACTTTAACTGTGTGACAAAATTGCTAAACATACATCAAGTACGATTAATTGGTGACAATATATAGGAATAATCAACAATAAATGTGGATGCAATCACATAAGGATCTAATAGGGAAGGAGATAAAAAGTAACGACGTTGATTAATTCCACTTTCCCACTTTAGCCAATCCAATTACAAAATTTAAAATTTTATAAAATTTCTCTCCTTTGATTTCTTAAACAATTTTAATAACTAACAACAAGTTCTATGTTAATTCAATCATTAATCATTTCGCCAATTACCAAATTAAATTTCAATTATTCGCAATAAATCAAATTATAAATTTTTCATTCCAATAAATAAAATAAATCTTGATTTTTTTTTCTTCCATCCTTATTAATTCCACAACTTGTTCAATTTGAAAATCATTATCATATTTTCCAAATGTTACCTTAATTTAACACTTATGTAACGTATTATTATATTCGTTGCAAGATTTCAATTTCAATCCTCATTTCTTAATATACTCAAATTCTGGACATTTTTATTTCCTTACCCACAAGTGTAACATTTATTGCCAATTCCATCCAAATTTAACAGGTAACCCTTAACAATGTTTTCAATCCAAAGGTTATACTTAAGTTTACGTTGTATTCTACAACTTATCGTATTATGAAGAAAATTCACATTATTCCCCAATATTACCTTAATTCATATTAACTTAACATTAAATTTACTCTTCATTCTATTATTAACCTATTAGTATTAAATAGATGAAATTAACATTGGTTTTACACTCTATTACGTAGATATCCTTAAATGTTATCTAAGTTTATATTTACATAATATTCCAACATTAAATTTCATCCAATTTTTTTTCTTCCTTTTTATTTTAATTAAATCCAATTTCCCTAAAGTTACATTCAAACAAGTAAATTTTGATTTCCAATCAATCATTATACTATAACATTCTTAACATTTTTTCATTACACTACTAAATTCTACCTTGATAAGTTTACGCTTCTATTGCTTTACTTTCACACTTCCGTTAAAATATAAATTAATTCTAAAGTAACGTTTATTGTTGACCCCGCCATTTTAATTACTCATATTTAGATGAACGTTATTTCAAATAAGTTCATTGACTCATTTAAATTAGGTAGTTTATAGTAGTTGTTATCCCACCCTTACAATTATTTCCTACTAACGTGCTACCAACTCCTTTAATTAAAATTTGAATTCCAAACCTTATTTAATATACTAAGTAAGATAAATAACATATATAGATTGCTACCAACTTTCCTTTTCTTGCATCTATGTGTTTATTACTTGACACACCAGTAAATATTACATATACACAAAATTCCGTTATCACTTGCCTAACAAGGTTATTATCACTTAAGATCTCACTGCATCCACATTTTCACATTTTCATTTCCTAGTTTCTTTACTTTATTCTACATAATTTATTACAAATGGGATTTTCTTTGGTTTACATCTTATTTGTATTTAACATTTCTCAATCACCAATTCATTTCACTTTAACTGCGGTAAATTGGCGGATAAATTGAATTTGATTCGCAAAATCTAAATTAACAAGAAACAAGGGTAGGTAACATACAATAGTCATTACTCCAAATTCTAGTCACCTAAATAGTATTTTATTCCTTGCAAATAAATGTTACTATTTATTTTCATAGTACAAATCTCAATGATTATTCCATTTTATATTTGCTTAGGCCATTTATAGTCCACTATACATATCTACATAAATGGGTAATTTATTCAATTCATTAAGTGTCAATTCTATTAAGCCCTGTTTATATCTTATGCATTCTTCTATTACTTTACAAAAGGGAATAACTTTTAAACTCATACACTTAATAACAAAACCGTTATAAATCCAATAAACTTCCAAATCCAAGTTTGTACACATTTTACACAACTATTATGATTTCTCACAAACGTTGAATTTATTAAATGACCATTTATTATAATTTAATTACCTTAATTGAATCAAATGCTTATTATTATATATATTCTTTTCATTCTACCATTCCTTCCCATTTTATATTCATTAACGTATTTACACATCTCTATCTTTCAAATATAAAATAACCAAACTGATTACAAACACTGTTTCTATCAATTTTCATAAGTTTGTTCAAAACTATACTTTTGTTTACATAAAATAAATTTTATGTTTCTATTAGTTTTCTTTTCCTTTCACTACAGGCATAAATTATTACTATCTACACTAATTACATCTTTGTATTAATGAACACCATTTAAGTTAATATTTATACTAACATTCACAAATTCAACATTTATTTGTTTCTTCAAAATTACTTTAAATCAAGTTGTGAAAATTTACATTATCCACATCTATTATCATAAAATTTTATAGTTACACTAAATTTCAACCACTATACCAAATTTCTACATTTATTCTTAACCAAATTAGAAATTATATTAATTCATTTTATTAAATATCATAAATTTAACGGGTCGTTACAATCTCCCCCACTCAAAACTTTTCGTCCCCGAAAAGGAAAAAGAAGGGAGGAGGAAGATTTACAGTGCATCTTATTTCAAATATTAACTTATAAACAATATTTTACTGGATTAATTTCCTTTAATGAAATATACTTGTTTTATAATCATTATATCCTTTAATACTTGAATTATTAAAGTTGAGAAAATACTTTCACAAAATTCTAAGTCCAAAATTTCCTGAAAATTTTGGCAAAGTCTCCTTTGTACGGAGGGACTCTGGAGAAAATATAATATCCAAATATACAAATATATTACACATATTATCCAAATAAAATATCCCAACACGGGAAAATATATAAAATAGCGCTTTATACGTAATCCGGAAACGTACCTATTTGTCGGGCAATACGCTTATTATTACGGAACCAAAAGCAGTAGCAGTTGCTTCCATAACCTGTATTTTCTTATAAGCCTAAAAGGTTAAATATTTATTTTAAAATGAACTATTCTAGTGGATTCAATCATTCATATCCAATCAAATGCAACAACCATACATTTTAACAAACAGCACACACCGCAAACAAAATCATCCAATCAAACAAACAATTAGTTGTTAGGTTCAAATTCCGAAATCGTACGAAATGTAAAATAACTATCAAGTGCATCCTTTACTCAACAGTCTTAGATGGAACAAAGATAGATTATTTCTCCATCCAACAACTTCAAAATTCCTTACCCAACAACCATACATCAACCAAACAATTCAAATCAACACCAAAATAGCTTATTATACATTTATTTCATACTTCAGTGGTTTGATTTTCTTCCCTTCATTTATGAGGGATTTCTTTGTTCTTACAAGTTTTATTTTCCAATTATCCCAAAATTCATTATATTTGTATTTCCTTTTATTACTTAAGTTTCCTTTTATTGCCTAAGTTTATAAAATAAATTCTCATTAATAACAACAAATATTTTGAATATCTTCGTTTCCTTACTCTTCACTTGTAAGATTTCCCTTAAATTCTTAATCTGCTAACATTCATTCTTATAAGTGGAAGTTTTTATTTATCCATTAACTATGAATTGCAGTCATTTAATTTTTCCTACTTTCCATTATATTAGAATAGGGAAGATTAAAACATACTTAAGTCAATAATCATACAATCAATTCTTATTTTGAATTTCATTTTATATACTTAGGTTCATATCATCTATTGATAATTCTTAACCCTTTTTCAGTAAAATTTCAATTATAACCTAAGTTTATACCATTAAATTCTTATTATAACAGTAATTTATTGAATACTTCATTTTTCCTAAATTCCTACTTGTAAAATATTCAATTCCAGTTTCTCATTTAACACTTCAACTTTTATATTTGGGTAAGTTATTTATGTTAAGGAAATTGCAATTGAACTTATACAAGTTTAATCTCCATTCTTTTAATTAAATTTAATGTTTATCCATATTACTCTTTGTCTCATATGTATGCAAATTCCTCTTTATAGCTTTGCAATTATTCTCTTATTTCAATTAGAGGTTTCAATTCATTTATTACTTAACTTTTATTTCACTACAATTTAACAATTGATTAATTAATGGAGAATTTTAGAATTGGATTCCGGGTCAGATTTCAATTTATTTCAAAATAATAGATAAATAAGTTCTTACAACTCAAAATCTCTAATTATAGTTAGAACAATAAAAAAAAAATTTAGAAAATTTCATAATAAATCTGCAGTAGAATTTACTACAGTGGACTTTCCCCTTCGAAACTCGAAATGAAAGTCGATGATGCGGCCGTCATCACCGAATTTATTTTCCAGCGACAGAGAGGAAAGTACAGAATTTAATTTTTTTTTCTTCCCAAAATCTTCTTTAAAACAATTCTTCCAAATTATACGAAATATTTATATAAGAAATTACTTATAAACCAAATCAATAAATTTCACAAATTCTTTGAAAGCAGATTTGGAAAAAATCCCGGACTTAAGTTCTAAAATATCCAATTTGATTTATCATAATTTCAACTTAGCTTCAGTTATTATAAATATTTTATTTCCTAACACCCAATGTATAGCAACCAAATATATATATATATCTTTATAAAAATATTTTTATATATAGAAAACATAATAGGCAAAATTCTTTCATTTACCTATATTAAAACAAATATTATGTCGGTCTGTCCTATTAAGTGTTTAGAAATCCCTATTGATGACATAGCGTCCCATGCATCAACCAGAATTTATAAATACAAAGCGGAACAGATTAACACAATATAAAAATCTTTTTATTAATACTAACAAATACGCTCTCTCATATATATACACTCAGCGACTCCCATAGGATATTACTACCCTATTAACAAAGAGTCAAACCCCACAAAGCCAAGGTTTATCGCTAAACCAAAGCTCTGATACCAACTGTAACATCCCGCCTTCTCGCACACTTTAAACCGACACACATGCCGATTCAAACCATACGGAAGGGCGGATTTGTTATGGGGTAAATAAGAAAAAAAAAACAGAGAAGAAAAAAAACAAATAGAATCTCACAGCGGAAGGATAAAATATAATAAGAAAATATACAGTTTATAAAAACTGTTTACAAACATTTATATAATACATATCAGAGTTACACATACCAATAACAATGCAGCGGAACAGTGTGAGTGTAGTGCAATACTATGAACAATAATAATACAAATTCTTCGTCTTCGTCCTCCAAAGCTAAAGTCTTCGATCCTGAAACGCTCGGACTGACCCGAGCGAATTTGAAAAGACAAAAACACTCGAGTCAGAACTAAAAGATCTTATGTGAGTTAAATTAACAGAAATAAATATGAGTGCAATAACTCAAAAGATGTTCGGGATTTACATCTCCTAAGGATCCGTTAAACTATTTACTATGTAGTATATTGCGCTATTATAATAGTGTCTATAGTAAAATAAACATACTTTTAAATAGCATTAAGGCTTTACATTTTCCACCTTAACACGTAATAGTCCCAGTAGTCCATCCAATATCATAGTCCCTCCTGATCGGGAAGCCACCAGAGGATACCACACGGGCTACGGGAGAAATCCAAACTCGTACAAGGCGCGATAGGGTAGGTGACACGGCACAACTAGGAAATGCCAGGGTAGATATACCAATTACGCTTCCGGGTCGATGGTAACGCGTAGCCGCAGCTACCGCCCACCTCGAACAAACTCCCCAAAATCAAAATAGAAGTGGCCACTGAATCAATCCAAAGTCCAAGTATAATATCGAAGAGGAGTGTCCGATCAGAGGAATGACCTCATTAACCCGTCAATCGCTCCTGTTTTAGCCACCTTATGCCAACTCACGGGAGTTGGGTCCACGTATTTACCTTACAGGAAACGTCGCCACCAACCTACTTCATTCTGGAATCTCCACCGCGTACACGGTTAGTCAAAGTGGTTTTCGGTATCGACAGAGAGTATGTCCATATCCGATCCCGGTCTCTTTGCCAACCCATCGTTATTATAACACCGCGGTCATTTAAAAGTAGTTTATACTTTAAAAACCAGAATAAATTTTCCATTTCAAAACTATGAATTCGATATCAATTTAAAAACCCAAAATAATATGATATCATTTTATCTCAAATATAACTCTTTTTCCAAAATCATACCGGTTTAAAATATAAATATCTGGAAACCAAACATTTGAATTATATTTTCAAAACATAATATTTCGGAATTCATACTTTTAAAACCATACTTCTAAAACTTGAATGGTTTGGATATTCAACAGTATATAAAATAAATGGTTTACTTCTAAGGTTACTTTGTAAAGAAATTATTTCCAGGGCTTTACAAATATACTTCTTTATTTAAAGTCTACCAAATTTAAATATCACTTTCAAGTTCCAAAACCACTTCAATTTCTATTTATATATATATATATATATATATATATATATATATATATATCCATTTGGAGTATTAATATTTCAAAACTAAAGTTGGAATTTATTCTTTCAACAAATTAAATGTTCCATTATTTAGTTTTGAATATTTAAATAAAATCTATAAATAAAACTCCAATTTCTAGAAATTAACTATTTTCTTAAATTTAAATTATACTAAAATATTCTATTTAAGTAAATCTTGGAAAATCCATTTATAAATATCATACCTTAAAATTTCCAAATTTAAACATATAAGATAAATCACCAAATTCCATTTTCTCAAATTTTTATCATTTTATTCAACAGGTTTATACACAGCTTAAATTTAAAATTTTAACTTCATATGTGTATATCTCGAAGAAAAATATTTTATAAAATATCAAAATTAAATTTTATAAACCGTATCCCATCCAAACCATAGAAATCACTTTTAAAATAATTTATATATAGACCATGGTGCCTGTATATAATTTTCTATCCTATGGTCAAGTGATACGGATATTTATCATTTCAATCCGCAATTTAAAAATAAAATTTTGCGGTTGTATATCATTTCAAACCACAATCCCGAATGAAATGAAAAATGCATGATAACTTGCAATTTAATGATATCAAATAAACATCCATTCATCAACATCATCCATTGTCCAAATCACAATCATCCATCAATATCAATCAAAATCAATATATATATGAGATTATATAGCAGGTAATAACTGTCAATTATATTCAAATTAAATTTAACAACTATTAATCTAACATTTTATATTCAGTAATAATTTATATAACTGTTAACTAGCAGTTTATATGCAAACAAATAAATTATAACTGTAAATAAATACGCAATAAATAAATTAAATTAACAGTTAAATTTAATAAATGCAATTCAACAGATATGAATGAAATAAACATGCCAAATACTCATAAATAAATTTCTATTCATTTCTAAAATTAATTTAACAAACATAAAAACTTTTAGAAGTTGTGAGTGGGTTAAAACACTCACCTTTTTTGAATTTAAATTGGATTTAGATCCAATTTAAACCCAAAAATTCGACGGTCTCCAAATCTGTCCAAACCAGCGTCAAAAAAATCTGGAATTTAATTACGATCCTAAAAAAAAATCGCGCATGAAACGGAGTTCGTATGTGGAAGTTAAATGTATTAACGCATTTGAAAAATCAAAATTAAATTAAATTCAAAAAAAAATAAATTAAACGAAATGAAATACCGTGCCACATCCGCTCTTCCCACGTGAAAAATGCGTATGCTTCTTCTTGATTTCAAGCTTTGTTCCATAATTTTTCTTTTATTTCGATTTACTTTAATTTTCCTCCTTATTATATGAATGTATGTATTTTTAAAAGGTTTGGAAAAGAAAGAAAAATATTTGAAAAAGAAGATTTGAAAAAGAAAAGGATTAAAATAAGAACTGAAAATGGAAGAGAAGATCTAGATTTGAAAAGAAAGAAGAAGTATGAAATAGAAGAAAACTTGAAGAAGAATATTTGAAGAGGAAGGAAAAAATTAGAATGAGATATAATAAGGAGATTTGAAGAAGAAAAGAAGGAGAAGGAGATTTGAATGGAGGCTAGGGTTTCATTTGCATCATTTCGTATTTATAAGGTTAGAGTTAGGTTTAGGGACAAATAGATTTGAAAGGAGAGGCTGCTATTAATTAGAAATAAAGTGAATATGAACATTTGGTATTGAAATATAGCAAATATGAACAGTCCTTTTTTTTTAAAGTAGCAGGTATTAAAAAGAGGTATTTATTAATTAGAAAGAAAATGAATATGGAGGGACAAAAATAAATGACACGTTTCGTTAGTTTGATTCTAAATTAATTAAGTGCTAGATACAGAAAAATTTGAATACATCATATATATATATTCATACTTTAACTGTGTGACAAAATTGCTAAACATACATCAAGTACGATTAATTGGTGACAATATATAGGAATAATCAACAATAAATGTGGATGCAATCACATAAGGATCTAATAGGGAAGGAGATAAAAAGTAACGACGTTGATTAATTCCACTTTCCCACTTTAGCCAATCCAATTACAAAATTTAAAATTTTATAAAATTTCTCTCCTTTGATTTCTTAAACAATTTTAATAACTAACAACAAGTTCTATGTTAATTCAATCATTAATCATTTCGCCAATTACCAAATTAAATTTCAATTATTCGCAATAAATCAAATTATAAATTTTTCATTCCAATAAATAAAATAAATCTTGATTTTTTTTTCTTCCATCCTTATTAATTCCATAACTTGTTCAATTTGAAAATCATTATCATATTTTCCAAATGTTACCTTAATTTAACACTTATGTAACGTATTATTATATTCGTTGCAAGACTTCAATTTCAATCCCCATTTCTTAATATACTCAAATTCTGGACATTTTTATTTCCTTACCCACAAGTGTAACATTTATTGCCAATTCCATCCAAATTTAACAGGTAACCCTTAACAATGTTTTCAATCCAAAGGTTATACTTAAGTTTACGTTGTATTCTACAACTTATCATATTATGAAGAAAATTCACATTATTCCCCAATATTACCTTAATTCATATTAACTTAACATTAAATTTACTCTTCATTCTATTATTAACCTATTAGTATTAAATAGATGAAATTAACATTGGTTTTACACTCTATTACGTAGATATCCTTAAATTTTATCTAAGTTTATATTTACATAATATTCCAACATTAAATTTCATCCAATTTTTTTTCTTCCTTTTTATTTTAATTAAATCCAATTTCCCTAAAGTTACATTCAAACAAGTAAATTTTGATTTCCAATCAATCATTATACTATAACATTCTTAACATTTTTTCATTACACTACTAAATTCTACCTTGATAAGTTTACGCTTCTATTGCTTTACTTTCACACTTCCGTTAAAATATAAATTAATTCTAAAGTAACGTTTATTGTTGACCCCGCCATTTTAATTACTCATATTTAGATGAACGTTATTTCAAATAAGTTCATTGACTCATTTAAATTAGGTAGTTTATAGTAGTTGTTATCCCACCCTTACAATTATTTCCTACTAACGTGCTACCAACTCCTTTAATTAAAATTTGAATTCCAAACCTTATTTAATATACTAAGTAAGATAAATAACATATATAGATTGCTACCAACTTTCCTTTTCTTGCATCTATGTGTTTATTACTTGACACACCAGTAAATATTACATATACACAAAATTCCGTTATCACTTGCCTAACAAGGTTATTATCACTTAAGATCTCACTGCATCCACATTTTCACATTTTCATTTCCTAGTTTCTTTACTTTATTCTACATAATTTATTACAAATGGGATTTTCTTTGGTTTACATCTTATTTGTATTTAACATTTCTCAATCACCAATTCATTTCACTTTAACTGCGGTAAATTGGCGGATAAATTGAATTTGATTCGCAAAATCTAAATTAACAAGAAACAAGGGTAGGTAACATACAATAGTCATTACTCCAAATTCTAGTCACCTAAATAGTATTTTATTCCTTGCAAATAAATGTTACTATTTATTTTCATAGTACAAATCTCAATGATTATTCCATTTTATATTTGCTTAGGCCATTTATAGTCCACTATACATATCTACATAAATGGGTAATTTATTCAATTCATTAAGTGTCAATTCTATTAAGCCCTGTTTATATCTTATGCATTCTTCTATTACTTTACAAAAGGGAATAACTTTTAAACTCATACACTTAATAACAAAACCGTTATAAATCCAATAAACTTCCAAATCCAAGTTTGTACACATTTTACACAACTATTATGATTTCTCACAAACGTTGAATTTATTAAATGACCATTTATTATAATTTAATTACCTTAATTGAATCAAATGCTTATTATTATATATATTCTTTTCATTCTACCATTCCTTCCCATTTTATATTCATTAACGTATTTACACATCTCTATCTTTCAAATATAAAATAACCAAACTGATTACAAACACTGTTTCTATCAATTTTCATAAGTTTGTTCAAAACTATACTTTTGTTTACATAAAATAAATTTTATGTTTCTATTAGTTTTCTTTTCCTTTCACTACAGGCATAAATTATTACTATCTACACTAATTACATCTTTGTATTAATGAACACCATTTAAGTTAATATTTATACTAACATTCACAAATTCAACATTTATTTGTTTCTTCAAAATTACTTTAAATCAAGTTGTGAAAATTTACATTATCCACATCTATTATCATAAAATTTTATAGTTACACTAAATTTCAACCACTATACCAAATTTCTACATTTATTCTTAACCAAATTAGAAATTATATTAATTCATTTTATTAAATATCATAAATTTAACGGGTCGTTACAATCTCCCCCACTCAAAACTTTTCGTCCCCGAAAAGGAAAAAGAAGGGAGGAGGAAGATTTACAGTGCATCTTATTTCAAATATTAACTTATAAACAATATTTTACTGGATTAATTTCCTTTAATGAAATATACTTGTTTTATAATCATTATATCCTTTAATACTTGAATTATTAAAGTTGAGAAAATACTTTCACAAAATTCTAAGTCCAAAATTTCCTGAAAATTTTGGCAAAGTCTCCTTTGTACGGAGGGACTCTGGAGAAAATATAATATCCAAATATACAAATATATTACACATATTATCCAAATAAAATATCCCAACACGGGAAAATATATAAAATAGCGCTTTATACGTAATCCGGAAACGTACCTATTTGTCGGGCAATACGCTTATTATTACGGAACCAAAAGCAGTAGCAGTTGCTTCCATAACCTGTATTTTCTTATAAGCCTAAAAGGTTAAATATTTATTTTAAAATGAACTATTCTAGTGGATTCAATCATTCATATCCAATCAAATGCAACAACCATACATTTTAACAAACAGCACACACCGCAAACAAAATCATCCAATCAAACAAACAATTAGTTGTTAGGTTCAAATTCCGAAATCGTACGAAATGTAAAATAACTATCAAGTGCATCCTTTACTCAACAGTCTTAGATGGAACAAAGATAGATTATTTCTCCATCCAACAACTTCAAAATTCCTTACCCAACAACCATACATCAACCAAACAATTCAAATCAACACCAAAATAGCTTATTATACATTTATTTCATACTTCAGTGGTTTGATTTTCTTCCCTTCATTTATGAGGGATTTCTTTGTTCTTACAAGTTTTATTTTCCAATTATCCCAAAATTCATTATATTTGTATTTCCTTTTATTACTTAAGTTTCCTTTTATTGCCTAAGTTTATAAAATAAATTCTCATTAATAACAACAAATATTTTGAATATCTTCGTTTCCTTACTCTTCACTTGTAAGATTTCCCTTAAATTCTTAATCTGCTAACATTCATTCTTATAAGTGGAAGTTTTTATTTATCCATTAACTATGAATTGCAGTCATTTAATTTTTCCTACTTTCCATTATATTAGAATAGGGAAGATTAAAACATACTTAAGTCAATAATCATACAATCAATTCTTATTTTGAATTTCATTTTATATACTTAGGTTCATATCATCTATTGATAATTCTTAACCCTTTTTCAGTAAAATTTCAATTATAACCTAAGTTTATACCATTAAATTCTTATTATAACAGTAATTTATTGAATACTTCATTTTTCCTAAATTCCTACTTGTAAAATATTCAATTCCAGTTTCTCATTTAACACTTCAACTTTTATATTTGGGTAAGTTATTTATGTTAAGGAAATTGCAATTGAACTTATACAAGTTTAATCTCCATTCTTTTAATTAAATTTAATGTTTATCCATATTACTCTTTGTCTCATATGTATGCAAATTCCTCTTTATAGCTTTGCAATTATTCTCTTATTTCAATTAGAGGTTTCAATTCATTTATTACTTAACTTTTATTTCACTACAATTTAACAATTGATTAATTAATGGAGAATTTTAGAATTGGATTCCGGGTCAGATTTCAATTTATTTCAAAATAATAGATAAATAAGTTCTTACAACTCAAAATCTCTAATTATAGTTAGAACAATAAAAAAAAAAATTTAGAAAATTTCATAATAAATCTGCAGTAGAATTTACTACAGTGGCCTTTCCCCTTCGAAACTCGAAATGAAAGTCGATGATGCGGCCGTCATCACCGAATTTATTTTCCAGCGACAGAGAGGAAAGTACAGAATTTAATTTTTTTTTCTTCCCAAAATCTTCTTTAAAACAATTCTTCCAAATTATACGAAATATTTATATAAGAAATTACTTATAAACCAAATCAATAAATTTCACAAATTCTTTGAAAGCAGATTTGGAAAAAATCCCGGACTTAAGTTCTAAAATATCCAATTTGATTTATCATAATTTCAACTTAGCTTCAGTTATTATAAATATTTTATTTCCTAACACCCAATGTATAGCAACCAAATATATATATATATCTTTATAAAAATATTTTTATATATAGAAAACATAATAGGCAAAATTCTTTCATTTACCTATATTAAAACAAATATTATGTCGGTCTGTCCTATTAAGTGTTTAGAAATCCCTATTGATGACATAGCGTCCCATGCATCAACCAGAATTTATAAATACAAAGCGGAACAGATTAACACAATATAAAAATCTTTTTATTAATACTAACAAATACGCTCTCTCATATATATACACTCAGCGACTCCCATAGGATATTACTACCCTATTAACAAAGAGTCAAACCCCACAAAGCCAAGGTTTATCGCTAAACCAAAGCTCTGATACCAACTGTAACATCCCGCCTTCTCGCACACTTTAAACCGACACACATGCCGATTCAAACCATACGGAAGGGCGGATTTGTTATGGGGTAAATAAGAAAAAAAAAACAGAGAAGAAAAAAAACAAATAGAATCTCACAGCGGAAGGATAAAATATAATAAGAAAATATACAGTTTATAAAAACTGTTTACAAACATTTATATAATACATATCAGAGTTACACATACCAATAACAATGCAGCGGAACAGTGTGAGTGTAGTGCAATACTATGAACAATAATAATACAAATTCTTCGTCTTCGTCCTCCAAAGCTAAAGTCTTCGATCCTGAAACGCTCGGACTGACCCGAGCGAATTTGAAAAGACAAAAACACTCGAGTCAGAACTAAAAGATCTTATGTGAGTTAAATTAACAGAAATAAATATGAGTGCAATAACTCAAAAGATGTTCGGGATTTACATCTCCTAAGGATCCGTTAAACTATTTACTATGTAGTATATTGCGCTATTATAATAGTGTCTATAGTAAAATAAACATACTTTTAAATAGCATTAAGGCTTTACATTTTCCACCTTAACACGTAATAGTCCCAGTAGTCCATCCAATATCATAGTCCCTCCTGATCGGGAAGCCACCAGAGGATACCACACGGGCTACGGGAGAAATCCAAACTCGTACAAGGCGCGATAGGGTAGGTGACACGGCACAACTAGGCAATGCCAGGGTAGATATACCAATTACGCTTCCGGGTCGATGGTAACGCGTAGCCGCAGCTACCGCCCACCTCGAACAAACTCCCCAAAATCAAAATAGAAGTGGCCACTGAATCAATCCAAAGTCCAAGTATAATATCGAAGAGGAGTGTCCGATCAGAGGAATGACCTCATTAACCCGTCAATCGCTCCTGTTTTAGCCACCTTATGCCAACTCACGGGAGTTGGGTCCACGTATTTACCTTACAGGAAACGTCGCCACCAACCTACTTCATTCTGGAATCTCCACCGCGTACACGGTTAGTCAAAGTGGTTTTCGGTATCGACAGAGAGTATGTCCATATCCGATCCCGGTCTCTTTGCCAACCCATCGTTATTATAACACCGCGGTCATTTAAAAGTAGTTTATACTTTAAAAACCAGAATAAATTTTCCATTTCAAAACTATGAATTCGATATCAATTTAAAAACCCAAAATAATATGATATCATTTTATCTCAAATATAACTCTTTTTCCAAAATCATACCGGTTTAAAATATAAATATCTGGAAACCAAACATTTGAATTATATTTTCAAAACATAATATTTCGGAATTCATACTTTTAAAACCATACTTCTAAAACTTGAATGGTTTGGATATTCAACAGTATATAAAATAAATGGTTTACTTCTAAGGTTACTTTGTAAAGAAATTATTTCCAGGGCTTTACAAATATACTTCTTTATTTAAAGTCTACCAAATTTAAATATCACTTTCAAGTTCCAAAACCACTTCAATTTCTATTTATATATATATATATATATATATATATATATATCCATTTGGAGTATTAATATTTCAAAACTAAAGTTGGAATTTATTCTTTCAACAAATTAAATGTTCTATTATTTAGTTTTGAATATTTACATAAAATCTATAAATAAAACTCCAATTTCTAGAAATTAACTATTTTCTTAAATTTAAATTATATTCAAATATTCTATTTAAGTAAATCTTGGAAAATCCATTTATAAATATCATACCTTAAAATTTCCAAATTTAAACATATAAGATAAATCACCAAATTCCATTTTCTCAAATTTTTGTCATTTTATTCAACAGGTTTATACACAGCTTAAATTTAAAATTTTAACTTCATATGTGTATATCTCGAAGAAAAATATTTTATAAAATATCAAAATTAAATTTTATAAACCGTATCCCATCCAAACCATAGAAATCACTTTTAAAATAATTTATATATAGACCACGGTGCTTGTATATAATTTTCTATCCTATGGTCAAGTGATACGGATATTTATCATTTCAATCCGCAATTTAAAAATAAAATTTTGCGGTTGTATATCATTTCAAACCACAATCCCGAATGAAATGAAAAATGTATGATAACTTGCAATTTAATGATATCAAATAAACATCCATTCATCAACATCATCCATTGTCCAAATCACAATCATCCATCAATATCAATCAAAATCAATATATATATGAGATTATATAGCAGGTAATAACTGTCAATTATATTCAAATTAAATTTAACAACTATTAATCTAACATTTTATATTCAGTAATAATTTATATAACCGTTAACTAGCAGTTTATATGCAAACAAATAAATTATAACCGTAAATAAATACGCAATAAATAAATTAAATTAACAGTTAAATTTAATAAATGCAATTCAACAGATATGAATGAAATAAACATGCCAAATACTCATAAATAAATTTCTATTCATTTCTAAAATTAATTTAACAAACATAAAAACTTTTAGAAGTTGTGAGTGGGTTAAAACACTCACCTTTTTTGAATTTAAATTGGATTTAGATCCAATTTAAACCAAAAAATTCGACGGTCTCCAAATCTGTCCAAACCAGCGTCAAAAAAATCTGGAATTTGATTACGATCCTAAAAAAAAATCGCGCATGAAACGGAGTTCGTATGTGGAAGTTAAATGTATTAACGCATTTGAAAAATCAAAATTAAATTAAATTCAAACAAAAATAAATTAAACGAAATGAAATACCGTGCCACATTCGCTCTTCCCACGTGAAAAATGCGTATGCTTCTTCTTGATTTCAAGCTTTGTTCCATAATTTTTCTTTTATTTCGATTTACTTTAATTTTCCTCCTTATTATATGAATGTATGTATTTTTAAAAGGTTTGGAAAAGAAAAAAAAATATTTGAAAAAGAAGATTTGAAAAAGAAAAGGATTAAAATAAGAACTGAAAATGGAAGAGAAGATCTAGATTTGAAAAGAAAGAAGAAGTATGAAATAGAAGAAAACTTGAAGAAGAATATTTGAAGAGGAAGGAAAAAATTAGAATGAGATATAATAAGGAGATTTGAAGAAGAAAAGAAGGAGAAGGAGATTTGAATGGAGGCTAGGGTTTCATTTGCATCATTTCGTATTTATAAGGTTAGAGTTAGGTTTAGGGACAAATAGATTTGAAAGGAGAGGCTGCTATTAATTAGAAATAAAGTGAATATGAACACTTGGTATTGAAATATAGCAAATATGAACAGTCCTTTTTTTTTTTTAAAGTAGCAGGTATTAAAAAGAGGTATTTATTAATTAGAAAGAAAATGAATATGGAGGGACAAAAATAAATGACACGTTTCGTTAGTTTGATTCTAAATTAATTAAGTGCTAGATACAGAAAAATTTGAATACATCATATATATATATATTCATACTTTAACTGTGTGACAAAATTGCTAAACATACATCAAGTACGATTAATTGGTGACAATATATAGGAATAATCAACAATAAATGTGGATGCAATCACATAAGGATCTAATAGGGAAGGAGATAAAAAGTAACGACGTTGATTAATTCCACTTTTCCACTTTAGCCAATCCAATTACAAAATTTAAAATTTTATAAAATTTCTCTCCTTTGATTTCTTAAACAATTTTAATAACTAACAACAAGTTCTATGTTAATTCAATCATTAATCATTTCGCCAATTACCAAATTAAATTTCAATTATTCGCAATAAATCAAATTATAAATTTTTCATTCCAATAAATAAAATAAATCTTGATTTTTTTTTCTTCCATCCTTATTAATTCCACAACTTGTTCAATTTGAAAATCATTATCATATTTTCCAAATGTTACCTTAATTTAACACTTATGTAACGTATTATTATATTCGTTGCAAGATTTCAATTTCAATCCCCATTTCTTAATATACTCAAATTCTGGACATTTTTATTTCCTTACCCATAAGTGTAACATTTATTGCCAATTCCATCCAAATTTAACAGGTAACCCTTAACAATGTTTTCAATCTAAAGGTTATACTTAAGTTTACGTTGTATTCTACAACTTATCATATTATGAAGAAAATTCACATTATTCCCCAATATTACCTTAATTCATATTAACTTAACATTAAATTTACTCTTCATTCTATTATTAACCTATTAGTATTAAATAGATGAAATTAACATTGGTTTTACACTCTATTACGTAGATATCCTTAAATTTTATCTAAGTTTATATTTACATAATATTCCAACATTAAATTTCATCCAATTTTTTTTCTTCCTTTTTATTTTAATTAAATCCAATTTCCCTAAAGTTACATTCAAACAAGTAAATTTGATTTCCAATCAATCATTATACTATAACATTCTTAACATTTTTTCATTACACTACTAAATTCTACCTTGATAAGTTTACGCTTCTATTGCTTTACTTTCACACTTCCGTTAAAATATAAATTAATTCTAAAGTAACGTTTATTGTTGACCCCGCCATTTTAATTACTCATATTTAGATGAACGTTATTTCAAATAAGTTCATTGACTCATTTAAATTAGGTAGTTTATAGTAGTTGTTATCCCACCCTTACAATTATTTCCTACTAACGTGCTACCAACTCCTTTAATTAAAATTTGAATTCCAAACCTTATTTAATATACTAAGTAAGATAAATAACATATATAGATTGCTACCAACTTTCCTTTTCTTGCATCTATGTGTTTATTACTTGACACACCAGTAAATATTACATATACATAAAATTCCGTTATCACTTGCCTAACAAGGTTATTATCACTTAAGATCTCACTGCATCCACATTTTCACATTTTCATTTGCTAGTTTCTTTACTTTATTCTACTTAATTTATTACAAATGGGATTTTCTTTGGTTTACATCTTATTTGTATTTAACATTTCTCAATCACCAATTCATTTCACTTTAACTGCGGTAAATTGGCGGATAAATTGAATTTGATTCCCAAAATCTAAATTAACAAGAAACAAGGGTAGGTAACATACAATAGTCATTACTCCAAATTCTAGTCACCTAAATAGTCTTTTATTCCTTGCAAATAAATGTTACTATTTATTTTCATAGTACAAATCTCAATGATTATTCCATTTTATATTTGCTTCGGCCATTTATAGTCCACTATACATATCTACATAAATGGGTAATTTATTCAATTCATTAAGTGTCAATTCTATTAAGCCCTGTTTATATCTTATGCATTCTTCTATTACTTTACAAAAGGGAATAACTTTTAAACTCATACACTTAATAACAAAACCGTTATAAATCCAATAAACTTCCAAATCCAAGTTTGTACACATTTTACACAACTATTATGATTTCTCACAAACGTTGAATTTATTAAATGACCATTTATTATAATTTAATTCCCTTAATTGAATCAAATGCTTATTATTATATATATTCTTTTCATTCTACCATTCCTTCCCATTTTATATTCATTAACGTATTCACACATCTCTATCTTTCAAATATAAAATAACCAAACTGATTACAAACACTGTTTCTATCAATTTTCATAAGTTTGTTCAAAACTATACTTTTGTTTACATAAAATAAATTTTATGTTTCTATTAGTTTTCTTTTCCTTTCACTACAGGCATAAATTATTACTATCTACACTAATTACATCTTTGTATTAATGAACACCATTTAAGTTAATATTTATACTAACATTCACAAATTCAACATTTATTTGTTTCTTCAAAATTACTTTAAATCAAGTTGTGAAAATTTACATTATCCACATCTATTATCATAAAATTTTATAGTTACACTAAATTTCAACCACTATACCAAATTTCTACATTTATTCTTAACCAAATTAGAAATTATATTAATTCATTTTATTAAATATCACAAATTTAACGGGTCGTTACAATTACAGAATGAGATTAATCAAAGGTGATAAATAATTATGTATTAAGTGAGATTAATTACTGGAAGTAATTAATTTAATGGAGTAATCAATTAAATATAATTAAGAGTCATTAATTAATATAATTAATGATGTGATTAAGGTTAATTAATTAAAATTAATTAATCAATAATAAATGATTAAGTATAATTTATTAATTGTAATTAATTAAGTTTAAATATAATTAATTATAGTTAATTAATTAATGAGGTAATTAAAGGTTAATTACTGTATTTTGTTTAAGGTAATTAATTTTGTGAAATTAATTAAAGTGCAATTAATCAGGATTGATTAATTAAGATGATAAATTAGAGGTTAATTAATTAATTAATTTGTAATTAATTAATGATAATGTAAGCAATATTTATATTGAGATAATAATTAATTTAATTCATTTTAAATTAATTAGAAATGATGTAATTAATTTAATTCATTTTAAATTAATTATAGATAGTATGATTATAAGTCATTGCCTATAGATGGTTGATATTGATTACTTTGAATGGTTTGAATCTCAAAGATGAGAGTAGTAATGTTGATTGATATGGATGCATTGGCTGCATTGTGATATTGATATGGATTATCTTTTAATAGTGATAATATGGATTATCTGTGGTTTGATAATGATAATTATCTGATGTGAATCTATGAATTATCTATCTGTGTATATATAGATAATATAATTGAATTGTTTTAAACTCTAAAACAACTTGGACCTAAAAGACACGTTTTGGATTTCGATGAGACCGGGATCGGGTTTCCATATTTGGATATCCGAAAACCACATCGATCCAAATTAACGATAGGTCGTGAATCTTACGTGAAGAATGAAGACTAGAGGTGTAAGGGCTATACGTCAGTATAACTCTGTGGGTGATTCCGTAATGAGTTTGAAGGAATAGTACTTATAGATTCGAGATGGAGATTCAGAGTGCAAGGGTTATCGTCGTTAACTCTGTGGGTGATTCCTTGATGAGTGTAACGAGATAATGCCTTTGGTTTCGTTCGAACCCGGAACGAACTTGTATGGATTGAATGCTTTCAGAACAACGTCAGGCGGACGATGAGCATTCTAAGATAATGTGTCCTCTAAAGGTAATCATAGCCTCAAGCCTCATCAACTGGGAATGGCTAAAACAGGGGAGGTGCAGCAAGGCTTCGTGGGTAGCACCCACTGGAGAGCAAGATTGATCCCTGTCTAGAGGTCCCTTTTTATTCGGCTTAGTGGGCAATTGTTAGTGCGCACCAACTGCGGGGTTGTCTTGTTCGAAACTATTCAGTAAGGAATGGGTCCGGTCTTGTGTTGCAGGGGAGTGGGAGTACTCCTCGGTACGTTGATCTAGGCCACGTACTGTGACAGGCGGTACCCCAGTAGCCCTTCCATTGTATGGAATCCAAAATCCAATAAGTGCCAACGGTTTTGATTGTATTACCCACTTTTGTGGCTAGTAGCTGGAATTTAATCATGTAACAATTTCGGCTATTTCGTATTTACTTGAAAACCCTAGACCTATTATAATATCACTGGATTTCCTATCAAATGTTTTGGTTAGCATAAGGTAAAAACTTTTCCATGTTTATGTGTGGGAAGTCTTATGTGATACCTTTCTTTTCAAAAGGTTTTTGAAAGTTAAGCAACTTTAACCTGTTACTCACACCAGACCCATGTCTGGCCTGGAGTTTATCTTTTGTTTTCATAAACTCTTGGGTACTCAAATATTTACGAGTAGCCAAGGGATTCAGGTTAGCTTTGACGAATATTGGAGGAGCAATGGAGCAGGAGGCTTCTGCGTTAGATATTAGTATTCCGCTGTGTGTTCTCTGATGTCTCTGAGTTGTATTATGTTGTAAATACTAGACAGGTGTTTATAACTGTCTAGTATGTGTTGTATATCTGTGTACTCTGATAGTGGTTGTAAACTATGTAATATTTTATATTATTAATATAATTTATTCGTTCCGCTGTTTAGATTCTGATGTGTTTTTTCTTCTTCTTCTCTTTCTTTCTCTTTTCTCTCCCTTTCTTTCTTATTAGCGATGCAATTTCCTGGTGTTTGGAAGTTGGGTCGCTACAGGTGGTATCAAAACGTTAGGTTGAGTGAATACCTAGGCTCTGTAGTGGTGTCTATCTTGAGAGAGCGTATTTGTAATTTTATATATATTTATATATTTATCTATTTCTACCTATCTGTTGGGTTACCTGTTCAGGTTTTCCAATATAGGTTATAAAGATAGATGAGGTAGTGATGCGTGTAAAACGATTACTACCATTGATTGGAGTCTGATGTTAAGATTGGAAGTTTATCTGTCGAGACTGTAGACCTAATACCGTCTCGAATAAGTTTTGCTATGTTGAAGTATTTCATCGATCTCTGAAGGAACCTATTAAGGTTCGGAGACATCTTTGAAATGTAGAGTTTGGTGAGTAGAGTTTGGCTCTGTCAGTTGAGCTAGAGCAAGTGATGGTATTTTGATACCTCAGGAAGTTGTAACTGCGTGACGAGATGCAGTGACTATGGTTATGTCCGAAGATATTTCTTTGGAACAAGTTTTGGAAGTATTCTGCTTCGGTGTTGTGGCTGGATTTAGCAGGATGTTGTGGTGTTTCTGTTTGCTTTGAAGTCCGAGTTTCTCGATGAGCTTTGGATTAGGAAGTGTGGCATTGGAGTCAGTAGTACAGCTCGGAATGTTCTGTGAGCCGACAGAGAGGTCTTAGCTGGGTAGTTTTTCTGAAGATTGAGTTCAGAAGCTGCAGAGTGAATCCGTTTCTTGAATGGATCGACTAGACCAGTGTAAGCTGTTCTATTTGGTAAAGAGAGAACAGTTTTATTTGGAAATTTATCTAGGTTGATCGTAAAGGTGACTTGCGATTGGTTGAGAGTTCTCTTGGAATTGTTGAAGATTTTTCTGGATGTCTTCTGGGAGATAGGGGTTCATCCGTATCTGGAAATCGAGTTTTCTTATCGACTAGTACTCCAGGAGTGGAACCGGTGGTTCTGTTTAGCTGAAGGATGATTCCTAGAGATGGAGTTTGATGAAGTAACTCAGGTTTCAGGGAAATTTCTGAGTTTTCTTTATGGATCTGTAAAACTATATTTCTGGAGGTGATGTCCAGTTGGTGCTTGTGTTCCTTGTCAGTATTTTCTTATCTACTATGGATCAGAGTTGTCCAGCGGAAGCAGTTTGATAGTGTTTCTGATTGTCTTTTCCGGATCTGGAGAAGTTTGTAGTCTTCTGCTATTTATGGAATAGAATTGTGTTTTGGTTTTGGATTGATCTTGAGGAGATCATTGTGATGGGTTGTTTTTGGTTCTGATTGTTCTAAAGGAATCAGCAAGGGTTAACCTGATCAATTTGGATGTTGGCTGTAACGATTGCGATTTTTCGTTGCCGAAAAACCGGATAGTTATGGGTTTAAGAAAAAGAAAGACAAAGAAAAAGACAGAAGAAGAGATAAGGAGAGAGAAGATAGAACAATAGAGAGGAAAGAAAATAGAAAATTTTAAACTAGAAGAAAAAGAGAATAGAAAAATAGAACGGAATAGAAAACAACAGAACAACAACAGAATCTCACAATTCGCAGCGGAACAACATATAATAATAAATGAATAATCTTTAAACAAAGAACTATCTCAGTTATTACATTACATCACATTTCATTACATCATATCATCAGAGTGTACAACAACAACAACATCAAACAGTGCAGCGGAAAAAGAAATACTATATACTAGTAATACGCCATGCCATCCAGCTTGCCTCCAGCAACTCCAGAATATCCAGAATATCCAGAATATCCTGATAAACCTTAACTCTTGACTGCCCGTGTGGAAATTGGTGGGCACCCAGAGTTTAGGAAGGAAAACAATAAACTCCGAGTCAGTCATGTGACTGGTGTGAGAACTCAAAACAGTTTATTTATCTTTAAAAATCAAAATAGAAGAATATTTTAAAAGTTAATTCGCAATGCTTTTAAAAATGAGACTACCATAAGGCCTCCCGCACACACACACAATGCAAACGCAGAATCGGAGGAGATTTCTCCTTATGATAGTCAAAGATGCTTGATACGTATTAAAAGAACATTTGATATTATTACTAGTGCATAGTGTAGAAAAAATTTATTTCAAAAGTAGAATATAAATCTTAGCCAGCATAGACATTTCGAACTATGCCTGCTATAGCTACCATCCAAACAGTGGTGACCACCATAAGTGAATGGCTGGTTCTACAACTAATATCGTACAGGGTTTCGTATTTGGAATTGGATTTCCAACGAATGATCAGGCCAAGGAACTTCCCATTGCCACATGAGAATGCCTCTGGATGGACATCCCCGAGAACCAAACCGGATCTCTACCAACACAAGGCCGGGTTACCCCTAACTGAGTAACAACTGACCGAATATGCCATCCCCCGGTCCTTTGGGACCTTTTCACCGAGCGCTCGTAATCAATTCACACAATCATAACAAAGTGTTTTCAACATGAGTAAGCATCTGGGCTCCATACCATGATACCACCCTTTTCCAGAAGGAAATGCACACATCCTAAAGGGCGCTACCCCTCATAACCTTGCTGCTTCTTTCCTGTTTTGACCATTCACGGGGTGTGAGGCTCGACGAAGTCACGTCCACAAAAACATACTTTATACAAAAGCCATGCTTTGGGTCAACAAATGATCATAGAAATGATCACCAGGATAGACGATCAAATAAACGATCCTATCACAAATAATCAACACAATGATCATTTACAGCAACACTCAGCATGTCACATTACCAAATTGGGAATATATCGCTGATAACATTCAACTACATAACCTCTGAGCTCGTACGTCTCAGAGAAGGGTGTTAAGCTAAAAGAATAAATTCTCCGCCACCAACAGAAATATATTTGAAAGAAATCGGCTTTACATCTCAATTTGTAACGTCAGACATACAATCCATACAAGTCTGTTTCGGGCTCGAACAGAACCGAAGGCACTTCTTACGAAGCCCTTGCAATCCGGGTATTCACAATCCCGATCGAATTTCCCATCACTTAGGAGATCTCTATACCAGGAGCTACCCAGTGCAGAGACAATCGATAGGTCATCCTATCGCTTTCGCAAATACTCGGTCTTCAACACCGGTCATCAAATGCAATTCACAACGACGTATCACATATTCGGAATGGGTTATACGACCCCATGGTCCTTTCCCGGTTAACCCGAATAGTGAGCGCTTATTCAAAAATAAATGTGGCATTCAAATTCAAACAAATCACATCAAATACCCATTCAAAGGGAAATATTGATAGTCGGTTATTGAACTATCAATGGATATGCACACATCACCGGTTTCCAAATAATTTTTTCAAATTATTTATTTTCCAAAATATCTTTACAAGATATATAATTTTCACACTTCAAAAATAAATCAATATTTATTTTTAACAAATTCCACTTTCTTTTATAAATTCCATAGTGAATTTATATTTCAAAATTATCTATGAATATTCGATTTCAATTATTCATTTCAATTTATCTTCAAAAAGATAAGTTCTCAAAATATTCACTTTATATTGGAAAACATTTCCATACTTATTTATTCATAAGTAATTCACAGATTTTATTTATTTTCAACACTTAGAAAATATTCAATATACTTAAATCGAGATTAAGTATATATTTCATTCTTTAAGGAAATCATTCTCTTAACCATATTTATTTGGGCCAAAACGAATGTTGCGTAAAACATCGTTACGACAACCCAAAATCACTAGTATAGGGATTCGAAATTAAAATAGATATATAAATCCCAATACTATACAAAACATTTCCTTTCGGAAATCATTTACTATAACAATAGTGTTATAGTCCACCATTTCCTTCTATTTCTCGAAAACGTCTATTTCAACAATCAATGCTGAAATTTATGGTTTCGAATCTCAACACATTTTAAAACATCGTTAGATCGTTTTTACTTCAATTTAAAATATCACATTCTAAACATTTTCTTTAACATATTGTTCACTATTCAAAAACGTGAATATACTACGTTAACACATTTCATCATTTCTATTCTTTTTAACTTAAAGGATTATTCACTGTCTAAAACGTGAATATAACTCCATTAATAGGTTTCAACAATTTACTTATTAAAATAAGTCATTGCGAATTTATAAAACAACGTTTATAAACTCCATTAATAGGTTTCAACAATTTACTTATCAAAATAAGTCGTTTTCGAATTTATAAAACAACGTTTATAAACTCCATTATAAATCTATTTATTTTATAACAACTTCCTTTTATAAATTCCTTTATTAACCTATTCAATTCATAACTCAATTATAAAACAAAAATTCATATCATAAGTGAAATACTTATAATTTATTTGTTTGAAAAATCGTTCCTTTGAACTTTATAATTATAAATCTTATAACTTATAAGATTCAATTATTTATCCAAATATATTCTTTAATAATTTCACAAAATTTATAAATCTTACTATTTATAAATTTCATTTATAACTTCACCGTTTATAATTCTATAAATTCCATTCATTTACAAAATTCACTTTCACTTTCTTTCAAACACTTATAAAAACTCGTTTTATAATGTCAATATTTCAATTTATAAATATCCATTTATAAATCTCTTAATATAAATCAATTTATATCATTTTTTTTAAACGTCTTTAATCTCCTTTATTATTTCACCATTTTTTTGATTCATAAAATAATTAAATTTTATAAATCCTATATTTAAACTTTTCACAATAAATTCAAATTTCCCAAATTAAACCATTTTATAGAATTATTAACCCCATAATTTCAAAAATCAACTTTTAACTATATTTCTCAAAAATAATAATTTTTATAGCATTAAAAATTATATCGTTATTTATTTATAATGGATCGATTCCAAACATATAGTATATTTTCAAAATCACTTTAAAAATCATTTTAAAATTCCAAAATTTGGTCCAGTGATGCTACACACCAAAATAGTCAATCACGACTATAACGATATCATATATCGATATGATAATCCATCAAATATCTAAATATCTGAATTCAAATAAATACTGTTGAGGAATCCAGTTGGATCCCTCCAACCTGTTTTTCCTGCATCCACAAACATTAGCACAATACCAATTCCGCTCCAGTACGAAATTATTGCGGTATATGGGATTTAAAATATTATCCGCTTAATAGACGGCGCAATAGGGTCTCATCCGCTAAACAAAAAATGCGGGAAATCAATAACTGCAATATATATATATATGCCAATATATATATATTGATATTATATATAATACCAATTTCACTGTTTATGAAATATTCGCGGTATATGTTTTTAATAAATAACATCCGCTTACTAACGGCGTATAATGTCTATTTTAACAATCAATAGATATCAATCATCATTCAAACATGCATTCAAATATTTTAAATCTAACTATTTAAAATAAAATCGAAACTGATTCGATTGAGTGAGAAGTTCTCACCTTGATTTCAATTTCGTTTTAGTGATTTATTTCGAATAAAATTAAACGGACGTTTAATTTTACCCAAAATTCTCACTAACTCCAAACGACTCCAATCCAACTCCATCGCGTAGTGCTCGTCCATACGATTCCAACGCAACTGGTTTCGCGCGTTTTCGACCTCGTATGAAAAAGTTACAAATATTTGAAGTTACACGAGTTTTTATATAGAAATTTACAACTTAAATTAAATTTTATAAACCCACTACCCCTCATCACCCTTGGATCCTTCATCATGCAATCCTGACCGCCCACCCCCTTCTCTCTCTCACGTTCATATGCTCCAGATAATCACCGTGCGCATGAACCCATCTACAAGCAACTAGGGTTGAATTATGCTCCATCCACGACGAACTATAGCACGATCGGATAACGCCATGTTGAAGCTTGCCTCGAAGAGCACCACCGCCCCAAACCCTATGCAACTCGGCCCCACCCTCTCTCGTGCGCACGGAGACGAACGTGGCACGCACGCACCCCCTGGCTCCCCCTCCGACGCTCCAAACACGATCATCACCGTATGGATCGAAAGCTCTCGCCTTGCTCTTCATCTTTGTAGTTGATCACTTTGGCTAAAACTTCACGGATTGGAAGTAATTAAGGGATGAATTTCGAAAAATTCTGGCCATTGGTGCTTGAACTGGCGGCTAGGGTTATAGATTAGGGTTTAGTGTTTCTTTTTTTTATTTTTTTGTGAATTTAGGGGGTATTTATAAGGAATTTTCGAACACTATTCATCCGGAAATTCCGAACTCCGATTTACGCGCCGAAACTGACGTTCCTAGGGTTTATCCCGCGTTCCGGACACAATGGAATAGGTTTCGAAAGCTAATTCGGACATCTGTGCGAGTTATGGCAACAAACGTTCAATTTAAATTAAACCGATTTAAACGATTTTCTAGGCGTTTTAATTTGTACCGGACAAACGGTAAATCCAATTGACACGAAATTTGAAACCTTACAATAATATCACATTACGGATCCGATGAAACTGGTTTCGTTGAAATCCGAGACTTTTTGAAAAATGGCTATTTTAACTCGCAAAATTAAAATTAAAAATAAATCGATGCGTTTCGAGCTGCCACGATAAAACGATAACTCCGATTGACACGAAAATTGAAATCCGGTAATAACTAACTATTACGGATCCAATGGAACTGGTTTCGTTCAATTCTGAGACTGTTCAAAAATTGGCTATTTTCACTAGTCGATTAAATATTAAAATATTCAATTTTCACAAATTAACTTTTAATTCGATTTTAAAAGTTCTAAAATATCTTTCTAACTCCAATATGATAAAATAAAATTTTACAAATCATTTTCAATCATATTTAACCCTATTTTCAATTATTTCCATAATTTAACATATTAAATTATCGATTTAATTATTCAATTAAATCCAATAATTCAAATAAAATTTTATTTGACTTAAAAATTCACTTATTAATATTTAAAATTAATTAAATATTCAAATTTAAATTAATAAAAATTCTGGGTCGTTACATTGGCAGCCTAGGATTTGTCTGAAGGCTTTTGTAGATAAGGAAAGGAGGAATTTGGAATTCGAAGTTGGAGACTTCGTTGTTGTTGGAGTTTTCTCCAATTCAGGAGCTATAAGTTTTGAGTAAGTCTGGGAGGCTAGCTCGGTGAAGTTTGGATTTCTTCTATGTGTTTTGGTTGGATTGGTGTTTGGTTTTTCAGGATTGAATTGTCAGTTTGGATAACTGGAATTCGATGAGTTTCACATATCTCTTAGGGAGTACGTGTATGGTCTATCTCTGGTTTTGGAACCAGTAGTTATGGAGTTTGGTTGTTGAGTCAGACTCGTCTGAAGTCTGATATGCTGTCTAGTTCTGTAGATATAGATGAATAGGAGCTCTATAGTTTAATAGTATTGATTGTTTGGAAATTTATAGAGCGAGTATCCCGATATTTTTATACCGCGGAAACTCGTGAAAATTTTATCCAGAATTTTTCTGGATAATTAGATTTGTTTGATTAAGTGAATTGATTGCTATGTTTGTAAGCATATCATTGGTATATGCTTGTGTTTTAAAATTAAATCTTTAAATAGATTATTAAATTACCTTTGTTTTAAATTTCGGGGACGAAATTCTTTTAAGGGGGAAGGAATGTGATGACCCGGAATTTTAAAGCAATATCAATTTAATAATCTGTAATTAAAATTAAATTGATTTGATAATCTTTGTAATGAGATTTGAATTAATTTAATAATTCAATAAATAAATAGTAAATTGATAGATTTTATCTTTTTAAATCTAAATAATTGTTTATATTTATAATATATATAGATTATTGTATATATTGTAAATAAGTATTATCTTAAATAAATCATGTTTTCTATAAAATTTATATCTTTAGTAAAATAGGAAATTATGATTTTATTTAAAAGTTAAACTTTTCAAAAGCTATTTAATAAATAAAATATGGTTTTAAATACTTAAGATAAATATTAAATGATTTAAAATATGTGTAACTCAAGTTCAAAATTTAAATAAATAACAATGAGGTTATTTTGAGTTTCTTTTAAATATAATGTGATAAAATAAATAATTTATTAATAAGGAGATAAGTTCTTTTAATAGTTATTTATGGTTATTAGATATTGTTATTTCTAAAAATATAATAATGCATTGTTTTAACAAATAAATTTTTAATAAAAATTATTGTTTTTCAAAATTCAAATTTGTAGTGTATTTGTAAAATAAACTGGATTTCAAAATTCAATTTGAACTTGAATTCAAAGTTTTTAAAATTTAAAGTACAAATGTTTTTAATTTGCTTTGATTTTGAAATATTTGTATAAGTTTAATTTTATAAATATAGTTTGATTAATTCATTTTAAAATCTATATACATGTGAATAAACTTATTTAAACATAGGTTTACATTTATCTTGTATTAACATCTAAATAAATAACTAATTAACATTTAATTAACATTTGTGACAAGTGTAAACATCTTACAAATTAAATAAGCATGTGTTAACTAATTAACATCTTTACTTGACAAATGTTAGAATGTAAGACAAGTGTCATTTAAATTTGGTTTTTCTTTCATTTGTTCAATAAAGTTTAATTTCAGTTTTACATATAAAACAAATTCTCTTTCATTTTTATTTCTTTTCTAGATCTAAATAAAAAGGAATCACATTCTCAAAAACTTAAATCTGAGACAAAACTTCTCATTTATCAAATCTAAAACAACAACCTACACATCTTCAAAAGAATCAAGCCTGTAAATCATTTCCCTGTTAATCAAAAACCCTATTCATTTTCAAGTAAACCTGTAACTACTTCAAACATGCAAGTAAATCTGTAGCCTGCATGCAAATCTTTTTACAAACCAAATAAAAGCATGCTCGCATTTTTCAAAAATCTGGAAGTAAAACCTATTGAAACCTGCATCAAAGTAAATCCAGTCACCCTTTTTAGAATCTGGAAGCATGCAAAACAAAGGGCAATGTAATTTTATGAATCCAGGAGCAAGAGCATTTTTTTAAGCAAGATGAAAAACAATGGAGGCTCTGTCTTTTAATTAACAGGTGAGTAACATTCTGATTTTAAAGTTTAAATTTATAAATAAGTTGCAGGATTAAATCTCTGTGATAAAATGTGTTGAATGTATGCTTGAATACATTATGCAGTGACTATAATATGTTTATGTGAGTGAATGTATGAATTATCTGTATGTTTATACATGTATGATGTGTGTATGATAAATATTCCTGTAACCACTCTGTTTCTAATTCAAGCTCTAGTTTTTGGGATTAAAAATCATACCTTTTGATCAAAGCCGTGTTAAGATTCAAGTTTTAAACAAAACTTGATTGTTTTATCCTAGAGAAGTTTTGAAGTATTATTTAAGTTAAATAAAATTAGAAATCTTACTGGGTATTTTTAAAAAAGCAAAGCAAACTTTGAATAAAGGAAAATCCAAACATTTCAGTTTATAAATATAGGATCTTAATTTGAATACCTAGACTAAAACAAGATTTTTAAATCAAAAATCAGCATTTTAAATCAAAGGATTTGGGAGCAGTTTTCTGTTGAACAGAAAAGTGAATTTGTGTGATTTCTAATGATCTAATGATTTAGGAATATTGGGACTTTGCTAGTGGGTAGAATAGTAACCATTGAAGTAGGGAAAAATTATTAATGTTGATGAAAATCAACAGGGAAGCAGCGGTAGTGATCTGGTTTCTGTAGCCCTAGTTTAGCTAGGCATATTGATTTGGTTGGCTCGTCCTATAGAGGCGATCGAGTTCAACAAGAATTTGGGAAAGATGGCATGGTGGATGATGAGGCTGTGGACGGAGTTGCAAAGCTTATGATGGTCGGAGGGGGGTGGTTTTAGTGTTGACAGGTTTTGGGGTAATGTCTGTTTTAATGTTCCAGGTTTTGGAGATTGATTCTCGAATTCGATTTCGACGTTACAATTTGAGGGTAGTGAAGGGTCGTAGGGTTTGTCGCCGTCATGGGAAAGCCACCGGAGGTGACTGGTGATTGCCGGAGGCACGGTGCACGTGCACCGTGCAATTTTCTTTGATCTGTTGTTTTCTGGGTATAATGGTATTTTAGAACCCGAAGTAGAACTCAGGTATTTTTTGTGGTTTGCTCGAAGGAAAGAGTCTGAAGACTCGAAGTAGATGTGGGTAGGATAGGGGTTAGTTTAGTACAGGTTTTACAGTAACCTGTTCTTCTATTTTAAATTTTAAAATAAAATTTAAACATTAAATTCAAATGGAAATAAAGTTTTAAAATCTGAGTCATGTTTAAATCTAGTTTGTATTATAGTTTCAAATGATTTTGAATCCTACAAGTTTTAAAATTTTAACAGTGGTTCTCAGTTTGAAAAATAAAATATAAAACCTGCAGTTTTCAGTAAAATTAAATTTCATTTTTAAAATTTGAATCATGATTCAAAACACCAGTTTGAATCTAAATTTAAGTCAGTTTCTTTAAGATTTTTGAATCTTTAGGTTTTAAAAATAAATTTGTATTTTAAATAAAAGTTTTAGAATCAAGGTTCAAATTAAAAGTTTATTTTAAGTTTAAATTATAAATGATTTGATTAAGGAATGGTTTCAAGTGTATTGAGTAAAAAATCTGGGATTTGAATAAGTTTTAAAATTCGAATGTTTTTCAAACAAGTTAAATTTAAATTGTTTATTTGAAGTAAATGTGTTTTCAAACATTTTATTTCATTTTCCTTTTAAATGAAATCATTAAATGGTTTATAAAGGAAGTTAAATGATTGTTAACTTGAATTTGAAATTTAAATGGTAATGTATTTTAAACTTAATTTTTATTAAATTAAGTATATAAGTTTAATTTTAAGTAATAAATGTTATTTACATTTAATTTAAAGAATAATAAATGAAATTTAAATAGGTTAATTTTTAATATCATTTTGAATTTTAGATTCAAAATGAAATTTGAATTTAAAATTTTAAAAAGAAATGTTCTTTTAAGTACATTTTAATTACTAATAAGGAATGTGTTATCTTAGAAATTATTAAGATATTGATATAATTAAATAAATTGGATAATTAAGGAATAACTTATTTATTTAATTTATTTAATTAATAATTCGGATTAATTTAAATTAGAGTTAACTAAGAAGTAATTAAAGAATAAATAATAGTTCATGATGGTCATTAACTAAAGTTTATTTATTAATTAATTTATATGATTAATTTTCAATAATTAATTAAATTAATTAATTAATGTTAATAAATTGTGAAATTTATTTAAGTTTAATTACTTAAATAAAAGTAATTAAGACATTAATTACTTAATTAATGAAGTTATTGAGTTTTGTTTAAATTAATTAATTAATTTTAATTAATTTTAAACATGATATTTGATAATAATTACCTGATGTAATTAATGTAGTGAAATTACTCAGTGAAGTAATTAAAGATAATTACTGAATGTAATTAATAGATGATATTGGGATTGTGAAAATAATTTGGATTAAATTATTTTGTATAATTAATCAAGTGATTAATTAAAGAAATTAATTAAGGAATAACTAATTTGATAAGTAATTAAGGGTAGTTAATTACAGAATGAGATTAATCAAAGGTGATAAATAATTATGTATTAAGTGAGATTAATTACTGGAAGTAATTAATTTAATGGAGTAATTAATTAAATATAATTAAGAGTCATTAATTAATATAATTAATGATGTGATTAAGATTAATTAATTAAAATTAATTAATAAATAATAAATGATTAAGTACAATTAATTAATTGTAATTAATTAAGTTTAAATATAATTAATTATAGTTAACTAATTAATGAGGTAATTAAAGGTTAATTACTGTATTTTGTTTAAGGTAATTAATTTTGTGAAATTAATTAAAGTGTAATTAATCAGGATTGATTTATTTAGATGATAAATTAGAGGTTAATTAATTAATTAATTTGTAATTAATTAATGATAATGTAAGCAATATTTATATTGAGATAATAATTAATTTAATTCATTTTAAATTAATTAGAAATGATGTAATTAATTTAATTAATTTTAAATTAATTATAGACAGTATGATTATAAGTCATTGCTTATAGATTGTTGATATTGATTACTTTGAATGGTTTGAATCTCAGAGATGAGATTAGTAATGTTGATTGATATGGATGCATTGGTTGCATTGTGATATTGATATGGATTATCTTTTAATAGTGATAATGTGGATTATCTGTGGTTTGATAATGATAATTATCTGATGTGAATCTATGAATTATCTATCTGTGTGTATATAGATAATATAATTGAATTGTTTTAAACTCTAAAGCAACTTGGACCTAAAAGACACGTTTTGGATTTCGATGAGACCGGGATCGGGTTTCCATATTTGGATATCCGAAAACCACATCGATCCAAATTAACGATAGGTCGTGAATCTTATGTGAAGAATGAAGATTCGAGGTGTAAGGGCTATACGTCAGTATAACTCTGTGGGTGATTCCGTAATGAGTTTGACGGAATAGTACTTATAGATTCGAGATGGAGATTCAGAGTGCAAGGGTTATCGTCGTTAACTCTGTGGGTGATTCCTTGATGAGTGTAACGAGATAATGCCTTTGGTTTCGTTCGAACCCGGAACGAACTTGTATGGATTGAATGCTTTCAGAACAACGTCAGGTGGACGATGAGCATTCTAAGATAATGTGTCCTCTAAAGATAATCGTAGCCTCAAGCCTCATCAACCGGGAATGGAAAAAACAGGGGAGGTGCAGCAAGGCTTCGTGGGTAGCACCCACTGGAGAGCAAGATTGATCCCTATCTAGAGGTCCCTTTTTATTCGGCTTAGTGGGCAGTTGTTAGTGCGCACCAACTACGGGGTTGTCTTGTTCGGAACTATTCAGTAAAGAATGGGTCCGGCCTTGTGTTGCAGGGGAGTGGGAGTACTCCTCGGTACGTTGATCTAGGCAACGTACTGTGATGGACGGTACCCCAGTAGCTCTGCCATTGTATGGAATCCAAAATCCAATAAGTGCCAACGGTTTTTATTGTATTACCCACTTTTGTGGCTAGTAGCTGGAATTTAATCATGTAACAATTTTGGCTATTTCATATTTACTTGAAAACCCTAGACCTGTTATAATATCACTGGATTTCCTATCAAATGTTTTGGTTAGCGTAAGGTAAAAACTTTTCCATGTTTATGTGTGGGAAGTCTTACGTGATACCTTTCTTTTCAAAAGGTTTTTGAAAGTTAAGCAACTTTAACCTGTTACTCACACCAGACCCATGTTTGACCCGGAGTTTATCTTTTGTTTTCATAAACTCTTGGGTACTCAAATTTTTACGAGTAGCCAAGGGATTCAGGTTAGCTTTGACGAATATTGGAGGAGCAATGGAGCAGGAGGCTTCTGCGTTAGATATTAGTATTCCGCTGTGTGTTCTGTGATGTCTCTGAGTTGTATTATGTTGTAAATACTAGACAGGTGTTTATAACTGTCTAGTATGTGTTATATATCTATGTACTCTGATAGTGGTTGTAAACTATGTAATATTTTATGTTATTAATATAATTTATTCGTTCCGCTGTTTAGATTCTGATGTGTTGTTTCTTCTTCTTCTCTTTCTTTCTCTTTTCTATCCCTTTCTTTCTTATTAGCGATGCAATTTCCTGGTGTTTTGGAAGTTGGGTCGCTACACATACATATACATATATATACATATATATATGTTTATTTCTCCTTATTTCTTGCCTTTTATTTCCTAGCTTTTTGGTTTTCCTATCATTTACTCCTCTTTAGCCATTCAAATCTTTTCTTTCCATATACTCCACTTCATAATTCACATACACATTTACTTCACATTTCATTTCTAGAAAGAAATGTATGCAAATAAATAGCTTGGAGAAATTTAAGAGGCATACGTTTCATTGTTTAAACTCTTGCCTTTTTCATTTGCATGGCCTTCATTATTTTCTTGCCGTTTCCTCCTCATTCCTAGCCATGAATTATTCTACTCATAGCCTTGCATATCAATTTGAAAATTCACGTATAAAAAGTTATTTCCCATCTCTCATTTTTTTAATCTGTATTTAAAAATAAAATATATTATACGTTTCTTCATACTTAACTTATGCCTTTTCGTTTCCCTAGTATTCATAACTCCTTAGCTTTTTTTTCCTTATATAGCCGTGTATTTCCTTTTATCATTCATGTACAAAACTCCTCAAACATATCACATTTTATTTCATTTCTCATTTCATCCCTTGAAAGAAAGAATTTTTTTATTAAATACATTAAGTATTTGTTGCCATTATATTTTCCAAACCATTCAAAATCTCGTCTTTTATTGCATAGCCTCTTTATTACCTACCTTAGCCATTCATTCCTTTAATCTAGCCATGAGTTTCTCTTGCCTATCACACATAAAAACTTCCCAAAACTTCTCATTATCATTTGCGTGAAAGAAAATTATATTCAAGCTCTAGATCCATGGCTTCTCTTCCTCTTCTTTCTTTTTCTCTTTTTGTTTCTTCTTTCTTCTTCATGCTTATACTCAGCCTCTGGCCTCTAGCACACCTCTAACCATCGTGACCAAGCAATATAAGATGATGGTTGAACCCGTATGTGGTGTAGCCAAGCCATTGATTGATTAAGGCAAGTTATGTCACTTTGATTCATTTATTTTTTCATTATTTTAACATCTATTGTTTTGTATTGAATCAAATTCTTATGTATGTAATATTTGTTTGCATACAAGATTTGGATTTGACTCTTCATCCATTCAAGTTTGCATTGTGCTTTGTCGTGCTTTGTGGGGTTTGGATTTTTTTTTCTAAGTTTGTCGATTCTAGTTTAAAAAGGTGAGTTTTTATCACTCTAGACATATATACTTATATTTTGTGAAAAAATGACAAGTGAATCTGTAGACATTGATATGTCATTCATATATGCATGTGTTGTGATTACATGATGATAAATGCTGTTTATGTATTTGTTACATCATTTGTTATGATATTATATGTATACTGTTACTTTATTTCTATTAATCAGCACTGCAAGTTCCCTATCACTATGGGTTGAAATGATACATATCCGAACGGACTTTAGAATAAGGAAAAATCATTATGGGCTAAAATGATAGGCTCGAGTGATTTTTATTGTATTTGTAGGATCGATTGCATCCTAGAGGGGGTGAATAGGGTGATAGTGTTAATTATAAAAATTAATTACGGAAGCTTATTATTTCAACACAGATCACAGATTAATAGCAGCACAGAAAAATAGCAGAATAATAAAATGCAGAAATAGAACGACACAGAATTTACCCAACTTCGGCAAAACCTTGCCTACGTGCTGCCCCCAAGGTTTCTACTAGAAATTAGATAGTCAGACGCTTACACACGTAAACTCCCGACACCCGCTATCGACTAAACCTAACTCAACGCTCAAAACCCTGCCACAACTCAGCCACTGAGTTGCGAATTCTCAAACTACGCCACGTAGTTTGTCCCCTAGTCACACGACTAGAAAATTAAACGGTTTAAAAAAGAAAATACAAATTAAAATAATTTAAAATAAAATAGCGCTAATTTTAAAACCTATAACCCTTTAAAAATAAAATAAAAGGTCGGCCCTCTTTTTTCCCTTTTTATAATAATTGGTCTGTTCCTTTTGTTAGAGATAATGTCAGCTTTATTCCTTTTCTTTATTCGTTCTTCTTTACGAAATTAGGGCTTTGGAAATTTCAAAGATGTCGGGTTTTGGTTGCTAGATCGAATGGAAGATTTATCACTTTATTTGCTTCGTCGAACGTTTGCTTCTCTGTTTTTCTCACGGCTCTTTGAAATTGATCGAGTTCGATTACAATTTCGGTAAGTACTTTATTCCTTTTGCTTTGCTGATTTGGGCTTGCTTGAACTCGATGCTTCCTACACCGATGATGATTGTTGCAATTTATAGGAGTCGAATCTCCTTGAATTACGTTCGTCTGATTTGTTCATTATCATGCTTTCGGCCATTTGATTTTTGTTGAACGTTGATTATTTTTTTGACTTAATCAAATTCGTATATTTGGTGCTTTCTTCCCACAGCTTTGATGTTTAACTCGGTCAATTGCCTTAGCTACCACGGTTTCGATTTCGAACTCGTGATTACGGCTTTGAATTCTCTGAATCTTTGAATTTACTCTCTGATTTCATTTTGACTTTGGAATTGACTAACTTGATTTTTTTTACTTGATCAACTTCGATGTTGATTTATGAGTTCAACTCTGTCTTCACTCATCGTGATTACTTCAGCCATTTGATTTCTTAAACTAAACTTCTGGATATTGATCGAATTGTACACTTGCTCGATTTTACTTGCTGTTCACGGCCATTATATTTTTACTGCCATGTGACACTAGCCGTTCATGTTGCATTATTATTGCATCACCGCTGACCGTTGACACTCAAAACATTTGTTTGCACTGCTGACTGTTTGGTTTGAGCTTTGCCTCCATGTGTTTTGCATTTTTCAATTTTGCATTTGTTTCACTGGTGCATTGCCTTTGTAGTCTTCATATATGTGCATACATACATTTATCTTTGAGCCTAGGCAGTTTGGTTTCATGTTCCTGTGTGTCTGGTCGAGTTCATTGTTGTATTGTTTCACTTGATTATTTGAGCTTATTTGTCCATTGACATGTGCATTTGCCTTTGTGGTCTGCACTTGCACACTGCTGCTTGTTGCACTTGTGTACTTCATATACATGTGTGTCTGTGCTTGTTGTAGTTCGGTTACTTGTGTACATACTTTGTCGAATTCATTTGCATTGTGTTGTTTGGTTTGGATTGCTTTGCTACTGCATATTTGATGTGTGGTCAGACCTGAACTTTACTTGAGCATTGCTGGTCTCATATGCATTGAACTCTGGTTTCATTTATTTGATAATCATGTTGCCATATTGCCTTGTTCAAGTCAATTTGCATATATGCTATTTACTGGTGTTTGGTCTTGCTTTCTTGATGGCATTTAATCTGGTTATGTGTTCAATGATTTGTAGTACTTGAGTATAGTTCATTGTAGTTTGAATTGAATCTGGTATCATTTGTTTCAATCCGGATTCATGTGCTTCATGTTGTGTATCCACTTTGTCTCTTATCTGTTCATGTCTTATTATTTATTGTGAAGCCAGATCATTTGAACTTCATGTGCATTGATATTGGCTGTGACGAACTTGTACATCTCCAGTCATGCTTGAAGTCGTAGCATGTACAACTGCTGTAACGACCCGTTAAGTTCGACCATTTAAAATTGTTTGTTTAATAGGATTTTTGTAATTTATTTTAGTTGAAAGAATAAAGGTGGTAGATAAATATTAAAATGAAGGCTAGAATAAATTATATAGGAGTGACTTAGAAACCTATTTAAAGACATTGAATAAAATTCAAATGAATTAAGTAGAGAAAGAAAGAAAAATTCTTACCTGGACATAAAATTTAATATGGGAATATTAAACCAAATTAATGCAATAAAAGATTGTGATCGATAAATTGAATAGATTAAGAAACCCTGTTATTGCAAGTCAATAAATTTGTAAACCCTAATGAACATCTCAAAATTTATAAATTTATTGAAATTTAAGACATAGCATAAGCGTAGAACTATAGGTATGATGACAAACTTTTATAAATTGTCTAATTAAGGGTCAGCAAATTTATTTGGAAATCAAACTCAATTAAGGGTAAGTAATTATGATGGATTGATGGCATAAACGTTACTAATTTTTATCATAGTAACGGAAATGAAGATGGAAGGCAACTGTAGAAATTTAAGTACGTATTAACAATTGAAAGGGACTGTCGATTGAATGGAGTACTTTAGGTTGTCTTACTAAATTTAGAATTTAACATAAGACAAATAGAAATAAATCAATAAACGTATAGATTTTAAGTTTATTATGATGAATTATTTTAGTGATATGACTTAGAATAAATGAAATAATTTGGGTTAATTGGTATTTAATGGAATTAAAGGTTGCAATATTCATAGGTAAGGATTTAGATGAAATAGATTGATGTATGAAATTTAATTGGATAAATGGCAATTAATTCCTTTAATTTGTGCAATTAATATATGTTAATTGATAACGATAAAAAGTTGATTTTTTCAGTGTAACCAACGTAAAATATTATCATAGCATGATACTTGGTTTGAATAGAAGGATTTGATTTAATGTGAAAATTTTTGTTCTAAGTATTGAATAAAATTGGGAAGCAATTTTTTTATGATAATAACGTTAGTATTGGTTAATAAATAGATTTCAATGCAGTAACCAAATAAATGGAATAAGATGAGTATATATTGCATAGAAATGAAATGTAAATTGTCACATTTGGTTGGAGCTAATTTTTAGAAACATATAAATGTTGAATCAGTAAATATTAAATTCCATTTAATATAAGAATTCAAAGGTGGAAGATTTACATTTGGATTGGAAATTTGATAGTTATTAATTAAAAGTGACCATTGAATAAATTTATGCAAACGTGATATAATGTAAATAGATGGGGATCAACTTTTATTTATGTGGTTAAGGGAATTTAATTTCTATAGTATGATAATCGAAATTAATGGAAGTTGGAATAGCTAATTTATATGTTAGTTGAAATTAGCTAGAATGTGTAGATATTGAATGATAGTAAAAAAAAAATTTAAGGGATATAAAAGTTTCAATTATACATGGAAATTCATACTCGCCATAAAAGGTTAATTGAGACCAAAGAAGTAGTATATGAATCTAACCTTCTTTATAAATTTGGATTTATTGCAATAGTTAATTGCATAAAATAAAGGTAAAGCTAATTCAAATTTAACTGGACCATTGTTGGTATAACTTTAGAAGCAAGATTTATTTATGATTTGAGTATTTAATTCAACAAGTGGTATTTACGACAAATGAAATAGAATTGAACGTAAAATATTACGTTATTAAATGGAAATGGAATTTGTAAACATTGAGTGAAATCTTAAACTAATGTTAGTATTCGTCGTATTTACAACAATAACTTTGAATAATAGAAAGGAAGTGAATATAATAAATTAATCAAATTTATAGTGTTGAATTCAATTGGATTGGAATTAATAAATAGTTAAGAAAAATAAGGGTTATTAATAATTTGGAATTTAATTATGGTAAAAAGGCTAATTGCAATCAAGATAATGAGTTGAAATGGAAATCCAATTATTTATTTAGTTAGATTTTGTTGAGAGTATAAGGGTATAAGTTTTAATAATTGGGTTTTAGAATAAAATTTTAAATTTCCTAATAATAAGAAAGTGCGGATATTAACGCTGCAAATTAATATACTTATACATTTTAATTCAAATTCAAGCATGTTAAATCAATTGGAACTGATTGAATTATCTTAGTAATGAAATTTGGCTAATAATAGAAGTTGAAAAATAAAATTTGTTTTTATGATTTATTTAATTTATTTAATAAATATTAAAAATAGCCATTTTTGTCACGGACTCGGATTTCGACGAAACCAGTTTCATCGGATCCGTAAAGTTGAATTATAATAATGTTTCAATTTTCGTAGCGATCGGACTTGTCGTTTGATCGTACGGACTCGAAACGCCTTGAAATTTACGCATTTTGAAATCAATTTGAAATTTTGTTTTTTTAGCATAACTTCTTCATACGATCGAATTTGGTCGCGAAACTTTTTCCATCGAGTTCAGAATATTTTAAAACACCTATTTGGATATATAGTTTTAACAAATTTGGCTCCGGAGGCATAGCGGGCTTTTTGGACCATGGTTTGTCACGCACGTTCGCGTATCCAGTCTAGCTACCCTACCTCTAGCCTATCTATAAATATACATCTATAAACCCTAGCTCCTTTCTTTTTCATTTGCTGTAAGTTCATTTCTTCACTCTTTTCTCTTCCCCAAATGTATACATCTCAGATCCAATTCCAGATCCATCCACAGTTCAAAATCAAAAGTCAAAACTCAAAAATTTCAGAAAATTCCAGAAAAAATATATGTTGAAGTATTCGATGCGCGTAATATACTGGTGCAATTCGTTTTTCAATTGGAGCTGTCGTTCATCCAGAATAAATTCAAACAGCCCCAAAACCGTTCATCATCGTCGCACAAAACTTCGTCGGATCGAGATTTGCTTTCTGGGTTTTGACGAGGGAACGGAGGGGAGTACATCTATGTAATTTGTTTGGCAGTTCAACGGCTAGATCTTCGTCAAAAATTGAATTTGGGTTCGGTTGTGCGTTGCCTGTAGCGTGCGTACGGGGGGTTGGTTCGTGCGTTTTGGATCTGGGGAGAAGCCTGTGACGTGGCAAGTGAAAGTATGCAATTTTGTGTTCCATTTTAGTTTATTATTTTTTATGATTTCAATCACCATTTTTCGCCATAACTTTCTCATACGAAGTCGGATTCACGCGAGATTTTTTTTGTTAGGTTCGTAATTAAATTCCGGACTTGATGACGGTGGTTTGGACGAATTCTGAGACGGGCGAATTTTTGGGTTTAAATCAAATTTAAATTCGATTTAAATTCAAAAGGTGAGTGTTTTAACCCACTCACAACTACTAGAAGCTTTTATGTTTGTTAAATAAATTTTAGAAATGAATAGAAATTTATTTATGAGCTTTTGGCATGTTATTTCATTCATATCTGTTGAATTGCATTTTATTGAATGTAACTGTTAATTTAATTAATTTATTGCGTGTTAATTGGCTGTTAGAAATTTTTGTTTGCATATGAACTGCTAGTTAACAGCTATGTCAATTTTCACTGAATATAAATTATTAGATTAATAGTTGATAAAATTTAATTTGAATAAACTACCAGTTATCACCTGTTATATATGATCATATATATAATTGTTATTGATTGATATTTATCGATGTCGTGATTGGATGATGGATGTGTTGTTGAATGAATGTTTTATTTGGATATCATTAAACTGCAAGTTAGTATGCATTTACATTTCATTCGGGATTGCGGTTTGAAATGATATACAACCGCAGTTTTATTTTTTTTAAAAGTTGCGGATTGAAATGATAAATATCCGTATCACTTGACCATAGGATAGAAAACTATATACAGGCACCGCGGTCTATATGTATAACTATTTTTAAAATGTGATTTCTATGGTTTGGATGGAGTACGGTTTATAAAAATCTTAAATTTTTATACTGAATAAATGTTTTCTTCCATATTTATATGCATATGAAGTTAAAATTTTGAAATTAAAAGGTGAATAAATTTCTTTATTAAAAATGGAAGAAAATTTAGAAAATGGAGTTTGATGATTTATATCCTATATTTAAATATTAAGTTGGAAATTTTAAAGATATGATATTTATAATTGGATTTTTCCCAAAATATTTTGAAATGAATATTCTAGTAAAAATTGAATTTGGAAATATATATATATATATATATATATATATATTTTACTAGAAATTGAAGTCTTATTAATTATGGATTTTATGTGAATGGTCAAGATTAATTAATAGAATATTGATTTTGAAAGGATAAAAATCCAACTTTAGTTGAAATATTAATGCTCAAAAATGGATATAAATATATATAAAATTGAAATGGTTTTGGGACTTGAAGTAATATTTTGGATTTTGGTTTAACTTTAAAAGAAGAAATATTTGGAAAGCCATGTAATTTATTTCTTTATAAAGCAACAGTAAAGTTAAACCTTTTTAATTCGCATACCGTTGAATATCCAAACCATTTAGTTTTGAAAATAATGGTTTTAAAATACTATGGATTTTCGAAGAATTATGTTGAAAGTTACAAACAGAATATTGGTTACATGGGATATTAAATAATAAAAAGTGACATAATTTTTGAAAAGGAATATTTTATTTGGGAAATGATATCATTGATTTGGGTTTTATAAAAATAATATCAAAATGAATCTTTTTGGGTTTTAAAGAAGAAATGATATCGTAATATTATGGTTTTGAAATGGATTATATTCTGGTTTTAAAGTACAAACTATTTTTAAAATGACCGCGGTGTTATAATAACGATGGGTTGGCAAAGAGACCGGGATCGGATATGGACATACTCTCTGTCGATACCGAAAACCACTTTGACTAACCGTGTACGCGGTGGAGATTCTAGAATGAAGTAGGTGGTGGCGACGTTTCCTGTAAGGTAAATACGTGGACCCAACTCCCGTGAGTTGGCATAAGGTGGCTAAAACAGGAGCGATTCTCAGGCCAATGAGGTCATTCCTCTGATCGGACGCTCCTCTTCGATATTATACTTTGACTTGGATTTGATTCAGTGGCCACTTCTATATTTTGATTTTGGGGAGTTAGTCTGAGGTGGGCGGTAACTGCGGCTACGCGTTTCCACCAGCCTGGATAGCAATTGGTATATCTACCCTGGCATTGCCTAGTTGTGCCGTGTCACCTACCATATCGAGCCTTTACTACGAGTTTCTATTTGTGTCGTACCTATGGAGTATCCTCTGGTAGCCTCCCGATCAGGAGGTATTACGGTACTGTATAGACTATTGGCATTATTTGTGTTAAGGGGAATATTGGGTCACTCCTTAACGCTATTTAAAAGTAAGTTTATTTTATAAATAGACACTATTATAATAGCGCAATATACTACATAGTAAATAGTTTAACGGATCCTTAGGAGATGTAAATCCCGAGCATCTCTTGAGTTACTGTACTCATATTTATTTCTGTTTATTTAACTCACATAAGATATTCTAGTCTGACTCGGGTGTTTTTGTCTTTTCAAATTCGCTCGGGTCAGTCCGAGCGTTTCAGGATAGCAGATTTTAGCTTTGGAGGACGAAGACGAAGAATCAGTACTATTTTATATATAGTATTGCACTACACCATTTAATTCCGCTGCATTGCTTGTATTGGTATGTGTAACTCTGATATTTATGGTAAAAGAAGAATCGAGCTTTTGTAAACTGTTTATGAACTGTATATTTGTTATTATATTTTATCCTTCCGCTGTGAGATTCTGTTTTGTTTTTTTATTACTTCTCTGTTTTTCTTATTTACCCCATAACAATCCGCCCTTCCGTATGGTTTGAACTGGCACGTGTGTCGGTTTAAAGTGTGCGAAAAGGCGGGATGTTACAACTGCCCTGTGTTGAATCCATCTAATAGCTCGGGTTTGACCTTGTGCGCGCGTTGTGATTTTATTTATATTGCATTTGAGTTGAACCCGGCTTTTCATTTGGGTTTGACCTGTGCTCACCTGTCCCTCTAAATCAATCAAGTGTATATTTCGATATGCACGGCCTTGTGGCATATACAATGATACCTGTGTACGTCACAAGCTGTTCATGTATGATGAATTCAAATTTAAATGATGACGAACAACCCAAATATCTGAGGCAAATATTATTTTCGAAAATTCACATTTTATTTTATATTGAAAAAATATTTCTTTTTCAATTTTACTGTGTTAGTGAATATTTTTGCAGATTGCTCAGATGCTGGATTCTAACTGGAATGAAGTTGAAGATGAACTACGGGTGTGAGTGATATGTAGTGAGAAATTTATGTAAATTGAATTGTGATGTAATCAAAATTGTATAGTGAATAGTGAGAGCTTAAATTTGTACTATTCAAAAATTGTATTAAATATTTGTTTGAATAAAATTTCTGTTTGAATTCAAATTCTATGTTATTTAATTTTATTCAGCAAATATTTATTTAATCTATGAGAAATAAAATAGTACATTAACAAATACATTTAAACGAATATATATATATATATATATATATGTTTATTATCATCAAACAAAAATCATATAAGCGTATATTCAACAGTATTTATTTTACTTGGGATTGCGGGTTTGAAATGATAGAACCCGGATTTTTCTTTTTAAATTACGGATTAAAATGATACATATCCGTATCACTTGACCTAGGTTAGAAAATATTATACAGACCCATGGTTATACTTTTAAATGATATTTTTCCTAAATATTTTAAGCATTTTCTGAAAGTTATTAAGTATTTTGGAATTATAAAAATATGAAATTTTTAACTTAATTTGATTTAACACTTTAATGTGTAAAGAAATATTATTTTTCTATAAGTTAAATTTTTTTTATATAAGTTTAAAGAGTCTTATTTATGATTAGTAACTTAATAGTTAAGTTTGATTTAATTTGGAATCTTAAATCTAACCTAGTAATTTTAATAAAGATTATTTCCTAAAATGGACATATTTTGTATAATAAATAAATGTAGTTTTGAATAAATAAAATGAAATATATTTTTATGGGACATTTTGTAATAAGTTTATTTAACTTGGAATCATAGTTGAATTGATGTCTAAATGAATAAATTTGTAAAGAATTTGATTGTTATATTAACTATGATAAATATTCTTTTGTGAAATGTTATGTTTTGTAAGATAAATAGCTATGACTTTAAAATGGAAAAATGTAAGTTAAACATACATGCGAGATGTAAGTTTAATTTATATTTTAATTGATTAATATAATAAAAAAATTTATTGTAATAACAAAAATGAAAGAAATATGTAAAGTTTTAATTTATGAAAGATACGTGTAAATTCCTGATTAATGAAAGAACATGTAAAGTTTTAATTAATGAAAAAAACGTGTAAAGTCCTAATTAATGAGAGAACATGTAAAGTTTTTAATTAATGCAAGAAACATGTAAAGTTTTAATTTATGAAAGAAACGTGTAAATTCCTAATTAATGCAAGAAACATGTAAAGTTTTAATTAATGAAAGAAACGTGTAAAGTTTTTAATTAATGCAAGAAACGTGTAAAGTCCTAATTAATGAGAGAAGATGTAAAGTTTTAATTAATGCAAGAAACATGTAAAGTTTTAATTTATTAAAGAAACGTGTAAAGTTTTTAATTAATGCAAGAAACATGTAAAGTTTTAATTAATGAAAGAAGCATGTAAAGTCCTAATTAATGGAAGAAGCATGTAAAGGTGGTATTGATTAAATTGATAAATGCTCTTTACTGTAATAGAAATGTAAATTAAAACGTACATTTGATAATATAAGTTTTAATTAGTGAAATGTTGATTAAAATGATAAATGCTCTTTATTGTAATAAATGTTAGTTAAAACGTACATTTGACATGTAAGTTTTAATCAATGTAATGGTGTATTTTAAATTGATTAAAATGATAAATGTTACTTACTGAAATAATAAAATGTAAGTTGATAATGTACATTGGATATGTAAGTTTTAATTTATGTAAATGGCATATTTTAAATGATGAAAATAATAAAGTTTCTTTATTGTAACAATTATGTATGTTAATAAGGTACCTTTAACTTAACATAAGAATTTCAGCTTTAAATTGGATATTACAGTAACAAAGTTTATTTAACTATAAGGCTGTGATAAAATGACCATGTTAAAATTTGTAAGTATATAAATACTTTGATTATATAAAAGTGGAAAGTATTACATTCCAAAAATTCTACGATTCCTTAAGGTTGCATTTCCAAAATGATATGATAATTTAAAAGAATAATTCAAGTTTAGTAAATTAAAGGAAATATTCAGTGATTTGGAAATTTGGGTTTTATTTAAATGATATATTATTGAATTAGTTTTGAAATGGAAATGATACTATTGTGATATGGTTTTGAAATGAGTATGATATTTTTTTGAAAGTATATACCATTTTGAAAGAAATGATATGATTTTGAAATGAATATGCTAGTTTGGTTTGAAAGTATACATGATTTTGAAATAAATATCCATGGGTTATAATAACGTTTGGTTGTTAAAGAGACCAGGATCGGAAATTGTCATACTCTCTGCCAACTCCGAAAACCACTTTAACAACCTTGTACGCGGTGGAGATTCCAGAATGAAGTAGGATGGTGGCGACGTTTCCACTGAGGTATATACGTGGACCCGACTTCCGTGGGTTGGCATAAGGTGGCTAAAACAGGAGCGATTCTCGGGCCGATGAGGTCATTCCTCTGATCGGACGCACTCCTTCGATATTATACTCTGACTTTTGGATTGATTCGGTGGCCACTTTTGATTTTTGATTTTGGGGGTGTTGTTCGAGGTGGGCGGTAGTAGCTGCTACGCGTTACCACCAGCCCAGATGCGTAATTGGTATATCTACCATGGCATTTCCTAGTTGTGCCGTGTCACCTACCCTAGCACGCCTTCTACGAGTTTCTATTTGTGTCGTACCTATGGAGTATTCTCTGGTAGCCTTCCGATCAGGAGGTATTACTGTACTGTATAGACTATTGGCATTATTACGTGTTAAGGTGGAAAATGTAAAGCCTTAACGCTATTTAAAAGTAAGTTTATTTTACCAATAGACATTATTATAATAGCGAAATATTACTACATAGTAGATAGTTTAACGGATCCTTAGAGGATGGGCGGTCCCAAGCATCCTTTAAGTTACTTGTACCTTATATTATAGTTCACTTGAGTTGGTTTACATTGTATAAGTATGTATGTCCTGACTCGAGTATTTTGTGTTTTGCTTTACGCTCGGGTCAGACTGAGTGATACAGCATTTGAGACTCACCTTCGAAGTTGGAAGCTTTGCTTGAAGATATAGCTATCTATTTCACTTTCGATTATCTAGTTGATTCCAGTTATCCGGTTGGATCCAGTGATGTATTCTGATTTATACCTGGTTATCATGTTGAGACCTCCGTTGTCTCTTGTTATCTCTGTCGTATCTTGTTTGACTCTGATGTATTTATATAGTAGCTTCATGAACTACTATTTCCTTACTTCTGCTGCATTTTAGTACTCTGTGTCTGTGATCGGTGACTATTTATTTACCGTTTATGTTGTGTTTTGCCAAACTTAAATTACAATTTGGTATTTTAAGCTATTCAAGTCCGACATGTGTGGATGTGAATGGTTAAAAATATTGGGTCGTTACAAAAGTTGAACTTAAGTAATTGATTTAATGATTGGATATTAAATAGAAATTGTTTTGAATGACAAATTTACTTAATGAATATTGAATAAAATCGATCAATGGATTCAAATTGATTTGAAAGGTAAATTAAGTTTATTTTAAATGATTATGGAATTAAATGTATATATGAACTTGAATCAATATATGAATTGTTTTAAATAAAATTGAAATTGAATTATAAGATTTTGAAATAGTAATTTGGAAGTTTTGAAACGTAAATTATAGAAATTGATATAGAAAGACAAATGAAATATTGGTTCACAAATTCTAACAGGAATTGAATTTGATTTGGTTTTGAAATTTATTAACCGAGCAATCGGTGTAATAATTACGGAAGTTATTAAAGAAACCGGGAACAGTTATGAACATACTCTCCGTCTAAACCGAAAACCACTTTAATAACTATACGCGGAGTGTGATCCGGAATGAAGTGGTTGGAATGTTGTACGTGATGACTGAAGAAAGATAACGATAATGGATAGCCTTGACACTTGTGTCAAATTGGAAATGACTAAAACAGGAGCCATGCGTGGCCAAATGAGGTTAGCCACCTCGAGCGAACACACTTCTTCGTAAATTACTCATTACTTGTTATTGATTGGTGTGCAACCTCGAAATTTTGGAAGTGTTGTTTTCGCGGGGTTGCGATCGTTGCGGCGATGCGTTCTCACCAGTCCGGATCAGGCAAACGTTAGTTTTACTACTTTGGGTATTGCCTCATGTGCCTTTTCATACTTGTATCACTATATACGCGACCACTACAAATTTGTTTTTTGTCATCCCTATGGAGTACTCCTTGATATCCCACTAGTTTACGGTGGAGTTTACAGTGCTGTATATAAAAATGTGTTAAGGGGGATAATGGTAACGCCTTAACACTATTTCGATACTTTATATTACTGATAGACATTATCGACTTAGCGTATACTACTACTTAGTAGATAGTTTAACGAATCCGTAGAGGATGGTTATTCCAACGTCCTTTGAATTACTTGTATTTCAGTTGTTATTTCACTTGAGTTGGATTTATTGATATAAGAATGTTAATCCTGATTCAAGTGTTTTGTGTTTTGCTTTACGCTCGGGTCAGACCGAGTGTACCAGTATTCGAGACTCGCCTTTGGAGTTGGAGCTTCGCTTGGAGATCCAGCTATCTATCCAGCTTTCAGATATTCAGTTGATTCCTATGATGTATTATGTTATTATATTAGACTATTGTATTCAAGACTTCTGTTGTACCTTACTTAACTCTGATATGTATATAGTAGCTTCATGAACTACTATCTTTTGTTTCCGCTGCATGTATTACTCTGTGTCCGTGATATGTGATTATTTATTTACTGTATATGTTCAGTTTTACGAAATTTAAATTAACAATTCAGTATTTTGAATTATTCAAGTTCGACATGTGCGGATGCGAATGGTCCAAAATAGCGAGCCGTTACAGTTGGTATCAGAGCTTTGGTAGCTCTAGGCAAAACTTAGCATATAGGGTAAATGTATTTACAGAATCACTTTCATTCGAGTCTGAATCTCTTGCTTTTTGACTCGATTCCCTTGAATTTTGGAACGTTCCCCTCGGTTCCGAAATTCATTCTTGTCCCTCACTATTCATATTCGTCTGAATTCTGGGTATCCCATGACTCCACTTCGAATGACCCTTATAATGAGACGGTGGTGTTACCAATCTCAAATTGATCTATAAAAGGGGTAAAATTCCTTTACAATAGACATCGATTTACTGGAAATTCCTGTATTCTTGGTTTACGATGCTATCTATCTCCTGATATACCTGAATTCTATTTCTTGAGATCGAATGTAGATTTGCCTCGAAATTCTACATTGATTTCATTCTTGAATTCACGGTCGACCCAGTTAAGGTTGCCCGCGATTTATATAAACTTATCCATTGCCTTATTTTGTTATTTAATTATCTTATCTATGTTTCAAACTTATCTTCGAATTAAAATTCTCTTTAATTTGAGCCCCTCAAATTTGAATCTCTGTCCTTGCTTTGAAAATCCATTCATGTACCATCGAACGGGGAAGTGTATTTGTAAATTAATATTTAAAATGTTTTATATATTGTGTTGTTTGAGTTGTTGATGATGATTTGGGTCTCCGATCGATTCGTCAGATCAATGTTATCGATAGAATTTCCAAAACACTTGAACAGAGCAAACTGACATAATAGTATTTTCGAATTTGGTGAATAAAATAGTTTTTTATGATTATATTAAAAAAATTCTGAAATTAAATTGTTAATTTGTTGTCCGGAATAAATGAATTCATAAAACTTGTTTATAATTTGATTTGGAATTCAAATGGATTTAAATTAGAGTTTGAGAATTTAATTTTAGATGATTTCAAACTTTGATTTGAAAGTTTTAAAGTGTATAGTATTTAAAATATTTTCAAGTAAAAATCATTTCAAAGAATTTTAAAGTTTTAAATCAGTGCTCTCTTGTTTGTCGCTGGAAAATAATTTCGGTGATGACGGTCGCATCATCGACATTTTTTTTTGAGTTTCGAAGAGGAGAGACCATCAGTAGCTTGCTATACTTTTGTTTTGAAATGAATTTGATTTGAAATTTCTAAAGTGTGACATGATTTCAAATATATATATATATATATATATAAGTATTTGATTTAGATTTGACTTGGATATATTGTATGTATCTCTAAATTGTTTGAAGTTAATAGGAAATTTAATTCTAAAAATTTGGGTAAAAGAGGATTTCAATTATAAATGAAGCCAAAATTTTGAATCAATATGTAAACTTGAGATAATTGAATTAGAAAATTTTACTTGTATAATACTTGATTTCATTCTAATACAACTTACCTAAATTATTTAAAAGTTGAATATGTAATTGGATAATATACAATATAAACTGATTTTATAAATAAATTTGAGTGGTTATAATAAATGTTATATACTTAATTTAAATTATAAAATGATAAAAGAGATGAATAGAATGATAAGTTAATAGAACAATAAATAAGATAAATAAAATAAATTCCGTTTTGAGGTTAATAAATAAATTAAATAAAATCAACTCAACGAAATATCTTGAATTAATTGAAATTAAAGAAAATTTTGTTTTGAAAAAAACCTTTTATATCTAATATAAATAAAGGTGAAATTAAATCAATTTAACAAAAACCTTGAATTTAAAAACAATTTTTTGAATATAAATCAATTAAATTTGAAATTTACATGGTTTAAATTAATTGTTTTATTTTGTTTTTCAAATCTATTATCTTTCTAGTTGATTCTATTCTCCTACCTCCTTCCTTTTCGGGGACGAAAAGTTTTGAGTGTGGGAGAGTGTAAAGACCCGTAAAATTTTAATAATTTTATTTATATATTTAATTGAAATTTTTGCGAAATTGTAAATAGTAAACTTTTGAAATAAAATTTAATATTTGGAACACGTCTAATTGAACATAGCAAACTGTAAATTTTCGTTTGGAAATATAGAAGTTTTTTTCGTGTGTAATTTTATTTGAATTTAATCAGTTAGGAATTATTGAAAATAAAATATTTTCGAAACTTGAATATTTTACATAGAAAATTCTAAATCATCTTCTGAGCAAGACGTCATTTTTCGTTTTTCCAAATTTGGACTTCTTTAGCTCCGTCGATCTTATTTTTCTGTGTTTTTCCGGCATTTTCCGCTAGTAGAAAATTCGAATTTTTATAGTTCAATCAAATCACTGATATCTGTATACAGTTTTAATCGTCTTTTCGTGCTGATCTCTACGGTATATTCGACTGTCAAATTCCGAGTCCGGAGTACATTGCACTTTGTGAAACACCTTTTGTATCGGTACACGTTCGTGCCTTTTGGGTTCTTGTGCCTATTCAAAATTTCCACAGTGTAAACAGATGGCCCTTAGCTTTTATTATATACAGATTTCAATGTTGATTCTTGCAATTTCCTATGTTCAATAAGTTTAAAAAATTTCAGTTCATTGTTTATTTCAAAAGAGAAATATATTAAGTTTGGTCCTGTAGCTTTCCTTTCTTCCTCCTCCTAACTTTCTTCCCTAAAATTTTTTTTTTCCTTTTTCGTGTTGTCATGTTGGTTGTTCATCTTGCTCAAACTCATGTGGATTATCTCGCCCTTCCAATACCCAGCTCCAAATGCTTCAAGCCCATGAAACCGCTGCCCCACCCAAAATTCCGACCTAACCACTGTGACCCCCTCCACTTAAACTCCATGCGCCACGACATGACAGCACGCCCAGATCTCCTCCGCCATCACCACTCCTTCGGTCGTCAAACACACGAACGAAGCCCCTGCTTCACCACCACAAGCATCCCTTTCCTTCGAACATAGCCAACCTGAGAATACAAGCTCCAGTTTCTCTCCACCTTCCCCCGTCAAGCCCGCATCTCTACTCCATTCGATCCATTGACGAGTGAACCAGTAGCGATCACCTCGACCCGCCTCTCACCTCCACGACTTCTCCTCCTTCCACCCGAAACTTTCTTTCACCTCTTGCCTTAGTTGAGCAAGCACCACCAACCACAGTATCTCTTCCTGTCTCCTTTCTTTTATATAAAAGGTACAATATTTATTAACTTTAGCATGTCTATATATAATTTGTTAAGTATATCTGTGTATATAGTAGTATAGATGTGTTGTGCTAGTTTGTTAGTGGCTATATATACTGAATCTGTTATTTGAATGAGTTTCTCACAAAAGCATTTAGTTATGGATAAGTTTTACTGTCATTTATAATCCATTCGTATGCCTGCGTATATAAGTTCTGAGTTTATATATATATATAGACATACTTATATATATATATATCAAAGTCGGCTATGAGATTCGTAGTGGTAAGTTCATTTTCGTTTGTATGACTAAAAGTTGGTGTTTATATTAGTTTTATGAATATATATGTTAATCTATAAAAATCTGTAAGTATCTATTTTTAAAATACTGAGATGTAAGTATGTATGTTATATTTTTGCTTATGTTGTAATAGGTTAGTGTACATATGCTTTAAAGCATTCATATTTGAAGTCTTTAGAATGACGTTGTATACGTGCTAGTCTGGTCTGCATATATGGATAAAATCCATACTTTATATTTTTGTTTTATATATCCATTCATATAAATCAGCTGTATAAGTTACTTTATATTATGTTTTATGCTGATTTTGTAACTTACTTTGTAACAGCCCAAATTTTAGCAATATTTTATTCTTTATTTATAACTCTGGGGTTTTATTTTTCGAAAATTTGATTGTGTAAATTTAATCATAAATAATCACCCAAGATTTTTATTAGTGTGAAAATTCTAAAATTCTTTTTTTGGTTAAAACTTAACAATTTTTTTGAAGTTATAAATCTTTAAATTTTTAATTTTTAATCTTTTGGTTTAATTTAATATATTCGTAACAACGTTTATTTCACCTTTTGTTCTTTAAAAAAAATTGATTTTATACTTTTAAAAATTTAATATTTTATATTATACTTATATACATTTTTGAATATAAATTTCTTAGTAAATGTGTAAACAAATCATATTTTTATATAAGTAATAAATTTCCAAAACTTTGTGTATAAAAAAATTGTTTAGTTTCGCATTTAAAAGGCGCGTTATTTGATGGAATAAATAATGTATATAAACATACAAGAAAACGTATAAAATTTAAATCCGTTATTTTCATTTTTTTTGGACAAAAATCACTGAGTCTGTCGTACGCGTTCTAATTTTATTCACTTTTCTTTTACTCTCCTAATTTAATAGAAATGTTATATACAAATTTTATAACCGTTCGCCTTTTTAATTTCTTGCCATTGTTCCCATCAACGCGAGCTTTAAATTTTAAACGCATTCAATATTGTTTAAAAATCTTCTTCAAAATCTAATCTTAGCTGACCGTTTCTTCTGCTTTAATTTCGAAACCCATTTGCTTAAAATTTGTTAAATATCTAGTAACCATGTATAATAAGAAAAATCAGTGCTCAACCAAAATCGTGGCCTTTTTATTAAAATCAATATCTTATTTCTTGCCTATAACTGCTCATTAAAAATCAACGCTAGTTTAATTTCCTTTTCATTTCAAAGCAAGTTGATTTATGGTCGTTCTTTCTTCTCCTTAAATCACGCTACCTCTCTGATCAAACCTATATAAATCACGCAAATATTCATTTCTCAACAAAATTTTATTTTTCCAACCTTTCCTTTTGTACGCTTCCTGTTTCCACTTCTTTCTTTATGACCATTCATTATATATATACACTACAGCTGGAAAGTTGTAAACATATAAACTGAGAAACGTTTTGTATTTATTAAAAATTTAAGCTTACCTTTAATTGTGACTTTTCTCTTTCCTTCCGTTCAAATTTAAATGCGCATCAATCAATTGCTTTAATAAATATTGCAGAATCAATGCACAGATGTTATCAGTTTCATTTTATGGTGGTACGTTTTTTTTACATTTCCTACCGTTTAAATTTTAAATAATTTGCTTTTATGGGTCAGCTGAATCAAGCAACGTGACCGTTGCTATTTATTTCTTTTATTAATTGCTACAACTATTTTCACCAAATTAAGGGTTGACCGTTACAGTCACTTTTATTTTTTTTATTCACTTAAAATTTGGTTGCCTATTCATTTTCTTCCGTTATATTTGCCTGAAAACATGCGGTTCATCCCTATTTATTTTCGCTTTCACTTCTCTTTTCTCTACATCTGTTCGTTCCCCTCCCTATTTTTCTTCTAAAAAAAGCAAACTGAAACTTGCGTCTGTCACCATTATTTGCATCCGCCACTTCACATTTCTTCCCAACCTCCTCATCAAATGAAACCCATCACCTTGCCTTCCGGTTGCTTCTGTTTGATCAGTGAGGTATAGGCATGTATGCACATATATGTTTTGATTTATATTCGTAATTACATGTTTTTTTTGTTTTTTTGTTTTTTTTGTTTTTGTTTTGTTAGTTGTGATATACATACTATTTATATAAGTATTGAATACTATTTTTTCAAAAGTTTATTTTCATAACATGACAGTGTATATTTATATATAGTTTTTATTTGATCTTCCTCACAGCTTATAAGTCATGTTAATATTTTGAATTATGTATCAGACATTTTGAAGGGAACATACCATAAAATAAGTATCTTTCATTTTTAATAAGAATATATATATTTTTTGTGTTTTATATTTTAATATGGGTCAGCTTCTATTTGTTGATATCAGGTTTCCTAAAATGTGGTTATTCGCTTGTGTAAGTCATATTTTTGTATTGTTACAGAATATATAAAATATTTTAATATATGTATATTATGCGGTTTGTTACCATATGGGTTTCTATGCGGTACTGACTTATTTAGTTGATGATTGTATATATTTTGTTAGTGTATTATATTTATACTATTTTGGATTTAAGATGATTCTATAAATACTCTACTTTATAAATTATTTTAGTACACATATATAATTTGGAAATTTATATAGGTTGAATATAATATGTTATGAATGTAAAAATATGGATGGATTTAAATTATATATATCAACATTTAATATATATAGAAATAGTTATATATTTTTTTTTCTTTTAGGTATTCATATTTAAACATTTATTTTATCCGTTTGAGAATATATATATACTAGTTATATAAGTTTAGTATAAAGGTGTTAGTATATATATATTTTTTAAGTGTATGTTGATTTAAAAAAAAATGTAAGCTTGATTTAATTATTTATTTATATGTTTGAAAAACATGTAAATTAAATTTGTGATGTTTGAACTTAGAATATAAATTTCATATGTGCATATATAGTTATAGGTGGTTATAAAAGTTCGCTTATACCATATATCTTCATCGTTCCAGTTTTGATCTGATTCGTTTCATCAATTCGAGCCAATCAGCTTTGATCTTTGAATTCGTGCCGATTTTGCTTTGCTTGGATTTGAAATTTAATTTCAGTGTCTGTATCAGTGTGCGTATCCGTGTATCTTTCTTTATTCTCTAGCCTCGAAAGGTGAGCAATCACTCACGATTAATGTTCTTATATTTCTTAAATTTGATTTCAATTGAAACGACAATTGAAATATACTGCTGATAGTTATTTACATTGCTATATATGCTATTGTATATAATTGTTCACTTGTGGGATATGACACCATACCCTGTTGTTTATTATTATTGATGATATATGCCTGTTATTATTATTATCATATCTGTTATCACTCTGCAAGTTCCCTGTAGTTTAGAATTCATATGGGTTGAAATGATACATACCCGAGCGGACTTTAGAATAAGAGAATTTCGTTATGAGTTGAAATGATAGACCCAAGCAATTTTCATTTAATTGAATTTGGGACTACGGGTTGAAATGATATCCACCCGTATATATATTTAGTTTACGGGTTGAAATGATAAATATCCGTAGCACTTGACTATATGATAGGAAATATATACAGACACTGTTGGTCCATATATAAATATTTTGAAAATAATTTCTATGATTTTGGAAAGAAATATATGGTGTAATAAATTTTGAATCTTAAGATTTTATATAAATGGAAATTTTATACATAGATTTAGCAGTAATATTTGATATAAATTAGAAGGATTTAATACATATATATGGTTAAGTATTTTTGTAAATCTATATTTCAATAGATTTTCTTGTAATAAATCGAATACGTAAGATTGGGAGATAAATTGGGTTTATTAAAAATGGTATTTAAATAAGGATATATTTAATTAAATCGATTTGAAATTATTGAATGGGAAATTTAAAAGGTATGATTTTATAAGTGGATTTTTGACTTAAGTGATTTAATGAATATTTCGCGTTTAAATAAATTAAAGAAAATATTGAGTAAAATGTAAATTAAGGTTACTTAAATGGTATTGAATCTAATGAGGGAGTATTTCAAGTCTAAATAATAATGAGGTTAAATCGAGATCTATATGAAACTGTTATATTGATCATTTAAATATTAAAGCCTTGAACTACATTGGAATTTAAATGGTTTATTTTGAGATTCGGATCTGTATTTGAAATCAATATGGATGAATTTTTTATTTAGAAACTAAGTTAAAATTTAGGTTGAACTAAATTTGAAATTATTATTTAGAAAACTAGATTGAATAAAAATTTAGTTGAAACGTTGAGTACTTAAAGTTTTGAAATATATTGAAATATAAAGGGGTATTTTGTGATTTCAAATCCAAATTTGAGATCGATAAAATTTAATTGAATATTTTAGGAATTGAGTTGAATTTAAATTGATAAATTGAGATTGAATAAAATTTGAGTGGGAAGGTCGGGTTGATGTTGAAACGATTTGTTAAGTTGAGCGAATTTAAAACACATTACTGTGTAAATTATTTAATAAATATAAATACTATTTTGGGAAATATAGAGATATTTGAAGTAAAAATGATATTTGGTTTTGAAGTATAAATTAAAATGACCATGGTGTTATAGTGTATATTTCTACCTTGTAGATAGTTCTACAGATCCTTAGAGGATGGTTATCCCAAACATCCTTTAAGTTATTATATTTCAGTTGATATTTCACTTGAGTTGGATTTAATGATATAAGAATGTTAATCCTGACTCGAGTGTTTTGTGTTTTGCTTTACGCTCGTGACAGACCGAGTGATACAGCTTTTGAGATTCACCTTCGATGTTGGAGTTTAGCTTGAAGATCCAGCTATCTATTCTTTCAGCTTTTCCAGTTGATTGGTTCAGATAAGTCATCTACTCGTACTGGAGATTTTGTTGCATCTCAGAGTTCTGCTGTATTTTATTTCTAACTCTGATATGTATATAGTAGCTTCATGAACTACTATTCTTTATCTATTCCGCTGCATTATTTACTCTGTGTCTGTGGTCTGTGATTGATGTATTTACTATAAATGATAAGTTTTGCCAAATTTAAATTAACAACGCGGTATTTTGAATTATTCAAGTCGGACATGTACAGTTTTATTGTCGATTTGAATGGTCCAAAATAGCGAGTCGTTACAGTTGGTATCAGAGCTTTGGCTCTAGGCAAAACTTAGCATATATGGTAAATTTATTTACAGAATCACTTTCGCTCGAGTTCAATCTCTTCCTTTTGACTCGTTTTCCTTTGAATTTTGGAATGTCCCTCGGTTCCGAAATTCATTTTGTCTCTCCCTATTTATATTCATTTGATTCCAGAGTATCCCATAACTCCACTGAATGATTTTTAAAGGGGGTGAAAACTCCTTTTCAATTGGCATTGACTCACCGAAGATTTCTGTATCCTCGGTTTACGATGCTGCTATATCTTGTTATGCCGAATTCTATATCTCTGGCGATCGAATGTCGTATTGCCTCAGAATTCTACACTGATCTAATTTTGGCATCACGGTTGACGGTAAAGGTCGCCCACGATTTATAGAAGTATATCCATCTTCTATTTTGTAATTTAATTATCTCATCTTCGATCGAGTCTATCTTCGAATCAGGATTTTATTGATTGGAGTTCCTCTAAATTAAATCGCTGTCTTTGTTTTGAAATCCATTCTTGAATCATCCTTTGAAAATCGGGTTTTGTTTGTATTTTTGAAATTGTTTATACCGAAATTTTATTTTGATAACTATGATTTTATATATATATATAAAAGTGAAAATGTTTTCAATAAGGATTATATACCTATATATATAAAGCAAATAAGAAATGTTATTCTATATAAAAAGGTTTTGAAAGGATTTGAAATTTTGAAAAATTATAAGAAATTGATTTGTATAAAAATGATTTATAACTGAAGGGTTAAATTTGAAATTCGAGAATTGAATTCCAGTATTTTGAAATTGGTTTTAAGATGTTGGAAAATATATAATAATAATACGATTTAAAAGTATTCTCCAAATTAGAAATGTTTCAAATGAGTTCAAAAGAATTCCAATAATTTTGAAGAAATTTCAAAGAAGTTTTCAAGAAAATAGAAGTCCAGAACTCACTTATGTCGCTAGAAAATAATTTCGGTGATGAGTGCACGCATCATCCACATTGATTTTCGAGTTTCAAAGTGAGGGAGAGGTCACTTTAATAGCTTCGCTATGAGAGTGATTTTGTAAAACCGTTTTTGATTTCAAATTCCGAAGTAATTTGATATTTTCGAAAGATATATGTATATATTTGAAACAATTTAAAGTGAGACCGGTGTTCAGTCCTCGAGTTTCGGATTTAATTTGGTATAATCCTATCTATTGAAATTGATTTATTGATTTATTGTTGATTTTCAACTCTTGAATTGGAAATTTGATTTCCCTAACTATTTTGAATGTTCGAACACTTCCAAATCAAGGTTAAATTTTCAAAGCTAAGAAATTTCGAAGAGGATAAAAATTTGATAAAGCATACAAGTTTAGTTTTATATGTTTAAGTTTGAAACCTTTTGTTAAGTAAATGAATATGAACATTTTGAGTTATACTAATATGGAATTTAGTTTTGAAATGTTTTTAAAAAAAAATTAGTTTTAAATAACGGTTTTCAGAAAGGTAAATTGGATATTTCAAATAGAAATAAATAGTTTAAGGGTTTTAAAGGGATAATTATAAATTTGGAAACCATTTTGAGTATAATTGATTTTGAAAAAAATATTTGGTTTTGAAGTTTGATTGGAATTAAAACCGGTACTTTATGGTGATTTTGAAAATGAATTTGTTTGACCTAGATTTTGTCGATTTGGAAATTTGGATTATTTTCTAAACCTATTATTTAAGAAACTTTGAAACTGAATATGTTTAATTTGGAAGAAAATTTGGTGAAATCATATATGATCTTGAAACTGAAATGTTATTGAAACGAAAAAAATTTCGAGAACCTTGATTTGCTAAATACTTGATTTGGGAGTTATCGAACTTATATAAAGCTGATTTGTATAGTACGAAATTTATTTGAAACCTATTGATTTGAAATGTAGTCAATTTGGAAAGCATTCGATTGAAAATGGAATCCTATATATAATGGACTTTATATAAGTATGATATTTGAAAGTGATTTGAAAAGGTACTACTATATGATACATATTTTCGAAGTAAAGATATGGAAAGTGCCTTCTGCTTGATATCCGCTTTGTGGCCACATTGTGGATTCATTCTATCGATATTATTCTTTCTGATTTTTGGTTTTCCGGATGTGATACTCGAGTGTTCCCACCGTGGCGTAACCCATGGTTTTTTTTGCTCTCGCGACTGCATAGCGCAACTGCCTGGCTGAGTCTGGCCTAGGGGTACGGATTGTTTCCTAGGGGATCCAGACATAACCATTGTGTATCCTGCAATCTGTTTAGGTCGCGATTAGTAGCGAAACTGCCTGGCTGAGACAGCCTAGGGGTACAGATTGTTTCCTGGGGGACCCAGGCGTAACCATTTTGTATCCTGCACCCTACTAGTCATCATGGCGTAACTCGCAGGGCTAAGAAAGCTTACGGATACGGATTGTTTCCTGGGAAATCCAGGTGCAACCATTGTGTATCTGCGAACCATGGTTGGACAAAGGTTTTGGTTTGGTTGATTTGTTTGGATTGTACTTTCCATATCTGTTTTTAAAAGTGTTTTTCAAGTATTTTCACTTGGTGTTGAAACAGGTCTGCTGAGTACTTGAAGAATTCTAGCTTTGCGCCTAATCAACGCATGGCCAGAGTCTGCAAGAACGAGGATAAACTTGTTGAAACATCGAGTTATAAAAGTATTTTCGAAAGGAAAATCTATTTCGATATAATAGTATTTTATTATAAAAGTATTATTATAAAGGTATTTATTATAAAAGTTTTTTCCCAACAAAGAAATTTTGAATTAATATTTGAAATTTAAATTCTTATGGTTCTAGATTAATTATTCGTGCCCTATACTGTTCCTTGCATCAACTTTATCTGCTCAGTTTAGTTATTCACCTTGATTCTGTTTTCCAAATTTACCTTCCTTCCTTGTTGGATATATCCTTTTTAAATATTGCTTATTTGTATACTACATTGTTTAATAGAAAATTTTAGTGTTATAAATATTTTGAAGTTATTAATTTAATAAAACATGTTTAAATAAAATGATTATTGATGTATCTATAATGTTGAAAGTATCTTAAGATTTCCAAGTGAAGTTTTCAAATGAATATTTCGAGTAAAATTTATATAATTTTAAAATTTATTGTTTATCTTGTCTTTCAATCTATTTTCTTTCTGGCTGTTTTAATTCTCCTACCTCCTTGCTTTCCGGGGACGAAAAGTTTTGAGTGGGGGAGTGTGTAACAGCCCAAATTTTATCAATATTTTATTCTTTATTTATAACTCTGGGGTTTTATTTTTTGAAAATTTGATTGTCTAAATTTAATTATAAATAATCACCCAAGATTTTTATTAGTGTGAAAATTCTAAAATTCTTATTTTGGTTAAAACTTAACATTTTTTTGAAGTTATAAATCTTTAAATTTTTAATTTTTAATCTTTTGGTTTAATTTAATATATTCGTAACGTTTATTTCACCTTTTGTTCTTTAAAAAAATTGATTTTATACTTTTAAAATTTTAATATTTTATATTTACTTATATACATTTTTGAATATAAATTTCTTAGTAAATGTGTAAACAAATCATATTTTTATATAAGTGATAAATTTCCAAAACTTTGTGTATAAATAAACTGTTTAATTTCGCGTTTAAAAGGCGCGTTATTTGATGGAATAAATAATGTATATACATATACAAGAAAACGTATAAAACTTAAATCCATAATTTTCATTTTTTTTGGACAAAAGTCACTGCGTCTGTTGTACTCATTCTAATTTTATTCACTTTCCTTTTACTCTCCTGATTTAATAGGAACGTTATTTACAAATTTTATAACCGTTCGCCTTTTTAATTTCTTGCCATTGTTCCCATCAACGCGAGCTTTAAATTTTAAACGCATTCAATATTGTTTAAAAATCTTATTCCAAAATCTAATCTTAGCTGACCGTTTCTTCTTCTTTAATTTCGAAACCCATTTGCTTAAAATTTGTTAAAAATCTAGTAACTGTGTATAACAAGAAAAATCAGTGCTCAATCAAAATCTTGGCTTTTTTTTAAATCAATATCTTATTTCTTGCCTATAACTTCTCATTTAAAATCAACGCTAGTTTAATTTCCTTTCCATTTCAAAGCAAGTTGATTTATTGCCGTTCTTTCTTCTCCTTAAATCACGCTCCCTCTCTGATCAAACCTATATAACTCACGCAAATATTCATTTCTCAACAAAATTTTAATTTTCCAACCTTTCCTTTCCTGCGCTCCCTGTTTCCACTTCTTTCTTTATAACCATTCATTATATATATACACTACAGCTGGAAAGTTATAAATGTATAAACTTAGAAACGTTTTGCATTTATTAAAAATTTAAAGCTTGCATTTAATTGTGACTTTTCTCTTTCCTTCCGTTCAAATTTAAACGCGCATCAATCAATTACTTTAATAAATATTGCAGAATCAATGCACAGACGTTATCAATTTCATTTTATGGTGGCACGTTTTTTTTTACGTTTCCTACCGTTTAAATTTTAAATAATTTGCTTTTATGGGTCAGCTGAATCAAGCAACGTGACCGTTGCTATTTATTTCTTTTATTAATTGCTACAATTATTTTCACCAAATCAAGGGTTGACCGTTACAATCACTTTCATTTATTTATTCACTAAAATTTGGTTGCCTATTCATTTTCTTCTGTTATATTTGCCTGAAAACATGCGGTTCATCCCTATTTATTTTCGCTTTCACTTCTCTTTTCTCTATATCTGTTCGTTCCCCTCCCTATTTTTCTTTGAAAAAAAGCAAACTGAAGCATGCGGCTGTCACCATTATTTGCATCCGCCACTTCACCTTTCTTCCAAACCTCCTCATCAAATGAAACCCATCACCTCGCCTTCCGATTGCTTCTGTTTGATCAGTGAGGTATAGGCGTGTAAGCACATGTATGTTTTGATTTATATTCATAATTACATGTTTCTTTTGTTTTTTTGTTTTTTTTGTTTTTGTTTTGTTAGTTGTGATATACATACTATTCATATAAGTACTGAATACTATTTTTTCAAAAAGTTTATTTTCATAACATGACCGTGGATATTTATATATAGTTTCTATTTGTTCTTCCTTACAGCTTATAAGTCATGTTTTTTTATTATGTATGCGACATTTTGAAGGGAACATACTGTAAAATAAGTATCTTTCATTTTTAATAAGAATATATATATATTGTGTTTTATATTTTAATATGGGTCAGCTTCTATTTGTTGATATCAGGTTTCCTATAATATGGTTATTCGCTTATGTAAGTCATATATTTGTTTTGTTACAGACTATATAAAATACTTTAATATATGTATATTATGTGGTTTGTTACCATATGGGTTTCTATGTGGTACTGACTTATTTAGTTGATGATTGTATATATTTTGTTACTGTATTATATTTATATTATTTTGGATTTAAGATGATTCTATTAATACTCTACTTTATAAATTATTTTAACACACATATATAATTTGGAAATTTATATAGGTTGAATATAATATGTTATTGAATGTAAAAATATGGATGGATTTAAATTACATATATTAACATTTAATATATATAGAAATAGTTATATATATAAAAAAAGTTTTCTTTTAGGTATTCATATTTAAACATTTATTTTATCTGTTTGAGAATATATAAATATACTAGTTATATAAGTTTAGTATAAAGGTGTTAGTATATTTTTTTTAAGTGTATGTTGATTTAAAAAAAAATGTAAGCTTGATTTATTTATTTATTTATATGTTTGAAAAACATGTAAATTAAATTTGTGATGTTTGAACTTAGAATATAAATTTCATATGTGTATATATAGTTATAGGTGGTTATAAAAGTTCGCTTATACCATTTATCTTCATCGTTCCAGTTCTGATCTGATTCGTTTCATCAATTCGAGCCAATCAGCTTTGATTGTTGAATTCGTGCCGATTTTGCTTTGCTTGGATTTGAAATTTAATTTCAGTGTCTGTATCAGTGTGCATATCTATGTCTCTTTCTACATTCTCTAGCCTCGAAAGGTGAGCAAACACTCACGATTAATGTTCTTATATTTATTAAATTTGATTTCAAATGAAACGACAATTGAAAAATACTGCTGATAGTTATTTACATTGCTATATATGCTATTATATATAGTTGTTCACTTGTGGGATATGACACCATATCCTGTTATTTATTATTATTGATGATATATGCATGTTATTATTATTATCATATCTGTTATCACTCTGCAAGTTCCCTGTAGTTTAGAATTCACTATGGGTTGAAATGATACATACCCGAACGGACTTTAGAATAAGAGAATTTCGTTATGAGTTGAAATGATAGACCCAAGGGATTTTCATTTAATTGAATTTGGGATTATGGGTTGAAATGATATCCACCCGTATATATATTTAATGTACGGATTGAAATGATAAATATCCGTAGCACTTGACTATATGATAGGAAATATATACAGACACCGTTGGTCCATATATAAATATTTTGAAAATAATTTCTATGATTTTGGAAAGAAATATATGGTGTAATAAATTTTGATTCTTAAGATTTTATATAAATGGAAATTTTATACATATATTTAGTAGCAATATTTGATATAAATTAGATGGATTTAATACACATATATGGTTAAGTATTTTTGTAAATCTATATTTCAATAGATTTTCTTGTAATAAATCGAATATGTAAGATTGGGAGATAAATTGTGTTTATTAAAAATGGTTAAGGATATATTTAATCAAATCGACTTGAAATTATTGAATGGGAAATTTAAAAGGTATGATTTTATAACTGGATTTTTGACTTAAGTTATTTAATGAATATTTCGCGTTTAAATAAATTAAAGAAAATATTGATTAAAATGTAAATTAAGGTTACTTAAATGATATTGAATCTAATGAGGGAGTATTTCAAGATAAATAATAGTGAGGTTAAATCGAGATCTATATGAAATTGTTATATTGAATATTTAAATATTAAATCCTTGAACTACATTGGAATTTAAATGGTTTATTTTGAGATTCGGATCTGTGTTTGAAATCAATATAGTTGAATTTGTTATTTAGAAACTAAGTTAAAATTTAGGTTGAACTAAATTTGAAATTATTATTTAGAAAACTAAATGAATAAAAATTTAGTTGAAACGTTGAATACTTAAAGTTTTGGAATATATTAAAATATAAAGGGGTATTTTGTGATTTCAAATCCGAATTTGAGATCGATAAAATTTAAGTGATTATTTTAGGAATTGATTTAAACTTAAATTGATAAATTGAGATTGAATAAAATTTGAATGGGAAGGTCGGGTTGATGTTGAAACAATTTGTTAAGTTGAGGGAATTGAAAACACTTTGATGTATAAATTATTTAATAAATATAAATACTATTTTGGGAAATATAGAGATATTTGAAGTAAAAATAATATTTGGTTTTGAAGTATAAATTAAAATGACCACGGTGTTATAGTGTATATTTCTACCTTGTAGATAGTTCTACAAATCCTTAGAGGATGGTTATCCCAAACATCCTTTAAGTTAATTATATTTCAGTTGATATTTCACTTGAGTTGGATTTATTGATATAAGAATGTTAATCCTGACTCGAGTGTTTTGTGTCTTGCTTTACGCTTGGGTCAGACCGAGTGTTACAGCTTTTGAGGCTCACCTTCGAAGTTGAAGTTTAGCTTGAAGATCCAGCTATCTATTCTTTCAGCTTTTCCAGTTGATTGGTTCAGAGAAGTCATCTACTCGTACTGGAGACTTCACTGCTTCTGAGAGTTCTGCTGTATTTTATTTCTAACTCTGGTATGTATATAGTAGCTTCATGAACTACTATTCTTTATCTATTCCGCTGCATTATTTACTCTGTGTCTATGATCTGTGATTGACTTATTTACTGTAAATGATAAGTTTTGCCAAATTTAAATTAACAACGCGGTATTTTGAATTATTCCAGTCGGACATGTACGGTTTTATTGTCGATTTGAATGGTCCAAAATAGCGAGTCGATACATACTTTAGTCAGTTTCTATCCTGCTTTGGTTCTGAATATATATATATATATATATATATAAATATATTACATAAAGCAAGTCTGCATATAAATATGGGTTATAAATATAAGTGCATACCAGTTATATAAACATTTAATTGAAATTTTTATATATATTTGTCTTGATTCAAATGTTGATTTTATAAACTAATAATAATAATAATATAATATACATTTTATTTCTGTTATATCAAACTAATTTTTGATTCTTAATTCCCTATCTATCAGCCTTTTCCATTCCGACTTATCATCTTTATTCGTCGGTTCATGCCAATCTAGCTTTGTTTGGAATTCGTGCTTGGATATTTCAGTGTCCGTATCAGTGTGCGTATCTGTGTAATCGCCTGTTCTCTCTAGCCTCGAAAGGTGAGAAATAACTCACGATTAATGTCCTTTTATTTATTAAATTTGATTTCAATTGAAACGATAATTGAAATATGCTGTTGTTAGTTATTTACACTGTTATATATGTTATTACCTGTATCAGTTCACCTGTGACATCTGACACCATTATCTGTTATTTATACGATAATAATCCAGTTTGATTGATAATTGATCGATGTTTACATTGGATGTTAAATTATTAATTGTATAAAGTGATAAATAATATGCAATTGAATTTGATATAGGATGGTAATAATTAAAAATTGATATATGTAATGAATTTGACTAGTTAATTTGTATAATGTGACCCGTTTAGATGTTAAATAAATTGACGTGTAGAAATATGGTTAATTACACCTTGAACCACTTAAATGTATATTGTTTAAATCGATGTAGTATGAAATTAAATAATAGATATCAATTGAAGAACCGTATAAATATTAGTGTGATAATCTTTAATCTACATGAAATGATAGTGTAGATTCTGGAAATAATTATATTAATTTGCACAAACAACAATGAAAATTAATACGATTATTTCAGGATTATTTGAATTAATTATTGGATTGTTATTGATGTTTGCTATTGCTTGTTTATTTACTTTGACACCATCCCAGTTATCACATTGCAAGTTCCCTTTGCTATGCTTTGATTTTTGAATTGAAATGGAATCAGGTTGAAATGATTTAATAATTAAGTTTGAAATTATATAATAACTTAGTTTTGAAATTATTTAATTGAGTTTCTTTATTAATTGAACTTCTTGAATAAGTGAAATTAAGTTTCTTGAATAAAATATAATTAAATAAGTAAAATTAAGTTTCTTTATTAATTGAGTTTTGAAATCGTAACTAAGTAAATAAATAAGTGAAATTGATTTTCTTTAACAAGAAATAAAATGTGATTTATGTGTTGAAATAAATTTAAGACTGGTAATTTAAAGAATTTGATTTGACGAATCTAATTTAATTCAATTTGAAGTTTTGATATAATAAAGTTGAACCTAAGTAATTGATTTAATGAATTGGAAATTAAATAGAAATTGTTTTGAATGACAAATTTACTTAATGAATATTGAATAAATCGATCAATGGATTCAAATTGATTTGAATGGTAAATTTAAGTTTATTTAAATAATTACGGAATGAAATGTATATACGAACTTGAATCAATATTTGATTTTTTTTAAATAAAATTGAAATTAAATTATAAGATTTTGAAATAGTAATTTGGAAGTTTTGAAACGTAAATTATAGAAATTGATACAGAAAGACAAATGAAATGTTGGTTCACAAATTCTAATAGGAATTGAATTTGATTTGGTTTTGAAATTTATTAACCGACCAATCGGTGTAATAATTATGAAAGTTATTAAAGAAACCGGGATCGGTTATGGACATACTCTCTGTCTAAACCGAAAACCACTTTAATAACTATACACGGACTGTGATCCAGAATGAAATGGTTGGAATGTTGTACGTGATGAATGAAGAAAGAGAACGATAATGGATAGCCTTGACACTTGTGTTAAATTGAAAATGACTAAAACAGGAGCCGTGCTGGGCCAAATGATGTTAGCCACCTCGAGCGAACACACTTCTTCGCAAACTACTCATTACTTGTTAATTATTGGTGTGCACCCTCGAAATTTTGGGAGTGTTGTTTCGCGGTGTTGCGGTCGTTGCGGTGATGCGTTCTCACCAGTCCGGATCAGGCAAACGGTAGTTTCACTACCTTGGGTATTGCCTCATGTGCCTTGTCGTACTTGTATCCCTATATACGCGACCACTACGAATTTGTTTTGTGTCATACCTATAGAGTACTCCCTGTTATCCCACTAGTTTACGGTGGAGTTTACAGTGCTGTATAGTCTATGACGCTTATATAAAAATGTGTTAAGGGGGATAATGGTAACGCCTTAACACTATTTTGATACTTTATATTACTGATAGACATTATCTACATAGCGTACACTACTACATAGTAGATAGTTTAACGGATCCTTAGAGGATGGTTATTCCAACGTCCTTTGAGTTACTTGTATTTCAGTTGTTATTTTACTTGAGTTGGATTTATTGATATAAGAATGTTAATCCTGACTCGAGTGTTTTGTGTTTTGCTTTATGCTCGGGTCAGACTGAGTGTACTAGTATTCGAGACTCACCTTTGGAGTTGGAGCTTCGCTTGGAGATCCACTTATCTATCCAGCTTTTAGATATTCAGTTGATCCCTGTGATGTATTCTAATATTGTATTAGACTATCGTATTCAAGACTTCTGTTGTACCATATTTAACTCTGATATGTATATAGTAGCTTCATGAACTACTATCTTTTGTTTCCGCTGCATGTATTACTCCGTGTCTGTGATCTGTGATTATTTATTTACTGTATATGTTCAGTTTTGCCAAATTTAAATTAATAATTTGGTATTTTGAATTATTCAAGTCCGACATGTGCGGATGTGAATGGTCCAAAATAGCGGGTCGTTACGTCTTCTAACCTTAATTTATTTAAATCTGTATAAAATGTAATTAAAATACTTAACCATATCAATAAAAAAATTGAACTTATTATTAAGCTTATTCTATATTAAAATAAATTTATACATAGCTTAAAATCAAGAATAAATAATATTTATATAACATCTAAAATTAATATTTATATAAAACCATATATTTCTTTACAAAACCATAGAAATCATTTCAAAAATATTTTTATATATAGACCACGGTGTCTGTATATAATTTTTTATCCTATGGTCAAGTGATACATATATTTATCATTTCAATCCGTAATTTAATGTATAAATACGGTTATATATCATTTCAAACCGCAATCCTGAATGAAATAAAAATCCACAACAACTTGAAGTTTATAATAATATAAAATACAACATCCATTCATCCAGTATCAATCATCAAACATTTATCACAATCATCATCTAATTCAATCAATAACATCAATATAGAACAGATAATAAATAACAGGTATTCACTGGCATTTTATATTCAATAATAAATTAAATAACTATTTTATCAAAATAAATTCAAATAAACCGATATGATGATTAAAAATATGCCAAAAAGTCATAAATAAATTTCTAAACACATCTAGATCAATGTAACAAACATAATAAATTTTAAAAGTTGTGAGTGGGTTAAAACACTCACCTTTTCAATTTAAAATGAATTTAAATCAAATTTAAACCCAAAATTTGAACAGCCTCATAATTCGTCCAAATCAGCGTCAAAATGTCTGGAATTTCAATACGAACCAGTGGAGAAAACCACGCGTAAATTGGATCTCGTACGTAAAAGTTATTACAATTAGAACACGTTGAAACAGAAATTAAAATAAAAGAAAACAAAACGCACTGACCTATCTTTGAGCGCCATGTCAGCACCTTTATCACGTTAGAAACCCGATCGCGCTCTAGGCTTGCTCGAAACCCATGTGCCGCCCTGCTTGATCAACGACGATCAATCTCCCTACGACGATCCTGAATTTTGAACGTTCGAAATTAAAATATTTAATTGATTTTAAATATTGGAAGTTATTTTAATCTTGAATTTCATATATAACTATGGATTTGGCAATTATATTGTTGAATTTAATTTATTGAAGTTGGGTAAAGATTTGAATCTTCAATTTTAAGCTGATTAAAGATATTTCAAAGGCTTGTAAAATCTATATTGATAATACTGAAGATAATGGAAGCTTCGGAATTGAAATTGAAACTATTTTGTTCAGTTTTGAAATTATATCGTTTAAATCGATTTTAAAAAATAGCCTTCCAGGGCACAGTCTCAGAATTCGACGAAACCAGTTCCATTGGATCCGTATATTGTATTATTAATGGATTTCAATTTTCGTAGTGTTTGGAGTGATTGTTTGGTCGTACGATAAGCAAACACACTGAACTTATATCGAAAATTTAATATAATAGCTGGTTCGAAAAGCTATCTTCTCCATACGATCGAATTTAGGCTCGGAACCTTTTCCATTACTTTTGGAATAGGCGTATAACATTATAAATTCCTGGTGGCATACCTCGATTGGAGATCGAGATTTTGAGTTGCATTTATCGGAGCGGTTTGAATTTAAATTTAAAATTTAAAATACAATATAATTTCACAAGGCAAAAATTACACGTTTATCTATTTTCTAACATTTGGCATTGCTTTCAAAACATGTGTCATTCATTTTGTACACGCATTCGTTTCCAAATAAAGTAACAAACGCAACCCTCTTCGTTAAAATAAAAATGTAAAAAAAATGACGCAAGCAAGTATTCTTTCGTTCAAACAAAAAAATTAATGCCCATGTCCTCCTCTAATTCAAAATTCAAAATATGTCTTCCTTCCATTTTCATTTCGAAAAAATAATAGTATAAGCTGCTGAGAAAAATAAGGTCGTTCCATTGACCGTCCTTCCTTCAGTTTCAACATCGATTTCGTTCTTCTTTAGAAAATAACTCTATGGCCGAAGAAAAAAATTCCAAGCTTCTCCCGTATGTTTCAAACAAAAAAAATCATCATCATCAAAATAAACTGTGGGGGTGGTGGGGGAGGGGGAAATCGTGATTTCTAGATCGCGCGCGAAGTAGTGATCGATGATGGTTCGCGAAGTCTGGAAGTGCGTAAGGTCTATGGTGGAGGCTTTGATCTTCTCGAAACACGTCGTCGTCGTAGTCGTTTAGGATGGCAGGCTTGATTTCGAATTTAGGTTAAGGCAGAAATTTTGTGGGGATTAGAACCGTGCTCGCGATTGAAGGAGGATGGTGGCATGTCGACGGTGAGTCGTCGTGGTTAATTGGAGTCACAGTCTAGCTCTCTTTGGTTGACGCATGCAAGCCCGTAATGCTGGAGGTGGCTGCGGTGTCAATGTCGTGGAGTTAGGGCATGTCGATTTCAGTTGAGCAATGAGGTAATTTGTCATTTTATTTAGAAATTTATATTAATTATTTTCAGCTGGAATCAATGTCAGAAAAGAAAAAAAAGAATTTATTTTTTTGCAGTCCTATTTTTAATTTAGTATTTTAGTTAAGTAAAAGCTTACATGCAGATTGTGGAAATAATATGTAAAGTAATTCCAGTTTTAAATTGATGATCACATACATAAATATATACAGGATAGAAAAATTTTAAGTTAACAGTAAACGGTAGGTATATGTATACATAGTTATTTTAATAATATATATGTATATATGAATATATACAGTGAACAAAAAAGATTTTCTTTGGACAGTAAATATATATGTATATATATATATATATACAAATAAATAAGCTTTTGGAAATTTACTAGTTTATTCTAAAATAAATTTTTAAGTTGATTTATTTTGTTTAATTTACTTATTTAAAATTTATTCACTAACAAATATTTTTTATTAAAGGAAATTTAGTTTTAAATTTAATTTTTGTTAAATAAATTTATTAAAAGGAATTGGTTTAAAAAATTAAGAGTATTTGTTTAAAATTAAATCACTGGTTAATTAAAATTATCAAATGAAAAATTGATTATTCGATTATTTCGAATATTAACAAATTGTATAAATGTTTGTACAAGGTCTAAAACATTGAAGAAAACAAGTCGGGATTGAAATGGATTGGAAAACATAAGAAAAGATGAGATCTTCTCACTCAATCGGATTTTTTCTAATTAAATTTTAAATAGTTTAATATGAAAATTGTTGATTGTGTGCTTGGATGATAAATTATTATCTGTTGTATTGGATAAAACCCTATGCGCTGCATAATAGCGGAGGGTATTATATATAAACTCATATATAGCGATATTCCACCTCCAAGTGGAATTGGTATTATATATGTATTTGGAGTGATTGATTTCCCACAATATATAGCGGATGAGACCCTATTCGCCGCATAATAGCGGATGATATTTTATAAATCCCATGTACCGCGATATTCCACCTCGAAGTGGAATTGATATTTAATTGTTGTGTTAACGCTTGTGGATGTAGGAAAACATGTTGGAGGGATACAACTAGATTCCTCAAATATTTGAATTTGTTTCAATATTATGTGTTGATTATTCATAATCTGTGTGCGATTATATTTGTTATTGAACTAGTGTAAGGCTATGATTTAGTCGGATATATTTTTGGTATCGTAGGATACCGGAAATAAATTAAGTTTGATTTTTTGAAATTTAAGTAGCAAGTTTATAAAAAAATTTATTTTTAAAAATTGGATAAATTTAAAAGAAAGAGTTTTAACAGGATAAAATTTTATTCTTGAATCTTATTGAATAAATTCCAAAATATGGGAGAAAGGTTTAATAAATGGATTTCGGGTAATATTATTCAAAGGTTGAAGAATTATTAAAAATACGGATTTTAAATAGTTTGGAAGAAATAAAGAAATTTATTTTAAAAGAAAATAAATTTGGAAATCAAATTGGAGTTTGATTCGGTATTTGAAAATAAATCTTTGGGAAACCAATTTGAAAATTGATTTGGTGTTTAAAAATAAATTTTTGGAAATCAATGCTGAAATCGATTTGGTGTTGAAAGTGAATATTTGGGAATCGATTTGAAAATCGTATATCAGTAGATTTTTGAAAATTTAAATTCACGATGGGAATTTCATAAAAGAAGGAGAAATTTGTTTTAAAAATAAATATTGTTTTATTTTTAAAATTGTGGAAAGGAATTTACGGATTTGGAATGCAAAATTAAAATAAATCAAGAAGGATTTATTAATTTATTTAAATGGATCATTTTGAAATGGAAAATGTATTATCCCTGGAAAGTCGAGTATATTTTCAAAGTAGCTTTTGAAATATAAATTAAAAGTTCTAGAAATTTGGTTTGAAAAAAAAATTGTTGGATTTTCGAAACCCATGCCGACTAAGATTAATATTATACTTTCGAAATGTTTTAAACACTATGCACTAATGGTAATCCTAAAAAGGATTTTGCATATCAAGCATGTTTGACTATCATAAGGAGAAATCTCCTCTAGTTCTGCGTTTGCATTGTATGTGTGGGAGGAGTCCTTACGGTAGTTTCATTTTCCAACAACATAGCGGATTTCTTTTTATTTTCTTTGTGAAAATAACTGTTTTTAAGATCTTACAACAGTGCCATGACTGACCTGGAGTTTATTATTCCCTTTCTAAACTCTGGATGACCATAATTTTCCACACGGGCATCCTAGAGACAGATTGTTAGTTGTTCTGGAGCAAAGTCAAGAAGTTGTTGTGGAGATCTGGAGTTCAAGCTAGACGCCGAGACGTACCACTTATACTATGTAGTGTCTGATGCGTTTCGGTTAGTGCAATTCAAATTTTCTTGTACACAAGTTATTATAACTGCCAGTTTGTGTTGTTGTTGTGAACTCTGATAATGTATTATAATAACTGTTATAGTGGTTTTGTTTTAAAGATATTCATTTATCTATTATATGTTGTTCCATTGTGAAATGTGAGATTTTGTTGCTGTTTTCGTTTCTTCTTCTATCTTCTTCTTCTTAAACCCCAATGGTTCGGTTTTCCGGCATTCGATTGTGCGGCATTTGATACAGTGGACATATTGATGTCAACTTTTGGAAGTCAAAAAATGGGTCATTACATCTTTGCGTGAAAAAAAATATTGTTGGAGAATTTTTTTTAGGGAATTTCTTTTAAATCTTTAGAGTATGGATTTATTTAGTTAATTATAGAAATGATTATTTTAAAGATTTAATTCATATTTGATTTAGAAATTGGTTATTTAAATATACTCTATCTACTAATTTTATTTTAAAATGAGTTTTGGACTTAAAGTTTATATGTGATATTAATATAATATTTTCATAACTAATATTTAAGCAAGTGTTCTAAAATAGTTTTATTTTAAATGTTTCCAAGTATATTTTGGATAAGTAATTTAAATTATTTTTAAAGTATTTAAACTCGGCAAATTTTCAGTGGAATTAAATAAATATTTGGAAATTTATTCGATGTGAGGAAGGTGATTTTAAATTTGTTTGCAAAGGATTGAACGGTGAAAAGTGATTTGAAATTTGTTTTCCAAAGATTGAAAGGTGAAAAAATGATTTGAAATTTGTTTTGAAATGGTTGAAGTGTTAAGATTATATCTTGCAAGGATATTTTGGAAATAAATAATATGGAAAAAATGATTTAAATCTGGTGATTGTTGTGGATATTGATTGATAGTTAAATAACCGACTATAAATATTTTCCTTTAAATGGCATTTGAATTTCGATGCGACCGGGGGTCGAATTCCCAATGGATATTCGAAAACCACATCGAATCTTTGTATTGGTTCTTTTGTTTAAAAGATCAAAATGGAAATTGTTGTGATTTATTTGAAATTTGAATGTAACACTTATTTTTAAAATAAGCGCTCGTTATTTAGATTAGCCTGGAGAGGACTTTGTGTCATAAAACTCATTCCGAATAATGATACAACGAAATGGGATTGCATTTGAAGATGGTGTTGAAGACCGGGTATTTTCGAAAGCGAAAGGATTACCTATCGAATATCTCTGCACCGAGTTGCTCCAGTATAGAGATTTTATCACCCATTATGATGGGAAGTCCGAACGTGATTAGTGAATATCCGGATTGCAAGGGCTTCTTTGAAGTGTCTTCGGTTCCGTTTGATCCCGGAACGAACTTCTATGGATGTGTGTCTGACATTATACTTTGAGATGTATAGCTCGTTTCTATCAAATACATTTCTGTTGGTGGCGGAAAATTTATTCTTTTAGCTTAACACCCTTCTCTGAGACGTACGAGCTCAGACATTATGTAGTTGATGGTTACTAGTGATACATTCCCAATTTGGTAATGTGACATACGAAGTGTTGTTGATCATTTGTTGATCGAATCATGGCTTTGTGAAAAGTGTAGCTTTATGGACGAGACTTCGTCGAATCTCACAACCCGAAAATGGTCAAAACAGGAACGTTGCAGCAAGACAACTTGAGGGTAGCGCCTTTAGGGTATGTCCATTTCCTTCTTGGAAAAGGGTGGTATCATGTTATGGAGCTCAGATACTTAACTTATGTAGTTACTGCAAATTTATTGCTTTGTGGTTGTTGCTTTGTGGTTTAGGGTCCTCGGATAAAGGTCGGTAACGACCGGGGATGGCATACTCGTGGTAGTTACTCATGTTATAGCTATATTACAGCATGGGGTAACTCGGCCTTGTGTTGGCGGAGATCCGGTTGGGTTATAGGGGTGTCCCTCTAGAGGCATATCCATGTGGAAATAGGAAGTTCCTTAGCCTGACCATTTGTTGGAAATCCAAAGAAACAATAAGCGCCCTGTACGGTTTTAGTTGTATAACCTGCCATGGAATGTGGCGGTAGCCTGCTATTGAACATGGTAGCTATAGTAAGCATACAATAATGGTTGAATGCTGGCTAAGATTAATATTCTACTTTCGAAATGTTTTCCATACTTTGCACTAATGATAATATTAAAAAGGATTTTGCTTATCAAGCATGTTTGACTATCATAAGGAGAAATCTCCTCCAAATCTGCGTTTGCATTGTGTGTGTGGCTGGAGGCCTTACAGTAGTTTCATTTTCCAAAAGCATAGTGGATTTATTTTTAAATTCTTTGTGAAAATAACTTTTTTGAAGATCTTACACCAGTCCTACGACTGACCTAGAGTTTATTGTTCCCTTTCTAAACTCTGGGTGACCATAATTTTCCATACGGGCAGCCTAGAGTCAGGTTGTCAATTGTTCTGGAGCAAAGTTAAGAAGTTGCTGCGGAGATCTGGAGTTTAAGCTGGATCGTGAGAGGTACCACTTATACTATGTAGTGTCCGATGCGTTTGGGTTAGTGCAAGTTAAATTTTCTTGTACACAAGTTATTATAATTGCCAGTTTGTGTTGTTGTTGTAAACTCTGATAATGTATTGTAAAAACCGAGAGTGATTTTGTTTTAAAGATATTCATTTATCTATTATATGTTGTTCCGCTGCGAAATGTGAGATTCTGTTGTTGTTTCTGTTTCTTCTTCTATCTTCTTCTTCTTTAACCCTAGCGGTTCGGTTTTCCCACATTCGTTTGTGTGGCATTTGATACAGTGGACGTATTGATGTCGACTTTCGAAAGCCAAAAAATTGGGTCGTTACATTTTTGCGTGAAAAAAATATATTATTGGAGAATTTTTTTGGGAATTGCTTTTAAATCTTTAAAGTATGGATTTATTTAGTTAATTATAGAAATGATTATTTTAAAGATTTAATTGATATTTGATTTAGAAATTGGTTATTTAAGTATACTCAATCTACTAATTTTATTTTAAAATTAGTTGTGGACTTAAAGTTTATATGTGATATTAGTATAGTATTTTCATAACTAATATTTAAGCAAGTGTTTAAAATAGTTTTATTTTAAATGTTTCCAAGTATATTTTGGACAAGTATTTGAAATTATTTTTAAAGTATTAGAACTATGCAAATTTTCAGTGGAATTAAATAAATATTTGGAAATTTATCCCACATGAGGAAGGTGATTTGAAATTTGTTTTCAAAGGACTGAAGTGTGAAAAGTGATTTTAAATTTGTTTTCAAATGATTGAAAGGTGAAAAAATGATTTGAAATTTGTTTTCAAATGGTTGAAGTGTTAAGATTATATCTTGCAAAGTTATTTTGGAAATAAATAGATGGGAAAAAATTATTTAAATCTGGTGAATGTTGTGGATATTGATTGATAGTTAAATAACCGACTGTCTATATTTGCCTTTAGGTGGCATTTGAATTTCGATGCGACCGGGGGTCGAATTCCAAATGGATATTTGAAAACCACAACGAATCTTTGCGTTGGATCTTTGTTTAAAAGATCAAAATGGAAATTGTTGTGATTTTTTTGAAATCTGAATGTAACACTTATTTATAAAATAAGCGCTCATTATTCGGTTTAGCCGAGAGAGGACTTTGTGTCATAAAACCCATTCCGAATAGTGATATGACGAAATGGGATTGCATTTTAAGATGGTGTTGAAGACCGGGTATTTTCGAATGTGAAAGGATTACCTGTCGAATGTCTCTGCACCGAGTTTCTCCCGTATAGAGATTTTATCACTCTTTCTGATGGGGAGTCCGGACGTGATTAGTGAATATCTGAATTGCAAGGGCTTCTTTGAAGTGCCTTCGGTTCCATTTGATCCCGAAACAGACATGTATGGCTGTGTGTCTGACATTACAATTTGTGATGTAAAGCTGGTTTCTATCAAATACATTTCTGTTGGTGGCGGAGAATTTATTCTTTTAGGTTAACACCGTTCTCTGAGACGTACGAGCTCAGAGGTTATGTTGTTGATGGTTACTAGTGATACATTCCCAATTTGGTAATGTGGCGTATGAAGTGCTACTGATCATTTGTTGATCGAAGCATGGCTTTGTGAAAAGCGTAGCTTTGTGGACGAGACTTTGTCTAACCTCACAACCCGAAAATGGTCGAAACAGGAATATTGCAGCAAGACAATTTGGGGGTAGCGCCCTCATGGCATGTCCATTTCCTTTTGGAAAAGGGTGGTATCATGGTATGGATCCCAGATACTTAACTTATGTGGTTATTGCAAATTTATTTCTTTTTTCTTGTTGCTTTGTGGTTGAGGATCCTTGGATAAAGGTCGTAACGACCGGGGATGGCATAGTCGTGGTAGTTACTCATGTTATAGTTGTATTACAACTTGGGGTAACTCGGCCTTGTGTTGGTAGAGATCTGGTTAGGTTCTCGGGGCGTCCCTCTAGAGGCGTACCCATGTGGAAATAAGAAGTTCCTTAGCGTGACCATTTGTTGGAAATCCAAAGAAACAATACGTGCCATGTACGGTTTTAGTTGTATAAGCTGCCATGGAATGTAGCGGTAACCTGCTATTGAACATGGTAGCTATAGTAGGCATACAATAATGGTTGTATGCTGGCTAAGGTTAATATTCTACTTTCGAAATGTTTTCCACACTATGCACTAATGACAATATTAAAAAGGATTTTGTGTATCAAGCATGTTTGACTATCATAAGGAGAAATCTCCTCAAATTCTGCATTTTCATTGTATGTGCGGCAGGAGGCCTTATGGTAGTTTCATTTTCCAAAAGCATAGCGGATTTATTTTTATTTTCTTTGTGAAAATAACTATTTTTAAGATCTTGCACTAGTCCCATGACTGACCTGGAATTTATTGTTCCCTTTCTAAACTCTGGGTGGCCATAATTTTCCACGCGGATAGCCTAGAGTCAAGTTGTCAGTTGTTTTGGAGCAATGTCAAGAAGTTGCTGTGTAGATCTGGTGTTCAAGCTGGATGGCGAGACATACCAATTATTCTATGTAGTGTCCAATGCGTTTGGGTTAGTACAAGTCAAATTTTCTTGTACACAAGTTATTATAACTGCCAGTTTGTGTTGTTGTTGTAAACTTTGATAATGTATTGTAAAAACTAATATAGTGATTTTGTTTTAAAGATATTCATTTATCTATTATATGTTATTCCATAGTGAAACGTGAGATTCTATTGTTGTTTCTGTTTCTTCTTCTATCTTCTTCTTCTTTAACCCAAATGGTTCGGTTTTTCAGCATTCCATTGTGCGGCATTTGATACAGTGGACGTATTGATGTCAACTTTCGAAATTAAAAAAATTGGGTCACTACATTTTTGCGTGAAAAAAATATATTGTTGAAGAAATTTTGTTAGGGGAATTGCTTTTAAATCTTTAAAGTAAGGACTTATTTAGTTAATTATAGAAATGATTGTTAGGAACTGAGTTGATGATGTTTTGATGACAACAACCTTATATAGTTATTATACTTTACTTTGTAAAATATATACTAACATTTCCATATAGATATATATATATATATATGTATATAGGAAGTATATGCAGGTACCATCGAAGACTGATCAGTATAAAGACTCAAGCATCAAGATGAAGATTAGAGATTCAAGATTCAAGACTCTAGAGAATCAAGATTTCAAGATCTCAAGATAAGTGTCAAGTATTTTGTTAAAACTTCATAATAGCACTCTCATCTTTCTTCCAATTTTCTTTTGGGATGGAACCCAATTTCTATCGAAACCAGTGGCTTACAAACCCACGACAAGTAGCTTACAAACCTACGACAAGTGGATTACAAACCCACGAAAATCAAAATCATTTAAACTACTTTGTACAAGTTCTCGAGTCCTATGGAGGAGCTCTGTAGGAAGGTTCTTGCAATTTCAGTTTGAATAGATTTTTCAAAATGTTTTTAAATCTGTTTTCAAAATGTTTTAGCTTTCAAAATCATGTTTTCAAAAAGATTTTCAAACTTTATTTTAGCCTTGAAATATTCCTCTATTCTGATTTTAAAAACTTCTATTTTTTAAAACATCAAAACTTATTATGATTTTAAATATTACTTATATAATTGACGGTCTATATCAATTATATACATATATTTAAAATAATGTTTTATATTCATTCTCTATCTCAAAATATTGTTTAAACACTTTACTTTGCTTCAGAGAAGTTTCAACTTGTTTTAAATTCAATTGTCTTTACAAAACAACATCTCTATAATTTTGAACTGAGGGATGTCGACATATGGGGATACCCCATGTCGACATGGTGACAGTTGGATTCAAAATTCAATTTTCAAAGGAAGTGTCCATTCGTTCAAAAACCTTTCGCCAGTGATTATGACTGTTGTTCATCTATATAAAGGCTTCCAAATGATTTTTTTAATAACTACTTTCTTATTTTCTTCACTCTTTCTTCTCCACCATTCCATATCCATAAAACTTCATATTTTCAAGATCGTGCCATCATTTTGCCAAATTCTCAATAGGAAATCATTTAGATACTCTCTCTATTTGATTCTCCATCATTCTACTAAAGATAAAGTGCTATTCAGAGTTATAGAATTAATTTGAATTCAAAAAGTCCATAGAGTCTATCCATTCAAAAGGATTGTTATTAAGAAGCATTAGGGTGATCTTGTGTCCCGTAAATCAAGAGAGTTTACCCCAAACTCGGAGATAGGAGGGTTCCTCAAGGCCTTAGAAATTGATGGTTGTAATTTGGATATTGGCTTATAAAAATCTGTACAAGGATATTGCCTTGGTGCAGGACTAGATGTAGGAGGATTCCAAACCAGTATAAAATCCGGTGTGTTCTTTCCTTTTACTTGCTTTACTTTACTATTTGCATTTGTTATATGTTCTGTGATCATTCTGTGTTAGATTTCTGTTTAGATTTGTGTTGAAAGTTTTAATTTAGTCATATAGTTCATATATTCTTTACAACACTATTCACCCCCCCCCCCCTCTAGTGTTATTTCTGCCTTAAGATGCTTAATCCGCATCCCCAACAATTGGTATCAGAGCATTGGTTTTCATTATTTTCATAATCTGAAATTTTGAAAAGTTTTAAAGGCACAACCCATTAATAATGTCACTCCTGTCATCACTACTTCTGTCAACACAAGTACTAACACTAGTTCATTTGTAGAAGGTCAGTCTACTGTCAGACCACCACTTTTTAATGGCAGTAATTATGCATATTGGGCATGTAGGATGAAAATTTATTTACAATCCATAAGTTTAGATACTTGGAATATGACATAAACCGAATATGTTGAACCAACTACTAATTTTTCCCAGTGGACTACTGAGCAAAAGACGGTTGCACAAAACAATTCTAAGGCTATGAATATACTATTTTGTTCACTAGATAGGAATGAGTTTAATAGAGTCTCTGTTTGTAAGTCTGCATATGAAATCTGGAAAACTTTGCAAGTAACTCATGAAGGAACAAGCAAAGTAAAACAAACTAAAATTTCCATATTAACTAACCAGTTTCAATTGTTTAAAATGCATGAAAATGAGTCCATTTTCGACATGTATTGTCGATTTCAAGATATTGTACATTCATTGATTGCTTTAGGAAAGGTTTTCTCAGAAGAAGATCAAGTCAGAAAGATACTCAATTCACTCACTCCAGAATGGGATCAAAAGACACTTACTATTGAAGAGGCAAATGATGCTAGTCAAATGAAGATCGAAGAGTTAATCGGTAATCTAATGTCTTATGAAGTTCAACTACAAGGGAGAAAAGAATCTAAGGCAACGGAAAAGAAATCGATCGCATTCAAAGTAACAATTGGAGATTCAGAACAAGATAGTGATGAAGAAATTGCTTTCATGACCAGAAATTTTAGAAAGTTTCTGAAGTATAGAAAGATGAATAACTTTAAAAGAAATGATCAAAGGAATTCCAGAAATACTTCGGAGAAGAACAATAATTAGAACAACAACAACAACAACAATGGTGATAGATGCTACAACTGCAACAAAACAGCGCACTACAAGATAGATTGTCCATATTCAGACAAACAGACATTTCAACCAAACAACGAGCAACTAAGGAAAAGAAAGAAGGCATATGCAGCAACTCTTGACGATTCACATTCATCCAGTGATGATGAGAAGAAAAATGATAATTCAAATATGTGCTTCAGTGCTATTCTCGAATCGGAAGACGATCGGAGTTTGGATCTAAAAATAGGTATACATTTATTTTAATTTTATTGGATGCTTGTTTGTTTTGATTTTGTTTGCAATTCCTTGAATTTTTAAAGTCAAAATCACCCTTTTAAATTTGAATTTTTAAATTCAAAATAATATTATTTTAATATTATTTTAAATATTAAAATATTTTAATATTATTATATTTAATATTATTACTGGAATTATATATAGATATAGAATATAGATTAGTTTTCTTAAGATTTTAGGAATTTCTTAGATTTTAGGAATAGACACCTCTTTTCAAATTCAACAGGCACATGTCGACATGCCAGGATACCCCATGTCGACATGTCTCTCAGAAATTTGATTTCAAAATTTGAATTCAAACTTTTGAATTTCCCTCCACCTTTTCACTTACTTCAAAATTCTGAAAAGATACCTCTTGACCAGAGAGCATGACTTTAGAGAATCTATTTATTATACTTCTCTTATCATCTCTTTTCACTTTATTCTCATAATTCAAACTTTCTTCATTATCTTCTACTTCTCTCAAACACTCATCAATAGCTTCCTCAAGTACCCCATCAACTATGAGACTGACCAAATCCATCAAAAATGATCTTTTTAATGACCCGGAGGCTATCAAAGCTTACATAAATTATGTAAACTATGGTAAAGTCAATACGGGAAAATTTTCTATTTTTGATGATTTTCCTTCTTATGAAATCGATCAACTTTTTGAAGAAAACTCCATTCTTAGCTTGATTGATAACAAGCAAAATGATTTCGTTTGTTATCCAAACCTTGTCAAAATGTTTTATGCAAACCTAAACCGTGAATTTTATAATGGAAATGAAGATCAAATTTGGAGTAGTGTTAAAGGAACACTTATTGTTTTGAATTCCGATATTTCGGGTACTATTTTGGGTTGCAAATCTACCGGTATGAATCTCTCGCAATTTCAAATCAATGAAACCGATCGAGAGACTTTTCATCACATTTTTGAAAGCGATGACCACATGGATTTTAAGAATCGCTTTTTCCGCCCAAAAGCAAGAATTGTCAACCTTCTTATTCAACACACCATTATTCCTAGGTCGGAAAACTACAATAATCCCACCTCAAAAGTGTGTAAAGCTCTTTTTGCTATATTTGGAAAATATGATATTAATTGGGCACAAACTATTTTGGATGAGTTAAGACCCAAAAATTTTACTATGGGAGAAAACACTCTTTATCATGAAATTTATCTTACTCGGATTTTCAATTATTTCGGTGTGGATGTAAAAAGGAAGAGTTTGTAAGTAGGAAAGTGTTCAATCATGGGAACATTTCTCTTATGAAAATCCCACTTATGTTTCAACCGTATGAAACACTTACCGAAAAGGAAGAGAGACTTGCTCATGAAGAGATGGAAGAAGAGGAAGAGGAAGAGGAAGAAGAAGGGGAAGGAATGGAAATTGAAGAAGAAGAGGAAGATGAAGAAACCTCTTTGGAAAGTATAGAGTATCCACATACACCCCCAATCCGTCCAACAAAACCATACTCAAGAACCAAAAGATACTTGCTCAAAACCAAAAGGTTCCTAAGAGATCTTTTAGCAAGAAAATGGATAAAATCTCTACCAAGATCGACAAGTTCTTTGGGAAGATAGGCAAGAAACTTGGCTTGTCCTCATCGTCATCGTCATCAAACTAATCCTAGCCATTATCTCTCTAGTTATCATTTATCTATCTTTGTATTTTCTATTTTTTTTGGTTAATATTATGTAATGTTAACTAATATAAGTAATGCTATCTTATTCTCTATTTTCCATCTTTATATATCTCTGATAGTTATTTATTTTAGGTTTATATAGGTCCACTAGTATAAAAATAAACTTAGAAATAAAAAATAACTCAACTTGGTCATTCTGTCTAGACTATGTCGACATGCCCCATCCCCCCATGTCGACATATAACAGTCAAAAAGTAGTTACAATTTCTAACTTCAAATTCTTGTAACTACCAAGTGACAATTCATTTTGAACGGCCAATAACTCCTATAAATACCTATTTCTTCCAGAAAAACTTCTCTACCTCCATTTTTATTCATCTCCTCTCATATTTCAACTTATTTCTTAAATTATGGCTTCTCCAATTAAGAATTTAAGAAAAAATCTTGAAGAAACTCTTACTTTTTTCAAGAATATTCTCTCTTTTATACTTAGAAATCAAAGGCACTTAGAATTCAGCCAAATGCAGATGATCAAAGAGCAAGAGAAACACTTCGACGCACTTCGTTGGATGATCTCAAGCCTTAGCAAAGGCGAACCCAAAGCAAATCCACCGGTCACTCTCGACAAAGATAATTGGGATGTTATCAAAACTGATCCTATCTTTAGAGAAGATGGATGGGTGGAAGTCCCAAGGAATGTCTGATCATTATGTATGTATGTTTGTTTGATTTGATTTAGATTTGATTAGGATTTGATTGAATTGTTTACTTAAGTTTGATTTGGATTTGGTTTGTATATAACTTCGTATACTATACATGATTGGTTTGCTATGTATGATATTGATTTGATTGTCAAGTTACACTTATATATATGCTAACACACTTGATAACTTACACGTTCACTTTACACTTTTATTCTATACTTGATTATCTTAGAACAGGTAAATCTTTTATTCTTTTTGTTGATGACAAAGGGGGAGAAAGTTATAAAAATATATGTGCTTGGTGTAAGAGGGAGTCATGGAGTAAGGGGGGGTTGTAGTTTTTAAGAAGAAGTCACGGAGTAAGGGAAAGTTATGGGGAGTTATGGTATGGTAAGAATATTTTATAAATAAAGGTTGTAATCATCAAAAAGGGGGAGATTGTTAGGAACTGAGTTGATGATGTTTTGATGAAAACAACCTTATATAGTTATTACACTTTACTTTATAAAATGTATACTAACATTTCCATATATATACATATATATATATATATAGGAAGTATATACAGGTCTCATCGAAGACTGATCAGTATAAAGACTCAAGCATCAAGATGAAGATTAGAGATTCATGATTCAAGACTCTAGAGAATCAAGATTTCAAGATCTCAAGATAAGTGTCTGGTATTTTGTTAAAACTTCATAATAGCACTCTCATCTTTCTTTCAATTTTCTTTTGGGATGGAACCCAATTTCTATCGAAACCAGTGGCTTACAAACCCACGACAAGCAGCTTACAAACCACCGACAAGTGGCTTACAAACCCACGAAAATCAAAATCATTTAAACTACTTTGTACAAGTTCTCGAGTCCTATGGAGGAGCTCTGTAGGAAGGTTCTTGCAATTTAAGTTTGAATAGATTTTTCAAAATGTTTTTAAATCTGTTTTCAAAATGTTTTAGCTTTCAAAATCATGTTTTCAAAAAGATTTTCAAACTTTTTTTAGCCTTGAAATATTCCTCTATTTTGATTTTAAAAACTTCTATTTTTAAAAACATCAAAACTTATTCTGATTTTAAATATTACTTATATAATTGACGGTCTATATCAATTATATACATATATTTAAAATAATGTTTTATATTCATTCTCTATTTCAAAATATTGTTTAAACACTTTACTTTGCTTCAGAGAAGTTTCAACTTGTTTTAAATTCAATTGTCTTTACAAAACAACATCTCCATAATTTTGAACTGAGGGATGTCGACATATGGGGATACCCCATGTCGACATGGTGACAGTTGGATTAGAAATTCAATTTTCAAAAGAAGCGTCCATTCGTTCAAAAACCTTTCGCCAATGGTTATGACTGTTTGCATCTATATAAAGGCTTCCAAAACGAATTTTTTTAATAACAACTTTCTTATTTTCTTCACTCTTTCTTCTCCACCATTCCATATCCATAAAACTTCATATTTTCAAGATCGTGCCATCATTCTGCCAAATTCTCAATAGGAAATCTTTTAGATACTCTCTCTATTTGATTCTCCATCATTCTACTAAAGATCAAAGTGCTATTCAGAGTTATAGGATTAATTTGTGTTCAAAAAGTCCATAGAGTCTATCCATTCAAAAGGATTGTTATTAAGAAGTATTAGGGTGATCTTGTGTCCTGTAAATCAAGAGAGTTTACCCCAGACTCGGAGATAGGAGGGTTCCTCAAAGCCTTAGAAATTGAGGGTTGTAATTTGGATATTGGCTTATAAAATTCTGTACAAGGATATTGCCTTGGTGCAAGATTGGATGTAGGAGGATTCCGAACCAGTATAAAATCCGGTGTGTTCTTTCCTTTTACTTGCTTTACTTTACTATTTGCATTTGTTATATGTTCTGTAATCGTTCTGTGTTAGAATTCTGTTTAGATTTGTGTTGAAAGTTTTAATTTAGTCATATAGTTCATATATTCTTTAAAACATTATTCACCCCCCCTCTAGTGTTATTTCTGCCTTTAGATCCCTAATCCGCATCCCTAACAATGATTTTTTTTAAGATTTAATTGATATTTGACTTAGAAATTGGTTATTTAAATATACTCTATCTACTAATTTTATTTTTAAATTAGTTTTGGACTTAAATTTTATATGTGATATTAGTATAGTATTTTCATAACTAATATTTAAGCAAGTGTTTTAAAATAGTTTTATTTTAAATGTTTCCAAGTATATTTTGGATAAGTATTTTAAATTATTTTCAAAGTATTTGAACTCAGCAAATTTTCGATGGAATTAAATAAATATTTGGAAATTTATTCCACGTGAGGAAGGTGATTTGAAATTTATTTTCAATGGACTGAAGTGTGAAAAGTGATTTGAATTTTTTTTAAAAGATTGAAAGTTGAAAAAATGATTTGAAATTTGTTTTCAAATGGTTGAAGTGTTAAGATTATATCTTGCAAATTTTTGGAAATAAATAATTGGGAAAAATTATTTAAATCCGGTGACTGTTGTGGATATTGATTGATGGTTAAATAACCGACTATCAATATTTGCCTTTAAATGGCATTTGAATTTCGATGCGACCGACGGTCGAATTCCAAATGCATATTCGAAAAACACATCGAATCTTTGTGTTGGATCTTTTGTTTAAAAGATCAAAATGGAAATTGTTGTGATTTCTTTGAAATTTAAATGCAACATTTATTTTAAAATAAGCGCTCATTATTCGAATTATCCGGGAGAGGACTTTATGTTATAAAACCAATTCCGAATAAGGATACGAAGAAATGGGATTGCATTTGAAGATGGTGTTGAAGACCGGGTATTTTCGAAAGCGAAAGGATTACCTATCGAATGTCTGTGCTCCGATTTGCTCCGGTATAGAGATTTTATCACCCTTTGTGATGGGGAGTGCGGACGTGATTAGTGAATATCCGGATTGCAAGGGCTTCTTTGAAGTGCCTTCGGTTCCGTTTGATCTCGGAACGGACATGTACGGATGCGTGTCTGACAATACACTTTGAGATGTGAAGCTGGTTTCTGTCGGTGGTGGAGAATTTATTCTTTTAGCTTAGCACCTTTCTCTGAGACGTGCGAGCTCAGAGGTTATGTAGTTGATGGTTACTAGTGGTACATTCCCAATTTGGTAATGTGGCAAACGAAGTGCTGCTGATCATTTGTTGATCGAAGCATGGCTTTGTGAAAAGCATAGCTTTATGGACGAGACTTCGTCAAACCTCACAACCCGGAAATGGTCGAAACAGTAATGTTGCAACAAGACAATTTGCGGGTAGCGCCCTCAGGGTATGTCCATTTCCTTCTGGAAAAAGGTGGTATCATAGTATGGGGCCCAAATACTTAACTTATGTGGTTACTACAAATTTATTGCTTTGTGGTTTATTGCTTTGTGGTTGAGGATCCTCAGATAAAGGTCGGTAACGACCGGGGATGGCATACTCAAGGTAGTTACTCATGTTATAGTTGTATTACAGCGTGGGGTAACTCGGCCTTGAGTTTGCAGAGATCCAGTTAGGTTCTCGGGGGGTCCCTCCAGAGGCGTACCCTTGTGAAAATTGGAAGTTCCTTAGCCTGACCATTTGTTGGAAATCTAAAGAAAAAATACGTGCCCTGTACGGTTTTAGTTGTATAACCTGTCATGGAATGTAGCGGTAACATGCCATTGAACATGGTAGCTATAGTAGGCATACAACAATGGTTGTATGCTGGCTATGATTTGTGACAACCCGGAATTTTTTTGGATGTTTGAAATTGGAATATTTAATAGATTTTAAATATTTAAAAAGTTAATTTTTAACTTGAATTCAAATATCACTATTTATTTGATAATTTAATTATTGAATTAAATAATTTAAGGTTGGGTAAAATGCTGAATCTGGAGTTTTAAGCCTATTAAAAATAATTTGTAGGCTTGTAAAATTTATATTGATAATACTGAAAATAGTAAAAGTGTTAAAATTTTATTTGGAAGTGTTTTGTTATGTTTTGAAATTTTATCGTTTAAATCGATATTAAAAATAGCCTTCGGAGGCACGGTCTTGGAATTTGACGAAACTAGTTCCATTGGATCCGTAATAATGTATTATTACCGAATTTCAATTTTCGTAGCGATTGGAGTTGTCATGTGATCGCATGGTAGATATACGCGTTGAAATTTGTCTCGAAAATTTAATATATAATAACTGGATCCAAAAAGCTATCTTCTCCATACGATCGAATTAGGACTCGAAACCTTTTCCATTGTGTTCGGAATAGGGGTTTAATATTATAAACGCCTGGTGGCAAGCCTCGATATGATGTCAAGATTTTAAGCTATGTTTTTGAGACAATTTAAATTTAATAATATTATATATACATATTGTACAGCTTGACCAGTCAAATACATTACACATTAGAACTTTTACTTTTCACACCTGAATACTGTAGCCAACCTTTCCTTACATGCATCCCTTCTTTTCTATCATTCCCATCCTTCCTCTTTAAGATCCACGCAATAGAGTAAATCAAGCCCTTAACCAGTTCGATACCAAATCAAATCCTCTGAAGAAGAAAAATGAATGATCGCTCTTCTTATAATTTTCAATTCAATTCTAGATCATTTTAAGTCGAAATCATGGTCGCTCTTTTCTTTCTATTCGATTAGAAAATCGCTCGATTTTTTTAAGGGGTTAAAGCCGAATGAAATCGAATTTGATTTCGAATTAGAAATCGCGAGCGACTCGCGATCAATGGTTAAGAAGTCGAACTCAAAATCATGATCTCGTTAAGCTGGGTGGCGCGGCAAATCATTCCAATCGAGTGAATCGCAAAGGGAAGCCGTCCTTCAAGGGTTTCAATCACTTTTCGTTGGCGAACTCGTAAGGACAGATGGAGATGGATATCGCGATTTCTCGAGCTTGTCAAGGGCTTCGGTTGTCTGAATCAGGCAAGGTCGACAAGCTTGGTCTGCGTTCGTGAGAGTGATAGGTGCAGTGGAGGCTCAAGTCATGTTCGACAAAGATTATTGCAGTAAGGTATCTTTTTATTTATTCTAGTTTATTTTAGTAAATTATATATCTGTATACATATTTGACAAAAGGGATACATGTACATAGATAGATTATTTATAAATATATGTAGTACCAAAAAGGAAAACTATTGGTTTAAAATTAAAACATCAATTAAATTTTTAAATGCTTATAGAGTGTTCGATTATTTCAAATATTAAAAATCATATAATTGTTTATACAAGGTTCAAAAATCATGAAATCTAGTTGGAGTGAAATGGGTGCATGCATAGTAAAAGGTGAGTTAATCTCACTCATCTAGGTTTTATTTAAATTTAAATGGTTAAATTTAAACATTTGGTTGAATGATTGAATTGATTGGATGTGGTATATTATATAGTAATATACAGTATATATTGAAGTGATTGATCTCCCGCATTATATAGCAGATGACACCCTATGTGTCGCATAATAGCGGATGATATAATATTTAAAACCATATACCGCGATATTCCATCTCGAAGTGGAATTGGTATTGTGCTGACATCTGTGGATGCAGGGAAACAGGTTGGAGGGATCCAACTGGATTCCTCAAAATTATTTGGAATTGTTTAATATTCTATGTTATGAATATTTGATATTCTATGATAAATTGTATTGATAATTGGAATATTGAATGCTACGGTTTGCTTGAATATATATTTCGGTACACTGAGTTATCAAAATATATAGAATTGGATTTTTGAAAGAAAATAAAAGAGGGAATTTTTAAGTTAAATAGTTATAGTGAATTGAATAAATTGAAGTGGAAAAGAATAAAAGGTGATTTTAAAATTCTAATAAATAAATTCCAAGTATCGGAAAGGGGATTTGAATAAAAAGGGAAAATAGTGAATTTTACAACTTAAGTGATGTTATTCAAAGGAATGAAAAAATTTACTTAAAAATTCAAGGTGTAAAATTTATTTAAAAGAATAAAGAAGAAATTTGAAAAATCTGAAATACGTATGTTTCAACTAAAAGATTTAAAATCAAAAAGAAGAAATAAAATCTGAAGTTAATGGATTTTGAAAAAAATGAGTAAGTAAATGAATTTATTTCAAAAGGGAGTGAATTGGAAATCAATTTGGAAATTGATTTAAGTGTTTGAAATCGGAAATTTAAAGGAGAATGTGATTATGGAATTTATAAACTGGTTTACAAAAGCGAAGTGATATATCAGTGGATATTTAGAAGAATAAATTCATGATGGGAATTTATTAAAGGAATGGGAAAATTTGTTTAAAAATAAATAATGATTTATTTTTAAAGGACGTAAGGAGAGATATATTTCCTTGGATAGCCAAGTACATTTTCAAAATTAATTTTTGAATATAAGTTAAAAACTTTAATGTTGTTTTAAAAAGCATGTTTTAGAAAATTTATTATTTCTAAATGTTTAAATTCTAAAGTAGGTATTTTTCAAATATATTATCGTAGTAATTATTTAAAGGTGACTTGGTATCTTGTTTTAAAAAAAAGATAAAATCTAGTTTTATATTTTATAAAGTAACCTTATTTTAAATATTCCTAAAGTATATATTTTAATAAAGTATCAAAGTAGATTTTCCTAAATTTAAATGCTTTAAAGTATATTTTACAATAAAGCGTTTTAAATTATTTTAAAAATCTAAAGTTTTGTGCTTGGTGTTTTCAGTGGGAATAAATATTTGAGGAATTCATTCAATGAGAAGAGTGTGGTTTGAAATTTGTTTTCAAAAAGGTTTGAAAAGTGGAAATATATCTTGTGAAGATATTATGAGAATAGCAAACGATTTGGAGAAATTATTGATGTTGATGGATGTTTGTGAATGTTATTTGATAGCTAAATAACTGACTATCAATATTGAACAATGCACTTATCATTTCGAAGAGACCTGGATCGGGATTTATTTCCTGGAAACCACTTCGATCAGGTTTGTACGTTTTCGTGAGGAAGACGAGTTTGGATTCGAAGGTGGAGCAGTGAATTGCAAGGGCTAGTTGCTACTAATCCGGAGGTGATTTCCAAAATGGATGTAGTAGGAGTAGTGCCTTCGGTTCCGTTCGAACCCGGACAGACTTGTATGGACGAATGCTTTCAGAACATCGTCAGGTGGACGGTGAGCATTCTAAGGGATATGTTCTAAAAAGGTAACGCTTAGCCTCAAGCCTCATCAACCGGGAATAACTAAAAATCAAGGGTTATGCAGCAAGGCTAGGTGGGTAGTGCCCATTAGGCTGAGATCATCCCTGTTTAGATGTCCCTTTTTATTCGGCTTAGTGGTGCGGTTGCTGATCCCAACCGCGAGGTGATCTTACTCGGGATTATCCAGTAATGGGCAGTCCCGGTCTTGTGTTGCAGGGGATTGGGAGTAATCCTCGGTACGATGATCTAGGCCACGTACTGTGACAGGTGGTACCACAGTGCCTATTCATTAGTTGGAAATCAATTCTCCATACGCGCCTTTTATGGTTTTGTTTGTATTACCCACGACTGTGGCTAGTAGCTGGAATTTAATGAATGTAACAATTTCGGCTATTTTAATAAGTATTTGTAAATAGACCCTATTATAATATCGGAGGATTTTATAAGAAATGTTTTGCTATCATAAGGTAAAAACCCGACATGTTTATTTGTGGCATGGTCTTACGAGATGCTTTTGTTTTCAAAGGATTTTGAAACTTTAATAATCAATTTGAGTGGTGTAACGACCCGTAAATTTTGATTTATAAATTTGTTAGTTTAATTTAAAATTTGGCTATTTAATTGGGAAGAAATTAAAATTGTAGAAGTTATAATGAAGAAGATGTTAGAAATTTAAAATGTAGCAATTGAAATTAGGATTTGCAAATTCAGAATGTAATTGAAATCAATTAAAATTGTGAATCTTTGTCATACTTAGTTATAAGTTAATATAAGAAACAAACGAGAATATTTAATTTACTAATGGAAATGCTACTAATTTAATTTAATAAGAAGGTAAGTAATAAATAAAAGATTGTAAACTTTAGTAAATGAATTAATGTGCAAAGGAATTGAATTAAACATGAATAGCATGAATATAAATAAATGGAATTATGCAATAATTGGTAAATGATGGCATTAATGAATGAAATAAGATTGGTAAGTAATTATAATTTAATTATATAAAATTTGGAAACTGAATGTAATTTAATGTAATAAGGTTAGTGTAATACCAATTAATTGGCATTAAAATTTATATTAAATAAAATTTCTATAGTAATTGAAATTTACTATTTTGCAATTTAGATGAGAAAGAAAATTTAATAAAATCAAGAAATGTAATATAATTCCATGTTAATTTTACCCATAAAGCGTCAATTTATTTAATAGCAAGACTTTAATTAAATAAACAGTTTTATTTAGGTTTCAATTGATAATTAATAAAGTTTAATGTGAGATCAAATTGCAATTAATTTTCTTAATTTGTGCAGTTAGGATAGGTTAATTTTTCATTGAAGATGGTTAATCCTATAAGATGAAATAAAGGTTAATTTTAATTATAATATGAAGATTTGTTGATTTAAGTAGTGAAACCCAAGATTTATTAATTTATTTGAAATTGAAATTTAATAAGTGGATAAATCGCAAATGAGTGGAATATATGTTAAAATATTTCATAAATGAGGATTTAGATGAAGGTGAGAATGTTAAATATGTTTATAGAATAATGATTGTTTAAATAATAAGAATGGAAATCAACCTTTATTTATTTGAATTTAAAAATTTCGATAATATGATTTATTGCTATTAAATGAAAATTTAATATTTAAATTATTGCATATATGGAAGTGTAGATGAAATCTAAGAAAAGTAAATATAAACAATCGTGGACCATTGAAAATTGCATCCTTTTTATAGCGATGAATTAAATAATAGGATGAAAAGTGAGTTTAATAGAATAATTGGAAATTTGATTTATAATTTATAATTTAATAAAATTGAGGTTAATATTGAAATTTATAAATTATTCACCTCTAGTGAGAGATCATAAGTGATGAAATTTGGCAAATTTTAGAAGTGAAGTTGAAAAAGTGATTTAATTAATTTAATTCTAATTTATTTAATTAACTAGAAAATAGCCATTTTGGCCACTGGCTCGGATTTTGACGAAACTAGTTTCATCGGATCCGTAACGCTGAATTATAATAGTGTTTCAAGTTTCGTAGCGATCGGACTTGTCGTTTGATCGTATCGACTCGAAACGCCTTGAAATTTATGCAATTAAAATCAATTAAAATCAATTTGAAAATATTGATTTCATCATAACTTCTTCATACGATGGAATTTGGACGTGAAACTTTTTCCCTCACGTTCAGAATATTTTAAAACACCTATTTCAATATGTGTGTTTACCCAATTTCGTTCCGGAGTCGAACGGGCTTTTTGGGCCATATATCGTTCAACGCGTTCATCGAACCGATCCAACTGTTCTTTTCAAACTTGTCTATAAATACCCTGCTAAACCCTAGCCTCCGCCTATTTTCATTTGTCTGCACATAAAATTTCATCAGCTCCTCCTCTTCCTCAATGGATGCAAACCCTAGATCCAATTAGAATTCAAATCAAAGTCAAAAATTCAAAGTCCTCAGAAAAATCTCAAAAAAATATATATATTGAAGCCCTCGAAATGAGTAATCTTCTGGTGAAATTCGTTTTCCAGATTAGTTCATCATTTGACCAGAAATCGTGGTCAAAATTGAATTGAGCGTTTTTGACTAAAGCGTCAATCGGGAAATCGGTTTCTGGGTATTGAAGAGCTCGGTAAGGGGAAGCTAACACTGGTGGTCGTGTGTGCTAATTCGATCGGAGGCGCTCGAATTTGGTTGATTAGGGTTCGAAAACCCTAAACTTTGAAGGGGCGGCGGCGACGATGGGGACGACCGGAGACGGCGGCCTCCTGGCCATGGGTGCGTCTCGGCCTGAGGAGTAGGATGGTGGTGATCGGCGATTTTCTAGTAGGCGGTGGCGTTCGTAGGGTGCGGTCAAAGATAGGGGTCTCGGCCGTGCTTGCGTGCGTTTTTGGGTGTAGAAAACATGGGTTCATGTAGCTTGCATTAGGGAGAAGAGTTACGTGGCAAACTATGTAAATGTGTTCCATTTTATATTTTTATTTTAATTGTTTTTCAATCGCATTAATCGTCATAATTTTTACATATGATATCTGATTTACGCGCAGTTTCTTTTGTTAGGATCATATTGAAATTTCGGACTTGATGACGCTGGTTTGGACGAATTTCGAAACAGTCAAATTTTTGGGTTTAAATTGGATTTAAATTCAATTTAAATTCAAAAGGTGAGTGTTTTGTCCCACTCACAACTTCTAAAATTTCCTATGTCTGTTAAATTGACTTAAGATGTGAGTATAAATTTATTTATGACTGTTTGGCATATTTTATTCATTATCTCTATTAAATCGCATTTATTTAATTTAACTGTTAATTAATTTTATTATTGCATATAAATTGACAGTTAAAATTTATTTATTTGCATATAAACTGATAGTTAAACAGTTAATAAATTTATTTTTGAATGTAAACTGTTAGTTAATAACTGTTATTTATTACATGTTATATTTTATATGCCATATATCGATGATTGGTTAAATTGATGATGATTGCAATAAATTGGTTGATGATTGATATTGGGTAAATGGATGATGTGTTCTACATTTTATAAACTGCAAGTTATTATGCATTTTCATTTCATTCGGGATTGCGGTTTGAAATGATATATAACCGTAATTTTTAGTATTAAATTGCGGATTGAAATGATAGATATCCGTATCACTTGACCACAGGATAGAAAATTTTATACAGGCACCGCGGTATATATATAAAATTATTTTTGAAATGATTTTTCTATAGTTTGGATAGGATATGGTTAATAAATATAAATTTCGATGATAAAATCTTGTTTTATATATACATCTATATTTAAATTATTGAATTTAAGCTATGTATGGATTTGTTAAATAAAATAAATAAGTTGAATAAATGGAGTTTGATTATTTTATATGGTTAAGTACATGTTAAGATATTGAAAATATATAGAATTTTAAATGATTTAAATCAATTAAGATTGGGAGTTAAATTGAAAAATTTATTTGGAATTGAGCTTAATTAAGAATTTAACTTCATAAGTTAATGTAAAATTTATTAACTTGAAACTTTAAAAAGGGTATGATATTTATAACTGAATTTTATTCAAGCTGAATTAAATAAATATTTCTAGTATAAATAAATTGAAGGAAAATTCTTTTTTTAAGTAATTTGAGTTTTACTTAAATGATTACGAGTTTATTATGCAATTATTGCAAACTAAATAATAGAACTTTAAATTATTGAATAGAAATTTCCATCCTTAGTTCCAATCATTCAATATTCAAGGTTTGAAATATATTGAAACTGAAGTGGTTATTGAAACTGAAAGCGATTTTTAAATCTATGGATATTGACTTAATATTACATAAAATAAATTGTAAGTCGTGGAAATTATTTTATTTTATAAAGAAACTTTAAATGCAAACTATTTTATTTTATATACCGTTTGAATATCCAAACCATCCAAGTTTCAGAAGTTATGGTTTTCAAACTATGAATTTTCGAAGTATTATGGTTGAAAGTTATAATCCAAATGTTTGGTTTCCAATTATTATAAATTTTAAAGCAATATGATTGTGGAAAAGAAATATATTTGAAAAAAATGATATCAGATTTGGGTTTTATAAAACTAATATCAACGTGACTTGTTTTGGAAATGGAAATGATAACGTAATTATGGATTTTGAAATGGATAATTATATCCTGGTTTTAAAGTATAAACTATTTTTAAAAGACCGCGGTTTATAACAACGTTTGGTTGTTAAAGAGACCGGGATCGGAAGTTGTCATACTCTCTGCCAACTTCGAAAACCACTTTAACAACCGTGTACGCGGTGGAAATTCCAGAATGAATTTGGTTGGTGGCGGCGTTTCCTGTAAGGTAAATACGTGGACCCAACTCCCGTGAGTTGGTATAAGGTGGCTAAAACAGGAGCGATTGATGGGTTAATAAGGTAGCACCTTTGATCGGACACATCCCTTCGATATTATACTTTGACTCTTGGATTGATTCGGTGGCCACTTTTGATTTTTTTTATTTAGGGGTGTGGCTCGAGGTGGGCTGTAGCTGCGGCTACGCGTTACCACCGACCCGGAAGCGTAATTGGTATATCTACCCTGGCATTGCCTAGTTGTGCCGTGTCACCTACCCTAGCGCGCCTTATACGATTTTGGTTTTTTACCATACCTATGGAGTGCCCTTTGACGACGCCCAGTACGGGGGAGATTACAGTACTGTGTAGACTATGGGAATATATAAATGTGTTAAGGTGGAAAATGTAAAACCTTAACGCTATTTAAAAATAAGTTTATTTTACAATTAGACACTATTATAATAGCGCAATATTCTACATTGTAAATAGTTTAACGGATCCTTAGGAGATGTAAATCCCGAGCATCTCTTGTGTTACTGCACTCGTATTTATTTCTGCTAATTTAACTTACATAAGATCTTTTAGTTCTGACCCGAGTGTTTTGCCTTTTCAATTCGCTCGGGTCAGTCCGAGCGTTTCAAGATTTGAAGATTTAGCTCTGGAGGACAAAGACGAAAATTGTATTACTATTATTTACTATATTATTTCACTACACCATTTAATTCCGCTGCATTGATATTTATCAGTATGTGGACTCTGATATTTATTGTGTAAAGAAGAATCAAATGTTTTGCAAATAGTTTTATGAATTTAGATTATTATATTTTATCCTTCCGCTGTGAGATTCTGTTTTGTTTTATTTCTTTCTAGTTTTTCTTATTTACCCCATAACAATCCGCCCTTCCGCTGTGAGATTCTGTTTTGTTTTGTATTATATAAGTGAAATACAGGTTATGGAAGCAATTGCAACTTCTTTTGGTTTCATAATTAAGCGTAAATTGCTCAACAAATAGGTACGTTTCAGATTTAGGTTTACAGCGCCAATATAATATTTTATTTGTTTTGGAAAATATATGTTATATATTGTTATATTTAATATTATATTTTCTCCCGAGCCTCCCCGTACAAAGGAGACCCTGCCAAAAATTTCGAAAATTTTAGACTTAGAAAATTTTGAATTTTTTTTCCTTTCCAAACTTTATTAATTTGGCTATAAAAAGATTTAATGGTTTAATATTGTTATATTTTATCTAAATTAACTAATTCTGTAAATTTATTATTTAAATATGATATATTGATTTCGAAATTCTCCTTTTCCCTTCTTTTCCTTTTCGGGGACGAAAAGTTTTGAGTGAGAGAGAGTGTAACGACCCGTAAATTTTGATTTATAAATTTGTTAGTCTAATTTAAAATTTGGCAATTTAATTAGGAAGAAATTAAAATTCTAGAAGTTATAATGAAGAAGATTTTAGAAATTTAAAATGTAGCAATTGAAATTAAGATTTGCAAATTCAGAATGTAATTGAAATCAATTGAAATTATGAATCTTTGTCATACTTAGTTATAAGTTAATATAAAAAACAAATGAGAATATTTAATTTACTAATGGAAATGCTACTAATTTAATTTAATAAGAAGGTAAGTAATAAATAAAAGATTGTAAACTTTAGTAAATGAATTAATGTGCAAAGGAATTGAATTAAACATGAATAGCATGAATATAAATAAATGGAATTATGCAATAATTGGTAAATGATGGCATTAATGTATGAAATAAGATTGGGAAGTAATTAGAATTTAATTATATAAAATTTGGAAACTGAATGTAATTTAATGTAATAAGGTTAGTGTAATACCAATTGATTGGCATTCAAATTTATATTAAATAAAATTTCTATAGTAATTGAAATTTACTATTTTGCAATTTAGATAAGAAAGCAAATTTAATAAAATCAAGAAATGTAATATAATTCCACGTTAATTTTACCCATAAAGTGTCAATTTATTTAATAGCAAGATTTTAATTAAATAAATGGTTTATTTAGGTTTCAATTGATAATTAATGAAGTTTAATGTGAGATCAAATTGTAATTAATTTTCTTAATTTGTGCAGTTAGGGTAGGTTAATTTGTCATTGAAGATGGTTAATCCTATAAGATGAAATAAAGGTTAATTTTAATTATAATATGAAGATTTGTTGATTTAAGTAGTGAAACCCAAGATTTATTAATTTGTTTGAAATTGAAATTTAATAAGTGGATAAATCGCAAATAAGTGGAATGTATATTAAAATATTTCATAAATGAGGATTTAGATGAAGGTGAGAATGTTAAATATGTTTATAGAATAATGATTGTTTAAATAATAAGAATGGAAATCAACCTTTATTTATTTATTTGAATTTAAAAATTTCGATAATATGATTTATTGCAATTAAATGAAAATTTAATATTTAAATTATTGCATAAATGGAAGTGTAGATGAAATCTAAGAAAAATAAATATAAACAATCGTGAAACAATGAAAATTGCATCCTTTTTATAACGATGAATTAAATAATAGGATGAAAAGTGAATTTAATAGAATAATTGGAAATTTGATTTATAATTTATAATTTAATAAAATTGAGGTTAATATTGAAATTTATAAATTATTCACCTCTAATAAGAGATCATAAGTGATGAAATTTGGCAAATTTTAGAAGTGAAATTGAAAAAGTGATTTAATTAATTTAATTCTAATTTATTTAATTAACTAGAAAATAGCCATTTTGGCCAATGACTCGGCTTTCGACGAAACCGGTTTCATCGGAGCCGTAACGCTGAATTATAATAGTGTTTCAAGTTTCGTAGCGATCAGACTTGTCGTTTGATCGTACGGACTTGAAACGCCCTGAAATTTATGCTATTGAAATCAATTGAAATCAATTTGAAATATTGATTTCAGCATAACTTCTTCATATGATGGAATTTGGACGTGAAACTTTTTCCCTCACGTTCAGAATATTTTAAAACACCTATTTCAATATATGGGTTGACCCAATTTCGTTCCGGAGTCGAACGGGCTTTTTGGGCCATATATCGTTCAACGCGTTCATCGAACCGATCCATCTGTTCTTTTCAAACTTGTCTATAAATATCCTGCTAAACCCTAGCCTCCGTCTATTTTCATTTGTCTGCACATAAAATTTCATCAGCTCCTCCTCTTCCTCAATGGATGCAAACCCTAGATCCAATTAGAATTCAAAATCAAAGTCAAAAATTCAAAGTCCTCAGAAAAATCTCAAAAAATATATATATTGTAGCCCTCGAAATGAGTAATCTTCTGGTGAAATTCGTTTTCCAGATCAGTTCATCGTTTGACCAGAAATCGCGGTCAAAATTGAATTGAGCGTTTTTGACTAAAGCGTCAATCGGGAAATCGGTTTCTGGTTATTGAAGAGCTCGGTAAGGGGAAGCTAACACTGGTGGTCGTGTGTGCTAATTCGATCGGAGGCGCTCGAATTTGGTTGATTAGGGTTCGAAAACCCTAAACTTTGAAGGGGCGGCGACGACGATGGGGACGACCGGAGACGGCGGCGGCCTCCTGGCCGTGGGTGCGTCTCGGCCTGAGGAGTAGGATGGTGGTGATCGGTGATTTTCTGGTGGGCGGTGGCGTTCGTAGGGTGCGGTCAAAAATAGGGGTCTCAGCCGTGCTTGCGTGCGTTTCTGGGCATAGAAAACGTGGGTTCCTGTAGCTTGCTTTGGGGAGAACAGTTACGTGGCAAACTATGTAAATGTGTTCCATTTTATATTTTTGTTTTAATTGTTTTTCAATCGCATTAATCGTCATAATTTTTACATATGATATCCGATTTACGCGCGGTTTCTTTTGTTAGTATTGTATTGAAATTTCAGACTTGATGACGCTGGTTTGGACGAATTCCGAAACGGTCAAATTTTTGGGTTCAAATTGGATTTAAATTCAATTTAAATTCAAAAGGTGAGTGTTTTTACCACTCGCAACTTCTAAAATTTCGTATGTCTGTTAAAGTGACATAAGATGTGAGTAGAAATTTATATATGACTGTTTGGCATGTTTTATTCATCATCTCTGTTAAATCGCATTTATTTAATTTAACTGTTAATTAATTTTATTATTGCATATAAATTGACAGTTAAAATTTATTTATTTGCTTATAAACTGATAGTTAAACAATTAATAAATTTATTTTTGAATATAAACTGTTAGGTAGTAACTGTTATTTATTACCTGTTATAATTTATATGCTATATATCGATGATTGGTTAAATTGATGATGATTGCAATAAATTGGTTGATGATTGATATTAGGTGAATGGATGATGTGTTCTACATTTTATAAACTGCAAGTTATTATGCATTTTCATTTCATTCGGGATTGCGGTTTGAAATGATATATAACCGTAGCTTTTAGTTTTAAATTGCGGATTGAAATGATAAATATCTGTATCACTTGACCACAGGATAGAAAATTTTATACAGGCACCGCGGTATATATATAAAATTATTTTTGAAATGATTTTTCTATGGTTTGGATAAGCTACGGTTAATAAATATAAATTTTGATGTTTTATAAAATCTTGTTTTATATATACATCTATAATTAAAGTATTGAATTTAGGCTATGTATGGATTTATTAAATAAAATAAATAAGTTGAATAAATGGAGTTTGTTATTTTATATGGTTGAGTACATGTTAAGATATTGAAAATATATAGAATTTTAAATGATTTAAATCAATTAAGATTGGGAGTTAAATTGGAAAATTTATTTGGAATTGAGCTTAATTACGAATTTAACTTCATAATTGATGTAAAATTTATTAACTTGAAATTTTAAAAAGGGTATGATATTTATAACTGAATTTTATTCAAGATGAATTAAATAAATATTTCTAGTATAAATAAATTGAAGGAAAATTCTTTTTTTAAGTAATTTGAGTTTTACTTAAATGATTACGAGTTTATTATGCAATTATTGCCAACTAAGTAATAGGACTTTAAATTGTTGAACAGAAATTTCCAACCTTAGTTCCATTCGTTCAATATTCAAGGTTTGAAATATATTGAAACTGAAGTGGTTATTGAAACTGAAAGCGATTTTTAAATCTATGGATTTTGACTTAATAGTAAAAAAAAATTGTAAGTCGCGGAAATTATTTTATTTTATAAAGAAACTTTAAATGCAAACTATTTAATTTTATATACCGTTTGAATATCCAAACCATCCAAGTTTCAGAAGTTATGGTTTTCAAACTATGAAATTTCGAAGTATTATGGTTGAAAGTTATAATCGAAATGTTTGGTTTCCAATTATTATAAATTTTAAAGAAATATGATTGTGGAAAAAAAAAATTGAAAAAAATGATATCATTGATTTGGGTTTTATAAAACTAATATCAAAATGACTTGTTTTGGAAATGGAAATGATATCGTATTTATGGGTTTTGAAATGGATAATTATATTCTAGTTTTAAAGTATAAACTATTTTTAAAAGACCGCGGTGTTATAACAACGTTTGGTTGCTAAAGAGACCGGGATCGGAAGTTGTCATACTCTCTGCCAACTCCGAAAACCTCTTTAACAACCGTGTACGTGGTGGAGATTCCAGAATGAAGTAGGTTGGTGGCGGTGTTTCCTGTAAGATAAATACGTGGACCCAACTCCCATGAGTTGGGATAAGGTGGCTAAAACAGGAGCGATTGACGGGTTAATAAGGTAGCACCATTGATCGGACACATCCCTTCGATATTATACTTTGACTCTTGGATTGATTCGGTGGCCACTTTTGATTTTTTATTTGGGGGTGTGGCTCGAGGTGGGCGGTAGCTGCGGCTACGCGTTATCACCGACCCGGAAGCGTAATTGGTATATCTACCTTGGCATTGCCAAGTTGTGCTGTGTCACCTACCCTAGCGCGCCTTATACGATTTTGGTTTTGTACCATACTTATGGAGTGCCCTCTGACGACGCCCGGTACGTGGGAGATTACGGTACTGTATAGGCTATGGGAATATATAAATGTGCTAAGGTGGAAAATGTAAAGCCTTAACGCTATTTAAAAGTAAGTTTATTTTACAATTAGACACTATTATAATAGCGCAATATACTACATAGTAAATAGTTTAACGGATCCTTAGAAGATGTAAATCCCGAGCATCTCTTGAGTTACTGCACTCATATTTATTTCTGTTAATTTAACTTACATAAGATCTTTTAGTTCCGACTCGAGTGTTTTGTCTTTTCAATTCGCTCGGGTCAGTCCGAGCGTTTCAAGATTTGAAGATTTAGCTCTCGAGGACGAAGATGAAGATTGTATTACTATTATTTACTATATTATTTCACTACACCATTTAATTCCGCTGCATTGATATTTATCGGTATGTGAACTCTGATATTTATTGTATAAAGAAGAATCAAATGTTTTGTAAATAGTTTTATGAACTGTATTTTGATTATTATATTTTATCCTTCCATTGTGAGATTCTGTTTTGTTTTATTTCTTTCTGGTTTTTCTTATTTACCCCATAACAATCCGTCCTTCTATATGGTTTAAATTGGCACGTGTGTCGATTTAAAGCATATGAAAAGGCGGGACGTTACAAGTGGTGTTTTCTCACGTTAGTTTTCCAGACTGACTCGGTTGTTATTTAACTATAATGCTCAGGTCAGACCGACTATTATTGAATACAGGATATGATGCTGTGAGCTCAGGAGACGAGCTGGACGGCGATACGTACTTCCGTACTTGATTATTATTCCGCTGTGTATTCAGTTTTGAGGACAAATTTATATGATTGTCCAGTTGTATGATATTGATGTTGTTGAACTCTGATGATGTATTCTGGTGATGTATATATAAAAAACAGATATAGTTTTCTTTCGTGTAAAGATCTGTTATTATCTATTATATTTTATTCCGCTGCGATGGTTAGATTCTGATGTTGTTTTTCTATTCTCTTCTTCTAGCTCTTCTTCTTTAACCCAAATGGTTCGTATTTCCATTCATCTTGAGTTGAGTTGATGGAGGATAGTGTCGACTCAAGTGGTATGGATTTGCGGGCCGTTACATTTGGTATCAGAGCTGAAGGTTAAGCGAGAACCTTGGCTCTGCTGGGGATTACTCATTAAATAGAGTCTGTAAGTACTCTATAATGAGTTTTAGTGTATTAATAAATATAAGCGCGTAGTTGTTAGTGAATATAAAATTGTTTTTATATTGTGTTGACTTATCGGTTGGGTGTTTATGCATTCTGGTCGATGTGTGGGACGCCATGTCATCGATAGGGGTTTCTAAACTCTTGAATGAGATAAACCAACACAATATGGTTATCAAGTAGGATAAATGAAATAATTTTACCCAAATTATTTTTGAATATAAGGAAATGATTTTTCGTAAATTATTATAGTTATATATGGATGCTTGGTTGTTAGGAATGATAATATTAAATTATTATCATTAATGTGTAAAATTGAATGAGAAATTGAAATATTAACCAAAGATTAAGGAATAAATTAATAAAATAAAGGGGATTTGTAAATGTAAATTATAAATGTGATTTATAATTTTGAAATAGAATTCCAGAGAAATATTGAAAATATTTCTGAAAGAATTGGGGATTTGAAATTTTTAGAAATTTGAATTCCTTTGAATTTGGAAATGGTTTTCAAAAGTTTTGGAGAAGTAATAGTGGTATTATTTCGGAGGTATTTTTGAATTGGATTTAAAGTCTGGCGAGATTTGGGATTTAAAAATATTTGAAGGGATTTTAGAAAGATAAAAGCATTGAATTATTTTCGGTCGTTGGGAAATAATTCCGATGATGATCGCGACATCATCGGTGTTCATTTTTGAGTTTCCAAGAGAGAAATTGCTACCTGGATGTTTTGGATTAATGTTTGTTTGCGAAATTGGGTTTGATTTTGAAAATGAAAAGGAATAGTTTGATTTATGTATATATGTTTTCAAAATCGAATTTACCAAAGAATTTTGGATATAATTGATTTCAAATGATTTTTGAAATACTTAAGTAATTATTGAAGGTTCTGGAAATGGTTTAAAATGTTTTGAGTGTCTAAGTAATGGCTTAAGCTCTAGAGGTTTAACTAAAAATGTTATGGATTATAAGTAGGTGTGGAAATTTATGAAGTTTGAAAATTTGCTAGAATGAAATTAACTTGTAAAAAAGGTTAATAAGTTAGAAGAGTAAATATACTTAAGCTAAGACTAATATTGAGTTGAATTTGAATTAAAATGAAAATAAAATTTAGTTGTATTTGAATAAAGTTGGAATGGAATTTAATTAAAATGAATTCAGGGAGTTATTGATAATATAAAATGAAATAAAATTCTTACTTAAATAAATGGAAGTAAGTTGAATTGGAGTTTATGAAATAAAAATGCATGCTTGGCTAAATAAGTGTAATCTCGAGTAAAAATGAAATATGAATATAGTCGAGCTTAAAATGGGTAGGAGTATGAAAAATATAAGTGCGAGACTTATAAAAAAAGGGTGAAGTAAAATAGTAAGCCAAAATAAAATTGTTTTGTATTTTGGAAATAAAATAAAAATCTAGAAACTTGAATTATAAAATAGGTTGAACTCAAGAAATTAAGTGAAGTGATTTTCGAAAGGTAAAAATCAAATTTAATAGAACTGAACTTAAGTTATGAAGTTGAAAAAGTTTGAAGAAAGTAAATTAACTTAAGTTTAAAAAAATAATATAGAAGCTTGGCTTCGAGTAAGGGTGAAAGCCAATTAATAAAAGCTTGTGTTAAATTAATTTGGGAAATGGTTATTAACATTAGCATGGAATGTTGTCAAGCTTAATGGAATGTGTTTAAATGAAACCAACGCGAGGATGAATGAAATGCAAGTGAATGGTTTGTAAATAAGTTAGAATGGAATAAAATTTAATATAAATTGTACTGGAATCAATTTAAAATGATTATAAGCTTAAGTAATTGTTTATTCACATAAATATCGCTGAATTTGCATAGAAATAATTGTCGTTTGGCGAAAATGAGAGTAAATAAAATTCTATGAATTAATAGAAGTAAATAAAATTGATTTTTGAATCAATTGAAATGAATATAAGTTCGTTTGGTTTAAAAATGAATCGTATGCAAGCTAGTGAGTTGTAAATCACTTAAATTGAATAGTATGGGTTGAGAATTGATTGAAAGCAATTGAAATAAGTGTCGAAACCTTACATATGTGCTTATGAAAGTATGTAACATGCATTGTTATAGAATCCATGTTTTAGCTATTTAAATGTAAGTGAAATGCTATAAACTTCTTAGATATAGTGCTTATATGTTTAAATTGAGTAAGCACAGGTATCTGAAGGCCGTTTGGCAGGATTTTAGTCACGCTAATTGCTAAATAATAAGCCGCTTGCTTAAAAATGCTAAATAAAGGTACGTCTACGCAATAAAAATACGAAATATGAACTGTTTTTTTTCGACCAGGTGGGTCGATGTATATATATTTGTATCTCTTGTCAAATTGCAAAAGCTCCTCCGTACAAAGGAGCCTCTACCTAAATTTTCCTAAAATTTTGGGAGTTAGAAAAAAATTTTGGGAAATTTTTTTTAGCGACAAAAAGATTTCAAATTGGAAATTGAAATAAATTAGTGGATGAAACTAATTTAAAATAATGATATGAATTAGTTGTAAATGGAAGATAAAATTCAATATTCAGCGTCGAAGATAAATTGAATCCATAAGGGAATGGAAGAACAAATTTGAATAGAAGTAGATAAAAACTAAAGTGGTGAAGTAAAAATAAATGTAGGAAGCATATAAAATACTTATATTGAACTTAAGAAGAAATGGTGAAATTCTTAAGTAATATGGATGTCAGGAAAATATATTGAATAACCAATTTGAGTGAAGATTTAATAAAAATGATAAGCATTGATAAGTGAATAGAAATCAAAATGAATGTGAATAGAAAGAAAATTGATATAGTTGAAAATCAATTGAGAAAAATACGTAGGATGTACGTATATTATTTTATTCGCAGAACAATTTGATCCAGATTCGAGCACAGAATTTCGAGATAGTTATATCGATCCAAATTAGGATTTTTCACTCGATTTTCGACGGCGAACCCTGGATATGGATTTTGATTGATTCTGGAAATTCACTATCATAGTTATGACTATGCAAGGAGAATGACGGTTTCTGATCAAGAAACTAGATCTGAGTCCGCATTAGGATGTCGGGTGGACGATACTAATTCGGAAGTGAAATTGTGTGATCGAGTAAGCGATCGAATTTTGTATTGCATACGAATAATATAGGTACATCGTACGGGCTTGAATGAATAGATATTGAAATTTAGTAAAGAAGTCAATAAAATGATTTTAAAAGCTATGATGGGATATTATTGCTGAGTAGGATATATAGGCATTATAAAGGAAAAAGAAAATTTGGTTTTGATTTCAAAAGATAAATTTGAATTGCTCGACAAAAAGGTATGTGTTTAAATTTTTGTATGAAATTTGATTGGGTTTTTGATCTAGCCACTTGGCCTTTTGTTTTCTTTTGGAATTTGGGAGCCCGTAGAGGCATTTTGTAGTTGTACCGAGCTAGCCGCGCAAAGGAGACGCTGGCGAAATTTTTCGGAAATTTAGGGAGTTAGAAAATTTTTGAGAAAATTTTGATAATTCAAAATTTGGTTTTAAATTGAAATTTGAATTATTGAGAAAAAAGTATTGTTTGAAAACTATGGAAGAGTTTGGGAAGTTAGTAAGAATGATAATGGGTCTTCTATAAAAAGATAGTTGGTAGGATGTTCGATTGTTGGTTTTGGGAAAAGTACACGGGTATTGGACCATTCTTCTTAACTAGTAATTCGGGGATGAAATTCTTTTAAGGGGGAGGAATGTGACGACCCGGAATTTTTTTGGATATTTGAAATCGGAATATTTAATTGATTTTAAATATTTGAAAAGTTAATTTATAACTTGAATTCAAATATCACTATTTATTTGATAATTTAATTATTAAATTAAATAATTTGAGGTTGGGTAAAATGTCGAATCTGGAGTTTTAAGCTTGTTAAAAATAATTTGAAGGCTTGTAAAATTGATATTGATAATACTGAAGATGGTAAAAGTGTTAAAATTTGATTTGGAAGTGTTTTGTTAAGTTTTGAAATTTTATTGTTTAAATCGATATTTAAAAATAGCCTTCCGAGGCACAGTCTCGGAATTTAACGAAACAAGTTCCATTGGATCCATAATAATGTATTATTATCGAATTTCAATTTTCGTAGCGATTGGAGTTGTCATGTGATCGCATGGTAGATAAACGCGTTGAGATTTGTCTCGAAAAATTAATATATAATAACTGGATCCAAAAAGCTACCTTCTCCATACGATCGAATTAGGACTCGAAACCTTTTCCCTTGTGTTCGGAATAGGGGTTTAACATTATAAATGCTTGGCGGCACGCCTTGATACGATGTCAAGATTTTAAGCTACGTTTTCGAGATAATTTAAATTTAATAATATTATTTATACATATTGTACAGCTGGACCAGTCAAATACATCTCACATCAGAATTTTTACTTTTCACATCTGAATACTATAGCTAACCTTCCCTTACACGCATCCCTTCTTTTCTATCATTCCCATACTTCCACTTTAAGATCCACGCAACAGAGTAAATCAAGCCCTTAACCAGTTCGATACCAAATCAAATCCTCTGAAGAAAAAAAAATGAATGACTGCTCTTCTTATAATTTTCAATTCAATTCCCGATCATTTTAAGTCAAAATCATGGTCGCTCTTTTCTTTCTATTCGATCAGAAATCGTTCGATTTTTTTAAGGGGTTAAAGCCGAACGAAATCGAATTTGATTTCGAATTTGAAATCGCGAGCGGCTCGCGATCGAAGGTTAGGAAGTCGAACTCAAAATCACAATTTCGTGAAGCTAGGTGGCGTGGCAAATCATTTGAATCGAATGAATCTCGTCCTTCAAGGGTTTCGATCGCTTTTGGTTGGCGAACTCGTGAGGACAGATGGAGATGGGTATCACGATTTCTCGAGCTCGTCAAGGGCTTTGGTTATCTGAATCATGCAAGGTCGACAAGCTTGGTCTGCGTTCGTGAGAGTGATAGGTGCGGTGGAGGCTCAAGTCGTGTTCGACAAAGATTATTGCAGTAAGGTATCTTTTTATTTATTCTAGTTTATTTTAGTAAATTATATATCTGTATATATATTTGAGAAACAGGGTATATGTACATAGATAGATTATTTATAAATATATGTAGTACCAAAAAGGAAAACTATTGGTTTAAAATTAAAACATCAATTAAATTTTTAAATGCTTATGGACTATTCAATTATTTCAAATATTAAAAATCATATAATTGTTTATACAAGGTTCAAAAATCGTGAAATCAAGTTGGAATGAAATGGGTGCGTGCATAGTAAAAGGTGATTTAATCTCACTCATTTGGGTTTTATTTAAATTTATATGGTTAAATTTAAATATTTGGGCAAATGATTGAATTGATTGGATGTGGTATATTATATAGTTATATATAGTATATATTGAAGTGATTGATTTCCCGCATTATATAGTGGATGAGACCCTATGCGCCGCATAATAGTGGATGATATTATATTTAAAACCCATATACCGCGATATTTCACCTCGAAGTGGAATTAGTATTGTGGTAACATCTGTGGATGTAGGGAAACAGGTTGGAGGGATCCAACTGGATTCCTCAAAATTATTTAGAGTCGTTTAATATTCTATGTTATGAATATTTGATATTCTGTGATAAATTGTATTGATAATTGGAATATTGAATGCTATGGTTTTCTTGAATATATATTTCGGTACACTGAGTTATCAAAATATATAGAATTGGATTTTTGAAATAAAATAAAAGAGGGAATTTTTGAGCTAAATAATTATAGAGAATTGAGTAAATTGAAGAATGAACTGAAAAGAATAAAAGGTGATTTTGAAATTATAATAAATAAATTCCAAGTATGGGAAAGGGGATTTGAATAAAAAGGGAAAATAATGAATTTTAAAACTTATGTGATGTTATTCAAAGGAATGAATGAATTTACTTTAAAATTCAAGGTTTAAAATTTATTTAAAAGAATAAAGAAGAAATTTGGAAAATCTGAAATTGGTATGTTTCAGTTAAAAGATTTAAAATCAAAACGAAGAAATAGAATCTGAAGTTAATGGATTTCAAAAAAATTGAGTAAGTAAATGAATTTATTTCAAACGGGAGTGAATTTGAAATCAATTTGGAAATTGATTTAAGTGTTTGAAATCGGAAATTTAAAGGAGAATGTGACTATAGAATTTATAAACTGGGTTTATAAAAGCAAAGTGATATATCATTGGATATTTGGAAGAATAAATTCATGATGAGGATTTATTAAAGAAATGGGAAAATTTGTTTAAAAATAAATAGTGATTTATTTTTAAAGGACGTGAAGAGAGGTATATTTCTTTGGATAGCCAAGTACGTTTTCAAAAAAAAATTTTAAATATAAGTTAAAAGCTTTAATGTTGTTTTAAAAAGCATGTTTTAGAAAATTTATTATTTCTGAATGTTTAAATTCTAAAGTAGTTATTATTCAAATCTATTATTGTAGTAATTATTTAAGGATGACTTGGTATGTTGTTTTAAAAAAAAGAGAAAATCTAGTTTTATATTTTATAAAGTAACCTTACTTTAAATATTCCTAAAGTATATATTATAATAAAGTATTAAAGTAGATTTTTCTAAATTTAAATGTTTTAAAGTGTATTTTATAATAAAGTGTTTAAGATTATTTTAAAAATCTAAAGTTTTGTGCTTGGTGTTTTGAGTGGGAACAAATATTTGGGGAATTCATTCAATGAGAAGAGTGTGGTTTGAAAACAGTTTTCAAAAAGGTTTGAAAAGTGGAAATATATCTTGTGAATATTTTATGAGAATAATAAATAATTTGGAGAATTATGGATGTTGATGGATGTTTTTGAATGTTATTTGATAGTTAGTAACCAACTATCAATATTGGACAATGCGCTGATCGTTTCGAAGAGATCGGGATTGGGATTTATTTCCTGAAAACCACTTCGATCCGGTTTGTACATTTTCATGAGGAAGAGGAGTTTGGATTCAAAGGTGGAGCAGTGAAGTGCAAGGGCTAGTTGCTACTAATCCCGAGGTGATTTCCAAAATGGACGTAGTAGGAGTAGTGCCTTTGGTTCCGTTCGAACCCGGGACGGACTTGTAGGGACGAATGCTTTCGGAACATCGTCATGTGGACGGTGAGCATTCTAAGGGATATGTTCTAAAAAGATAACACTTAGCCTCAAGCCTCATCAACCAGTAATGACTGAAAATCAGGGGTTATGCAGTAAGGCTAGGTGGGTAGCGCCCATTAGGGGTGAGGTCATCCCTGTCTAGATGTCCCTTTTTATTTGGCTTAGTGGTGCGGTTGCTGATCCCAACCATGGGGTGATCTTACTCGGGATTATCCAGTAAGGGGTAGTCCCGGTCTCGTGTTGTCGGGGATAGAGAGTAATCCTCGGTACGTTGATCTAGGCCATGTACTATGACAGGTGGTACCCCAGTGCCTAGTCATTAGTTGGAAATCCATTCTCCCTACGTGCCTTTTACGGTTTTGTTTGTATTACCCACGACTGTGGCTAGTAGCTGGAATTTAATGAATGTAACAATTTCGGCTATTTTAATAAGTATATGTAAATGGACCCTATTATAATATCAGAGGATTTTATAAGAAATGTTTTCGCTATCGTAAGGTAAAAACCCGACATATTTATTTGTTGCGTGGTCTTACGAGATGCTTTTGTTTTCAAAGGATTTTGAAACTTTAATAATAAATTTGAGTGTGGTTTTCTCACGCTGGTTTTCCTAATGGACTCGAGTGTTATTTAACTATAATGCTCGGGTCAGACCGAGTATTATAGAATATAGGATATGATGTCATGGAGCTCAGGAGGCGAGCTAGATGGCGATACGTACTTCGGTACTTGATTATTATTCAGCTATGTATTCAGTTTTGAGGACAAATTTATATGATTGTCCAGTTGTATGACATTGATGTTGTTGAACTCTGATGAGGTATTCTGGGGACGTATGTATAAAAACAGATATAGTTTTCTTTTGTGTAAAGATATGTTATTATCTATTATATTTTATTCTACTGTGATGGTTAGATTCTGATGTTGTTTTTCTATTCTCTTCTTCTTTAACCCAATGGTTCGCATTTATGTTCATATTGAGTTGATTTGATGGAGAATATGTCGACTTAAGGGGTACGGATTTGCGGGCCGTTACAAGATTAATATTATACTTTCGAAATGTTTTCCACACTATGCAATAATGATAATATTAAAAAGAATTTTGTGTATCAAGCATGTTTGACTATCATAAGAAGAAATCTCCTCCAATTCTACGTTTGCATTGTGTGTGCGGCGGGAGGCCTTAAGGTAGTTTCATTTTCCAAAAGCATAGTGGATTTCTTTATTTTTTCTTTGTGAAAATAACTGTTTTTAAGATCTTACGCTAGTCCCATGAATGACCTGGAGTTTATTGTTCCCTTTCTAAACTCTGGGTGACCATAATTTTCCACATGAGCAGCCTAGAGTCAGGTTGTCAGTTGTTCTGGAGCAAGGTCAAGATGTAACGACCCAGAATTTTTGATAATTAAAATATGAATATTTAATTAATTTTAAATATTAATAAGTGAATTTTTAAGTCAAATAAATTTTAATTTGAATTATTGGATTTAATTGAATAATTAAATCGATAATTTAATATGTTAAATTATGGAAATAATTGAAAATTGGGTTAAATATGATTGAAAATGATTAGTAAAATTTTATTTTATCATATTGAAGTTAGAATGATATTTTAGAACTTTTAAAATCAAATTAAAAGTTAATTTGTGAAAATTGAATATTTTAATATTAAATCGACTAGTGAAAATAGCCAATTTTTGAACAGTCTCAGAATTGAACGAAACCAGTTCCATTGGATCCGTAATAGTTAGTTATTACCGGATTTCAATTTTCGTGTCAATCGGAGCTATCGTTTGATCGTAGCAGCTCGAAACGCATCGAATTATTTTTAATTTTAATTTGGCGAGTTAAAATAGCCATTTTTCAAAAAGTCTCGGATTTCGACGAAACCAGTTTCATCGAATCCGTAATGTGATATTATTGTAAGGTTCAAATTTCAAGTCAATTGGATTTACCGTTTGTCCGGTATAAATTAAAACGCCTAGAAAATCGCTTAAATTGGTTTAATTTAAATTGAACGTTTGTTGCCATAACTCGCACAGATGTCCGAATTAGCTTTCGAAACCTGTTCCATTGTGTCCGGAACGTGGGGTAAACCCTAGGAACGTCAGTATCGGCGCGTAAATCGGAGTTCGGAATTTTCGGATGAATAGTGTCCGAATTTTTCCTATAAATATACCCCCTACCCTTCATAATTTTAAAAAAAAAATAAACCTAACCCTAATTTATAAACCTAGCCGCCACATTCCAATTCAAGGGCCAGAATTCAATCTCGTTCATCCCCTCAAATCTCCAAATCCATTCACTTTCAAGCTTCGTGGTCAACTACGAAGTTATAGAGCTCGATGAGAGCTTCAAGTTGAACGGCTATGATGGGTTTTGGTGCAACGTGGAAAGAGGAAAAGGGGGCCGACAGGGGGGAGCTGCGCACGAAATTCCAAGCTCATCAGGTGGCCGAGCTTCATGTGCCTGGGGCCGAACCTAGAGCAGGTGATGGCGTACGACATGGAGCTCCTGGATCGTGTCGAAGTTGAGTGTGGTGTTAGCAAAATTAAACCCTAGTTTTCTATTATGGGTTCAAGTGTGCGTTCATGTTGCCTGGAGCAAAGTCGCGTGTGGAAGAAGCTCACGCACGGAAAGGATCTGGTGGCATTGGATCCAACGGCCACGATTAGCTTAGGGTATTAAAAATTTTAATTTATGTTGTAATTTGGGTATATAAATCGTGTAAAAGTTTAAAAATACATAACTTTTTCATACGAGGTCGAAAACGCGCGAAACCAGTTGCGTTGGAATCGTAAGGATGAGCACTACGCGATGGAGTTGGATTGGAGTCGTTTGGAGTTAGTGAGAATTTTGGGTAAAATTAAACGTCCGTTTAATTTTATTCGAAATAAATCGCTAAAACGGAATTTAAATCAAGGTGAGAACTTCTCACTCAATCGAATCAGTTTCGATTTTATTTTAAATAGTTAGATTTAAAATATTTGAATGCATGTTTGAATGATGATTGTTATCTATTGATTGTTAAAATAGACATTATGCGCCGTTAGTAAGCGGATGTTATTTAATAAAAACATATACCGCGAATATTTCATAAACAGTGAAATTGGTATTATATATAATAGCAATATATATATTGGCATATGTATATATTGGAGTTATTGATTTCCCGCATTTTTTGTTTAGCGGATGAGACCCTATTGCGCCGTCTATTAAGCGGATAATATTTAAATCCCATATACCGCGATAATTTCGTACTGGAGCGAAATTGGTATTGTGCTAATGTTTGTGAATGCAGGAAAACAGGTTGGAGGGATCCAACTGGATTCCTCAACAGTATTTATTTGATTTCAGATATTTTGATATTTGATGGATTATCATATCGATATATGATATCGTTGTCGTCGTGATTGACTATTTGGTGTGTAGCATCATTGAACCAAATTTTGAGATTTTAAAATGTTTTTAAAGTGATTTTTGAAAATATACTATATGTTTGGAAATTGGTTCATTTTAAATAAATAAACGTTATAATTTTTAAAGTTATAAAAATCATGATTTTGAGAAATATAGTAAAAGGCTGATTTTTGAAAATATGGGTTATTAACTTTATAAAAAGAGTTTAATCGGGATTTTTGAATTTATTGTGAAAAGTTGAAATATAGGATTTATAAAATTTGATTATTTTATAAATCAAAATGATGAAGTTTTTAAAGGAGATTAAAGATGTTTTAAAATAATGGTATAAATTGATTTTTATAAAGGATTTATAAATGGATATTTATAAATTGAAATATTAACATTATAAAACGAGTTTTTATAAGTGTTTGAATGAAGTGAAAATGAATTTTGTAAATGAATGGAATTTATAAAATTAAAAATGGTGAAGTTATAAATGAAATTTATAAATAGTAGGATTTATAAATTTTATAAAGTTATTAAAAGAATAGTTTTGAATAAATCATTGAATCTTATAAGTTATAGGATTTATAATTATGAAGTTCAAAGGAACGATTCTTGTAAACGAATAAATTATAAGTATTTGACTTATAATATGAATTTTTAGTATATCATTGAGATATGAATTAAGATAGGTTAATAAAGGAGATTTATAAAGGAAGTAGTTATAAAATAAATAGAAATGGAATTTATAAACGTTGTTTTATAAATTCGCAAACGACTTATTTTGATAAGTTAATTTTTATAACTTATTTATGAAGTTATATTCACGTTTTAGATAGTGAATAATTCTTTGAAATAAAATGAATAGAAAGGATGAAATGTGTTAACGTAGTATATTCACGTTTTTGAATAGTGAATAATATGTTAAAGAAAATGTTTAGAATGTGATATTTAAACAGAATTAAAACGATCTAACGAGGTTTTAAAATGTGTTAAGATTCGAAACCATAGATTTCAACATTGATTGTTGAAATAGACGTTTTCGAGAAATAAAAGGAAATGGTGGACTATAACACTGTTGTTATAGTAAATGATTTCCGAAAGGAAATGTTTTGTATAGTATTGGGATTTATATATCTATTTTAATTTCGAATCTCTATACTAGTGATTTTGGGTTGTAGTAACGATGTTTTACGCAACATTCGTTTTTGCCCAAATAAATATGTTTAAGAGAATGATTTCCTTAAAGAATGAAATATATACTTAATCTCGATTTAAGTATATTGAATATTTTCTAAGTGTTGAAAATAAATAAAATTTGTGAATTACTTATTAAATAAGTATGGAAATGTTTTTCCAATGTGGAATGAAACGTTTAGAGAATTTATCTTTTTGAAGATAAATTGAAATGAATAATTGAAATCATATGTGCATGAATATTTTGAAATATAAATTCATTATGGAATTTATAAATGAAAAGAAGAATTGGTTTAAAAATAAATATTGATTTATTTTTGAAGTATTGAAAATAATATATCTTGTAAGGATATTTTGGAAAATAAATAATTTGGAAAATTATTTGGAATCTGGTGATGTGTGCATATTCATTGATAGTTCAGTAACCACTATCAATATTTCCCTTTGAATGGGTAATTGATGTGATTTGTTTGAATGTGAATGCCACACTTATTTTTGAATAAGCGCTCACTATTCGGGTTAACCGGGAAAGGACCATGGGGTCGTATAACCCATTCCGAATATGTGATACGTCGTTATGAATTGCATTGAAGATCGGTGTTGAAGACCCGGTATTTGCGAAAGCGATAGGATGACCTATCGATTGTCTCTGCACTGGGTAGCTCCTGGTATAGAGATCTCCTAAGTGATGGGAAATTCGATCGGGATTGTGAATACCCGGATTGCAAGGGCTTCGTAAGAAGTGCCTTCGGTTTTGTTCGAGCCCGGAACAGACTTGTATGGATTGTATGTCTGACATTACAATTTGAGATATAAAGCAGATTTCATTCAAATATATTTCTGTTGGTGGCGGAGAATTTATTCTTTTAGCTTAACACCCTTCTCTGAGACGTACGAGCTCAGAGGTTATGTAGTTGAATGTTACCAGCGATATATTCCCAATTTGGTAAAGTGACATGCTGAGTGTTGCTGTAAATGATCATTGTGTTGATTATTTTGATAGGATCGTTTATTTGATCGTCTATCTTGATGATCATTTCTATGACCATTTGTTGACCCAAAGCATGGCTTTTGTATAAAGTATGTTTTTGTGGACGTGACTTCGTCGAGCCTCACACCCCGTGAATGGTCAAAACAGGAAAGAAGCAGCAAGGTTATGAGTGGTAGCGCCCTTTAGGATGTGTGCATTTCCTTCTGGAAAAGGGTGGTATCATGGTATGGAGCCCAGATACTTACTCATGTTGAAAACACTTTGTTATGATTGTGTGAATTGATTACGAGCGCTCGGTGAAAAGGTCCCGAAGGACCGGGGGATGGCATATTCGGTCAGTTGTTACTCGGTTAGGGGTAACCCGGCCTTGTGTTGGTAGAGATCCGGTTTGGTTCTCGGGGATGTCCATCCAGAGGCATTCTCATGTGGCAATGGGAAGTTCCTTGGCCTGATCATTCGTTGGAAATCCAAAGAAACAATACGAGACTTGTACGGTTTTAGTTGTATAACCTGCTATGGAATGTGGCGGTAACCTGCTATTGAACATAGTTAGCTATAGAAGGCATAGTTCGGAATGTCTATGCTGGCTAAGATTTATATTCTACTTTCGAAATGAATTTTTCCTACACTATGCACTAGTAATAATATAAAAAAATGTTATTTTAAATGCGTATCAAGCATCTTTGACTATCATAAGGAGAAATCTCCTCTGATTCTGCGTTTGCATTGTGTGTGTGTGCGGGAGGCCTTATGGTAGTCTCATTTTTAAAAGCATTGCGAATTGACTTTAAAAATATTCCTCTATTTTGATTTTAAAGATAAATAAACTGTTTTGAGTTCTCACACCAGTCACATGACTGACTTGGAGTTTATTGTTTTTCTTCCTAAACTCTGGGTGCCCACCAATTTCCACACGGGCAGTCAAGAGTTAGGTTTATCAGGATATTCTGGATATTCTGGAGTTGCTGGAGGCAAGCTGGATGGCATGGCGTATTACTAGTTTATATAGTATTTCTTTTTCCGCTGCATTGTTGTTGTTGTTGGTTGTTGTACACTCTGATGATATGATGTAATGAAATGTGATGTAATGTAATAACTGATATAGTTCTTTGTTTAAAGATTATTCATTTATTATTATATGTTGTTCCGCTGCGAATTGTGAGATTTTGATGTTGTTCTGTTGTTTTCTGTTCCGTTCTATGTTCTCTATTTTCTTTTTCTTCTATTTGAAAAAAATTTCTATTTCCTGTTTTCTTTTCCCTCCATTTTCTACCTTATCTATTATCTTCTTTTCTTCTCTTCTTTTCTACTTTTTCTTTTCTTAAAAACCATAACATTTCGGGTTTTTGGCCTTCGATTTCTCGGCAGTCGATAAAGCGAGTATCGATGTTGAATTTTCGAAAGACGAAAATTTTCGGGGCGTTACAGTTGGTATCAGAGCATATGGTTAAGCGACAACCATGGTTCTGTTGGGTATTACTCATTAGAGATAGAGTTAGTAGTACTCTAGAATGAGTTTGAGTGTAATAATAGATATGAGCACGTATATGTTAGTGAATATATAAAATTGTTTTATGTTGTGATGATTGGTTTGTTGAGTGGTATATGAACCTTCGTCAGCGTGGTCTCGACAACTATGCCAAAGGGGTTTCTAAACACTTGAATAGAATAATTCGACACAATATTGTTTTAAAAATTGGGTAAATGAAATAATTTTACCTTAATTATATTTTATATATAAAGGAATAATTTTTCAGAATTATTAAAGTGTATATAAGTTGATTGTTTAGATGTTTGAATAATCTAAATTAAAGAATAATTGTATAAGCTAAAGAATTATAAGAATTGAATTATAATTAAAGTGATTTACAATTGAGAAATAAACTTATATATATGAGAAGTGAAACTATATGAATATGAGTTGCAAATAGAAAATGAATTTTTAAGTTAAATGGAAGTATAACTTAAGAGAAGTTGAATGAAGTTGATATAAGTATCAAAATAAATTAATAAAAGTTAAGTGATAAATGTGAACTTAAGTTATATAAATAAAATTCAACTTTAGTAATTGAATTGAATGAATAGATTGAATGATAATCAATTGAATGTGAATTAAGTTGATATGGAATAATGGATATAAGTGTTAATTCATTAAAATCTAATGTTATTGGAAAGTTGAATAATTGAATGAAAATCAATTTATTAAACAAATTGAAAGTGATGGTGTTAAACCAAATAGAATGAATATAAGCAAAGAAATTTGGTTGTAATTGATATACATTGATTGTTATATGGTTGTTAGTTGATTGATTGTATGTAATTCATTAAGTGTTAATGAAATTGAAAGTTAAATTAATTGAAATTCAATTGGAAGTTAAGTGAATCTTGAATAGAATTGAATTTAATTTGGAAGTGAACCAACTTGAATATGAATTAGTGAATATAAACTAATTGAAAAATGAATGCTAGAAACATCCACTGTATATGAATCAAATATGTTTAAATTGAAAACCAATTCATTAAATATTAATAAGAATATGAAAGAATATATATTGGTTATGAATTTGTTGGATGATAGTTGGTTGATGGTTGAATATATTACTTTTATTGCATTTGCTATGTTGGCATATATAGTTATTATGTTACTATATGTTATATATCGATACTATTATCCATATGCATGGTTCTCATGTTGTTTGTTGAGTGATTAGTAGGTGCGGATCGCGTTTGCTTTGCAATTGGAGCTCGCTTTCGCGCTATATTAGCCGTATATGCTTGCTAATAAAATATAAGGTACATATCTCGGATTACATACCGTACTTTTACATTTTTTTCCCTTCGGGATGCCTCATTACTTGATGAAATGTATATTTGTGATATATATACTGTCATTTTTTTTTTCGGATCGAGCCGCGCAAAGGAGACTATGGCGAATTTTTCCGGAAATTTAAGGCGTTAGAAAAAATTTGAGAAAATGGAAAATTTTTTGAAAACTTTAACTTTGATTTTTGGAATGGAAAGTTAAACAATAGTAGTTGTTTTTGAAAAGATAACTAAGTATGATTTGAAAACTTAGTAAAGTTTTGTAAGAAGTTTAAATTGTTATGGGAAAATTAATAGATTCTATAACCTTTCTTACTTAATAATTTCGAGGACGAAATTCTTTTAAGGGAGAAAGATTGTAACGACCCAGAATTTTTGATAATTAAAATATGAATATTTAATTAATTTTAAATATTAATAAGTGAATTTTTAAGTCAAATAAATTTTAATTTGAATTATTGGATTTAATTGAATAATTAAATCGATAATTTAATATGTTAAATTATGGAAATAATTGAAAATTGGGTTAAATATGATTGAAAATGATTAGTAAAATTTTATTTTATCATATTGAAGTTAGAATGATATTTTAGAACTTTTAAAATCGAATTAAAAGTTAATTTGTGAAAACTGAATATTTTAATATTAAATCGACTAGTGAAAATAGCCAATTTTTGAACAGTCTCAGAATTGAACGAAACTAGTTCCATTGGATCCGTAATAGTTAGTTATTACCGGATTTCAATTTTCGTGTCAATCGGAGCTATCGTTTGATCGTAGCAGCTCGAAACGCATCGAATTATTTTTAATTTTAATTTGGCGAGTTAAAATAGCCATTTTTCAAAAAGTCTCGGATTTCGACGAAACCAGTTTCATCGGATCCGTAATGTGATATTATTGTAAGGTTTCAAATTTCAAGTCAATTGGATTTACCGTTTGTCCGGTACAAATTAAAACGCCTAGAAAATCGCTTAAATCGGTTTAATTTAAATTGAACGTTTGTTGCCATAACTCGCACAGATGTCCGAGTTAGCTTTCGAAACCTGTTCCATTGTGTCCGGAACGCGGGGTAAACCCTAGGAACGTCAGTTTCGGCGCGTAAATCGGAGTTGGAATTTCCGGATGAATAGTGTCCGAATTTTTCCTATAAATATACCCCCTACCCTTCATAATTTTAAAAAAAAAATAAACCTAACCGTAATTTATAAACCTAGCCGCCACATTCCAATTCAAGGGCCAGAATTCAATCTCGTTCATCCCCTCAAATCTCCAAATCCATTCACTTTCAAGCTTCGTGGTCAACTACGAAGTTATAGAGCTCGATGAGAGCTTCAAGTTGAACGGCTATGATGGGTTTTGGTGCAACGTGGAAAGAGAAAAAGGGGGCCGACAGGGGGGATCTGTGCACGAAATTCCAAGCTCATCAGGTGGCCGAGCTTCATGTGCCTGGGGCCGAACCTAGAGCAGGTGATGGCGTACGACATGGAGCTCCTGGATCGTGTCGAAGTTGAGTGTGGTGTTAGCAAAATTAAACCCTAGTTTTCTATTATGGGTTCAAGTGTGCGTTCATGTTGCCTGGAGCAAAGTCGCGTGTGGAAGAAGATCACGCACGGCAAGGATCTGGTGGCATTGGATCCAACGGCCACGATTAGCTTAGGGTATTAAAAAATTTAATTTATGTTGTAATTTGTGTATATAAATCGTGTAAAAGTTTAAAAATACATAACTTTTTCATACGAGGTCGAAAACGCGCGAAACCAGTTGCGTTGGAATCGTATGGACGAGCACTACGCGATGGAATTGGATTGGAGTCGTTTGGAGTTAGTGAGAATTTTGGGTAAAATTAAACGTCCGTTTAATTTTATTCGAAATAAATCGCTAAAACGGAATTTAAATCAAGGTGAGAACTTCTCACTCAATCGAATCGGTTTCGATTTTATTTTAAATAGTTAGATTTAAAATATTTGAATGCATGTTTGAATGATGATTGTTATCTATTGATTGTTAAAATAGACATTATGCGCCGCTAGTAAGCAGATGTTATTTAATAAAAACATATACCGCGAATATTTCATAAACAGTGAAATTGGTATTATATATAATAGCAATATATATATTGGCATATGTATATATTGGAGTTATTGATTTCCCGCATTTTTTGTTTAGCGGATGAGACCCTATTGCGCCGTCTATTAAGCGGATAATATTTAAATCCCATATACCGCGATAATTTCGTACTGGAGCGAAATTGGTATTGTGCTAATGTTTGTGAATGCAGGAAAACAGGTTGGAGGGATCCAACTGGATTCCTCAACAGTATTTATTTGATTTCAGATATTTTGATATTTGATGGATTATCATATCGATATATGATATCGTTGTCGTCGTGATTGACTATTTGGTGTGTAGCATCATTGAACCAAATTTTGAGATTTTAAAATGTTTTTAAAGTGATTTTTGAAAATATACTATATGTTTGGAAATTGGTTCATTTTAAATAAATAAACGTTATAATTTTTAAAGTTATAAAAATCATGATTTTGAGAAATATAGTAAAAGGCTGATTTTTGAAAATATGGGTTATTAACTTTATAAAAAGAGTTTAATCGGGATTTTTGAATTTATTGTGAAAAGTTGAAATATAGGATTTATAAAATTTGATTATTTTATAAATCAAAATGATGAAGTTTTTAAAGGAGATTAAAGATGTTTTAAAATAATGGTATAAATTGATTTTTATAAAGGATTTATAAATGGATATTTATAAATTGAAATATTAACATTATAAAACGAGTTTTTATAAGTGTTTGAATGAAGTGAAAATGAATTTTGTAAATGAATGGAATTTATAAAATTAAAAATGGTGAAGTTATAAATGAAATTTATAAATAGTAGGATTTATAAATTTTATAAAGTTATTAAAAGAATAGTTTTGAATAAATCATTGAATCTTATAAGTTATAGGATTTATAATTATGAAGTTCAAAGGAACGATTCTTGTAAACGAATAAATTATAAGTATTTGACTTATAATATGAATTTTTAGTATATCATTGAGATATGAATTAAGATAGGTTAATAAAGGAGATTTATAAAGGAAGTAGTTATAAAATAAATAGAAATGGAATTTATAAACGTTGTTTTATAAATTCGCAAACGACTTATTTTGATAAGTTAATTTTTATAACTTATTTATGAAGTTATATTCACGTTTTAGATAGTGAATAATTCTTTGAAATAAAATGAATAGAAAGGATGAAATGTGTTAACGTAGTATATTCACGTTTTTGAATAGTGAATAATATGTTAAAGAAAATGTTTAGAATGTGATATTTAAACAGAATTAAAACGATCTAACGAGGTTTTAAAATGTGTTAAGATTCGAAACCATAGATTTCAACATTGATTGTTGAAATAGACGTTTTCGAGAAATAAAAGGAAATGGTGGACTATAACACTGTTGTTATAGTAAATGATTTCCGAAAGGAAATGTTTTGTATAGTATTGGGATTTATATATCTATTTTAATTTCGAATCTCTATACTAGTGATTTTGGGTTGTAGTAACGATGTTTTACGCAACATTCGTTTTTGCCCAAATAAATATGTTTAAGAGAATGATTTCCTTAAAGAATGAAATATATACTTAATCTCGATTTAAGTATATTGAATATTTTCTAAGTGTTGAAAATAAATAAAATTTGTGAATTACTTATTAAATAAGTATGGAAATGTTTTTCCAATGTGGAATGAAACGTTTAGAGAATTTATCTTTTTGAAGATAAATTGAAATGAATAAATGAAATCATATGTGCATGAATATTTTGAAATATAAATTCATTATGGAATTTATAAATGAAAAGAAGAATTGGTTTAAAAATAAATATTGATTTATTTTTGAAGTATTGAAAATAATATATCTTGTAAGGATATTTTGGAAAATAAATAATTTGGAAAATTATTTGGAATCTGGTGATGTGTGCATATTCATTGATAGTTCAGTAACCACTATCAATATTTCCCTTTGAATGGGTAATTGATGTGATTTGTTTGAATGTGAATGCCACACTTATTTTTGAATAAGCGCTCACTATTCGGGTTAACCGGGAAAGGACCATGGGGTCGTATAACCCATTCCGAATATGTGATACGTCGTTATGAATTGCATTGAAGATCGGTGTTGAAGACCCGGTATTTGCGAAAGCGATAGGATGACCTATCGATTGTCTCTGCACTGGGTAGCTCCTGGTATAGAGATCTCCTAAGTGATGGGAAATTCGATCGGGATTGTGAATACCCGGATTGCAAGGGCTTCGTAAGAAGTGCCTTCGGTTTTGTTCGAGCCCGGAACAGACTTGTATGGATTGTATGTCTGACATTACAATTTGAGATATAAAGCAGATTTCATTCAAATATATTTCTGTTGGTGGCGGAGAATTTATTCTTTTAGCTTAACACCCTTCTCTGAGACGTACGAGCTCAGAGGTTATGTAGTTGAATGTTACCAGCGATATATTCCCAATTTGGTAAAGTGACATGCTGAGTGTTGCTGTAAATGATCATTGTGTTGATTATTTTGATAGGATCGTTTATTTGATCGTCTATCTTGATGATCATTTCTATGATCATTTGTTGACCCAAAGCATGGCTTTTGTATAAAGTATGTTTTTGTGGACGTGACTTCGTCGAGCCTCACACCCCGTGAATGGTCAAAACAGGAAAGAAGCAGCAAGGTTATGAGTGGTAGCGCCCTTTAGGATGTGTGCATTTCCTTCTGGAAAAGGGTGGTATCATGGTATGGAGCCCAGATACTTACTCATGTTGAAAACACTTTGTTATGATTGTGTGAATTGATTACGAGCGCTCGGTGAAAAGGTCCCGAAGGACCGGGGGATGGCATATTCGGTCAGTTGTTACTCAGTTAGGGGTAACCCGGCCTTGTGTTGGTAGAGATCCGGTTTGGTTCTCGGGGATGTCCATCCAGAGGCATTCTCATGTGGCAATGGGAAGTTCCTTGGCCTGATCATTCGTTGGAAATCCAAAGAAACAATACGAGACTTGTACGGTTTTAGTTGTATAACCTGCTATGGAATGTGGCGGTAACCTGCTATTGAACATAGTTAGCTATAGAAGGCATAGTTCGGAATGTCTATGCTGGCTAAGATTTATATTCTACTTTCGAAATGAATTTTTCCTACACTATGCACTAGTAATAATATAAAAAAATGTTATTTTAAATGCGTATCAAGCATCTTTGACTATCATAAGGAGAAATCTCCTCTGATTCTGCGTTTGCATTGTGTGTGTGTGCGGGAGGCCTTATGGTAGTCTCATTTTTAAAAGCATTGCGAATTGACTTTAAAAATATTCCTCTATTTTGATTTTAAAGATAAATAAACTGTTTTGAGTTCTCACACCAGTCACATGACTGACTTGGAGTTTATTGTTTTCCTTCCTAAACTCTGGGTGCCCACCAATTTCCACATGGGCAGTCAAGAGTTAGGTTTATCAGGATATTCTGGATATTCTGGAGTTGCTGGAGGCAAGCTGGATGGCATGGCGTATTACTAGTTTATATAGTATTTCTTTTTCCGCTGCATTGTTGTTGTTGTTGGTTGTTGTACACTTTGATGATATGATGTAATGAAATGTGATGTAATGTAATAACTGATATAGTTCTTTGTTTAAAGATTATTCATTTATTATTATATGTTGTTCCGATGCGAATTGTGAGATTTTGATGTTGTTCTGTTGTTTTCTGTTCCGTTCTATGTTCTCTATTTTCTTTTTCTTCTATTTGAAAAAAATTTCTATTTTCTATTCTCTTTTCCCTCCATCTTCTACCTTCTTCTCTCTTCTTCTTCTTTTCCTTTTCCTAAATTTTTCTTAAACCCCTAAGGGTTCGTATTTTCGTTCATCTTGAATTAATCAATGGAGATTAGTGTCTATTCAAGGAGTACGGATTTACGGGTCTTTACACAAGACGTTGCTGTGGAGATCTGGAGTTCAAGCAGGATGGCGAGACGTACCACTTATACTATGTAGTGTCAGATGCGTTTGGGTTAGTGCAAGACAAATTTTCTTGTACACATGTTATTATAACTACCAGTTGTTGTTGTAAACTCTGATAATGTATTGTAAAAACTGATATAGTGATTTTGTTTTAAAGATATTCATTTATCTATTATATGTTGTTCCGCTGCGAAATGTGAGATTCTGTTGTTGTTTCGGTTTCTTCTTCTATCTTCTTCTTCTTTAATCCTAGGGTTCGGTTTTTCGGCATTCGATTGTGCGGCATTTGATACAGTGGACGTATTGATATCGACTTTCGAAAGTCAAAAAATTGGGTCGTTACATTTTTGCGAGAAAAAAAATATTGTTGGAGAAATTTTTTTAGGAAACTTATTTTAAATCTTTAAAGTAAGGATTTATTTAGTTAATTATAGAAATTTTTATTTTAATGATTTAATTGATAATTGATTTAGAAATCGGTTATTTAAATATACTCTATCTACTAATTTTATTTTAAAATTAGTTTTGGACTTAAAGTTTATATGTGATATTAGCATAATATTTTCATAACTAATATTTAAGCAAGTGTTTTAAAATAGTTTTATTTTAAATGTTTCCAAGTATATTTTGGATAAGTATTTTAATTTTTTTTTTAAATATTTCAACTCGGCAAATTTTCAGTGGAAATAAATAAATATTTGGAAATTTATTCCACGTGAGGAAGGTGATTTGAAATTTTATTTCAAGGGACTGAATTGTGAAAAGTGGTTTGAAATTTGTTTTCAAAAGATTGAAAGGTGAAAAATGATTTGAAATTTGTTTTCGAATGGTTGAAGAGTTAAGATTATATCTTGCAAAGCTATTTTGGAAATAAATAATTAGGAAAAAATTATTTAAATCTGGTGATTGTGCTGGATATTGATTGATAGTTAAATAACTGACTATCTACATTTGCCTTTAAATGGCATTTGAATTTCGATGCGACCGGAGGTCGAATTCCAAATGGATATTCGAAAACCACATCGAATCTTTGTGTTGGATCTTTTGTTTAAAAGATCAAAATGGAAACTGTTGTGATTTGGTTGAAATCTGAATGTAAGACTTATTTTTAAAATAAGCGCTCATTAATCGGATTAGCCGGGAGAGGACTTTGTGTCATAAAACCCATTCCGAATAATGATACGACTAAATGAGATTGCATTTGAAGATGGTGTTGAAGACCGGGTATTTTCAAAAGCAAAAGGATTACCTGTCGAATGTCTCTGCACCGAGTTGCTCTGTTATAGAGATTTTATCACCCTTTGTGTTAGGGAGTCCGGACGTGGTTAATGAATATCCGGATTGCAAGGGCTTCTTTGTAGTTCCTTCGGTTCTGTTTGATCCCGGAACAGACTTGTATGGATGTGTGTTTGAAATTACACATTGAGATGTAAAGCTAGTTTCTATCAAATATATTTCTGTTGGTGGCGGAGAATTTATTCTTTTAGCTTAACACCATTCTTTGAGACGTACGAGCTCGGAGGTTATGTAGTTGATGGTTACTAGTGATACATTCCGAATTTGGTAATGTGTCATACGAAGTGCTGCTGATCATTTGTTGATCGAAGCATGGCTTTGCGAAAAGCTTAGCTTTGTGGACGAGACTTTTTCTAACCACACAACCCGAAAATGGTCGAAACAGGAATGTTGCAGCAAGATAATGCAGAAATAGAAAGTTCCTTAGCCTGACCACTTGTTGGAAATCCAAAGAAACAGTATGTGTCCTGTACGGTTTTAGTTGTATAACCTGCCATGGAATGTGGCGGTAACCTGCTATTGAACATGGTAGCTATAGTAGGCATACAATAAAGGTTGTATGCTGGCTAAGATTAATATTATACTTTCGAAATGTTTTCTATACTATGCACTAATGATAATATTAAAAAGGATTTTGCGTATCAAGCATGTTTGACTATCATAAGGAGAAATCTCCTTCAATTCTACGTTTGAATTGTGTATGAGGTGGGAGGCCTTATGGTAGTTTCATTTTCCAAAAGCATAGCGGATTTTTTTTATTTTCTTTGTGAAAATAACTATTTTTAAAATCTTACGCCACTCCCATGACTGACCTGGAGTTTATTGTTCCCTTTTTAAACTCTGGGTTACCATAATTTTCCGTACGGGCAGCCTAGAGTTAGGTTGTCAGTTGTTCAAGGGCAAAGTCAAGAAGTTGATGTGGCGATCTGGATTTCAAGCTGGATGGTGAGACGTACCACTTATACTATGTTGTGTCTGTTGCGTTTGGGTTAGTGTAAGTCAAATTTTCTTGTACAAAATTTATTATAACTGACAATTTATGTTGTTGTTGTAAACTCTGATAATGTATTGTAAAAACTGATATAGTGATTTTGTTTTAAAGATATTCATTTATCTATTATATGTTGTTCCGCTGCGAAATGTGAGATTATGTTGTTGTTTCTATTTCTTCTTCTATCTTCTACTTCTTTAATCCTAATGGCTCGGTTTTCCGGCATTCGATTGTGCGGCATTTGATACAGTGGACGTATTGATGTCGACTTTCGAAAGTCGAAAAATTGGGTCGTTGCATTTTGGTATCAAAGCATTTGGTTAAGCGACAACCTTGGCTCTGGTGGGTGTTACTCATTAGAGATAGAGTCAGTAGTACTCTAGAATGAGTTTGAATGTAATAATTGATATGAGCGTGTATTTATTAGTGAATATAAAATTGTTTTATATTGTGTTTATTTTTTTGTTGAATTGTATATGGATCTGGTCAATACGAGTAACTAATGTTATTGATAGGGATCTCTAAATACTTGTTTAGAACAATTCGACACGATATTGTTTTAAAAATAGGGGTAAATGAAATAATTTTACCCAAATCATTTTTGTATATAAAAGGAATAATTTTCCGTAAATAATTATAGTATATGGTTGCTTGGATGTTAGGAAGTGATAATATTAAATTATCATTAATTGATGAACAAGAAATTGAAATTGAAACAAAAATATAAGAAATAAATTCATATGCAAATGAGATTTGTAAATATAATTTCTAATTGTGAGCTATAATGGAATTCTAGAGAAATATTTGAAAATGCTTTTGAAAAGATTTGAAATTTAGGAAGTTTGGAAATTAAATCCCTTGATGTGGAAATGGTTTTCAAAGGTTTGGAGGAAAAAAATGTTTTTGAAGGGATAAAAGCACTAAACCCTTTTTGGTCGTTGGAAAATATTATTCCGATGATGATCGCGGCATCATCGGTGTTCATTTTCAAGTTTCCAGGCAAGGGATTGCTACCAAATTATTTTAAAATTGAAGTTGTTTGCAAACTGGGTTTGGTTTTGGAAATTCAAAAGATAATTTGAATTGATTTCAAAAAATGGTTTTGAAATATTGGGGAGACTGTGGCATCCTATTTAAAATATTTATGGAATATAATTAAGTTTGATAACTGGTAAAGTTTGAAGTTGTTAAAGATAAAATCTGACTTAAAGAGAAGTTAGATAAAAGTAAATGTGAAAACAAAATTAGTTGGGAAAGTAAATTTATTAAATAAAATGAATTAAAATCTAATAAAATAGTTATGGAATAAAATTTATTAAGGTGAAAAATAAATTTGTGAATGAATAAATGAATTTACAATTGCAAGTAAATGAAATTGAAACTGAATGTTGAAAATTCGTGTTGAATTTGCAAGTAAATGAAAGTCTAGCTAAATATTGGAAATTGAATTTGATTTGTGATAAACAAAGAGAAGTATTAAGATAAAATTAGTATGTGGAACTAATTGAAGGAATGATAAAAAAAATATGGTTAGAAATGAATTAAATTCACATGGAATTGGAAATCCAGTTTAAATAAGAGTAGAGATAAACCAAGATGGTGAATTGAAAATAAATATAAGAAGTGTATAGATTATTTATATTGAACTTAAGAAATAAAGTGTGAAAGTCTTAAGTAAAATTTAGAATTAAGGAAATATTCTAAATTTATAAGTGAATGAAGATTAAACTAGAAATTGTGAAATGGTAATTGTGAAAAAGTGAATGAAAGATCAATTTGAATAAAAGAAAAGAAAATTGATATTTCTAATAATCAATTGGAATAAATATGTAGGATGTATGTATATTATTTTATTCGCATAACGATTTGATCCAGAATTCGAGCATAAAATTTCAAGATAGTTATATCAATCCGAGTTGGAATTTTTCATTCGATTTTCGACGACGAACCTAGATATGGATTTTTGATTGATTTTGGAAATTCTCTATCATAGATTATGGCTATGCAAGGAGAATGACGGTTTTTTATCAAGAAACCAGATCTGAGTCCGCACTAGGATGTCGGGTGGACGATACTAGCTCAGAAGTGAAATTGTGTGATCGAGTGAGCGATCGAATTTGATATTGCGTACGAATGATGTGTGAACAACGTACGGGCTCGAATGAAATAACAATTGAAATTTCGTAAAGAAATGTATAAAATGGTTTGGAGTGTTGTGATTAGACATTTTTGTTAAGAAAGATATACAGGTGATATAAAGAAAAATGGAATTGGGATTTGATTTCGAAGATAAAATTTAATTTGCTCGAAAAAGGTATGTATTTAAATTTATTGTGAAATTTGATGACTTTCTTGTCTAGCCGCTTGTCCTTTGTTTTCCTTTTGAAATCTAGGAGCCCGTTGCGGCATTTTGTAGTCATACCGTGCTAGCCGCACAAAGGAGACGTTGGCAAAAAATTTAGAAAATTCAGAGAGTTAGAAAAATTTAGAAAATTTAAATTTAAATTTAAATTTAAATTTGAATTGTTGAGAAAACAACTAAATTGTTTGGAACTTATGGTTAAGATTTCGAAAGTTAGTTGAAATGATAGTCTTTAATAAAAAGGATTTGTTTTAGCAAGTTGATAAAACTGTTTTGTTTTGGGAAAATGATAAACATGTTGAGGATCATTCTTCTTAACTAGTAATGTTGGGACAAAATTCTTTTATGGGGGGAAGGATGCAACGACCAAGAATTTTGAACGTTTGAAATTGAAATATTTAATCAATTTTAAATGTTGGAAGTTATTTTAAACTTGAATTTCAGATATAACTATGGATTTGGTAATTAAATTATTGAATTTAATTTTTTGAAGTTGGGTAAAAATTTGAATCTTCAATTTTAAGCTGATTAAAGATATTTCAAAGGCTTGTAAAATCTATACTGATAATACTGAAGATAATGGAAGCTTTAGAAATCAAATTGGAACTATTTTGTTCAGTTTTGAAATTATATCGCTTAAATCGATATTTAAAAATAGCCTTTCGGGCTAGAGTCTCGGAATTCGACGAAACTAGTTCCATTGGATCCATAATATTGCATTTATCGGATTTTAATTTTCGTAGTGTTTGGAGTGATCCTTGGCCGTACGATAAGAAAACACGCTGAATATATATCGAAAATTTAATGTGATAGCTGGTTCGAAAAGGTATCTTCTACATACAATCAAGTTAGGGCTCGAAACCTTTTCCATTGCGTTCGGAATAAGCATATAACATTATAAACACCTTGCGGCACGCCTCGATTGAAGATCGAGATTTTGAGTTGTGTTTATTGGAGCGGTTTGAATTTAAATTTCAAATTTAATATAATTTCACAAGGCAAAAATTACTCATTTATCTCTCTTCTAACATTTGGCATTGCTTTTAAAACATGTGTCCTTTATTGTGTACACGCATTTGTTTCCAAATAAAGTAAGGAACGCAACACTCTTCGTTTAAATAAAAATGTGTAAAAAAACGACGAAAGAATATATTCTTTCGTTCGAACAAAAATTTTAATGGTCGTGTTCTCCTCTGATTCAAAATTCAAAATCATGTCTTCCTTCCATTTTGATTTCGAAAAAAATAATAGTATAAGCAGCTGAGAAAAATAAGATCGTTCGATCGACCGTCCTTCCTTCAGTTTCAACATCGATTTCGTTTTCTTAAGAAAATAATTCAATGGCCGAATAAAAAAATCCAAGCTTCTCGCTTTTGGATCAAACAAAATAACATCATCATCATCAAGTTAAATCGCGGGGGAGGGGGGGAGGGGGGAGGGGTCGTAATTTCTAGATGGCGCGCGAAGCAGTGATGGATGATGGCTCGTGAAGTTTGGAAGTGCATGAGGTCTGAGGTGGAGGCTTTGATCTTCCCGAAACACGTCGCCGTCGTCGTCGTTCAGAATGGTAGGCTCGAATTCGAATTTAGGTTAAGGCCGAAATTTTGTGGAGATTAGAAACGTGCTCGCGATTGAAGGAGGAGGGTGGCGTGTCGACGGCGAGTCGTCACGGTCGATTAGAGTCATAGTCGAGTTCTGTTTGATCGACGCGTGCAAGCCAGTAATGCTGGAGGTCGCTGCGGCATCAATATCGTGGAGTTAGAGCGTATCGATTTCAGCTGAGCAATAAGGTGATTTATCATTTTATTTAGAAAATTTGTATAAATTATTTTCAGTTGGAATCGATGTCAGAAAAGAAAAAAAGGAATTTTTTTTTTACAGTCCTACTTTTAGTTTAGTATTTTAGTTAAGTAAAAGCTTACTTACAGACTGTGGAAATAATATGTAAAGTAATTCCAGTTTTAAATTGATGATCACACACACACATACACACACACACACACATATATATATATATATATATAGGATAGAGAAATTTTAAGATAAAAGTAAATAGTAGGTATATGTATACATAGTTATTTTAATAATATATACAGTGAACAAAGAAGATTTTTTTTGGACAGTAAATATATATATATATATATATATATATATGTAAATAATATTTTGGAAATTTACTAGTTTATTCTAAATAAATTTTTAAGGTGATTTATTTTGTTTAATTTACTTATTTAAAATTTATTCACTAAAAAATCTTTTTTATTAAAGGAATTTTTGTTTTAAATTTAATTTTTGTTAAATAGACTTATTAAAAGGAATTGGTTTAAAAAATTAAGAGTATTTGTTTAAAATTAAATTTCTGGTTAATTAAAATTATCAAATGAAAAATTGATTATTCGATTATTTTGAATATTAACAAATTGTATAAATGTTTATACAAGGTCTAATATAGTAAAGAAAACAAGTCGGGATTGAAATGGATTGCAAAACATCAGCAAAGGTGAGATCTTCTCACTCAATCTGATTTTTTTCTGATTAAATTTTAAATGGTTAAATTGAAAAATTGTTGATTGTGTGCTTGAATGATAAATTATTATCAGTTGTATTGGATTAGACCCTATGCGCTGCATAATAGCGGAGGATATTATATATAAACCCATATACTGTGATATTCCACCTCGAAGTGGAATTGGTATTATAAACGTATTTGGAATAATTGATTTCCCGCATTATATAGCGGATGAGACCTTATGCACCGCATAATAGCGGATGATATTTTATAAATCCCATATACCGCGATATTCCACATCGAAGTGGAGTTAGTATTTAATTGTTGTGCTAACGCCTGTGGATGTGGGGAAACAGGTTGGTGGGATCCAACTGGATTCCTCAAATATTTGAATTTGTTTCAATATTGTGTGTTTATATTTATAATCTGTGTGTGATTATATTTGTGATTGAAATTGTGGAAGGCTATGATTTAGCGAAACATATTTTTGGTACCATAGGATACCAAAAATAAATAAAGTTTAATTTTTTGAAATTTAAGTTGAAATTTTATAGAAAAATTTATTTTTGAAAATTGGATAAACTTAAAAGAAGGAATTCTAAAAGGATAAAGTTTTATTTTTGAATCCTATTGAGTACATTCCAAAATATGGGAAAAAGGTTTGATAAATGGATTTCGGGTAATATTATTCAAACGTTGAAGAATTTATTTAAAATACAGATTTTAAATTGTTTGGAAGAAATAAAGAAATTTATTTTAAAAGAAAATAAATTTGGAAATCAAATTGGAATTTGATTCGGTGTTTGAAAATGAATCTTTGGGAAACCAATTTGGAAATTGATTCGGTGTTTAAAAATAAATTTTAGGAAATCAATGTTGAAATCGATTTGGTGTTGAAAGTGAATATTTGGGAATCGATTTGAAAATCGTATATCTGTGGATTTTTGAAAATTTAAATTCACGATGGGAATTTCATAAAAGAAAGAGAAATTTGTTTTAAAAATAAATATTGTTTTATTTTTAAAAGTGTGGAAAGGAAATTTACGGATTTGGAATGTAAATTTAAAATAAATCAAGAAGGATTTATTAATTTATTTAAACGAACCATTTTGAAATTGAAAGTGTATTCTCCCTGGAAAGCCGAGTATATTTTTAAAGTAGCTTTTGAAGTATCAATTAAAAGTTCTAGAAATTCGATTTGAAAAAAATATTATTGGAGAATTCTTTTTTGGGAATTGCTTTTAAATCTTTAAATAAGGATTCATTTAGTTAATTATAGAAATGATCATTTTAAAGATTTAATTGATATTTGATTTAGAAATTGGTTATTTAATACTCTATCTAAAAATTAGTTTTGGACTTAAAGTTTATATGATAATAGTATAATATTTTCATAACTAATATTTAAGCAAGTGTTTTAGAATAGTTTTATTTTAAATGCTTCCAAGTATATTTTGGATAAGTATTTTAAATTATTTTTGAAGTATTTGAACTCGGCAAATTTTCAACGGAATTAGATAAATATTTGGAAATTTATTCCACGTGAGGAAGGTGATTTGAAATTTGTTTTCAAAGGACTGAAGTGTGAAAAGTGATTTGAAATTTGTTTTCAAAAGATTGAAAGGTGAAAAAATGATTTGAATTTTTTTTCAAATGGTTGAAGTGTTAAGATTTTATCTTGCAAAGATATTTTGGAAATAAATAATTGGGAAAATATTATTTAAATTTGGTTATTTTTGTGGATATTGATTGATAGTTAAATAACCGACTATCAATATTTTCCTTTAAATGGAATTTGAATTTCGATGCGGTCGGGGGTCGAATTCCAAATGGATATTCAAAACCACATCGAATCTTTATCTTGGATCTTTTGTTTAAAAGATCAAAATGGAAATTGTTGTGATTTGTTTGAAATATGAATGTAACACTTATTTTTAAAATAAGCGCTCGTTATTCGGATTAGCCGGGAGAGGATATGTGTCATAAAACCCATTTTGAATAATGATACGATGAAATGGGATTGCATTTGAAGATGGTGTTGAAGACCGGGTATTTTCGAAAGCAAAAGGATTACCTATCAAATGTCTCTGCACCGAGTTGCTCTGGTATAGAGCTTTTATCACCCTTTGTGATGGGGAGTCCGGACGTGATTAGTGAATATCCGAATTGCAAGGGCTTCTTTGAAGTGCCTTCGGTTCCGTTTGATCCCGAAACGGACTTGTATGGATGTGTGTCTGACATTACACTTTGAGATGTAAAGCTGGTTTTTATCAAATACATTTCTGTTGGTGGCGGAGAATTTATTCTTTTAGCTTAACACCCTTCTCCAAGACGTACGAGCACAGAGGTTATGTAGTTGATGGTTACTAGTGATACATTCCCAATTTGGTAATGTGGCATACGAAATGTTGCTGATCATTTGTTGATCGAAGCATGACTTTGTGAAAAGCATAGCTTTGTGGGAGAGACTTTGTCAAACCTCACAACCCGAAAATGGTCGAAACGGGAATGTTGCAGCAAGACGATTTGGGGTAGCGCCCTCAGGGTATGTCCATTTCCTTTTGGAAAAGGGTGGTATCATGGTATGGAGCCCAGATACTTAACTTATGTGGTTACTGCAAATTTATTGCTTTGTGGTTGTTGCTTTATGGTTGAAGATCCTTGGATAAAGGTCGGTAACAACCGGGGATGGCATACTCATGGTAGTTACTCATGTTATAGTTGTATTACAATGTGGGGTAACTCGGCCTTGTATTGGCAGAGATCCAATTAGGTTCTCGAGGCAACCCTCCATAGGTATACCCATGTGGAAATAGAAAGTTCCTTAGCCTAACCATTTATTGAAAATCCAAAGAAACAATACACGCCCTATAAGGTTTTAGTTGTATAACTTGCCATGGATTGTGGCGGTAACCTACTATTGAACATGGTTGCTATAGTAGGCATACAAAATGGTTGTATGCTGGCTAAGATTAATATTGTACTTTCGAAATGTTTTCCACACTATGCACTAATGATAATATTAAAAAGGATTTTGCGTATCAAGCATATTTGACTATCATAAGGAGAAATCTCCGCCAATTCTGCGTTTGCATTGGGTGTGCGGCGAGACGCCTTATGGTAGTTTCATTTTCCAAAAGCATGGCGGATTTATTTTTATTTTCTTCGTGAAAATAATTGTTTTTAAGATCTTACACCAGTCCCATGACTGACCTGGAGTTTATTGTTCCCTTTCTAAACTTTGTATGACCATAATTTTCCACACGGACAACCTAGAGTCAGGCTGTCAGTTGTTTTGGAGCAAAGTCAAGAAGTTTCTGTGGAGATCTGGAGTTTAAGCTGGATGGCGAGACGTACCACTTATACTATGTAGTCTCCGTTGCGTTTGGGTTTGTGTAAGTCATATTTTCTTGTACACAAGTTATTATAACTGCCAGTTTGTGTTGTTGTTGTAAACTCTGATAATGTATTGTAAAAACTGATATAGTGATTTTGTTTTAAAGATATTCATTTATCTATTATATGTTGTTCCGAAGCAAAATGTGATATTCTGTTGTTGCTTCTGTTTCTTCTTCTATCTTCTTCTTCTTTAACCCTAATGGTTCGGTTTTTCGGCATTCGATTGTGCGGCATTTGATACAGTGGACGTATTGATGTCGACTTTCAAAAGTCGAAAAATTCGGTCTACACCCCACGGCCATCCACGGCCTACGCGCGCTCCAGGCGAAGCACCGTACCCCTAAGCCCTCACTGCCTCGTCGAAGATGCCATAATCTTCACCGGTCGCCATAAAACTTTCAACCCTAATCGAATTAAATCGACCTATCCAACCGTCAACTCGTCGAACTACCTACTCCAATGAGATCTCCTCGAGACTCTCCAGAAGTCCATACCACCGATTAGCCGATCGGACGAAGTTCATCGTCGAGCGATGAACGACTGAAAATAGATTGACAATTTCTAGCCACACCGAAACCCAGATTGAAAAAAGAATCATATAGTTGACCTGCGCTCATCGAGAGGTTCAAATCCATAGATAATTCAATATATATTGAGGAATTTGAATTTTTGAAGTGGAATTTTAAATTGAAACTAGGTTATGAATTTTAGGGTTTGTCTGCCATTGAGAAAAAGGAGGAACAGAAATTTCTGTACGAACAGAAATGAGAAATAGAAAGGATGCTAGGGTTTATAACGACATATATATATATATAGGCAGAACACAATAGAATCAAATGGGCTTGATTTATTTGGAAAAATTGAACGATGGATGGCCCGTAAAGCGCATTTTGACTCAGGAACGAAAATTGGTCAATCCATATATCAAAATAGATGTTTTGAGTATTTTAAAATCAATGGAATAGGTTTTAAATCTTAATTCCATCGCATGAAGAAGTTATGGTGAATTCAGCTTATTTCAAATTGATTTCAATTAAATTGATTTTTAGGTGTTTTGAGTCCGTACGATCAAACGACAAGTTCGATCGTTAAAAAAATTGAAATCCTTCAATAATTCACCATTACGGATCCGATGAAACTAGTTTCGTCGAAATTTGAGTTAGTAGCCAAAATAGCTATGTTCCAGTTAATTAAATAAATAAATATTAAATTAATTAAATCAAATTTCAATTCAAATTTAATAAATCATGATTTCTCTCATCTTCAATTACTTGGACATTTACCATAAATTGAAAAAAAATTACACATCGGTTAAAAATTAATTAATTTACCAATTACAGTATTAAGTTTCAATTTCATTAAATTCATTAACTATCAATTGAAATGCCAATAAATCCATTCATTTGATTTCTGAGTCTTGTTATTGAATCAATAACTTACCATCGTAAAGGTGATATCAACATTGGTTTATATACTAACACCCCAAAATTTTCCCAGTTTCATCTTAATTCCAGTTAATGTAGTATTTAATTTCATTTACAATAAATTCATTTATTAAAATTTGAATTCCAATTAATTATAATAAATTTCAAATAAATTTGATTTGATTCAATTCCAATCTTTATATTAAGTCCATTATTACTTTCTAAACCTAGTTACTACTGTTTACCTTTCATTTACTTACCATTTCAATGAAATTGGTTTCCAATTAATTTCACTGACGAATTAATTAGGTAATTTATAGTAATTGTTATCATAACCTTTAATATACACTTAAGTTTATTTTATATTCAACTAATTATCATAATTACTTCCATAATACTGAATTCATCCAATTACCATTAATTACACTAATTCATTTATTTATACAACACTTTCCCTTATTTACTTATTTTCACTTATACCCAAGTGCAACAATCTACACTATTTCATTATTAGGGTTTCACTCCAATTGTCAAGAATTAGTTTTAATTACCATTGCTACATTTCATTTTTAACATTCGTTTCATTATAAATTATAAAAAAATTATTTCTTTCTAGATTTAATTACAAAAATCTTATTAAATTAACCCATTTAATTATCGAAATTTACGGGTCGCTGCATTAATTAATTAAAATAATTTGTAATTAATTAATGTTAATAACTTGGATTAGTAATTAATCTGATTTCAATTAATCAGATGATTAATTAACCTTACTTATGGATGTTTGAATCGCATGGAATGCTTTGAATTGTTTGATATCCCTGATGTGTGATACTTTGTGATATGAATTATTTTGATTTGAGCTATGATGAATGTAATTTATTTATCTGTAATGAATTTATATTTTTTGTCTATGAATCTATGAGTGAAGATAAGCGTTATAGGATTATGCCACTTATCGATATTGCTATGCTTGAATCTGTAATGATTGATTATGTTGCACTATTGTGTAAAACCCTTGGACTACACTGTACACACACAAATATGGATTTCATGAGAAAATCGGTTAAGTCACCGATATTTTGAAATCTAGTTTTTTTTTAAAGTTGAAGTTTGAATCCAAATGGTTTTGGAAATGAAATTGAATTGAATATGAAAAGCCTTTGAAAGGGAAGTTTTGAAATTGAAATTTAGTTTTGAATGTACTATATCTTGTTAAATATTATTTGAAATTATTTTGGAAATCATGGTTTGAAAGGTTTATACAATTTCTATTTATGGATTTAAAACTATTTTAAATAAATTTTTTTGGGAATCTGAATTTAATTTAAATTAGAACTTGCCAATAATACGACAGTTCGTTGATTCTCTGGTTTATAATTTTAAAGGTTATAACTGGTGTATATTTGATTAGATTTTTCAAAACAGAAAGTACTTGTTTTCAAATGATAATAGCTTTAAAATAAAGAAAGGATTTCCATTTTTTGTTGAAGTGGGTTTCAAATTTGAAATGGAATTTTTTTGAAAGCTATAAATGAATCTTTGCTAAAGGTGGATGGGAATTTGAAATGGAATTGTTTTTAAATATTGCGCTCATTATTCTGTTTAGCCGGGAGAGGACTTTATGTCATATAACCCATTTCGAATAATGATACGACGAGATGGATGGTATTTGAAGACCGATGGTGAAGACCGGGTATTTTTGAAAGTGAAAGGATTACCTGTCGAATGTCTCTGCACCGAATGGCCCCGGTATAGAGATTTGATCATCCTTTGTGATGGGGAGTCCGAACTTGATTAGGGATTATCTGGATTGCAAGGGCTTCTTTGTGAAGTGCCTTCCGTGCTATTCGAACCCGGAACAGACTAGTATGGATGTATGTTTGACGTTACACTTTGAGATGTAGAGTTGGTTTCTATCAAATACATTACTGTATAGTGGCAGAGAATTTATTGTCTTAGCTTAACACCCTTCTCTGAGACGAACAAGCTTAGAAATTATGTAGTTGATGGTTACTAGTGATACATTCCCAATTTGGTAATGTGACATACGAAGTGCTGTTGATCATTTGTTGATCGAAGCATGGCTTTCGTGTAAAGCGTAGCTTTGTGGATGTGACCTCGTCGGACCTCACAACTCAGAAATGGTCAAAACAGGAAAGATCCGGCATGGTTATTACGGGTCGCGCCCCTAGGGTATGTCTATTTCCTTTTGAGAAAAGGTGATATCATGGTATGGAGCCTAGATATTTAACCTATGTGGTTGCTGCAAATTTATTACTTTGTGGTTGTTGGTGTTGAGGATCCTCGTATAAAGGTCGATAACGACCGGGGATGACATACTTGTAGGTGCTACCTAATTACAGAGGCAACCCGGCCTTGTGTTGGTAGAGATCGGGTTAGGTACTGGGGGCATCCCTCCAGGGACGTATCCATGTGGCCCAGGAAGTTCCTTAGCTTGACCATTTGTTGGAAAACCAATCACCAATACGCGCCTTGTGTGATTTTAGTTCTAGAACCTGCCATTTAACATGGTAGCTATAGTAGACATACTATAATGGTACATATGATGGCTAAGATTAATATTATACTTGCAAATGTTTTCCATTATGCACTAGTAATAATATCAAAAAGGATTTCTCATACCAAGCATGTTTGACTACATAAGGAGAAATCTCCTCCAATTGTGTGCTTGCATTGTGTGTGTGCGGGGAGGCCTTATGATAGTTTCATTTTCCAAAATGCATTGGAGATTTCTTTTAATTTCTTTTGTTTCCTTTTGATAAAGATAAACAATTTTCGTTTGCTCACACCAGTCCTATGACTGACCTGGAGTTTATTGTTCCCTTTCTAAACTCTGGGTGCCTACAATTTTCCACACGGGCAGCCTAGAGTTAGATTTTCAAATAGTCAGCTAGTAAATATCAAATCGATAGCTTTCAGTATCGGGTTTGGTATCTTTTGGCAATCTTCAAAGTCATTGGATTTTGGGCGATCGCATTCATGACTGACCTTGCTTAATATAACTTGAGGGTGGTTCGAGCTTCTTGGCTTGGATATTTTTGGAGCATTGGATTGGAATGCAGTTTTGGACTCTATCTTTCTTTTCTATCATTTGGAAGATCAGGTTGGCATTATTTCTCCGCTATTGTCTTGTATCTCTGATATATGTTGAACATTTCATTATATCATTGTTATATCGGTTGTATCAATAAAATTATTCTCTTTCTTCCGCTGTGTTGTTGTACTTGATGTGTTATAAGCTCCGGCGAACCAGATTCGACGTTTGAATCTACGGCATTCGAATATGAGTAATGTATTTTTTTTTTGATTTTCGAAGGTCAAGTAAGGATCATCATATAATGCCTCATTAATAATTCAATTTATGGCAAAAAGTGAATAACAAATGGAATAAAATATGCAAAAGGGAGATGCCAATGAAACATGAGATGGCGGTAGAATAAAATAAGGTTATAATTTAACAAGAATGGAAGAATTAGTATGCCGCAAACAACTTTTGAAATTTGATTCTAAAACACATATTCCTTTCAATACGTCTCATTAACTCCAAATATACACATAAATATATGTTAATTTAACCTTTTTTCACACAATTAATAATATTCAACATGCCAATTAACTTAATATTTCTCATTAAAATACTTATTATGTTTTTAGCACAAAACATAAGTTGCACATATCACTAATTAATTACAATTCATTTCTATTTCTGACTAATGGAAAGATTTTAGTTGCTATTAATTCCAATAATTAAATTTCAAAACATAGTTGATTACTAGGAAGATAGTTAATCAAATTGTTTTCCTTTAAATTGTAATTCAAACATATATATTAACATAATTGGTTACAAAAATGAGTTAGAAATTTACTTACAAATAATTAATTTGGATGTTCATATTAAAAATGGAAAAAAGAAAAGGAAAAAGCTTCAGGAAAAGCACTAGAAAGGTGCAAACAAACAAATGAGAAACAAATGAAAGGAATGTGGAAATTATTGATTATAAATAAATCAAATGAATCAACTATTAATTAATAAGAAATTAATGTGTAATCTAACAATTAAATTGATGTTCAAATGAAACTTACACGAAGAACTTGAAAATGAAAAAAAAAAGAATGTGGATATGATAATAAATGTAAAGTAAATGAAGGGATAATTTATATACTATAAACAAACTTTTGAGATCCAAATTCCAACTTCCATCTATCAATTCATTTTAACAAACCCAAATATACACATATTTATCATTTACTTCTTTATTAAAACATTTTTCTTACGTTAATATATGTCCATGCTCCATTAACGCAATCAATCAATTAATAATCAATCAATCAATTAATCAACCAATCAATCTATTCATTTATTTATGTTACACAAACCAATTTTATTAATTAATGAATATATATCTGTCTATGCATTATAAAATGGTTTACTTTACCCTTTTTATTTACTATAACGATCACATTAATGAAACAAATTTTAAAGTTTAACCATATATGCAATGGGAAAATAAATATATGTTAACATATGCAATTAATGTACAATTGTTAATAAAAGGTAATTTCTAATTCATTTAACAACACTTATATAACCATGAACCCTCAGTTATATTTCAAAATTTGAATACTAAAAGGTGTCTCTATATATATTATTCTAAAATCCATTTTTTTCCAAAACCATACTTACTCAAAATGAAAATTTTATTTTTATACGTCTCAAAACATGCAGTTATCTTAATTAAAATGTTCATTCCATATTAACACAAAATGCAAGTTCGTATATTAACTCATTCGTTACAGTTTCATTTCTACTTCTTTTAACTGAAACATTTCAACTAATCTAATCCGATTCATTTCATTACTAATTTCAAACAAATTCTAATTATAAAACATTGTCTTCTTTTCATTTATAACACTTCAAACATGTTTCATAAAATTTCATATACAACAAAATTTACACGCTATTTGCAAAGGAAATGTTTTATCTTGTTTAAAATCAACTTATCCAAGATGCATTTCAAATAACAACTTATGCTATTCTTTCATTAAAACATTCACTCCATCCTTTTTTCAAATTCGACACTTGTTATTCTGGTTAGAGATGAACATACAATTTCACTGTTTATTACAACATTTGGTTTATTTACTTATTTGCAATTTATAACCAATTTTAACTTTACAATCTTTTTACTCAATTGAAATTGCATTAAAATAGTTGTCAATTGCCTTAAATTAAGATTACTAACATTACAATCTATTTATTTCTCTCATTATTAAATCTTAAATTTTTAATTTTTTACAACATTAGATTCCAAAACTTATTAACTAATAAATTTAATTATTGGAAATTTATGAGTCTTTACGCTTACTACATTCTTCCTTATTCATATAGATAAGTGATAAATTTGATTGTTAATCTTGCTTCTGTAGTAGCTTTCGCTCAATCTTTGGTTATTAATTTCGAGATGCAGATTTATGCCTTGCCATAGGAATTGCAAGTCCTCGGGCATGAGTTTTGGTGAACCTGGTAAAATCTCTTCTATAGCACATAGTGCTCTTCGAGCGCTATGCTTTTTCTATTTTACGATATTAAACGATAAATCTATTTTAAGACCCACTATACCTGCTAAGTAACGATAGATCTATTTTAAGGCCCACTATACCTGCTAAGTCAAGGACTTTTAGAATCCTCTTTCGCAACATTAATATGAAAAAATTGATTTAACAAGTTTTCTTTTAAACCAAATCAAAATGTTAGGATAAAAATCTAATTTTGTGGCATAAATGCTTAATGTTTGTTAAAAATTTATTGGTACTACCAAATTTAGGCTGCATAAATCATGAAAATTTTCGATTTTGTTATATAAGATAATATAATATTTCTTTTTCTTACACAATTGATGTGAGAATGAGAACAAATTAACTTTAAATATTTGGTTTAATATCCGTTAAGTTTTTGGCATCTCTGCTATATTCTATGATATATATCTGTTTTATCTCCGCTATAATTTTTTGCACTTCCACCACTATAGAACCTCTAAGAATTTTAACTACACAACATTGGTGGAAAATGGAGTAATCGATTTAAATATTGAAGTAGAAGGAAGAAACTGTACATTAATGTTTTAAAATCGTCGTATTTATTGCTTCAAGTTCTTGAAAATTTCACATTTGCTATATATAGATTGCGATTGAAATAGAATTACGGAATCTTCAATATGCAAGGAAATGTAGAAATACTGGTAGTTATTAATCTTTCTTTTCCACTTTTCCCCATTTTTTCTTGGTACATAATTAGAAAGCAGTTGGAAGTTGAACTTGTGTGTTATTTTGCATATGGTATCCCCTTATCTATAAGAATTTTCGATTAATATAGTCTGATTATTGCTTTTGCTAAAGAAAATGTTGACTAAGCAATCTAGTCCTTTTCCTAGTTTAGTTGCTAATATAAAGTTACAAAAAAATTGCATTAAAAGAGATTGTGTGATGAAATTTTCGTAAACAGGAAAATCTTTAATTATCACTTCCATGTCATAAAAAAATGGAGAGTGGTAATTATATGTTTTTCTTTTTTGGTTCTTTTACCTATTTTATTTTTGTTAACGGAAAAAAATAGATGTGAATGTCGAAACATTCTTAAGAAAAATTAAAAGTTTTTGCTTCTATGTGTATAATTGAACATTTAATCGGTATAGAAATCGGTTTATGTTTGGAAGGAGTGAATTTCAAATTTTTGGGTAATGATCCGTATTCTTAACCACTAAAAAATATTGAATTTAGAAATAACTTCGAATAAAAGTATTTAAAAAAAATTTATGACTTAAAAATGTGTTTTAATAAGTATAAAAAAAGAATTTATCTGTTATTTGGAAAATTTATTTTATTTTTAATTTTAGTTCAAGATCGGTTAATATTTATTAAGTAAAATTAGAATGGTCAAGTTTTAGTTCTTGTTTGGAGATTTGAAAATACTTGCATCTTTTTCAAATATAGTTAGTGTCAATATTGTTTGTATGTCTGATGTTAAATCTCTTGTGGGAAATATTCTAACATATTGTGATTTAACTATAATAAGTTCACTTAAATTTTCAGTTGTTGCATTTCTATTTTCATTTTGTTGAAAGTGTAGTAAATAAAAATTTTGCTCAATATTTACAGTTTAAAAACTCATCAAACTTTGCTACTGAAATAATAAGACATTACATAAATCAAAGTAGAAATGAAGGAAAAAATTAATAAGCACGTGATAAGAAATTCGAAATTCATATATAAGTAGAAAATAACATCCAAGATAAGAATCTCTTCCCAAGAGTGTTCATTTTGCAACTCCATATTAGCATAGTTATTCCTATCTTTAGTTCTGTGTTCTAAAATCTTTACATCTATCTATTTTATAATATGAAAAATGAGTTGTTTCTTTTCACTATTAAATTTTTTTTTTTTTAAATCATCTCTTCATGCTTGTAGTTATGTATTCAGTTATATTACTATTTCCATTTATGGTTCGTTTTAAATTTAATGTCAAAATTAATTGCAATTAAATTGAATGGAATCTTTCGGTTAAAAGAAATAAAACGTTGATTGAAATTAATGGGTTTAATAAAAGAAACATACATTTGTATTAAAATAAAAATAACATTTCAATAAAAATAAAAGAACGTTTTAGGAAAAATAAAATGAACATTTTTTTGAAGGTAAGTATAATTTTATAAAAAGAAAAAAATGAATTTTGAAACAATATTTTACAGCCGTTAAACAACAGTTGTAGACGATACGGAAGCGATTTTAATGCTAACCTTAGATTTTGGAGTTTATCCCAAAAGTTTTGTCTACAACTTACAATGGTCCATTCATTTCCTTCATATTTATTATGCGGTTGTTTACCTCATGCTCATTTCATTTCCAATCTTCTTCGTGTGGCTTTCTTTTTTGCAAACAAAAGTCACATCACTTACTTTTTGTTTCATTCCAAATTTCAATTTCCTGTAGCCTCACTTCATTTTTCCAAATCTCATGCCAGAAGCCTTTTCAAATATGAGGGCATCCATCATTTCTTCTTTTTCCCTTCACCGTCCTACCAAACCCATCTATATGCCCAGGCCACCACATACCCACCTAAAACCACCTCACCAACGACCTCCAATGCCACCCAGCTTCACCTGATCCGCCTAGAACCACTAAATCGACATCAGACACCTCATCATCACACCTTTTAACACATTCCAAGAGCCTATGTGATGACATTCGGACCTCTAGGAACGACACTTATTGCATCCACGGTATTCATGTGTCGTTGCTCAAGCGTCCGAAAGACAAGTTATCATAAGGTAAAATAAAGAGAAGAATAGGATGTAATAGAAAAACCTCACAATGGAATGGTTACATATAATACAAAATAATATAGTACAAATGGTTACTCTTTACATGGAGCTATCACAGTTACATAAAAGTACTACAACTATCGGACTAGGAAGTTATACATTTTACCGTTACACAAAATACACACACATAATAGACATGACAACGAAAATAAGTAACTAGATAGATAAAGGAGCCTCCTTCCCCCCAACATCTTCACAAATTCTGAGGAAACCTACTACTCTCGGACTACTCAAGTATATTTGAGTACCTACGAGTTTAGAAAAAACAAACAACTTAGGTCAGATAATAAGTCCGATATAAGTAAATCTCTAAACAAAAGAATGGAAATAAACATAATATGTGAGGCTTCTCTGTCATCTGTGGAATGGCTTTTCCCTTACAATAGCAACATGCAATCTCAACCATGAATACAAATGATTGAACATCCTGAAGTGCTCTCAACACTTCATAATGAAATTAAGAAAGAGGTAAATTTAGAAATTTGGAATCAAAAGAAAGAAAAGGGAAGTTTCCAAAAAATGACCAGGATGGTGCTCCCCCTTTACCGAAGGTATACCTCTAGAAATATACTTGAGAACTCTATTGGCTCTTGAAAACCTCCAAATCCAACCTCACCAGTTGTTACCGAGTATCCAAGCATTTTATATCTCAATGCGCAAAACCTCCAATCTAAAGTGGATGCGAAAATATCCTAATGAGAGTAACTTCACATAGCTTGACCTCACTCGCTTTTTGGGTTTAGTCTTTTCCGACAAAGGATAACAAAGCTCAAAAAAGCAACAAATCATTTTAGATTAACGATATACAATAAAGAAAGCTGAACCGATAGTTTATAAATCAACTATCGGGGTTAATTGAAAATGATCATATATGGAAACTAAATTTAATATTCTTACCACTGCTCGTCGATTACAAACAAGTGTTGTCCCTTGATTCAAAATGAAGTCTGGCAAGTTGAGGTAGTGTTGCCTCTAGGTATTGCCTTCACTAAATTTTCTAATTTCAAAATAGAAACGAGTCCAAGCCTCGACACTTCATGTTTAAAGTACGACTAAATCCTTTCCATATAAGCAATATTGGACTACGAAAACTTCTTTTCCAAAGTCGTATCAAAACTTTTTCTTTTAGAACCAAACTTGTGCTGGGATTTCACATTTTAAATAATAACTTTAAACACTTTATCAAAAAGATTAATTTACTTAAATTAATTACTTCGGTATCATTATTTAAAATGATCGATTAACTTTAATCAATTATTAATTACTTCCAACATCTTTATTTAAAATAATTACTTAGCTTTAATCCTGATTTATTGCTTCAAAACAACTCGATTTAAAAAGATTAACTAACTTTAACCATCCTTGTTTAAATGATTAATTAAATTTAAAAAACATTATTACTAGAATAATTAACCCTTAAGCATAATTATTAAAATAATGAACTAAATTTAGAACATTATTCTTAAAGTGATAAATTTCTTAAAACATTATTAGAAAAATGGCTCGTTAATTTAAAACACCGCTGTTGAAATAATTAATTGGTTTTAAATCATTATTATTAAAATAATCATTTAATTTTAACACCTTATGTTTAAAATAATTAATTTATTTTAAACCATCTTTATTTAAGTACGAATTATCATTGTAAAATACGTATACAAGATTTAACAAATATTTCAAATGGATAACCTTTCCATTAAAATATCACATAACATAAGTATGGGCATAAGTACTAAAGTGAATAACAACTTTACAACATATAGTCCAACACTTTTGAACAAGTAAATAACCTAAATATGAGCACAAATAAAAAAGCAAACAACAACTATATATGTAAAGGGAACATCTCTTATCTACTACGAATTTAGTAGCACACGGTTAAATGTCCAAATCAATAAATAATAGAATGGTATTTATTCTGTTAAATGGATGTCCAAATAATCTGCATAATTTTTATGTATAGCAGAATGGGGATTTATTCTGTTAAACATATATCATTTATAAAGCATTCATAAATATTAGGCTAACTTAATGGCATAGAGAAGAGATCCCTTATTTAATCAACTTACTTCAAGAAAGCTGTCTTAAAATAGAACTAATAGTTAAAAGCTTTAATTAGTAATGATTTACTCTCAACTTAAAGGCTAATTAAATCTAAATTAACTTTTAATTAAATCATAGTTAATCAACAATTGATCCTTAATTAAATATTAATAAATTGCTTAACAATTAAACTCAAATTTTTTTAACCTGATTAATTAATAATTAATTAAATACTTAAACTTTAATAACATAAAATTAATTAAATACTTAATTAACTCTTACTTAGTTAATAATCAATTAAAACTTTCTTAATTAAGTAATTATAGTTAACTTACTTAGCTAATACTTATTTACTAATTACTTAACTTAATTGCCGATTAACTACTAATTTTCCTTAATTAACTAATAATTAATACATAATTAATGATTTTGAAAAAGATTTTCATAAAAATTTAAAAAGAAAACATTTCAAATTTAGAAAACGTTGAGTTTTCCCGAACTGTATCAATGGCGACTATCGCTATGAATACATAACTTTATAACTTTTTTTACATCTCAAATACTCCTTTAAAACTTTTACATTAACTTACTTAAACTTGTATAAGGATTTAGGAAACTAAAAAGTAATGTTTAAAACTTTATACTTTTTCTAGAAAACACTTAAGTGAACTAAGATTTGAAAACAAGGATCTCGATGTCAACAACCACAAATCAAGTGCTAACCTACTCCTTTAGCATTCCAAATCCATATACAAGGACACAAAATACAAATATAAACTCAAATAACCAAACACATGCCATAACATAAGCATAGGTTACACTTTATGACCAAAACACGTTATTTAGATTCCTATTTACAAATTAAACACCATATCACTTACGAGCAACATATATACAATCAAACCACATGATAATCCAATCAGACAATCAATATATTATACAACAAAATAGCTAAAATATAAAGGTTAAATGTTTTCCCAAAAGTAAGAAATATGCACACCAAACTTAATCAAATCTCTTTAAAACTTGAAATCAAATCCTAGCACTTGTATTCCAAAAACAAAAAATTGAATTTTAGCAAAGGCAAGAGGCAAGTGGGTTCGGCCTTGATGCCTTAAATTTGGTATTGTGGCTTAGGCTCAACCATGGGTTTTTAGAGGTGGTTTTTGCTTGATTTTCAAAGCAAAAGTGGAGTAGAAAGAAGGATAAAGGTTTCAAACAAATTTGAAAAGATTTAAAAGGAAAAAGCTTTGATTTTAAAACTTTGGAAATTCAAAGAAAATGCGCTAAAGGCTTAAAAGCTTAGGAAATAAGAAGTAAGATTTTCAAATCAAGAAATGAAATGGAAAACATAAGGAGAAAATAAATAATTCCTTTTATATAAAATGAAATGATAAGATTACTAAACCACTCTTAGTACCTTAACATCCACCTTCTTGCACTACCTCACCATGCTTTGCTCTACCCTTGTACCTCATGCCCACCATCTTGTTCCCTTCATGTACATCTTGGCCAACATATTTGAACATGTTTTTGTACTTAATTGTACTTATGTTGGCTTATGATTTGACACTTTTTTATTTAATTATATTTTGAATCTTACATACTTAAGAATATACACTTATGTGTATACCAATATATACGTACTAAGTCATTTACAAATTTAAGTAAATATATTTATACTAGAGTTCACAATGTTTTCGGTAAATTATGGCCGATGGAAAGTCGAAGATTCAGGGAATGAATTTCTGTCACATTTTCAATTTTTCATTGAACTAAATAATTTTGTAAACAAATTTGAAAAACTTTTTCACCGTCATTATTTATCAGTTAAAAGAGTTTTATTTTAATTATAAAAATATGTTATTTGAATATTTTAAATTAATCAAATATATTAGCAAATCAAAGCAGTCAAATTTCGAGTCGTTACAGCCGAGCCTACAAGCACCCTGATCTGCCGACCACCACTATCTGTACCATCCTTGTCTACCTAACCTTCATAGCTCCACCTGCCTACACTACCCCCACCTACATTAGCAATGCCCACCACGCGTATCACCAGCCACCATACCACTTATCATCAACATTACCATAACCACTAGCCAACAACCGCCATGCCGGCTACATTGCAGATCCATGACAAGAGCTTTGACTCAGGTGAGGTCTAGAGATTCTCTTCCATGATCATATGTGTGAAGTGCTTAAGTTGATCGTTGTCATGTTGTCACGCTCTTGTCTCACTTGATCTGTTTTTAAAATTCTAATGCGATAAATCAAAGGTGAGATTTTTAAATTCATGATCAGTATTTTTTATGGAATTAAATAGAAATCTGGTTTTGTTGAATTTAATATGAATTTGATATTGTGTCATACTACTGAAAATAATTTGAATTTACATTATAATATTGAATATAAATGAATATAATTAAAATCGCTTGCACTATATATCAGTCTGTATGATGTACATAGATCATTCTTATGAAAATATCCAATTTGATCACTCAATTGAATGCATAGCTTTTATTCTGAACTAGTATCACTTACTCGATTCCATAGTGTGGACTTCGATCTGGATTCTTAAATAGAAACCTCTATTTTCCTTACATAACCATATACTATGATAGACAACTTTTAGTTCCACATTAATAACCCTCATCAAGTGCTTACCATCAAAAATCGAGTGATAAATCCTTATTTGGATCAGTGTGGAACACCTCAAGTCATGTGCCCGAATCTTGAATCGAGAACTATGTAAAAAAGAGGAAGGATCTACATACAACTCATGTACTCATCTAAAGGTTCTTACTACCCAACTACCATTTTTAAGAAAAATTATTACTACTTTTAACCATCCGATGAATATTTACGAAGCATTTCACAAAATTCTAATTTAGGTCCAACATTTTCAAATGATCCAACTTTAGTTATGAAATCCCTTTTCATAAAATCATTTTACTTTATTATTTACACAGTACTCTCCTACATCCTAAGAGTATATACAAAACATTTTATTTTTAATTCTACTCACTTTTAACTATTCAGATGTAGATCCAATATACTTGGGTCTTAAAACCAAGTTGACCAATTCAACCTCTTTATCCAATCGTCTTATAAGTAGTTAAGAAGAATAGGATGCCGGTATCCAAACTCAGTCATAGAGTCTACTTTTTCTTTAGATACTCTAAGGTAAAAATGTTTATTATCTGGTACACAATCTCAAATAATTTGTAACTTCCTAGATGTTAAAATCTAAAGATAAGGTTTAATAAACCAAAGTTTATTAAACCATCTTAATTTATTTGACCTACTTGAAGCATTCTTTATTAACCCTCTCTTAAATCAAAATATCTTATTATTTTGAAAACTTAGGAGCCAAATACCCTATTTTTATTTCAAAAAATCTTTTTGAAATGATACTTTATTTTTAATCCATAGTAAACATACTATAATCCGAGTAACTCAAAAATGATGTCAAGGAACTGAGTACTACTAAATAGTATCATATATTCCCTTTCCAAAAAGGGTAATACTCAAGGGAAGTGCTTACCATACAAACACCTCTCCTACCCATTTTAGTCACTTTCGAGTCAACTGAACTATTTAATTATAAAAAATATTTTCTTCTTTTCAATCCCTTTTTGAAACAATACTATTAAAGTCCAACTAAATTGTAACGATCTGTATCTTCAGCTATTTTAAATTTATAAATTTAATGCGATTATTGAATAAAAATGGTTAGAAATAAAAATTTAATAATCTTGAAAGCAATTTATTGGATATGAACTTGGATAAATTTATTTGAAATTTAATGATTTATTAATACTGATTTATCGGGTAATTAAGTTGTTTAAATTTATGTTGTAATTATTTAAATAATGGAATTCTGGATTTAATGTGAATGAAAATGATATCGAAAAATGATTCAAAATTTTATTTAAATACGAATGAAGGTATTTAACTTTTAAAATTGAATATAAAGTGAATAAACTGAATTTTGGAAGCTGCTCGTTTTATATCAACGAGCAAAAATAGCCATTTTGGCAACTATCTCGGATTTTGACAAAACTAGTTTCCTCGGATCCACAAAAGTGAGTTATTGTAGGATTTCCACTTTCATAGAGATCGGACTTGTCGTTTGGCCGTGCAAACTTGAAGTGCATGAATTTAATTTCAGAATTTAATTAAATAATTCTATTTGAAAAGCTATCTTCTGCATACGATCGAATTGGCTTTCAAAAATAATTCCATTGTGTTCAAAATGACGGTAAAACATTATAAATGCCAGGCGGCACGAGTTATTTGGAGTTTGAAAATTTCGTGAGTGAGTTGGTTGGATATTTTTCTAATATTATATATATATATATATATATAGACACATACATACATACTTTCTCCTTTATCACTCATACACACGTTCCTTATGTTCCCGTATACCACTCCCATTCTCCCCTCTTTTTTTTTTCTAATCTCAGTTTAAATCAAGCTAACAAAAAGAAAAAAAACTTAAAAGTAGAAGAAAAAAATTTGATGTCGATCTAGTGTGAGACTGGAGCAGGTGGCGACTCAAGGCTGAGCAAGGCGATTGACGTGGCATGGGGTTCATGATTTAGAGCTGCTACTCGACATGCGCGCGCTTGCACGAGAAGCTGGAGGCGGTGCTGTAGGCAATCGCCATGGATGGTGGAGTTGAAGACTGGCATGGCCGTATGGGTAAGTGATCGTAAAAAAAAACAGAGAAGAAGGTGAATCGCGACCTTGCTAGTTGAGGAGATAGTCACGTGTGGCTCTTAGTGAGGCAGATTTGTATTTTTTCTTTTATTAAATTAAATTAGTTCATTTAAATGTAAATTAATCGTTGTGCTAATTAATTCGTAATCTTTTTATACGAGACCCGTTTTGGACAAAATAAATTGTGCTGGAATTGTACCGGTGTTGTCTACACAATGGAGTCGATTTGGAATTTATTTGAGGGCTGAAATATTTTAAATTCAAATGAAAGGTGAGTGTTTATACGCTCATAAGTACTTAATTTATTTTATATGGTTGAATTATGTCATAAAGTGAATCGTATTTATTGAACGTTGCTTGATAAATTTAATTGTCATTGAAATTGGCATCTGAATTTAATGATAGGAATTTAATTGACAGTTAAATTAAATTAGACTGTATTTGCCAGTAAAATACTTGATATTGATAATTATGAAATTGTTGTGAATTTTATTGACTGTCTGGATGATTGGTTGTGAAGGATGCTACTGGTTGATATTTTGGATGCTTATTTATCATGTTATCACCCTATATATTATTTATAATATATAAAATTGTAAATTGAATTATTTTGAATTAATTAAGAAATAGGTTGAAATGATATATACCTATGGCATTTATTTTGGATTGAAATGATATATATCCATCACTGGAATTAAATTGAAATAACTGATTCACTTGGCCATAGGATAGAGAATTATATACGGACATCGGATTAGTTAAATTAAATGATTTAAAATTTTGAGTTGAAATTATTTAAATGATTTGGTTTTTAGAAATAAAAATCAAATTTATGGAAATTTAAATATTTTTCAAATTAAAGCTTGAAATATTGAAATTTAAATTTGATAAGCGAAATTGTTTAAGTAATTGAAGTTGAGATTTTGAATATATAATCGAAATATAATGTGAATGGCAGAAATCGAATCGTTTTAAAAGATTGGACTTTTATTCGAACTCTGAATATTTCTAAGTAAAAGTGATGCAAAACGAAACTTCGAAATTGAGCTCGAAATTATTTTATATTTAAAGGTTTGGATTTTTAATATTGAGGATAAATTTGATTTAAGTGTTTGAATCGATATTTTGGAAATCAAACTCGAAATTGATATAAATCGAAATGGTTTAAATTTGAAATTAATTTGAAATTAGAATTGAATTTAATTTGGAATTTAAATTAATTTAGAGTTAGAATTTAAATTAATTTGGAATTAGAATTTAAATTAATTTGAAATTAATTTGGAACTGACATTGAAATTAATTTGAAACTGAAATAAAATTTGACCTGAAATCAGAATTGAATCGATTAATTCGAAATTAAAATTGGAACTGATTTGAATTGGAAAACTTGGAAAGTGTACTGGTTTGACTTTGAAACTATTTTTAAGTGAATAGTTTAAGTATAAATGGTTTAAAAATCTATATTCTTTAAATATTCAAATTATTTTGACTTTCCAAACTATTTAAACTATATAAACTATTTTAATACTCAGATTATTTTCATTAAACTGTTTTAACTATTTTAAAACTATCTAAACTATTTTCTAAAACTCAAACTTGTTAAAAGGGTGGTATGTTTATATTTAAGTCTTGGATTTAAATAGGAATTGGGTTAAAGTGCAGTTGTAACCTAAATTGTAAGTCGAATCAAATTTAGAAGTGAAATCGATATATCAAATTGAATTGACATTTTGAAGTAAAATATGATTTTTGAAGCGATATGGTAAATTTCAAAATGATTTTGATTTTGAAGCAAATGTGATATTTTGATATCAAGTACGAATTGTTTTCGAAATATAAAAGCACCAACCGGTGTGTAAAATGACGTTTGGTTGATAAAAAGACCGGGGCCTCTTACTGACATACTCTCTGCCAATACTGGCACCAGTTTAACAACTGCGTATGCGGTGGATGATATCCAGGATGTAGTGGTTGAATTGGCGATGTTTACTCGAATGAAATAAGGGAATGATGATGGATAGCTTTGACACCAGTGTCATAATATAAATGACTAAAATAAGAGCCTATGTCCGCCTAATGAGGTTAGCTACCTCTAGCGACGTTGATCCCTCGTATTACTATTATGATATCGTATTCGATGGGTGCTCCTTTTGTTGGTTGGATTGATTATCGTGGTTGGCCACGAATGGGTTACGACCAGCCAGAAAGGATAAACTGATAGAATTCAACCATGGGCATTGCCTCATGTACCTTGTCATATTTATCCCTATACGAGCCCATTACGACTTTCGTTTAAAACTATAAAAATGTGTTAAGGTGGATCAATGTAAAGCCTTAAGGCTATTTTGATATTTATTTTACTAATAGACATTATCTATTATAGCATATACTATTATATATAAATAGTTTAACGGATCCTTAGGAGATGGAAAAATCCCGTAACATATCTTAAGTTATTGCACTCATATTTTGATATTAATTTACTTATATTAGAGTATTTTAGTCCTGACTCGAGTGTTTTGCCTTTTCACTATGCTCTGGTCAGTCCTGAATTTTGTCAACGTTTTGAAGACTATTCTTAGGAGGGCGAAGGCAGAGTTTTGGTATATTGCTATTATTATTATCCCCTACATCATTCTATTTTGCTATATTGATTATTATTCCTGATAAATGTGTATAGATTATTATCAAATGTATCGTAAACAGCTTCAGGAATTGTTTATTTGATTATTATATTTTATCATTTCCGTTGTGAGATTCTGTATTTTATTTTCTTCTTCTCTTCTTATTTTTCTTACTGAATCTTATTGATTATCTACGTTTTAGATTGTTTAAGTCAGATGTCTGTGGATTATTGTCGATTTAAACCTTTCGAAATGTGGGTCGTTGCAGTTGGTATTATAGCGAAGATTTAGCGTAACCTTGGCTTTGTGAAGTATGACTCATTAGAGATAGGGTTGTAATACTCTAGAATGAGTATATTTGAGTGTATATGTGTGAGAGAGCATACTTGTTAGTGTTATAAAATGTTTTATATTGTGTTTACTTATCCATTGAGTTGTTTATGAATTTCGATCAATGCGCGGGACGTCGTGTTATCGATAGAGGTTTCTAAACACTTAAACGAGACAAGTCGACATTATATTGTTTTAAAAATCGAGTAAATGAAATAATTTTACCGAAGTTATATTATATATATATCTGATAATTATTAATGGAATTATTTTTAGGAGATGATAATATTTAGTTGTCATTGATTATTGGTTGAAGAAAAATAAAATAAAATGAATACGTATTGAATTTTAATTTATGAAGAAATTGATTATTAAATTGGATTGAAATTAATTAATTAGAAAAATATTTTGAAAGGCTTTTTTGAAGAAGATAAAAGAATTAAACTCGCTTTGGTCGTTGGGAAATACTTCTAGGGATGGCTGCAGCATTGCTAGTAACAATTTTCAAGTTTCTAAGTGAAAATTTCTACCAAAAGTAAATTATTTTCAATTAAAGCAAGTTTTGAGTGTGATGGAAAAAATACATCCCATTATGGTTTGATAAATATATGAATATTTTTGAACTTATACATGAAAATAATATAGATTAAAATAAGTTTATGACTTATAAATTTGAACTGGAAAGTAAATTTTAACTTTAAATTATTGAATATTTATGGTTAAGCAAACAAAAGAAAATTAAACTTGACTAAGATTAAATAAAATGAGTAGTGGATTAAAATGAAATGAAGTTTAACTTAATATTAAATAAATTGAATTAGATATTAAGTGAAACTAGAGGAAATAGTAAAATGAATTATTTTCACTAAAGCTAAAATGAATTAAAAACGAATACGAACTTGAATTATAAAATGAAATGTAATTTAAGTTGTGAAAGAAATTGAAAAAATAAATGTGAGTAACTGAATTTAATTTAAATTTGATGTAAATAAATTAAATGCAAATGGAGTGAGTTTCAATAAAAATTGAATGTTAACTAATATAGTACGGCATAATAGAATAAATTATAAATTGAAGTTTAACTTAAGAGGAATTGAATAAAAATAAATGAGAGTAAGTGAAACTAATATGGTTAATTGAATTTAATTTATATTGGACATAAACAAATTAATTAGTAGTTTAACAATGACTGGTTTTCCTAGTTTTTTTTTTCTTTTTCTTCAAATTTGATTTTGCAGATGTTAAACTAAAACTATGTGGTAATGTAACGTCCCGCCTTATTGTACGCTTTAAATCGATGATAAACCACACACGTTAAACTTAAACCATACAGAAGGGCGGATTGCTATGGGGTAAATAAGAAAAATGAAGAAAGAAATAAAACAAAATAGAATATTGCAGCAGAAGGACAAAATATAATAATCAAATAAATAGTTCATGAAGCTTTTTACCAAATATTTGATTTTACTTATACAATACATATCAGAGTTACACATACCAGAGAATACTAATAATGCAGCGGAAACAGTATGAATGTGGTGGAATACTATAATAAATAATCATAATATAAATCTTCGTCTTCATCCTCCATAGCTAAAGTCTTCGAATCCCAAATGCTCAGGTTGACCCGAGCGAATCGAAAAGACAAAACACTCGAGTCAGAACTAAAAGATCTTATGTAATTTAAATCAACAGAAATAAATTTGAGTGAAACGGCGTCAGAGATGTTTACGAGATTTGACATCTCCTATCCAGTGTCTAATGTGAGTGCAGTTACTCAAGAGATGCTCGGGATTTACATCTCCTAAGGATCCTTTAAACTACTTACTATGTAGTAATATTTCACTATCATAATAATGTCTATTATTAAAATAAACTTACTTTTTAATAGCGTTAAGGAGTGACCCAATATTTCCCTTAATACGTAATAGTGCTAATAGTCTATAGAGTAACGTAATACCTCCTGATCGGGAGGCTACCAGAGGATACTCCATAGGTACGACAAAATTAGAAACTCGTACAAGGCACGCTACGGTAGGTGACACGGCACAACTAGGCAATGCCAGGGTAGATATACCAATTATGCTTCTGAGCCGGTGGTAACACATAGCCGCAGCTACCGTCGACCTCGAGCCACACCCCCAAATCAAAGAAAAATCAAAAGGGGCCACCGAATCAATCCAAAAGACAGAGTATAATATCGAAGGGATGCGTCTGATCAAAGGTGCTACCTCATTAGCCCGTCAATCGCTCCTGTTTTAGCCACCTTATGCCAACTCACGGGAGTCGGGTCCACGTATTTACCTCAAAGGAAACGCCGCTGCCATCCTACTTCATTCTGGAGTCTCCACCGCGTACACGGTTGTTAAAGTGGTTTTCGGAGTTGGCAGAGAGTATGACAACTTCCGATCCCGGTCCCTTCAACAACCAAACGTTATTATAACATCGCAGTCATTTCACAATAATTTGTACTTCAAAACCAGAATATAATATCCATTTCAAACTATAAAATATGATATCATTTCCGTTTTAAAAACCCAAATTAATATGATATCATTTTATTTCAAAATGTATCCTTTTTCCAAAATCATAGTACTTTCAAATCTATATACCTTGAACCCCATAGCTTTGAAATATAACTTCGAATACTTAAATGGTTTAAATATTAAATTACTTTATATAATAAAATAGCTTTGAACCTCTAGTTAAACCACTTCAATTTCCATATAAGTCAAAGCATTAAATATTCCACCATTTCAAAACTAATTCTTTGATAATTCCATATATATCAATTTTAATTACTATTATTTAGATTTGAAATGTCTACTTAATAAATCCCATATAATTTTAGTAAAACTTTTAACTTCAACAACTGGATATCCATCAATTTATTTAAATTAACATATTCTTTTAAATCAACTTGATATTCATTTAAATCACTCTAAACAAAAATCAAGTTATAAAAAATCATGCCCTTTAAAATTCTAAATTTTTTTAAATTTCAAATAAGTTTCATATTCATCTTCCAACCTTATTCTCGTTTAAGTCATTATAAACGCCAGAAATTCAATTTAATTAAATTCTTAATCATATTTTACCTTAATAAAATCAAACTTAATTATTAACTTCTTTTATACTTCAAATCAATTTTATACATAGCTTAAAACCCGGAATTTAACTATGCATAACATAACAATTATAAAATATCCAAATCACTATCTCATAAACCATAGATTTCTTTACAAAACCAAAAAATCATTTCAAAATATTTTTATATATAGACCACGGTGTCTGTATATAATTTCCTACCTTATGGTCAAGTGATACATATATTTATCATTTCAATTCGTAATTTAAAATAAAAATACGGTTATATATCGTTTCAAACCGCAATCCCGAATGAAATAAAGCGCATGACAAATTTGCAGTTTAAAACAAAATGAAATACAACATCCATTCATCCAATAATAATCATCAACCATTTATTACAATCATCATCCAATTTAAACAATAACATCAATGTAGAGCATATAATAAATAATAGGTAATTACTGACAGTTATATTCAATAATAAATTAAACAATCTATCTAATTGGCATTTTATATGCAATAATAAATTAAATAACAGTTTAATTTAAATAAATGCAGTTTACTAAGATGATGATTTAAAAATATACAAATGGTCATAAATAATCAAAATCACAACATATATTAAATTTAACGAACATAAGAAATTTTAGAAGTTGTGAGTGGGTTAAAACACTCACTTTTGAATTTATATTGAATTTAAATTCAATTTAAACCCAAAATTGGAACATTCTCAGGATTCGTCCAAACCAACATCAAAATGTCCGGAATTCCAATACGCACCTAGCGGAGAAAACCATGTATGAATCGGATCTTGTGTGTAAATGTTATTAAGATTTTAATTGTTTGAAAACAAAATTTAATTAAAACAAAACATAAAATAAAACTCACCCAAAAGAACTGCCAGGTCATCAAAGAAACGCGCCACTCCTTCTTCCAGACGAAGACAGTATGCACGCAAACGAAGCCCTACGAACCCTAATTTAACCGCCACCCAAAAATTTGCTGCCGCACGCTCCATCGATCAACGTCGCTTCGATCAGAGGCTGCCACCACTACCACGCCTCGCTCGACTCCACACCGACCACAAAAACCCGCCGCCGTCGCACCAAATAAATTAGGGTTTTCGAACCTTATTCACTGCTTTCCCGCCGCCACAGGCCAAATGAACCCCCTCGGTCACCATCCCTTGACTCCACGTCACCATCTCCACGAAACCCCTCAATCAATTTCGCCCATTGACAACGAAATCAAAACCCTAATTTCGGCTTTGACTGCGATTTTCGGTTGACTCAAACATCGATTGCAAAAAACAGAAATTACACATAGATTCGTATCGATGAGATCTTCGATATATATATATTTTTTAAATTTTTCTGAGGAGTTTGAATTTTTTTTGATTTGAATTTGATTTGTGTTTGGATCCAGAATTTGTTTGTCTGCCATTGAGGAAGAGAGATAGTTGATTTGTACGTACAGAAAAATGAGAAATGGAAGTAGGCTAGGGTTTATAACCGAGTATTTATAGACAAAGTTGAAAATAGAATAGATGGACCCGATTTATAAACGCGTTGAACGATAAATGGCCCGAAAAGCCCGATCAGACTCCGAAACGAAATTGGGTCAACCCGTATATCAAAATAGATGTTTAAAAATATTTTAAACGCAATGGAAAAGGTTTCAAGTCCAAATCCCATCGTATGAAGAAGTTATGCTAAAATCAATATTTTTTCAAATTGATTTCAATTGATTTCGATTGAATCGATTTCTTGGCGTTTCGAGTCTGTACGATCAAATGACAAGCCCGATCGCTACGAAACTTGAAATCCTACAATAATTCATGGGTACAGATGCGATGAAACTGGTTTCGTCGAAATCCGAGTCAGTGGCCAAAATGGCTATTTTTACCTTAATTAAATAATTTAATAATTAATAAATTAAATCACTTTTCAAATTTCAATTCTATACTTAACAATTCTATCATTTTTGATCTCTTAAACAATTAAAGTGATTTAAAAAAAATTAGATGTTAATTTAACGTTGATTCATTCTTTAATTTCAGCATTAAGTTTCAATTTCATTATATTCAAAAATTATAAATATAATTCCCGATAGTTCCATTTAATTAAATAAATTAATAATTATACCATCTATTATTGTCAAATAAAAGGACTTCACATTGGATTTAAAACTATTACACAAATATCCTCTCATTCCATCTTAATTTCAAATAACGTAATATTTTAATATCTAGCTCTACTTATTTGCAATTAATCTAATTATTAAATTTAAGTAAATAAATCTTGCTTTCTATACTTTAAACCAACCAATAGTCATATTTTAGATGGAATGGACATTACTTCGGAATATTATCATAATTCATATTAACGTAACATTTATTTACATTTATTAAAATTTAATTTCAATTTCAAATTAACTGGCTAATAAATAGGTAACACACAAAATCATTACCGTTAACCTTTTGTCCCATAAATAGGCTTTTATTACATACAAATCAAAGTTATCATTTATTTTCATAATGCTAATTTCATTCACTTATGCTCAATCTATAGCCAAACATAACATTTAGATTTATTTTCATTAATTGGTATTCCGTTCAATTCGCAAATTTATTAACTTACATCAATTTATATAACTTTGAATTCATTCCCAAATTACACATTTCAATCAATCATAACTTTACAATTTGTTTACATTGATTGGTGTTGCATTGAAATTTTTATTTATTAGCTTACATCAAAATTATTACCTTTAATTGCAAATTGATTGCCAATTTTATTCAACACCATAAATAACTAACATATATTAGTTTATTACCAAACATTCCTATCTCCAAATCAATTAAAACTTCACAATTGTTTCAATTAATTGGGATTGCACTACATTTATTATTTATCAACTTGCCTTAACCTTATTACATAAATTTACGTTCAGTTACTATTTAATCAATATATTATTCCATTGGTTGGTTCAACACTCTTACTCTTATTCATACTTTTATAAGTTTACATTTCCAACAATATTATAATTACTTACTGGGCATTGGTTTTATTCAATTACTATATATTATTATTAATTCATAAATCAATTCACTATTTACCCTTGTTTTCTTATATTCAATTCTTAATATGCCAAATTTAACAACTCCTAACCATTATATTACATTTCACATTAATGTACATTTATTTTTTTTACTAATGTTTATTTCCATTTCTAATTCCATCAACAAATTAAACAGGTAACTTATAATATTTGTTTACAAGCCAAATGTTACACGTAAGTTTCTCATAGTTCAATCAATTGTCATATTACGAATGGAATTATCATTAATTTCGAATATTATCTTAATTTACATTAAGATAATATTTAATTACCTTTATTGAAATTTATTTCCCAATTTATTTAATGCAATCAATTATGACCTTAAAATTTGTATCCTATTTTCATTTACTTACATTTATAAGTTTATTACTTACCACCACAGGTTAAAATTCCATATATAACTCAATTTTTAATTAATTGTCATTAACACTGTATTATTTCATTAATTAAATTCAATATTTACATCCACTTCCGTATATTAATTTTTGTAACCAAATTATAACATTTACATTGTTTCACTTATTGGAATTGCATCCAAGTTATTAACAATTAACTTACATTTATACAGTTACAATTTATTTAGTTATCATTTCATTAATATTATTTCTAATTTTATTTCTTTCAGTATTAAATACACAATCATATTAAATTAACAAATTATAATGTTTTCCACTATTTCTATATTGGGATTTCATTCCAATTGTCAAAAATTAAATTTATTTACCATTGCAACATTTAATTCCTAACATTCGTTCCAATATAAATTATAAGATTTTCATTTCTTTCTACATTTAATTACAAAATCTTATAAATTTAACCAATTTTATGTATCGAAATTTTCGGGTCGACACACTCTCCCTCACTCAAAACTTTTCGTCCCCGAAAAGGAAAAAGGAGGGAAAAGAAGAATTAGGAAATCAACATATCTTACTTAAAATATTAAATTTATAAACAATTAAATTTAAAAAATTAAGTTATTTAAATAAAATATAATAATTTATAACCATTAAATCTTCTTATACTTAAATTAATAAAGTTTGGAAAACATTTTGTAAAATTTTCTAAGTCCAAAGTTTACGGAAAATTTCGATAGAGTCTCCTTTGTACGGGGAGGTTCGGGAGAAATTATAATATCAAATATAACAATATATACATATATCTTTTCCAAAATAATATACATCCCCACATAGGAAAATAATAATAGTGCTATAAAACCGTAATCCGAAAACGTACCTATTTGTCGGGCAATTAACGCTTATTTTATGGAACCATAAGCAGTAGCAATTGCTTACGTAACCTGCATTTCACTTATATAATCCAAAAAGGTTAACAATTATATAAAATGAAATATTTAAGTTGTTTTAATCAAAAATAACCAAATCAATACAACAACCAATTGCAACAACAACATATAACCATCACATAGAATCAATAAAATCAATCATTCGTTCATATTAATCAAACAAATAGTTGTTCGGGTTCAAAACTTTAAATTGTTCAAAATGGAAAATAACTATTAAGTGCATCATTTACTCAACAGTCTTAGATGAAACTAAATAGATTATTCATACATCCCAAACAAATTCCAAGTATCCTTGCCCAAACTACCATAAACCAAAACAAACAACCAACAATTTCAAAAAATAGATCAAATTCATTCTTATTTATTTCATTTCATAATATTTGTTGTTTAATTTATTTTGCTTTCATATAATGGTTTATCTTTTTATTTTACATTTTATTTCTTACAGTTTTCATTTATCCATATATAATGCAGATTTCTTTTATTTGCAATACATTCATTTATTCATTACTTAATTTCACTTATTATAATACTCATTTTCCTACTTATTTTATTTATAAATAGCTTCAACCGTTTACTTAAGTTTATTATCATTCATTTTTCTAAATTCCATTTATAATACTTACCTTTCTATTTTAATTAGTAGTCTTTCAATTATACTTAAGTTCCTAACATCTCCAATACCAAATTCTTATTTAATAAGGAAATTTCATTGAATACTTTCATTATTTCGAATTTTTACTTGTATAATATTCTATTACAATTTCTTATTAAACATTTTAACTTTTATTATTTGGTAAGTAATATCTATATGCTTTTAAGAATGCAACTGAAAGTTACACAAGTTTATTTTATTTCTTTTAAATTAATTCATTGTTCAAAACATTTATCTTTTGTTTTATAGGTTACAATTTCAACTTCCTTGAAATTTCATTTATAACTTAGCCTTAAATCACTTATTTTAATTAAAGGTCCCATTATATATTAGTTACAACCCATTTCCTACAATAATTGAAACTATTGATTAACGGAAACTTAAGAACTAAATACGGGTTAAATTTCAAATCATTTTAAAATAGTAGATAGATATGTATATACTTACAACTTATATCCAATTATATTTAAAACAAATTAAAATTTATATTTGTTTATCAAAATAAATCTGCAGTAAAACTACTACATTGGCCTTCCCACTTCGAAACTCAAAAATGAATGTCAATGATGCGTGCACTCATCACCGAAATTATTTCCCAGCGACAGAGAAGGGAGTACAGAACTTGTTTCTTTCCAAAATTTATTTTAAACATTTCTTTCAAATTATATTAAAATATTTATATCAGAAAATACTTCTAATAATATTATTATTATATTCCAAATCATTTGAAAGAAATTTTCAAAAACCCTGGAACTTAAGTTCTAAACTTCCAGTTTATTCTCAGTCTCATTTCAGGTATTATTTATAAATTTCATTGCCTAAAAACCAATATATTGCAACCAAATATATATATATATATATATATCATTTTAAAAAAAATACTTTATATATATAGAAAATATAACAGGCAAAAATTATTTCATTCGCCAATATATAAAACGAATATTGTGTCGGTCTGTCCTTTTAAGTGTTTAGAAACCCCTATTGATGTCGTAGCGTCCCATGCACCAACCAGAATTTATAAATACAAAACGGAACAAAATAACACAATATTAAACCTTTTTATAATACTAACAAATACGCTCTCTCATATATACACTCAGCGACTCATCATAGGGTGTCACTACCCTATTAATACAGAGTCAGGCCCCACAAAGCTAAGGTTTATCGTTAAACCAAAGCCCTGATACTAGATGTAACATCCCGCCTTATTGTACGCTTTAAATCGACGATAAACCACACACGTCAGACTTAAACCATGCAGAAGGGAAGATTGTTATGGAGTAAATAAGAACAAGGAAGAAAGAAATAAAACAAAATAGAATCCTACAGCGGAACGACAAAATCTAATAATCAAATAAATAGTTCATGAAGCAGTTTTACCAAATATTTGATTTTACTTATACAATACATATCAAAGTTACACATACCAGAGAATATAAATAATGCATCGGAAATAGTATGAATGTGGTGGAAAACTATAATAAATAATCATAATATAAATCTTCGTCTTCGTCCTTCAGAGCTAAAGTCTTCGAATCCTGAAATGCTCAGACTGACCCGAGCGAATTGAAAAGACAAAACACTCAAGTCAGAACTAAAAGATCTTATGTAAGTTAAGTCAACAGAAATAAATATGAGTGAAACGGCGTCAGCGATGTTTACGGGATTTGACATCTCCTATCCAGTGTCTAACGTGAGTGTAATAACTCAAGAGATGCTCGGGATATACATCTAAGGATCTGTTAAACTATTTACTATGTAGTAATATTTTGCTATTATAATAATGTCTATTAGTAAAACAAACTTACTTTTAAATAGAGTTAAGGAGTGATCCAATATTCCCCTTAACACGTAATAGTGCCAATAGTCTATACAGTATTGCAATACCTCCTGATCGGTAGGCTACCAGAGGATACTCCACATGTACGTCACAAAGAGAAACTCGTACAAGGCACGCTAGGGTAGGTGACACGGCACAACTTGGCAATGCCAGTGTAGATATACCAATTACGCTTCCGGGCCGGTGGTAACGCATAGCCGCAGCTACCGCCCACCTCGAACCACACACCCAAATCAAAGAAAAACCAAAAGTGGTCACCGAATCAATCCAAAAGTCAGAGTATAATATCGAAGGGATGTGTCGGATCAAAGGTGCTACCTCATTAGCCCGTCAATCGCTCCTATTTTAGCCATCTTATGCCAACTCACGGGAGTAGGGTCCAGGTATTTACCTCAAACGAAACGCCGCCGCCATCCTACTTCATTCTGGAGTCCCAACCGCGTACACGGTTGTTAAAGTGGTTTTTAGAGTTGGCAGAGAGTATGACAACTTCCGATCCCGGTTTCTTCAATAACCAAACGTTATTATAACATCGTGGTCATTTCACAATAATTTATACTTCAAAACCAGAATATAATATCCATTTCAAACTATAAAATACGATATCATTTCCGTTTTAAAAACCCAAATCAATATGATATCATTTTATTTCAATATGATATCATTTTATTTCAAAATGTATCCTTTTCCAAAATCATAGTACTTTCAAATCTATATACCTTGAACCCCATAGCTTTGAAATATAACTTAGAATACTTAAATGGTTTAAATATTAAATTACTTTATATAATAAAACAGCTTTGAACCTCCAATTAAACCACTTCAATTTCCATATAAGTCAAAGCTTTAAATATTCCACCATTTCAAAACTAATTCTTTGATAATTCTATATATATCAATTTTAATTACTATTATTTAGATTTGACTTGTCTACTTAATAAATCCTATATAATTTAAGCAAAACTTTTAACTTCAACAACTGGATATTCTTCAGTTTATTTAACTTGATATATTCTGTTAAATCAACTTGATTTTCATTTAAATCACTCTAAACAAAAATCAAGTTATAAAAAATCATGCCCTATAAAATTCTAATTTTTTTTGAAATTCCAAATAAATTTCATATTCATCTTCCAGCCTTCTTCTCATTTAAGTCATTATAAACTCCAGAAATTCAATTTAAATAAATTCTTAATCATATTTTAGCTTAATAAAATCAAACTTAATTATTAACTTCTTTTATACTTCAAATCATTTTATACATAGCTTAAAACCCAGAATTTAACTATATATAACATAACATTTATAAAATATCCAAATCACTATCTCATAAACCATAGATTTCTTCACAAAACCAAAAAAAATCATTTCAAAATATTTTTATATATAGACCACGGTGTCTGTATATAATTTCCCACCCTATAGTCAAGTGATACAGATATTTATCATTTTAATCCGTAATTTAAAATAAAAATACGGTTATATGCCATTTCAAACTACAATCCCGAATGAAATAAAACGCATGACAAATTTGCAGTTTAAAACAATATGAAATACAACATCCATTCATTCAACAACAATCATCAACCATTTATTACAATCATCATCCAATTTAAACAATAACATCAATATAGAGCATATAATAAATAACGGGTAATTACTGACAGTTATATTCAATAATAAATTAAAACAATCTAACTAATTGGCAGTTTATATGCAATAATAAATTAAATAACAGTTTAATTTAAATAAATGCAATTTACTGAGATGATGATTTAAAAATATACAAACAGTCATAAATAATTTCAAAATCACACCATATATTAAATTTAACGAACATAAGAAATTTTAGAAGTTGTGAGTGGGTTAAAACAATCACCTTTTGAATTTGTTTTGAATTTAAATCCAATTTAAACCAAAAATTGGAGTGGTCTCAAAATTCGTCCAAACCGGCGTCAAAATGTCCGGAATTCCAGTGCAAACCTAGTGGAGAAAACCACTTGTGAATCGGATCTTGTATGTAAAAGTTATTAAGATTTTAATTGTTTGAAAAAAAATATTTAATTAAAACAAAAAAAATAAAATAAAACTCACCCAAAAGAACGGCCACGTCATCAAAGAAACGCGCCACCCCTTTTTCCAGACGAACACAGTATGCAAGCAAACGAAGCCCCACGAACCCAAATTCAGCCGCCACCCAAAATTTTGCTGCCACACTCTCCATCGATCAACTTCGCTTCGATCAGAGGCTGCCACCACAGCCACGCCTCGCTCGACTCCACGCCGACCTCGGAAACCCACCGCCGTCGCACCAAAAAAATTAGGTTTTTCGAACCCTATCGCCGCTTTCCCGCCGCCTCAGGCCAAACGAACCCCCTCGGTCACCATCCCTTGACTCCATGCGACCATCTCCACGAAACCCCTCAATCAATTTCACTGATTGACGACGAAATCAAAACCCTAATTTCGTCTTTGACTGTGATTTTCGGTTAACTCGAACATCGATTGCAAAAAAAATTACACGTAGATTCGTATCGATGAGATCTTCGATATATATTTTTTTCAAATTTTTCTGAGGAGTTTGAATTTTTTTTTTCCTTTGAATTTGATTTGTGTTTGGATCTAGAATTTGTTTGTCTGCCATTGAGAAAGAGAGATAGTTGATTTGTACGTACAGACAAATGAGAAATGGAAGTAGACTAGGGTTTATAACCGGGTATGTGACGCCCCACCTCTATACCCACGCTAGCCAAGAACACTACGGAGTAATGCTGTCAACTAGCACGGAGAATAAGGCTGTTGAGGAGCGACCATCTGTGTAATATCTTTGTGCGAGTACTGATATGTCAGATAAAATACTTGCATTCCTTTTAAGAGGAAATCCGACATACCGACACAAACTCAAAGTTACTACACAGTGGCTATAGTGTCTTCGGAAACAAATATAGAAATAAACATAACACAAATCAGTCACAGATAATTCATATCACAAAGGCGGAAGAAGATATGAACATATAACTAACACATGAAAGGGTACATCCGAGTAGTGGTCAAAAAGATCCACAATAATACAGAAGAATAGCAACACGTGCTATACAAAAGAATACAACCATGAGTCTATATCTCAAGTGTATACGACAAAAACTGCTAATCTAAATAGTTAGCCAAAAGTCAGAGTAATGAATCCCTGGGGAGAAGTCAAGCAGAAGCAACTGTAACATCTCGGTTTGACCCGAGTATTATTTATAAGAAAATAATAAACGGATCAGTCTAGCTATAAATATCAGATGACATGATATATAATAAGAGATATGGCATAAACATATGATAACCATACGGGCATACTACAATAAGTATGTAATTGAAACTCAACATGAGATATATCACAAAAATCTTCACAAAGATCCAAAAAGGGTATCATACCCAAAACTTGTATTCACAACAAGTCAATGGCACACGAATTCACCAATGCACAAAAATTGATAAATCATATCAATGAAAATCACTAAAATTGGTGAAGCATAAATTCCAGAATTCAACACACGAAATCCAGAAATCATAAAAAGGGGGAGGCCTATCACACGAACGGGAGCATGAAAACTCACCTACATATGTATCACACGAACGAGACACTATCTCATGGTAGCTAGCCATTAATTTTTGACACACGAATGGCCCGAAGACCATGGGGCGCTATCCCACATGTGTGAGTCGAAATCACAAAGAAATGGGGTCTAGCCTAAATCGCAGACAAAGAGACATCGCACACTTGCTAGTCTAAATCACAAAAATGATCGTCATGATCATCAAGAAGTGTCAATTACAGTAAGCTAGTAAATATATGAGCTTAGCTTCATGTCGCATAACCACTAGCTTAGCTTAAATATTTACGAACAAATTGTAGATTTCCACTAGAAAATTGTCACAAGAGATTCAATCGAACAAGTCCAAGAATTAACCGATGAAGTAAACGCAAGCGTTTCATACCACTTGTTTTACTAAGTCATTTAATTAGATTTCTCATACGAGTGAGGAAAAGGTTTGTATATACTAATAGATTGGAAAATGTTTTAAGAGAACGAGCTTTGTAATAAAATAGTGTTGAAATCATTTGATGAAAGAGTTTTGATATTTACTACTAGTATTGAAAGCTTTATATTTTTAAAGTGACAAATCATCGAAATGATTGTAGAAACAATCAATCACTAAAATTCACGTTCGAAGACGTGAATAAAATCCAAAGAAATCGATACCGAATCCATCAAAATGGATATCCAAAAATTCCCGAAGAAAATAAGTCATCAAAGTCAATAAAAATGATAACAACAAATAGGGAAATAACACGAATCGATTAAATTTGGAAACCACGCAAAATAGGCGAAATAGGCAAAACAGCATCAGGTCGGTCAGCCGGCAACAGAGCTCGGTCGACCGGACCCAGTTCTAAAAAAAATCCTCGGGAAGCAGGTCGGTCGGCTAAGCCCCGTAGCCAGTCGACCGGACCAGAGACAGAAAGGTGCCTATGCACTTTAGTAGCAGGTCGGTCGACCGGCCCAAGGGTTCGGTCGGCCGAACCTGATGTTCTGTAAATTGAAACCTATTTCAAATGAGGTGCAAACTTCTTCAATTTGCAATCGGACAAGCACGGACGCTAAGGGATTACGCCCGTCGGCTAACCGGTGCTATTGGCTCCTCGATGCATCACCAAAAACATGTTCCAACATTCAAGTTGTGATTTTTAAGGATTTGAACTCAAAACACTAAAAATTGGAATATTCACCAAAATCAATCCAAACCAAAAGTAATTGCACAAGAATAAGTGTTAGGAATTCATACCTAACAATCGAAGATAATTATAAGCATAGATGTGAGATAAAAATCTCACCTTTGAACCCAAACAAATGAAGAAGAAGCTCGAAAGCAAAGGAGAATCAACCACTCATCAAATCCAACTCAAGAAGCTTGATTCTAAGCTCTAAAAGAAGAACATTCCCAAAGTTAGGTTTAGGAATTTCTGAAATTGATAAGAGAATGAGTTGGAGAAGAAGAAGAGAAGGCTTACCAATGGGTTCTCTTGAATTTGGAGCTAGAAGTTGGATTTGCTAATGAAGACTAGGGATTGGAGTTTTAATTTCCTCTTCCACTCTCCATTGTTATAAAAGCTTGAGTTATTAGGAAAAGAGGAATGAAGTAATGAAGAGGAGAAGGGGTTGGGACTGAGTTAGTAAGTGATTAATGGGTTCAGCCCAAACCAAAGCCCTAAGTGAATAAGTAGCAAAATTCCACTAACTCCAAACATATCAAAGCTTATACTCAAAAAGATCGTAAACGGCGTTTTGAACTCAATGGAAGTGGTCCCGAGTCCTAATTCGACCGTATGCAAAAAGTAGCTTTTCGGACTAAATTCTGAGTATCGACAAAATATTTAAATAAAATATTTAAATATAAAATCGATAAATATGCGGGTTGTTACAGACTCCCCTCCTTAAAGAAATTGCGTCCTCGCAATATTTAAGAAGAAGATATATAGTAACAACCACAAGAGCATATTCAACACAAAAGAAATCTGAAATAAAAGATTCACCTTAAAGAGCGCGGGAAAGTAAGTTCGGATGTGTTTGCTCAATGAACTCTCTAGATTCCCAAGAACAATCCTTAGGATTTAAAGACCATTGCACCTTCACAAGCGGGACATGTTTATTTCGAAGGCGTTTGACCTCCGAAGCAATAATTCGAATAGGATGTTGCTCATAAGTTAAATTAGGCGAAACTTCAATCTCTTCCACAACACCGGGCTCAAGAATAGAATCGGAATCTCGAAGGCACTTCTGTAATTGAGAAACATGAAACACGTCATGCATAGCAGAAAACTGAGCCGGTAACAAAAGGCGATAAGCCATGCAACCAATACGTTCAGTGATAGGAAATGGCCCAATATATCGAGGTGCTAACTTTCCCGAGCGACTAAAACGTACAACACCTTTCATTGGTGAAACACGAATAAAAACAAGATCTCCAACAGAAAATTCTAATTTCCTTCTCCGGTTATCGGCATAGGATTTTTGTCTACTCTGGGCTTCTTTCATCCTACGCCGAATAAGGTCAATTTTCTCTGTGGAATCCCGAATAAAATCTGGACCTAAAACCAGCCTCTCACCGGCCTCAAGCCAACAAGAAGGAGATCGACATGGCCTTCCATAGAGTGCCTCGAAAGGCGCCATATCAATACTAGATTGGAAGCTATTATTATAGGAAAATTCAATAAGAGGAATATGATCTTCCCATCTTCCACCGAAATCAAGCACACAAGCACGAAGAAGATCTTCAAGAGTTTGATTCACATGCTCGGTTTGTCCATCGGACTGGGGGTGATAAGCAGTGCTAAAATTAAGCTTCGTTCCTAAAGCTTTCTGTAGACTCTTCCATAATCCACTAGTAAACAATGGATCGCGATCACTAACAATGGAAGTAGGAACTCCAAGTAATTTAACAATCTCTTTAACAAAGAGTTTGGCCAAAAGAGGAACGGTTCGGTTAGACCGAACGGGAATAAAATGGGCAGATTTAGTAAGTCTGTCAACTACAACCCATAAGTTATCATGACCCGAACAAGAACGGGGAAGGCGGTCAATAAAATCCATGGAAATTTGATCCCACTTCCAATTTGGAATTTCTAAAGGTTGCAATAACCCACCGGGCCTTTGGTGTTCGGCCTTGACAAGTTGGCAAGTCATGCAACACTTAACAAAGTTAGCAATATCAGATTTCATTCCCTCCAATAATAAAGTTGCTTCATATCCGCGTACATTTTACTACTACCGGGATGAATAGTAAATTTAGAACGATGTGAATCTTCAAAAATATCTTTGCGAAGATCACTAATATTTGGCACGACAAGTCTACCAAATTTCCGAATGCCGCCACGAGAATTGATATCAAAGCCTTTCAAACCATCAATATCAATTTTATCCCTAATATTTTGGCCAAGAAGAGCCAATTCGGGATCTAGCCTTTGAGCTTCAAGAATGCGGTCTAAAAGAGAAGGATGAGCCTCAAGGCTACATAAAACAAGTGATGAGCATAAATCGGATACGCGCTCTCGAATGTCACAAGTGGATAAAATCTCGAGATCATTCCATTCGGATATCATCATGGAAACAACTGCTCGTTGTTTACGGCTAAGAGCATCGGCGACACGATTACCCTTACCGGGGGTATAAAGAATATCAAGATCATAAGGTGCAAGGAACTCGAGCCAACGTTGTTGATGCAAATTAAGTTCCTTTTGAGAAAATAAATATTTCAAAGACTTATGATCCGTGTAAAGAATAAATTTCTCTCCCAATAGATAATGACGCCAAATTTGAAGGGCGAAAACAATAGCCGCGAGTTCTAAATCATAAGTGGCATATCTAGTCTCGGCCGGCTTCAATTGCCTATAAGCATAAGCAATAACACGTTCTTTTTGCATAAGAACGGCACCCAAACAAATGCGACTAGCATCGGTATAAACAACAAAATCTTGATTTCCATCGGGAATCACAAGAATAGCAGCATCGGAAAGGAGTTCTTTTAATTTCTGAAAAGAAGCTTCCATTTGTCCGACCAAACATATTTAACACCTTTCCTTGTTAAGCTAGTGAGAGGGACGACAATTTTAGAAAAGTCTTTAATGAAACGATGGTAATAACCCACCAATCCGAGAAAACTACGAATCTTTGTCACACTCTCCGGTCTCTTCCAATCTTGAATCGCTTCAATCTTTGAAGGATCCACGGAAATTCCAGATTCGGAAATAATATGACCGAGAAACTTCACATGAGATCGCCAAAAATGGCATTTAGAAAATTTTGCTTTTAAATGATTACTCCTAAGAGTTTCCAACACAATCCGAAGATGCTTCTCATGTTCCTCCTCGGTTCTTGAATACACCAGAATATCATCAATGAAGATGAGTACAAACCGATCGAGGAAATCTTTGAAAACTCGATTCATAATGTCAACGAAATAAGCTGGGGCATTCGTTAAACCAAATGGCATAACAAGCCATTCATAAGATCCATATCGGGTACGAAACGATGTCAAAGGAATGCTATCCTCTGCGATACGAAGCTGATGAAAACCGGTAGCCAAGTCCAATTGTGAAAAGACTCTAGCACCACTAAGTTGATCGAATAGATCACCAATCCGAGGTAAAGGATACTTATTTTTGATAGTAAGATCATTAATCTTGCGATAATCAACGCAAAGTCTAAGAGTACCATCGGATTTCTTCACAAAAATTGCCGAAGCTCCCCAAGGCGAGGAACTAGAGCGAATAATTTGCTTCGTTTCCAAATCGGATAATTGTATGCGCATCTCCTCATTTTCCTTATTGGACATGCGATAAGGAGGACGAGTAATAGGTTGAGCTCCAGGGGTAAGATTAATTCTGAACTCAATTGCTCTCTTAGGTGGCAATCCTAAAACGGGCTCAAATATGTCGGAAAATTCACGAACAACGTGAATAAGAGCAATGACATCTTCCTCATCATCATTATCGTCATCACGAGGAATTAAAGAATATAAAGATGCAGAACAAGTGGAATCTGAATCTTTAAGAATAATAGAAATCTGCTTTACAGATTGCGGGTGTCGGAGATAAATAGTCCGCTCGGGACATAGGATATGAGCTTCATAATGGTTAAGCCAATCCATTCCCAAAATCATTCCAAAGCCTAAATAATGCATGACATGCAAATCGGCTAGGAAGGGAAAATCACACAAAATAATCTCCACATCTTTACAAAGCAAACTAAGCGTTGTGGATCCACCAACCGGATTCGCAATTCTCAAAGAAGTCATTAAAGCAACAACACTTAAAGAAAAGGTGTCGACAAGTTCCTTTGATATAAAAGAATGGGATGCTCCCGTATCAAAAAGAACTCGAATAGGTTGATCACGAAATATAATAATACCATCAAGGATAGAATGAGAAATACCTTGACCACGAGATGTGTTGCCAAGGGCTTGAGCAACAGTAAGCTTTCCCTCCTTCCTATTTTGAAGTTTGGGACAAGAAGATAAATAATGATCCGGTCTTTTGCAATAGCGACAAGTACGAGGCTTTGAACACTTGTTTGCAAAATGGTCCCTAGACCCACAATTGAAGCATTTCCCACAAGTAGGAGAAGGAGCCTTTGCGGCAGGAGTTGCTTGCTTACCCTTTTTGTTGGGATACGGACCATTGAATTTGTTTGGCCTCTTCTTTTTGTTGAAGTTTGGTTTGGAACCCACCACTTCAACATCACTTTCCTTATCCGCCTCTTCAAGATGAAGAGCGATATCAATGAGTTGGTCGAAGGGAACTTCTAATTTTAGAAGTAATGGCTTCTTGAGATTTTTTGTTTAAGCCATAGACAAATCTTTGGTTCTTCTTCAATGGGGTGTTGATGTACTCAACCCCATATTTCGAAAGTGACTCGAAGGATGCAACATAATCAGTCACGGAGGCTTCACCCTGAACAAGGTCTATGAAATGCCGAGCCAATGTCACTTTCTCTACTTCTGGCACGAATTTTAATTCGAAGCGTTCCCGGAATTGCTCCCAGGTGAGATCCGCTTCATTAATCTCAGAAATAAGAAGTTCGTACCAGTCCAATGCTCTCTCTTGGAGCATACTGGAAGCCACCTGAACACGGTGAAGATCGACGAAATTCATGCGAATGAAGATTCGATCATAGGTCCTCAACCATGCCTGGACCTCGATTACAGTTTCAGAACCTTTAAATGGCTTCCCACCCAGGTTGGTGTAATCGTTGCACAAACGTGCAAACCCTGATTTAGGGTGAGTAGGTTTCGGATTAGAACCAGCTGCTTGAGCATTCGTGACAAGGTCAAGAAGTTGTTGGGTAGTCATAAAAACTCCATCTTGGGGTGGGGCACTAGATGGTCCAGCTCTGGGACGACCTGGTCTAACCATTCCTCTTCCTTAAGAAAGAAAGAAGGAAGAAGAAGAAGGTTATTCACAAAATGAATATCAAGCAAACTTGATAGATAAAACAAGGAATCATAAAGAAAATAGGATGAATCGGTACGAAGACTCGAATTAAATCCTAAAGCACGACTCCTAAGATAGACTTAGGACATGATCCTTGCTAAGTTATTCTACATTGTTCCGAAGTTTGGCTCTGATACCAAGCTGTGACGCCCCACCTCTATACCCACGCCAGCCAAGAACACTACGGAGTAATGCTGTCAACTAGCATGGAGAATAAGGCTGTTGAGGAGCGACCATCTATGTAATATCTTTGTGCGAATACTGATATGTCAGATAAAATACTTGCATTCCTTTTAAGAGGAAATCCGACATACCGACACAAACTCAAAGTTACTACACAGTGGCTATAGTGTCTTCGGAAACAAATATAGAAATAAACATAACACAAATCAGTCACAGATAATTCATATCACAAAGGCGGAAGAAGATATGAACATATAACTAACACATGAAAGTGTACATCCGAGTAGTGGTCAAAAAGATCCACAATAATACAGAAGAATAGCAACACGTGCTATATAAAAGAATACAACCATGAGTCTATATCTCAAGTGTATACAACAAAAACTTCTAATCTAAATAGTTAGCCAAAAGTCAGAGTAATGAATCCCTGGGGAGATGTGGCGCCCCACCTCTATACCCATGCAAGCCAAGAACACTACAGAGTAATGCTGTCAACTAGCACGGAGAATAAGGCTGTTGAGGAGCGACCATCCGTATAATTTCTTTGGGCGAGCACCGATATGCCAGATAAAAATATCACTTTTCATCACAAGTGGAAATCCGACATACCGACACAAACTCAAAGCTATTACACAGTGGCTATAGTAATCTTCGGAAACAATTACAGAAATAAACATAACATAAATCAGTCACAGATAATTCATATCACAAAGGCGGAATTAGATATGAATATTACACTAGGAAGTGTACATCAGAGTAGTGGTCTAAAAAGATCCACAATATCACAAAAGAATAGTTACACGAACTACACAAAAGAATAAGTATACATTATGGAGTCTATATCTCAAATGTATACAACAAAAACTACTAATCTAAGTAGTTAACCAAAAGTCAAGGAGGTAATCCCGGATGTAAAGTCAAGCAGAAGCACCTGTAACATCTCGGTCTGACCCGAGTATTATTTAATAAGAAAATAATAAATGGATCAGTCTAACTATAAATATCAGATGAAACGATATAGAATAAGAGATATGACTAAGCACACAATAATCACAATGCCAAGCTGTGATATATATAAGTAGTTGAAAATCATCAAGGGATTAATCAATGTCACAAAATCTACACAAGAATCAAAGAAATGTCTTACTCCTTATTTTGTTCATCAAACCACAATTATTGACGATTATATCAATGTCAATCACAAAAGTCAATGACACACAAATTCACCAATGCACAAATATTGATAAAACTTATCAATGGAAATCACGAAAATTGGTGAAGCATAAATTCTAGAAATCATCTCAAGAAATCCAGTCAATGACACACGAATTCACCTATGCACAAAAATTGATAAATCATATCAATAGAAATCACAAAAATAGGTGAAGAAGAAAATTCTAGAATTCGACACACGAAATCCAGAAATCACACAAAATAGGGGGGAGGCCTATCACACGAACGGGAGCATGAAAACTCACCAACATATGTATCACACGAACGAGACGCTATCTCATGGTAGCTAGCCATTAATTTTTGAACACACGAACGGCCCGAAGACCATGGGGCGCTACCCCACATATGTGAGTTGAAACTCACACAAACGGGGTTTAGTCTCCCTCGTAGACAAAGAGACATCGCACATTGCTAGTCTAAATCACAAAAATGATCGTCATGATCATCAAGAAGTGTCAATTACAGTAAGCTAGTAAATATATGAGCTTAGCTTCATGTCCCATAACCACTAGCTTAACTTAAATATTTACGAACAAATTGTAGATCTCCACTAGAAAACTGTCATAAGAGATTCAATCGAACAAGTCCAGGAATTAACCGACGAAGTAAAGCAAGCGTTTCATACCACTTGTTTTACTAAGCCGTTTAATTAGATTTCTCATACGAGTGAGGTAAAGGTTTGTATATACTAATAGATTGGAAAACGGTTTTATAAACGAATTTGGTATTAAAATAGAATTGAAATCGTTTGAGGAAAGAGTTTTGATATTTACTACTAGTATTGAAACCTTTATATTTTTAAAGTGACAAAACACGAAAATGATTGTAGAGCAATCAACCACCAAAATTCACATTCAAAGACGTGAATAAAAATCCAAAGAAATCGATCCGAATCCATCAAAATGGGTATTCCCAAAAATCCCTAGAATAGAAGTCATTAAAGTCATAGCAACAACAAGTGGGAAATAACACGAATCGATGGAATTTGGAAACCAAGCAAAAATATGCACAAATAGGCACAATTAGGCAAATAGGTGCAGGTCAGTCGACTGACTAAAAGGTCCAGTCGACTGGACCAGAAGCATGAAAAATAATTTCCTGCAGTTAGTCGACTGACCTAAAAATTCAGTCGACTGAATGCGGGGAAAACAAAGCACCCGAGCCTCTGTTAGTGCCTTCGGAATGCCTATGTGCTACAGCCAGTCGACTGACTCAAGGGTCCAGTCGACTGACTGGCACCAAGGCTGTTTTCCAGCCTATGAAATGAAGATGCTATGTTCTTCAAAATGCAATCGGGCGAAAACGGTCACTAGGGGTTTGTGCCAATCGACTACCCGGTCCTATTAGCTCTTCGATGCATCACCAAAAACAAGTTCAAACTACAAAGCTATGATTTTTGAAGATTTGAACTCGAAACACTAAAAATTGGAATAAACACCAAATCAATCCAAACCAAAACCAAATGCACATGAATATGTGTTAGGAATTCATACCTAATAATCGAAGATAATCATAGACCTAGATGTGAGATTAAAAATCTCACCTTTGAACCCAAACGGTTGAAGAAGATGCTTGAAAGCAAAGGAGAATCAACCACTCTTCAAATGCAACTCAAGAAGCTTGATTCTAAGCTTTTAAAAGAAGAACATTCCCAAAGTTAGGTTTAGGAATTTCTGAAATTGATTAGAGAATGAGTTGGAGAAGAAGAAGAGAAGCTTACCAAGGGGTTCTTCTATTAGTTTGGAGCTAGAGTTGATTTGCAAGAGAAAACTAGGGTTTTGGAGTTTTAATTTCCAATCTCTCCCACCATTGATGCTTTAGCTTGAGTATTAGGAATTGGAAATGAAGTAAATGAGGAGGAGAGGGGTTGGGACTGAATACATAAGTGGGCTCAGCCCAAACCAAAACCCTAAGTGAAAAAGTAGCAAAATCAACCTTCTCCAAACATATCGAAGCTTATACTCAAAAAGGTCGCAAACGGCATTTTAAACTCAATGGGAGTGGTCCCGAGTCCTAATTCGACCGTATGCAAAAATGACCTTCTCGGACAAAATTCCGAGTATCGATAAAATATTTTAATAAAATATTTAAATATAAAATCGACAAATATGCGGGTTGTTACAGACTCCCCTCCTTAAAGAAATTGCGTCCTCGCAATATTTAAGAAGAAAGTATATGGTAACAACCATAAAAGCATATTCAACACAAAAGAAAATTGAAATAAAAGGTTCACCTTAAAGAGCACGGGAAAGTAAGTTCGGATGTGTTCGCTCGATGAACTCTCTAGATTCCCAAGAACAATCCTTAAGATTTTAAGACCATTGAACTTTAATAAGCGGAACATCTTTATTTCGAAGACGTTTGACTTCCGAAGCAATGATACGAACATGGTGCTGCTCAAAAGTTAAATTCGGTGAAACTTCAATCTCTTCCACAACACCGGGCTCAAGAATAGAATCGGAATCTCGAAGACACTTCCGAAGTTGAGAAACGTGAAACACGTCATGGATAGCTGAAAATTGAGCCGGTAATAAGAGGCGATAAGCCATGGAACCAATACGTTCAGTGATAGGAAATGGCCCAATATATCGAGGCGCTAACTTTCCCGATTGACTGAAACGTACCACACCTTTCATAGGTGACACACGAATGAACACAAGATCTCCCACAGAAAATTCTAACTTCCTTCTTCGGTTATCGGCATAGGATTTTTGTCTACTCTGGGCTTCTTTCATCCTATGTCGAATAAGTTTAATCTTTTCTATGGAATCACGAATAAAGTCTGGACCTAAAACCAGCTTCTCACCGGCCTCAAGCCAACAAGAAGGAGATCGGCATGGCCTTCCATAGAGTGCCTCGAAAGGTGCCATACCAATACTAGATTGGAAGCTATTATTATAGGAAAATTCAACAAGTGAAATATGATCTTTCCAACTTCCACCAAAATCAAGAACACATGCACGAAGAAGATCTTCAAGAGTTTGATTCACACGCTCGGTTTGTCCATCGGACTGAGGATGATAAGCGGTGCTAAAATTAAGCTTCGTTCCTAAAGCTTTCTGAAGACTCTTCCAAAATCCACTAGTAAACAATGGATCACGATCACTAACAATAGAAGTAGGAACTCCACGTAATTTAACAATCTCTTTAACAAAGAGCTTGGCCAAAAGAGGAACGGTTCGGTTAGACCGAATGGGAATAAAATGGGCGGATTTAGTAAGTCTATCAACAATCACCCATAAGTTATCATGACCTGAACGAGAACGGGGAAGGCCATCTATAAAATCCATGGAAATTTGATCCCACTTTCAAATTGGAATTTCTAAAGGTTGCAATAATCCACCGGGCCTTTGATGTTCGGCCTTAACGAGTTGGCAAGTTATGCAACGCTTAACGAAGTTAGCGATGTCAAGTTTCATTCCCTCCCAATAATAAGTCGCTTCATATCCGCGTACATTTTGCTACTACCGGGATGAATGGTAAATTTAGAACGATGGGAATCTTCTAAAATATCTTTACGAAGATCACTAATATTTGGTATGATAAGTCTACCAAATTTTCGAATGCCGCCACGAGAATCGATATCAAAGTCTTTCAAACCTTCAATATCAATTTTATCCTTAATATTTTGGCCAAGAAGAGCCAATTCAGGATCTAGCCCTTGAGCTTCAAGAATGCGGTCTAAAAGAGAAGGATGAGCCTCATGGCTACATTAAACAAGAGATGAACATAAATCAGAAACACGGTCTCGAATTTCGCAAGTGGATAAAATCTCGAGATCGTTCCATTCGGATATCATCAAAGAAACAACAGCTTGTTGTTCACCGCTAAGAGCATCGGCGACACGATTACCCTTACCGGGAGTATAAAGAATATCAAGATCATATGGTGCAAGAAATTCGAGCCAACGCTGTTGACGCAAATTAAGTTCCTTTTGAGAGAATAAATACTTCAAGGACTTATGATCGGTATAAAGAACAAATTTCTCTCCTAAAAGATAATGACGCCAAATACGAAGGGCGAAAACAATAGCCGCGAGCTCTAAATCATGACTGGCATATCTAGTCTCAGCAGGCTTCAATTGCCTAGAAGCATAAGCAATAACACGTTCTTTTTGCATAAGAACGGCACCCAAACCAACGCGACTAGCATCGGTATAAACAATGAAATCTTGATTCCCTTCGGGAATAACAAGAATAGGAGCATCTGAAAGGAGTTCTTTTAGTTTCTGAAAAGAAGTTTCACATTTGTCCGACCAAATGTATTTAATACTTTTCTTCGTTAAGCTAGTGAGAGGCACGGCAATCTTAGAAAAGTCTTTGATAAAACGACGGTAATAGCCCGCCAATCCGCGAAAACTATGAATCTCTATCACACTCTCCGGTTTAATCCAACTTTGAATCGCTTCAATATTTGAAGGATCCACGAAAATTCCGGATTCGGAAATAATATGACCGAGAAACTTCACACGAGATTGCCAAAAATGACATTTAGAAAATTTTGCTTTCAATTGATTACTCCTAAGAGTTTCCAACACAATCCGAAGATGCTTCTCATGTTCCTCCTCGGTTTTTGAATACACAAGAATATCATCAATAAAGATGAGAACAAACCGGTCGAGGAAGTCTTTGAAAACTCTATTCATAAGGTCAACGAAATAAGCTGGAGCATTCGTTAGACCAAATGGCATAACAAGCCATTCATAAGATCCATAACGAGTACGGAACGATGTCAAAGGAATACTATCCTCTGCAATACGAAGCTGATGAAATCTAGTAGCTAAGTCTAATTGTGAAAAGACTCTAGCACCACTAAGTTGATCGAATAGATCATCAATCCGAGGTAAAGGATATTTATTTTTGATAGTAAGATCATTAAGCTTGCGGTAGTCAACGCAAAGCCTAAGTGTTCCATTGGATTTCTTCACAAAAATAGCTGAAGCTCCCCAAGGCGAGGAACTAGAGCGAATAAATTGCTTCGTCTCCAATTCGGATAATTGTTTACGCATCTCCTCGTTTTCATTATTGGACATACGATACGGAGGACGAGTGATAGGTTGAGCTCCAGGAATAAGATTAATTCTGAACTCAATTGCTCGCTTAGGTGGTAATCCTAAAACGGGCTCGAATGTGTCGGAAAATTCACGAACAACGTGAATAAGAGAAATAATATCACCCTCATCATCATCATCGTCATCACGAGGATTTAAAGAATATAAAGATGCAACCAAGCTGGAATCTGAATGTTTAAGATTAATAGAAATCTGCTTAACAGATTGAGGATGTCGAAGATGAATAGTCCGCTCAGGACATAGGATATGAGCTTCATAACGGTTAAGCCAATCCATTCTCAAAATCATTCCAAAGCCTAAATAATGCATGACATGCAAATCGGCTCGGAAAGAAAAATCACACAAAATAATCTCGACATCTTTACACAATAAACTGATTGTCGTGGATCCACCAACCGGATTCGCAATTCTCAAAGAAGTCATTAAACACAAAACATCCAAAGAAAAAGTATCAACAAGTTCTTTTGATATAAAAGAATGGGACGCACCCGTATCAAAAAGAACTCGAATAGGATGATCACGAAATAAAATAATTCCATCCAGAATAGAATGAGAAATACCTTGGCCACGAGATGTGTTGCCAGGGGCTTGAGCAACATTAAGCTTTCCCTCCTTCCTATTTTGAAGTTTGGGACATACATGCATAAAATGGTCCGGGCTTTTGCAATAGCGACAAGTACGAGGCTTTGAACACTTGTTCGCAAAATGGTCTTTCAAACCACAATTATAGCATTTCCCTTGAGTAGAGGAAAAGGTCTTTTCAACTGGGGTTGCTTGCCTCCCTTTCTTATTGGGATAAGGGCCTTTGAATTTGTTTGGCCTCTTCTTGTTGTTGAAGTTTGGTTTTGAACCCACCACTTCAACATCATTCTCCCTATCCGCCTCTTCAAGACGAAGAGCGATATCAATGAGTTGGTCGAAAGAAACTTCTAACTTTAAAAGTAATGGCTTCTTGAGATTTCTGTTTAAGCCATAGACGAACCTATGGTTCTTCTTTAAAGGGGTGTTGATGTATTCAACCCCTTATTTGGAAAGCGACTCGAAGGAGGCGATGTAATCAGTCACGGAGGACTCACCTTGAACAAGGTCTATAAATCGTCGAGCCAATGTCACTTTCTCCGCTTCTGGTACAAATTTCAACTCGAAGCGTTCCCGGAATTGCTCCCAGGTGAGATCCGCTTCATTAATCTCAGAAATAAGAAGCTCGTACCAATCCAATGCTCTTTCTCGGAGCATACTAGAGGCCACCTGAACTCGGTGAAGGTCAATAAGATTCATGCGAGAAAAGATTCGATCGCATTACCTTAGCCAAGCCTGTACTTCAATAATAGTTTCGGAACCTTTGAATGGCTCCCCACCCAAATTAGTGTAATCGCTACACAAGCGTGCAAATCCCGACTTTGGGTGAGTAGGTTCCGGGTTAGCTCCAGCTGCTTGAGCATTTGTCACTAAATCAAGAAGCTGTTGAGCAGTCATAAAAATTCCATCTTGGGGTGGAACACTAGACGGTACGACTCTGGGACGGCCTAGTCTAGACATTTCTCTTCCTTTAGAAAGAAAGAAGAAAAAGAAAAAGGTTATTCACCAAATAACTATCAAGAAATCTTGATAAATAAAACAAGGAATCATAAATGAAAATAGGATAGAACGGTACGAAGACTCGAATTAAATCCTAAAGCACGACTCCTAAGATGGACTTAGGACGATGATCCTTGTTATAATATTCCATATTGTTCCGAAGTTTGGCTCTGATACCAAGCTGTGGCGCCCCACCTCTATATCCATGCTAGCTAAGAACACTACGGAGTAATGCTGTCAACTAGCACGGAGAATAAGGCTGTTGAGGAGCGACCATCCGTATAATTTCTTTGGGCGAGCACCGATATGCCAGATAAAAATATCACTTTTCATCACAAGAGGAAATCTGACATACCGACACAAACTCAAAGCTATTACACAGTGGCTATAGTAATCTTCGGAAACAATTACAGAAATAAACATAACATAAATCAGTCACAGATAATTCATATCACAAAAGCGGAATTAGATATGAATATTACACTAGGAAGTGTACATCAGAGAAGTGGTCTAAAAAGATCCATAATATCACAAAAGAATAGTTACACGAACTACGCAAAAGAATAAGTATACATTATGGAGTCTATATCTCAAATGTATACAACAAAAACTACTAATCTAAGTAGTTAACCAAAAGTCAAGGAGGTAATCCCGGAAGTAAAGTCAAGCAGAAGCACCTGTAACATCTCGGTCTGACCCGAGTATTATTTAATAAGAAAATAATAAACGGATCAGTCTAACTATAAATATCAGATGAAACGATATAGAATAAGAGATATGACTAAACACACAATAATCACAATGCCAAGCTGTGATATATATAAGTAGTTGAAAATCATCAAGGGATTAATCAATGTCACAAAATCTACACAAGAATCAAAGAAATGTCTTACTCCTTATTTCGTTCATCAAACCACAATTATTGACGATTATATCAATGTCAATCACAAAAGTCAATGACACACAAATTCACCAATGCACAAATATTGATAAAACTTATCAATGGAAATCACGAAAATTGGTGAAGCATAAATTCTAGAAATCATCTCAAGAAATCCAGTCAATGACACACGAATTCACCTATGCACAAAAATTGATAAATCATATCAATAGAAATCACAAAAATAGGTGAAGAAGAAAATTCCAGAATTCGACACACGAAATCCAGAAATCACACAAAATAGGGGGGAGGCCTATCACACGAACGGGAGCATGAAAACTCACCAACATATGTATCACACGAACGAGACGCTATCTCATGGTAGCTAGCTATTAATTTTTGAACACACGAACGACCCGAAGACCATGGGGCGCTACCCCACATATGTGAGTTGAAACTCACACAAACGGGGTTTAGTCTCCCTCGTAGACAAAGAGACATCGCACATTGCTAGTCTAAATCACAAAAATGATCGTCATGATCATCAAGAAGTGTCAATTACAGTAAGCTAGTAAATATATGAGCTTAGCTTCATGTCCCATAACCACTAGCTTAACTTAAATATTTACGAACAAATTGTAGATCTCCACTAGAAAACTGTCACAAGAGATTCAATCGAACAAGTCCAGGAATTAACCGACGAAGTAAAGCAAGCGTTTCATACCACTTGTTTTACTAAGCCGTTTAATTAGATTTCTCATACGAGTGAGGTAAAGGTTTGTATATACTAATAGATTGGAAAACGGTTTTATAAACGAATTTGGTATTAAAATAGAATTGAAATCGTTTGAGGAAAGAGTTTTGATATTTACTACTAGTATTGAAACCTTTATATTTTTAAAGTGACAAAACACGAAAATGATTGTAGAGCAATCAACCACCAAAATTCGCATTCAAAGACGTGAATAAAAATCCAAAGAAATCGATCCGAATCCATCAAAATGGGTATTCCCAAAAATCCCAAGAATAGAAGTCATTAAAGTCGTAGCAACAAGTGGGAAATAACACGAATCGATGGAATTTGAAAACCAAGCTAAAATATGCACAAATAGGCACAATTAGGCAAATAGGTGCAGGTCAGTCGACTAACTATAAGGTCCAGTCGACTGGACCAGAAGCATGAAAAATAATTTCCTGCAGTCAGTCGACTTACCTAAAAATTCAGTCGACTGAATGCAGGGAAAAAAGAGGACCCGAGCCTCTGTTAGTGCCTTCGAAATGCCTATGTGCTACAGCCAGTCGACTGACTCAAGGGTCCAGTCGACTGACTGGCACCAAGGTTGTTTTCCAGCCTATGAAATGAAGATGCTATCTTCTTCAAAATGCAATCGAGCGAGCACGGTCACTAGGGGTTTGTGCCAATCGACTACCCGGTCCTATGAGCTCTTCGATGCATCACCAAAAAAAGTTCAAACTACAAAGCTATGATTTTTGAAGATTTGAACTCGAAACACTAAAAATTGGAATATACACCAAATCAATCCAAACCAAAACCAAATGCACATGAATATGTGTTAGGAATTCATACTTAACAATCGAAGATAATCATAGACCTAGATGTGAGATTAAAAATCTCACCTTTGAACCCAAACGGTTGAAGAAGATGCTTGAAAGCAAAGGAGAATCAACCACTCTTCAAATGCAACTCAAGAAGCTTGATTCTAAGCTTTTAAAAGAAGAACATTCCCAAAGTTAGGTTTAGGAATTTCTGAAATTGATTAGAGAATGAGTTGGAGAAGAAGAAGAGAAGCTTACCAAGGGGTTCTTCTATTAGTTTGGAGCTAGAGTTGATTTGCAAGAGAAAACTAGGGTTTTGGAGTTTTAATTTCCAATCTCTCCCACCATTGATGCTTTAGCTTGAGTATTAGGAATTGGAAATGAAGTAAATGAGGAGGAGAGGGGTTGGGACTGAATACATAAGTGGGCTCAGCCCAAACCAAAACCCTAAGTGAAAAAGTAGCAAAAATCAACCTTCTCCAAACATATCGAAGCTTATACTCAAAAAGGTCGCAAACGGCATTTTAAACTCAATGGGAGTGGTCCCGAGTCCTAATTCGACCGTATGCAAAAATTAGCTTCTCGGACAAAATTTCGAGTATCGATAAAATATTTTAATAAAATATTTAAATATAAAATCGACAAATATGCGGGTTGTTACAGGAGAAGTCAAGCAGAAGCACCTGTAACATCTCGGTCTGACCCGAGTATTATTTATAAGAAAATAATAAATGGATCAGTCTAGCTATAAATATCAGATGACATGATATAGAATAAAAGATATGGCATAAACATATGATAACCATACGGGAATACTACAATAAGTATGTAATTGAAACTCAACATGAGATTAATCAATATCACAAAAATCTTCACAAAGATCCAAAAAGGGTATCATACCCAAAACTTGTATTCACAACAAGTCAATGACACACGAATTCACCAATGCACAAAAATTGATAAATCATATCAATGAAAATCACTAAAATTGGTGAAGCATAAATTCCTGAATTCAACACACGAAATCCAGAAATCATAAAAAGGGGGAGGCCTATCACACGAACGGGAGCATGAAAACTCACCTACATATGTATCACACGAACGAGACGCTATCTCATGGTAGCTAGCCATTAATTTTTGACACACGAATGGCCCGAAGACCATGGGGCGCTACCCCACATGTGTGATTCAAAATCACAAAGAAATGGGGTCTATTCTAAATCGCAGACAAAGAGACATCGCACAATTGCTAGTCTAAATCACAAAAATGATCGTCATGATCATTAAGAAGTGTCAATTACAGTAAGCTAGTAAATATATGAGCTTAGCTTCATGTCCCATAACCACTAGCTTAACTTAAATATTTACGAACAAATTGTAGATTTCCACTAGAAAATTGTCACAAGAGATTCAATCGAACAAGTCCAAGAATTAACCGACGAAGTAAACGCAAGCGTTTCATACCACTTGTTTTACTAAGTCGTTTAATTAGATTTCTCATACGAGTGAGGAAAAGGTTTGCATATACTAATAGATTGGAAAACGTTTTAAGAGAATGAGCTTTGTAATAAAATAGTGTTGAAATCATTTGATGAAAGAGTTTTGATATTTACTACTAGTATTGAAACCTTTAAATTTTTAAAGTGACAAATCATCAAAATGATTGTAGAAACAATCAATCACAAAAATTCACGTTCGAAGACGTGAATAAAATCCAAAGAAATCGATACCGAATCCATCAAAATGGATATTCCAAAAATTCCCGAAGAAAACAAGTCATCAAAGTCAATAACAAATGATAACAACAAATAGGGAAATAACATGAATCGATTAAATTTGGAAACCACGCAAAATAGGCGAAATAGGCAAAATAGCATCAGGTCAGCCGGCCGGCAACAGAGCTCGGTCGACCGGACCCTGTTCTAAAAAAAATCCTCGGAAGCAGGTCGGTCGGCTGAGCCCTGTAGCCAGTCGACCGGACCAGAGACAGAAAGATGCCTATGCACTTTAGTAGAAGGTCGGTCGACCGGCCCAGGGGTTCGGTCGGCCGAACCTGATCTTCTGCAAATTAAAACCTATTTCAAATGAGGTGCAAACTTCTTCAATTTGCAATCGGACAAGCACGGACGCTAGGGGATTACGCCCATCGGCTAGCCGGTCCTATTGGCTCCTCGATGCATCACCAAAAACATGTTCCAACATTCAAGTTGTGATTTTTAAGGATTTGAACTCAAAACACTAAAAATTGGAATATTAACCAAATTAATCCAAACCAAAAGCAATTGCACAAGAATAAGTGTTAGGAATTCATACCTAACAATTGAAGATAATTATAAGCATAGATGCGAGATAAAAATCTCACCTTTGAACCCAAACAAATGAAGAAGAAGCTCGAAAGCAAAGGAGAATCAACCACTCTTCAAATCCAACTCAAGAAGCTTGATTCTAACTTTAAAAGAACATTCCCAAAGTTAGGTTTAGGAATTTCTGAAATTGATAAGAGAATGAGTTGGAGAAGAAGAAGAGAAGGCTTACGAATGCGTTCTCTTGAATTTGGAGCTAGAAGTTGGATTTGCTAATGAAGACTAGGGCTTGGAGTTTTAATTTCCTCTTCCACTCTCCATTGTTATAAAAGCTTGAGTTATTAGGAAATGAGGAATGAAGTAATGAAGAGGAGAAGGGGTTGGGACTGAGTTAGTAAGTGATTAATGGGTTCAGCCCAAACCAAAGCCCTAAGTGAAAAAGTAGCAAAATTCCACTAACTCCAAACATATCAAAGCTTATACTCAAAAAGATCGTAAACGGCGTTTTGAACTCAATGGAAGTGGTCCCGAGTCCTAATTCGACCGTATGCAAAAAGTAGCTTTTCGGACTAAATTCTGAGTATCGACAAAATATTTAAATAAAATATTTAAATATAAAATCGATAAATATGCGGGTTGTTACAGACTCCCCTCCTTAAAGAAATTGCGTCCTCGCAATATTTAAGAAGAAGATATATAGTAACAACCACAAGAGCATATTCAACACAAAAGAAATCTGAAATAAAAGATTCACCTTAAAGAGCGCGGGAAAGTAAGTTCGGATGTGTTTGCTCAATGAACTCTCTAGATTCCCAAGAACAATCCTTAGGATTTAAAGACCATTGCACCTTCACAAGCGGGACATGTTTATTTCGAAGGCGTTTGACCTCCGAAGCAATAATTCGAATAGGATGTTGCTCATAAGTTAAATTAGGCGAAACTTCAATCTCTTCCACAACACCGGGCTCAAGAATAGAATCGGAATCTCGAAGGCACTTCTGTAATTGAGAAACATGAAACACGTCATGCATAGCAGAAAACTGAGCCGTATGCAATGGAAGTGGTCCCGAGTCCTTATTCGACCGTATGCAAAAAGTAGCTTTTCGGACTAAATTCTGAGTATCGACAAAATATTTAAATAAAATATTTAAATATAAAATCGATAAATATGCGGGTTGTTACAGGGTATTTATAGACAAAGTTGAAAATAGAATAGATGGACCCGATTTATAAACGCGCTGAATGATAAATGGCCCGAAAAGCCCGTTTTGAATCCAAAACAAAATTGGTCAACCCACATATCAAAATAGATGTTTTAAAATATTTTAAACGCAATGGAAAAGGTTTCAATTCCAAATCCCATCATATGAAGAAGTTATGCTAAAATAAATATTTTTTCAAATTGATTTCAATTGAATTGATTTCTTGGCGTTTCGAGTCCGTACGATCAAACGACAATCCCGATCGCTACGAAACTTGAAATCCTGCAAAACTCACCAATACAGATCCTATGAAACTGGTTTCGTCGAAATCCGAGTCAGTGGCCAAAATGGCTATTTTTACCTTAATTAAATAATTTAATAATTAATAAAATAAATCACTTTTCAAATTTCAATTCCATACTTAACCAATTCTATTATTTTTGATCTCTTAAACAATTATAATGATTTAAACAAATTTAGATGTTAATTTAGCGTTGATTCATCCTTCAACTTCAGCATTAAGTTTCAATTTCATTATATTCAAAAATTATAAATATAATTCCCGATAGTTCCATTTAATTAAATAAATTAATAATTATTCCATCTATTATTGTCAAATAAAAGGACTTAACATTGGATTTAAAACTATTACACAAATATCCTCTCATTCCATCTTAATTTCAAATAACGTAATATTTTAATATTTAACTCCACTTATTTGCAATTAATCTATTTATTAAATTTAAGTAAATAAATCTTGCTTTCCATACTTTAAATCAACCAATAGTCATATTTTAGATGGAATGGACATTACTTCCAAATATTATCATAATTTACATTAACGTAACATTTATTTACATTTATTAAAATTTCAATTTCAAATTAACTGACTAATAAATAGGTAACATAAAAAATCATTACCGCTAACCTTTTGTCCCATAAATAGGCTTTTATTACTTACAAATCAAAGTTATCGTTTATTTTCATAATGCTAATTTTATTCACTTATGCTCAACCTATAGCCAAACACAACATTTAGGTTTATTTTCATTAATTGGTATTCCCTTCAATTCACAAATTTATTAACTTGCATCAATTTATATAACTTTGAATTCATTCCCAAATTACACATTTCAATCAATCATAACTTTACAATTTGTTTACATTAATTGGTGTTGCATTGAAATTTTTATTTATTAGCTTACATCAAAATTATTACCTTTAATTGCAAATTGATTGCCAATTTTATTCAACACCCTAAATATCTAACATATATTAATTTATTACCAAACATTCCTATCTCCAATCAATTAAAACTTCACAATTGTTTCAATTAATTGGGATTGCACTACATTTATTATTTATCAACTTGCCTTAACCTTATTACCTAAATTTACGTTCAGTTACTATTTAATCAATTTATTATTCCATTAGTTGGTTCAATACTCTTACTCTTATTCACTTTTATATGTTTACATTTCCAACAATATTATAATTACTTATAGGGCATTGGTTTTATTCAATTACTATTTATTATTATTAATTCATAAATTAATTCACTATTTACCCTTGTTTTCTTATATTCAATTCTTAATATGCCAAATTTAAAAACTCCTAACCATTGTATTACATTTCACATTAATATACATTTATTTTTTTATTAACATTTATTTCCAATTCTAATTCCATTAACAAATTAAACAGGTAACTTATAATATTTGTTTACAAGCCAACTGCTACACGTAAGTTTCTCATACTTCAACCAATTGTCATATTATGAATGGAATTACCATTAATTCCAAATATTATCTTAATTTACATTAAGTTAATATTTAATTAACTTTAATGAAATTTATTTCCTAATTTATTTAATGCATTCAATTATGACCTTAAAATTTGTCTCCTTTTTTCCTTTACTTACATTTATTAGTTTAGTACCTACCACCAAAGGTTAAAATTCTATATATAACACAATTTTTAATTAATTGTCATTAACACTGTATTATTTCATTAATTAATTCAATATTTACATCCACTTTCGTATATTAATTTTTGTAACCAAGTTATAACATTTACATTGTTTCACTTATTGGAATTACATCCAAGTTATTAACAGTTAACTTACATTTATACAGTTGCAATTTATTTTAGTTATCATTTCATCAATATTATTTCCAATTTTATTTCTTTCAGTATTAATTACACAATCATATTAAATTAACAAATTATAATGTTTTCCACTATTTCTAGATCGGAATTTCATTCCAATTGTCAAAAATTAATTTTATTTACCATTGCAACATTTAATTCCTAACATTCGCTCCAATATAAATTATAAGATTTTCATTTCTTTCTATATTTAATGACAAAATCTTATAAATTTAACCAATTTTAATTAACAAAATTTTCGGGTCGTTACAGGTAAGCAAAATGCTGGGAACTACAAATTACCTTCTAAAGAAATAATTCTGAAACGAAGGCTAAATATGAGTACGTTGATCACATTTAAAATTTTAATGAACAAATATAATTGCAAAGTTTAATGTGATATGAAAAATTTCATGAAAATATGGTATTATAGTTACAATGTGAAGATAAGAATTTATGTGATCAAGTCAATACGCATGATTGAAATCTATAGGGACAAGTTAATTTAAACGATGGATATTATAATAGAAAAAGACGGGATGCACTCGATATGCATGTCCACACCGATAAGCTGGTCCTCCTGATTTGGTGCCCACATCATTAGCATTAATTGATGAGATTCTTGATAAGTTTTCTCCTTGGAATTTTTTACATCCCTTTATAGTAGTAGAAAAATAATGAATAAAAATGAAAACTCCTACAAATTTAGCTCAATACATATACGATGTTGAACCTGAATCCTCTTTTGGGATTAAGACACTTAATTCAAACCAACAAATATGAGAGTGAATAAAGTAGGAATGAGTTTAATACACTTGATATATATCAAAAAAATGATGAATGAATTTGCACACAAAGATACATATATAGAGTTATGTTATTTTTATAATTAGGCATGTAGTTGGTAAAAAAAAAAAAAACTGGAGCATGCTCACCTGCAAAAATTGTCCCACAGTTGTAGTTTTCAATGGCAAAGAATATGAACCAGAATCTTGTGAACTCAAATAATCTATTAAATTCAAAGTAACATCTCCTAATAAAACGGATCTATGTGACCCCTATAGCATTTAATGCAGAAATTCATAAGTCCTATGAATCAACGACCATGTAATGCCAAATGTATATATCATGGTAACAACTAACTGGATGTTGCAATCTTTAATCTCCTTGGATGTTCCATCTATATGAATCCATATGCCTTCTGAGAACGTCTCTGTCCACTGGCATGTTCCACTACGAACTATGTCTTTGTTTGCCTTAGCCATTGTCTTGCCAGTGTCGACTGATATCATATTCAATACAAGTATGTCCTATCCTTTAGGAGTCTACATAAATAACTGAATTTGATTCAAAATGAAATTAACTTAAGTTGTGAAGTAAATTGAATGTAATAACTTTATCGTTGAAATATAAGAGAAATTGATTTCAATGAATGTAAATAAGTGAATGTGTATCAATTTAAAATAAATGGAAGTGAATGTAATCAATTAAGAAGTAAAGAACGTGAATGCAAATAAATTGGATGTGAATGTAAATTAATTAAAACCGAGTCAATTAAAATGTTAATCTAAGGGATGCTAATAGAAATGGAAGTGTATGATTAAAATGTTGACATTGAATAATAGTATGGTTATGAAAAAAATTTGCATAAATATGGTTGTTTGTATGTTTCTTTTTTTGCATGACTATGTTTGCATGTATGGTTGCTGTATAGTTACGTTATATATCGAATTCTCCTTCAATATACATATTCTCATCTATTATTGAAGTAGGCACGAAAGGGCGTACGTTAGTTTTTGGAGCTTTCTTGCGCATTTTGTTGTTTTTGCTAGTTTAATACGACCAAACTTGCTCGTATTAATAATAATAAGATACGTATCTCGGATTACATGTCGCGATATTTATATTTTGCCATTCGGGATGACTCATCATTTAAATGAGATGTATATTTGATATCGTTTTGGTATATTTATGATATATATTGACATTGAAATTTTTTTCGATCGAGCCGCGCAAAGGAGACTCTACCGAAACTTTTCGTAAATCTGGGAGTTAGAAAATTTTTGAAGTTTTAAAAATTTTATAACTTGTTTTTCTATATATTATATTTTCCATAAAATTGATATTGGAATGGCGTAGTAGAAGTGCAGTGATAGTTTCGCAAACAAGATGGTTATGTTTTATAAGTTAATTATTTCGAGAAAATATATTGTTTGTTAAATTCTTTACTTAACACCTTTTCGAGGAAGAAAACTTTTGAGTGGGGGAGCATGTAACGATCCGTATCTTCAACGACTTTGAATTTATAAATTTAATGCGATTATTGAATAAAAATGGTTAAAAATAAATATTTAATGATTTTGAAAGTAAGTTATTGGATATGAACTTGGACAAATTTATTTGAAATTTAACAATTTATTAATATTGATTTATCGGGTAATTAAATTATTTAAATTTATGTTGCAATTATTTAAATAATGCAATTTTGGATTTAATGTGAACGAAAATGACATCGAAAATTGATTTAAAATTTTATTTAAATATGAATGAAGGTTTTTAACTTTTAAAATGGAATATGAAGTGATTAAATTGTATTTTGGAAATTGCTCATTTTATATCAACAAGTATAAACAGCCATTTTGGCAACTGTCTCGGATTTCGACGAAACTAGTTTCATCGGATCCGTAATAGTGAGTTATTATGGGATTTCCAGTTTCATAGCAAACGGACTAGTCGTTTTGCCATGCGAACTTGAAATGCATAGAATCTAATTACAAAATTTACCTAAATAATTTGATTTGAAAAGCTATCTTCTGCATTCGATCGAATTGGCTTCCGAAACTAGTTCCATTGTGTTCAGAATGGGTGAAAAACAATATGAATGCTATGTGACACGAGTTATTTGGAGTTCGAAAATTTCGTGAGTGAGTTGGTTGGATATTTTTCTAATATTACATGTATATATACACAAACTTTCTCCTTTACCACTCATATACATGTTCCTTACTTCCCATGTACCACTCATTTTCGCCCTTTTTTTCTAATATCAGTTTAAATCAAGCTAACGTGAAGATAAAAAAATTAAAAGAAGAAGAAAAAAATTCGATGTCGGTCTCATGAGAGACCGGAGTAGGCGGCGACTCAAGGCAGAGCAAGGCGATTGACGTGGCACAGGGTTCACAATTTAGGGTTGTTGCTCGACGCGCGTGCACTTGTGCAAGAAGCTGAAGGCGGCGCTGGACGCAGTCGCCATGGATGGCGAAGTTGAAGACTGGCATGGCTGTATGGGTGAGTGATCGTCGAAAAAAAAAACAGTGAAGGAGGTGAATCGCGACTTTTCCTGTTGAGGGGATAGTCGCGTGCGGCTCTTAGTGAGGAAGGTTTGCTTTTTTTCTTTTAATAAATTAAATTAGTTAATTTAAATGTAAATTCATCGTTATGCTAATTAATCTGTAGTCTTTACATACGAGACCCATTTAAGACAAAACAAATTGCGCTGGAATTGTATCAGTGTTGTCTACGCAACGGAGTCGATTTGGAATTTATTTGGGGGCTAAAATATCCCTGTTTCAAATGAAAGGTGAATGTTTAAATGCTCACAAGTACTAAATTTTTTTATATGGTTGAATTATATCGCAAATTGAATTAGATATATTGAACATTGCTTGATAAATTTTACTGTCACTGAAATTGACTTTGAATTTAATGATAGGATTTTAATTGATAGTTAAATTAAACTAGAATTTATTTACCAATTAAATACCAGATATTGGTAATTATGAAATTATTGTGAATTTTATTGACTTTTGATAATTGATTGTGATGGATGCCACTGGTTGATATTTTGGATGTTTACTTATCATGTTATCACCCTGTACATTATTTACAATGTATAAAACTGTAAATTGAATTATTTCGAATTGATTAAGAAATATGTTGAAACGATATATACCTATGGCATTTATTTTAGAATGTAATGATATATATCCATCCATGGAATTAAATTGAAATAATTAATTCACTTGGGCATAGGATAGAGAATTATATACGGACACCGGATTGGTTAAATTAAATGATTTAAAATTTTGATTTGAAATTATTTAAATTATTTGGTTTTTAAAATTAAAAATCGGATTTATAGAAATTGAATTATTTTTCAAATTTGTGCTCGAAATTTTGAAATTTAAATTTGGTAAAGTAAATTTTTTAAGTAATTAACTTTGAGATTTTGAATATTTAATCGAAATATAACGTGAATGGAAGAAATTGAATTGTTTTAAAAGATTGGACTTTTATTCGTACTTTGAATGTTGCTAAGTAAAAGTGATGTAAAAAGATATTTCGAAATTGAGACTAAAATTGAATTATATTTGAAGGTTTGGATTTTTAATATTGAGGATAATTTTGATTTAAGTTTTGAATTGATATTTTGGAAATCGACCTCGGAATTGATATAAAACGAAATGGTTTAAATTTGAAATTAATTTGGAATAGGAATTGAAATTAATTTGGAAATCAAATTTAAATTAATTTGGAATTAGAACTTAAATTAATTTGGAATTGGAGTTGAGATTAATTTGGAACTGACATTGAAATTAATTTGAAATTGAAATAAAATTCGACTTGAAATCGGAATGGAATCGACTAAATCAGAATGAAAATTGGAACTGATTTGAATTGGATAATTTGGAAAGTGAACTGATTTGTCTTTGAAACTATTTTTAAATGAATATTTTTTGAATAAACGGTTAAAAAAACTGTATTCATTAAATATTCAAATTATTTTGGTTTTCCAAACTATTTAAACTATATAAACTATTTTTAATACTTAGATTATTTTCTATTAAACGGTTTTAACTATTTAACTATTTTAAAACTATCTAAACTATTTTCTAAAATTCAAACTTGTTAAAAGGGTGGTATGTTTATATTTAAATCTTGGATTTAAATATGAATTAGGTTAAACTGACGTTGCAACCTAAATTGTAAATCGAATCAAATTTCGAAGTGAAATCGATATATAAAATTGAATTGACTTTTTGAAGTAAGATACGATTTTTGAAGCAAATATGGTAAATTTCAAAATGAATTTTATTTGAAGCAAATATGATATTTTGATATCAAATACGAATTGTTTTCGAAATATAAAATTACAAACTAGTGTGTAAAACGAAATTTGGTTGTTAAAGAGACCGAGGCCACTTATTGACATACTATCTGCCAATATTGGAACCACTTTAACAATTGTGTAGACGACGAATGATATCCAGAGTGTAGTGGTTGAATTGGCAACGTTTACTGGAATAAAGTAAGAGAACGATGATGTATGGCTTTGACGCTCGTGTCATAATTAAAATGACTAAAACAAGAGATTATGTCTGACCAATGATGTTAGCTACCTCTAGTGATGTTGATTCCTCGTATTACTATTGTGATTCGTATTCGATGGGTGCCCCTTTTGTAGGTTGGATTGATTGTCGCGGTCGGCCACGGATGAGTTACGACCATCCAGAAAGGATAAAATGATAGAATCCTACCTTGGGCATTGCCTATCGTGCCTTTTCGTATTAATCCCTATACTAGCCCATTACAACATTGGTTTAAAACTGAAAAATGTGTTAAGGTGCATCAATGTAAAGCCTTAATGCTATTTTGATATTTATTTTACGAATAGACATTATCTATTATAGCGTATACTATTATATATAAATAGTTCAACGGATCCTTAGGAGATGGAAAAATCCCGTAACATCTCTTATGTCAGTGCACTCATGTTTGTGATATTAATTTACTTACATAAGAGTATTTTAGTCCTGACTCGAGTGTTTTGACTTTTCATTATCCTCAGGTCAAACCTGAGTTTTTTCAACGTATTGAAGACTATTCTCAGTAGGACGAAAGTGGAGTTTTGGTATATTACAATTATTATTATCCCCTGCCTCTTGCTATTGTGCTGTATTGATTATTTATTCCTGATGTATATATATAACGCTGATAAATGTTTGTAGATTATAATCAAATGTATTGTAAACAACTTCATGAATTGTTTATTTGATTATTATATTTAATCATTTCTACTGTTAGATTCTGTGTTTTGTTTTATTCTTCTCTTCTTATATTTCTTACTTAACCTCATTGATTATCTATGTTCCGGATTGCTTAAGTTAGATATATGTGGATTATTGTCAATTTAAACCTTATGAAATGCGGCTGTTACATAAATAGTTTTTAATAAAATATTTATCATCCACTTGTTTTGGATTCATTCTAATTCGAATTTGCTTCAATTTTACAATGACAAAGAGAATAATTTAATAAGTGCACTACCACATCCACTTATGCAAACATCTGATTGTCACTTAGAAGATTTTTCTGATTAACAAAAAACAGATCGAGATTCATTATTAAAAATGTCCAAAAGAAAATACTTCTTATTCAAAATTTCCATTCACCAAAAATTTTATACATAGACCAAAAATATTTTGAAATAATACTTTTATTTTCCAAACATTAAAAACTATTTTTCAAAGCATCGGGATTTTGTAACATCCCCAAAATTTTATAAATTTAAAACTACTAATTTATTTGAATTTCTGAAATTGAATTTGAGTTAATTTGAATTAATTTTAAATTTTCATAACATATGAATATTTTGTTTGTTTAATTATATATATATATATATATATGTATATTGTGACGCCCCACCTCTATACCCACGCTAGCCAAGAACACTACGGTGTAATGCTGTCAACTAGCACGGAGAATAAGGCTGTTGAGGAGCGACCATCCGTGTAATTTCTTTGCGCGAGCACCGATATGTCAGATAATATAACATGCATTCTATTTCAAGAGGAAATCCGACATACCGACACAAACTCAAAGCTACTACACGGTGGCTATATAAATCCTTCAGAAACAAATATAGAAATAAACATAACATAAATCAGTCACAGACAATTCATATCACAAAGGCGGAATAAGATATGAATATTACACATAAAAGTGTACATCGGAGTAGTGGTCTAAAAAGATCCACAATATCATAAAAGAATAGTTTCACGAACTACACAAAAGAATAAGTATACATTATGGAGTCTATATCTCAAATGTATACAACAAAATAAACTACTAATCTAAGTAGTTTGCCAAAAGTTAGAGAAATGAATCCCAGGGGAGAAGTCAAGCAGAAGCACCTGTAACATCTCGGTCTGACCCGAGTATTATTTAATAAGAAAATAATAAATGGATCAGTCTAACTATAAATATCAGATGAAACGATATAGAATCAGAGCTATGACTAAACACATAATAATCACAATGCCAAGCTGTGATATATAAGTAATTGAAAATCAACAAGAGATTAATCAATATCACAAAATCTACACAAGAATCAAAGAAATGTCATACTCCTTATTTCGTTCATCAAACCACAAATATTGACGATTATATCAATGTCAATCACAAAAGTCCATGACATAGAAATTCACCAATGCACAAATATTGATAAAACATATCAATGGAAATCACGAAAATTGGTCAAGCATAAATTCTAGAAATCATCCCAAGAAATCCAATCAATGATACACAAATTCACCTATGCACAAAAATTGATAAATCCTATCAATAGATATCACAAAAAATAGGTGAAGAAGAAAATTCCAGAATTCGACACACGAAACCCAGAAATCACACACGATAAGGGGGGAAAGGCCTATCACACGAAAGGGAGTATGAAAACTCACCAACAGCTGTAACACACGAACGAGAAGCTATCTCATGGTAGCTAGCCATTAATTTGACACACGAATGGCCCGAAGACCATGGGGCGCTACCCCACATATGTGAGTTGAAACTCACACAAACGGGGTTTAGTCTCCCTCGTAGACAAAGAGACATCGCACAATTGCTAGTCTAAACCATAAAATGATCATCATCGATCATCAAGAAGTGTCAATTACAATAAGCTGGTAAATATATGAGCTTAGCTTCATGTCCCATAACCACTAGCTTAACTTTAATATTTACGAACAAATTGTAGATCTCCACTAGAAAATTGTCACAAGAGATTCAATCGAACAAGTCCAAGAATTAACCGACGAAGTAAACGCAAGCGTTTCATACCACTCGTTTTACTAAGTCGTTTAATTAGATTTCTCATACGAGTGAGGTAAAGGTTTATATATATACTAATAGATTGGAAAACGGTTTTATAAACGCATTTGGTATTAAAATAGTATTGAAACCGTTTGAGGAAAGAGTTTTGATATTTACTACTAGTATAGAAAACCTTTATATTTTTAAAGTGACAAAACACAAAAAAGATTGTAGGAACAATCAATCACTAAAATTCACATACGGAGATGTGAATAAAAATCCAATGAAACCGATAAAGAATCCATCAAAATGGATATTCAAAAATCCCTAAAAAAAAGAGTCATCAAAGTCATATTAATTGATAACAATAAATAGGAAACAACACGAATCGATTTAAGTTGGAAATTCAAGCAACTAGGCGAAGTAGGCCAAAAAACATCAGGTCGGTCGGCCGGCTACAGAGCTCGGTCGACCGGACCCTGTTCTGAAAAACTCTCGGGACAGCAGGTCGGTCGACCGGCTACACTGTACTCGGTCGACCGAGCCTTAAACTGGGGAGTGCATATGCACTTGGCAGCAGGTCGGTCGACCGGACCAGGGGGGTCGGTCGACCGAACCTGATGCTCTGCCAATTGTTGCCCATAAATTGATATGCAACCTCCACCAATTCGCAACCGGACGAGCACGGACACTAGGGAATTATGCCTAACGGCTACCCGGTCCTATTGGCTCCTCGATGCATCACCAAAAATACATTTGAACCTCAAAGCTATGATTTTTAAGGATTTTGGCTTTCAAACACAAAAATTGGAATATTCTCAAAAAGCAATCCAAATCAAAAGCAATTGCACAAGAATAAGTGTTAGGAACTCATACCTAACAATCGAAGATAATTCATAGACTTAGATGTGAGATTAAAAATCTCACCTTTTCACAAAATCAAAGAAGAAGAAGCTTGAAAGCAAATGGAGAATCAACCTCTCTTCAACACAACCCAAATGAGCTTGAATCTATGCTCAAAACAAGATCATTCCCAAAATTAGGTTTAGGAATTTCTGAAATTGGTAAGAGAATAAGTTGGAGAAGAAGAAGCTTACCAATGGTTTCTCTTGAATTTGGAGCTAGGAATTTGAAGTTGCAAGAGGAACTAGGGTTTTGGAGTTTTAATTTCCAATCTCTCCCACCATTAATACTTCAAAACTGAAAAGAGAAAAGAATGAGGGTGCGTGGGGAAGAGTGGCTCAGATTTGAGCATAAGTTAACATAGGGCTGAGCCCAAAACCAAACCCAAAGTGAAAAGTAGCAAAAATCAACTTTCTCCAAACATATCGAAGCTTATACTCAAAAAGGCCGCAAACAGCATTTTAAACTCAATGGGAGTGGTCCCGAGTCCTAATTCGACCGTATGCAAAAAGTAGCTTTTCGGACTAAAATTCGACTAACGATAAAATATTTAAATAAAATATTTAAATATAGAATCTATAAATATGCGGGTTGTTACAGACTCCCCTCCTTAAAGAAATTGCGTCCTCGCAATATTTAAGAAGAGAACATAAAGTAACAACCATAAAAGCATATTCAACACAAAAGAAATTTGAAATAATAGGTTCACCTTAAAGAGCACGGGAAAGCAAGTCCGGATGTGATCGCTCGATGAATTCCCTAGACTCCCAAGAACAATCCTTATGATTTGAAGACCATTGAACTTTAACAAGCGGAACATCTTTATTTCGAAGTCGTTTGACTTCCGAAGCAATGATACGAATAGGATGTTGCTCATAAGTTAAATTAGGCGAAACTTCAATCTCTTCCACAACACCGGGCTCAAGAATAGAATCGGAATCTCGAAGACATTTCTGAAGTTGAGAAACGTGAAACACGTCATGGATAGCAGAAAATTGAGCCGGTAATAAAAGGCGATAAGCCATGGAACCAATACGTTCGGTGATAGGAGATGGCCCAATATATCGAGGCACCAATTTTCCCGATCGACTGAAACGTACAACACCTTTCATAGGTGATACACGAATGAACACAAGATCTCCCACAAAAAATTCTAACTTCCTTCTCCGGTTATCGGCCTAGGATTTTTGTCTACTCTGGGCTTCTTTCATCCTATGTCGAATAAGTTCAATTTTCTCTGTGGAATCACGAATAAAATCTGGACCTAAAACCAGCTTCTCACCGGCCTCAAGCCAACAAGAAGGAGATCGGCATGGCCTTCCGTAGAGTGCCTCAAAAGGTGCCATACCAATACTAGATTGGAAGCTATTATTATAGGAAAATTCGACAAGAGAAATATGATCTTCCCAACTTCCACCAAAATCAAGAACACATGCACGAAGAAGATCTTCAAGAGTTTGATTCACACGCTCCGTTTGTCCATCGGACTGGGGGTGATAAGCGGTGCTAAAATTAAGCTTTGTTCCCAAAGCTTTTTGAAGACTCTTCCAAAATCCACTAGTAAACAATGTATCACGATCACTAACTATAGAAGTAGGTACTCCATGTAATTTAACAATCTCTTTAACAAAGAGTTTGGCCAAAAGAGGAACGGTTCGGTTAGACCGAACGGGAATAAAATGGGAAGATTTAGTAAGTCTACCAACAATCACCCATAAGCTATCATGACCCGAACGAGAACGGGGAAGGCCATCTATAAAATCCATGGAAATTTGGTCCCACTTCCAAATTGGAATTTCTAAAGGTTGCAATAGCCCACCGGGCCTTTGATGTTCGGCCTTAACGAGTTGGCAAGTCATGCAACACTTAACAAAGTTAGCAATATCGAATTTCATTCCCTCCCAATAATATAGTCGCTTCATATCCGCGTACATTTTACTACTTCCGGGATGAGTGGTAAATTTAGAACGATGAGAATCTTCTAAAATATCTTTACGAAGACCACTAATATTTGGTACGATAAGTCTACCAAATCTCCGAATGCCGCCACGAGAATCGATATCAAAGTCTTTCGAACCTTCAATATCAATTTTATCCCTAATATTTTGGCCAAGAAGAGCCATTTCGGGATCTAGCCTTTGAGCTTCAAGAATGCGGTCTAAAAGAGAAGGATGAGACTCAAGGCTACATAAAACAAATGATGAGCATAAATCGGATACGCGGTCTCGAATCTCACAAGTGGATAAGATATCGAGGTTGTTCCATTCGGATATCATCATAGAAACAACAGCTTGTTGTTTACGGCTAAGAGCATCGGCGACACGATTACCCTTACCGGGTGTATAAAGGATATCAAGATCATAGGTGCAAGAAATTCGAGCCAACGCTGTTGATGCAAATTAAGTTCCTTTTGAGAGAATAAATACTTCAAGGACTTATGATCAGTATAAAGAACAAATTTCTCTCCTAAAAGATAATGACGCCAAAGACGAAGGGCAAAAACAATAGCCGCGAGCTCTAAATCATGAGTGGCATATCTAGTCTCAGCAGGCTTCAATTGCCTAGAAGCATAAGCAATAACACGTTCTCTTTGCATAAGAACGACACCCATACCAACGCGACTAGCATCGGTATAAACAACGAAATCTTGATTCCCCTCGGGAATAACAAGAATAGGAGCATCAGAAAGGAGTTCTTTTAATTTCTGAAAAGAAGTTTCACATTTGTCCGACCAAATGTATTTAATGCCTTTCTTGGTCAAGCTAGTGAGAGGCACGGCAATCTTAGAAAAGTCTTTGATAAAACGACGATAATAGCCCGCCAATCAGAGAAAACTACGAATCTCTGTCACACTCTCCGGTCTTTTCCAATCTTAAATCGCTTCGATCTTTGAAGGATCCACGGAAATTCCGGATTCGAAAATAATATGACCGAGAAACTTCACACGAGATTGCCAAAAGTGGCATTTAGAAAATTTTGCCTTTAATTGATTACTCCTAAGAGTTTCCAACACAATTCGAAGATGCTTTTCATGCTCCTCCTCGGTTTTAGAATACACAAGAATATCATCGATAAAGATGAGAACAAACCGGTCGAGAAAGTCTTTGAAAACTCTATTCATAAGGTCAACGAAATACGCCGGGGCATTCGTCAAACCAAATGGCATGACAAGCCATTCATAAGATCCATAACGAGGACGAAACGAGGTCAATGGAATACTATCCTCTGCAATACGAAGCTGATGAAATCCAGTAGCTAAGTCTAATTGTGAAAAGACTCTAGCACCACTAAGTTGATCGAATAGATCATCAATCCGAGGTAAAGGATATTTATTTTTGATAGTAAGATCATTAAGCTTGCGGTAGTCAACGCAAAGCCTAAGTGTTCCATCGGATTTCTTCACAAAAATAGCTGAAGCTCCCCAAGGCGAGGAACTAGAGCGAATAAATTGCTTCGTCTCCAATTCGGATAATTGTTTACGCATCTCCTCGTTTTCATTATTGGACATACGATACGGAGGACGAGTGATAGGTTGAGCTCCAGGAATAAGATTAATTCTGAACTCAATTGCTCGCTTAGGTGGTAATTCTAAAATGGGCTCGAATATGTCGGAAAATTCACGAACGACGTGAATAAGAGAAATAATATCACCCTCATCATCATCATCGTCATCACGAGGATTTAAAGAATATAAAGATGCGACCAAGATGGAAACTGAATCTTGAAGATTAATAGAAATCTGCTTAACAGATTGAGGATGTCGAAGATAAATAGTCCGCTCAGGACATAGGATATGAGCTTCATAATGGTTAAGCCAATCCATTCCCAAAATCATTCCAAAGCCTAAATAGCGCATGACATGCAAATCGGCTCGGAAAGAAAAATCACACAAAATAATCTCGACATCTTTACACAATAAACTGATTGTTGCGGATCCACCAACCGGATTCGCAATTCTCAAAGAAGTCATTAAACACAAAACATCCAAAGAAAAAGTATCAACAAGTTCTTTTGATATAAAAGAATGGGACGCACCCGTATCAAAAAGAATTCGAATAGGATGATCACGAAATAAAATAATTCCATCCAGAATAGAATGAGAAATACCTTGGCCACGAGATGTGTTGCCAGGGGCTTGAGCAACATTAAGCTTTCCCTCCTTCCTAGTTTGAAGTTTGGGACACACATGCATAAAATGGTCCGGGCTTTTACAATAGCGACAAGTACGAGGCTTTGAACACTTGTTCGCAAAATGGTCTCTGGATCAACAGTTATAGCATTTCCCTTCAGTAGAGGAAAACGTCTTTGCAGCAGGAGTTGCTTGCCTCCCTTTCTTATTGGGATAAGGACCTTTGAATTTGCTTGGCCTCTTCTTGTTGTTGAAGTTTGGTTTGGAACCCACCACTTCAACATCATTCTCCCTATCCGCCTCTTCAAGACGAAGAGCGATATCAACGAGTTGGTCGAAAGAACTTCTAATTTTAGAAGTAATGGCTTCTTGAGACTTTTGTTTAAGCCATAGACGAACCTCTGGTTCTTCTTTAAAGCGATGTTGATGTATTCAACCCCGTATTTAGAAAGCGACTCGAAGGAGGCGACGTAATCAGTCACGGAGGACTCACCTTGAACAAGGTCTATAAATCGTCGAGCCAATGTCACTTTCTCAGCTTTCGGTACGAATTTCAACTCGAAGCGTTCCCAGAATTGATCCCAGGTGAGATCCGCTTCATTAATCTCAGAAATAAGAAGCTCGTACCAGTCCAATGCTCTTTCTCGGAGCATATTAGAGGCCACCTGAACTCGGTGAAGGTCAATAAGTTTCATGCGAGAAAAGATTCGATCGCATGACCTTAGCCAAGCATGTACTTCAATAACAGTTTCGGAACCTCTGAATGGCTCCCCACCCAAATTAGTGTAAACGCTACACAAGCATGCAAATCCCGACTTTGGGTGAGTAGGTTCCAGGTTAGCTCCAGCTGCTTGAGCATTTGTCACTAAATCAAGAAGCTGTTGAGCAGTCATAAAAACTCCATCCTGGGGTGGAGTGCTAGATAGCACGGCTCTGGGGCGGCCTGGTCTAGACATTTCTCTTCCTTTAGAAAGAAAGAAGAAGAAGAAGAAAAAGGTTATCCACCAAGTTGAATATCAAGCAATCTTGATAGATAAACAAGGAATCATAAGAAAAATAGGATGAATCGGTACGAAGACTCGAATTAAATCATAAAGCACGACTCCTAAGATGGACTTAGGATGATGATCCTTGTTATAATATTCCATATTGTTCCGAAGTTTGGCTCTGATACCAAGCTGTGACGCCCCACCTCTATCCCCACGCTAGCCAAGAACACTACGGTGTAATGCTGTCAACTAGCACGGAGAATAAGGCTGTTGAGGAGCGACCATCCGTGTAATTTCTTTGCGCGAGCACCGATATGTCAGATAATATAACATGCATTCTATTTCAAGAGGAAATCCAACATACCGACACAAACTCAAAGCTACTACATGGTGGCTATATAAATCCTTCGGAAACAAATATAGAAATAAACATAACATAAATTAGTCACAGACAATTCATATCACAAAGGCGTAATAAGATATGAATATTACACATAAAAGTGTACATCAGAGTAGTGGTCTAAAAAGGTCCACAACATCACAAAAGAATAGTTTCACGAACTACACAAAAGAATAAGTATACATTATGGAGTCTATATCTCAAATGTATACAACAAAATAAACTACTAATCTAAGTAGTTTGCCAAAAGTTAGAGAAATGAATCCCAGGGGTGAAGTCAAGCAGAAGCACCTGTAACATCTCGGTCTGACCCGAGTATTATTTAATAAGAAAATAATAAACGGATCAGTCTAACTACAAATATCAGATGAAACGATATAGAATCAGAGCTATGACTAAACACATAATAATCACAATGCCAAGCTGTGATATATAAGTAATTGAAAATCAACAAGAGATTAATCAATATCACAAAATATACACAAGAATCAAAGAAATGTCATACTCCTTATTTCGTTCATCAAACCACAAATATTGACGATTATATCAATGTCAATCACAAAAGTCCATGACACACAAATTCACCAATACACAAATATTGATAAAACTTATCAATGGAAATCACAAAAATTGGTGAAGCATAAATTCTAGAAATCATCTCAAGAAATCCAGTCAATGACACACAAATTCACCTATGCACAAAAATTGATAAATCCTATCAATAGAAATCACAAAAAATAGGTGAAGAAGAAAATTTCAGAATTCGACACACGAAACCCAGAAATCACACACGATAAGGGGGGAAAGGCCTATCACACGAACGGGAGTATGAAAACTCACCAACAGCTGTAACACACGAACGAGAAGCTATCTCATGGTAGCTAGCCATTAATTTGACACACGAACGGCCCGAAGACCATGGGGCGCTACCCCACACATGTGAGTTGAAACTCATACAAACGGGGTTTAGTCTCCCTCATAGACAAAGAGACATCGCACAATTGCTAGTCTAAACCATAAAATGATCATCATCGATCATTAAGAAGTGTCAATTACAATAAGCTAGTAAATATATGAGCTTAGCTTCATGTCCCATAACCACTAACTTAACTTAAATATTTACGAACAAATTGTAGATCTCCACTAGAAAATTGTCACAAGAGATTCAATCGAACAAGTCCAAGAATTAACCGACGAAGTAAACGCAAGCGTTTCATACCACTCGTTTTACTAAGTCGTTTAATTAGATTTCTCATACGAGTGAGGTAAAGGTTTATATATAAACTAATAGATTGGAAAACGGTTTTATAAACGCATTTGGTATTAAAATAGTATTGAAATCGTTTGAGGAAAGAGTTTTGATATTTACTACTAGTATAGAAAACCTTTATATTTTTAAAGTGACAAAACACAAAGAAGATTGCAGGAACAATCAATCACTAAAATTCACATACGGAGATGTGAATAAAAATCCAACGAAACCGATAAAGAATCCATCAAAATAGATATTCAAAAATCCCTAAAAAAAGAGTCATCAAAGTCATATTAATTGATAACAATAAATAGGAAACAACACGAATCGATTTAAGTTGGAAATTCAAGCAACTAGGCGAAGTAGGCCAAAAAACATCAGGTCGGTCGGCCGGCTACAGAGCTCGGTCGACCGGACCCTGTTCTGAAAAACTCTCGGGACAGCAGGTCGGTCGACCGGCTACACTGTACTCGGTCGACCGAGCCTTAAACTGGGGAGTGCATATGCACTTGGCAGCAGGTCAGTCGACCGGACCAGGGGGGTCGGTCGGCCGAACCTGATGCTCTGCAAATTGTTGCCCATTAATTGATATGCAACCTCCACCAATTCGCAACCGGATGAGCACGGACACTAGGGAATTATGCCTAACGGCTACCCGGCCCTATTAGCTCCTCGATGCATCACCAAAAACATATTTGAACCTCAAAGCTATGATTTTTAAGGATTTTGGCTTTCAAACACAAAAATTGGAATATTCTCAAAAAGCAATCCAAATCAAAAGCAATTGCACAAGAATAAGTGTTAGGAATTCATACCTAACAATCGAAGATAATTCATAGACTTAGAGGTGAGATTAAAAATCTCACCTTTTCACAAAATCAAAGAAGAAGAAGCTTGAAAGCAAATGGAGAATCAACCTCTCTTCAACACAACCCAAATGAGCTTGAATCTATGCTCAAAACAAGATCATTCCCAAAATTAGATTTAGGAATTTCTGAAATTGGTAAGAGAATAAGTTGGAGAAGAAAAAGAAGCAGCTTACCAATGGTTTCTCTTAAATTTGGAGCTAGGAATTTGAAGTTGCAAGAGGAACTAGGGTTTTGGAGTTTTAATTTCCAATCTCTCCCACCATTAATACTTCAAAACTGAAAAGAGAAAAGAATGAGGGTGAGTGGGGAAGAGTGGCTCAGATTTGAGCATAAGTTAACATAGGGCTGAGCCCAAAACCAAACCCAAAGTGAAAAGTAGCAAAAATCAACTTTCTCCAAACATAACGAAGCTTATACTCAAAAAGGTCGCAAACGGCATTTTAAACTCAATGGGAGTGGTCCCGAGTCCTAATTCGACCGTATGCAAAAAGTAGCTTTTCGGACTAAAATCCGACTAACGATAAAATATTTAAATATAGAATCGATAAATATGCGGGTTGTTACATATATAAAATGGATTGATTTCAAATTTGAATTTGAATTTGAATTTGAACTTGTATTTGAATTTAAATTTAAAAATAAAATACCTTAAAAATTATTTGGATTCAAAATATTAACATATGTGTATAATTTTGTTAATGTATGAATTAGTGTTAAAAACGTTTTCTTTTAAAAAGTTGTATAAATATAAAACGAGAATGTAATTATATAAATAAGAGAAAAATAATATAAAAATTTATTTAAATCTTTATGCATGTATTAACAAGTGTTAGAATCATAAATGAATGAATTTACAAGTGTTAATGGATCAAAGCAAGTGTCATTTCCCTTTGTCTCATTTTTAAAAATTTAATTAAAGTAAGAAAGCAAGCTTATAAAAACACTTCATTTCCTCCTTTATATTTGCTTTCTCCTCCATTTTTATTTACAAGCCAGTGTAAACTCTCAAACCAGAAAAAAAAAAGAACAAAATTATCAAGCAAACTTTAAACCAAATCAAACAAACCAGAAAACACTTCAAAATAAATTAAAAAAAGGCTTCTTCTTCAGTCTTTGAATCAGCAATTCAAGATCAAAGGCAAATAACCAATTCTGTAAACAACACAACAAAGCGCCATTCAACAATCAAGTTTCATCATCAAATAACAAGATCAAGCCCAGATAACAATTCAACAATCAAAAAAAAAATCTTTTTCCAGTCTTCAAGTTTTGACAGCATTAACTTCCTCTCTGCTTTCTTCTTCATAGGTGAGTAAACTCTTTTTAGATTTGAACTGAAACCTGTTGATGTGAAAAATATAGAAGTTTGAATTAAAAATTTGAGTTTCATATATATATATATATATATATATATATATATTCACACATGAAAATGGAGTGTGCATGTCTGTGCACTTGAAAAAGGGTTCTGTCCCAGGCTGACAAGCATAAGCCTGATAAAAAAAATTGATTTCTTCATTTTCGGTCACTATTAGACCGTAGGATCCAAACAAAAGTTGTTTATTTAGGCATGATTTATGTTCTAAAAATAGATTTAAGTAAATCCAATCAAAACATTTTCTGAAAAATTGAAATTACAGTGAAAACTTAAACCTGTTGGAAATTTAATTATCATAATCTTTGATTTCAATTATATCAAATGAAATGCTTTATAAAACAACGATTTTTGAAAGAAGAATCATAATTTTTAAATAAGTATTTACTAAGATAGACAAAAATTAACGAATTTGGGGTTTTTGGTCATGGCCGATCATCGATGCAATGGGAATGGTTAAGGTTGCTCTTGAAGGTGGAGGAAGACTCAAGGATCATCAGAAAAATACCCGATGATTTTATAATTCGTCATGGAGGGCTGACGAGATCGAACTAGGGTTTTAGCCCTGTGTTTTTGTCGATCGCATCTCGAGGCAATGGCGTTGTCTTGGTCGAATCATACCTCACTGGAGTGTGTGCGATCGATATATTGGAGTTCGTCGATGGTCTGCAAAAGTATCGTGGCCTCTTATGGCCTGTGGTGGCGAAGCAAATCAAAGAGTGAGGAATTGAGGTTCGTTCCGGTTATGGAAAATGGTGAAATCTCGAATTCGTCGATGTTATGGATTTCTGGGTGTTCTGGTAGTTGATGGAGGCTGTCGCCGATTGGTCAAGGGTTGAGGCACGATCGAAGATCGCCAGCGTTCATGTGCATGTGCACACCACTTGGTTGGTGTCAATGGAAAAAGAATTGTGGAAGAAGGGTTCAACTCAAAGTTTTCTTCGGGGGAGCAAGTCGCAGGCTCGAGGTTTAACTCGAAGTGTTTTCAAGTTGCATCGGGTCTTTTCTAAAAACTTAAACAAATTTTCAAATTGAAAGGTTATTCGGGTTAGATTGGGAAAAAACTCGAAGCAAATGGAAATTGTTCTCGGGTAGGACTCGAAGCGGGTCTCGAGCCTATCATGTACAACAGTTTTACTCCAAATAAAATTCAAACTTTTAAACATTTTTAAAACCATGTTTTCAAAATGATGTTTTTGATTAAAGTTTGAATTAATTAAAGATTTAAAGATATTTTCAAAGTAATTAAATTTTAATTTACTTAATATTGTTACATTATTTTATAAAGTTAATTATATTAAATAAATAATGTAATTTAAAAAGGATAATTAAGATAAAATGTTATTTAAACTAATCTTAACCCTTCAAATTTACTAATGTGATAAGAATGATTTATTAAACAAGGTTTAAAATATAATCAAAGTAATTAATAAAGATAAAAAGATTTATCTTTTGATTTATTAAGCAAATAATGATTTGTTAATATAATTACTTAAGAACAATTACTTAATTAATTACTTAATATTAAGATTAATTAAATAAATGATTAAGGTTAATTAATTTGTAATTAATTATTAATTAATTAAGAAATAATTAATTAATAAAAGTAATTAAGATTTAATTAATTAACAATTAAGATTTAATTAATGAATAATTAAGGATTAATTAACCAAGATAATTAATTAAGGAATAATTAATTAATGAAGGTGATTAAGATTAAATTAATCTATAAATACGGATAATTAATCATTGATTAAAGATAATTAATGAAAGTAATTAGGTGGTTAATTATTTAAACCACATGATTTATTCGTCTTAATTGAAGATGATTGATTATTATTGAATGCAATGTATTTGATTGATATCTCTGATATGTGATCGTGATGGTATGTAATATGAATTGCTTTGTGCTGACCTGTGATATCTGTGATGAATATACTTCTGTGTAAATGTGAAAAACCATTGGCTCGTAAAATGGCACTTAAATTTGGATGCGACAGGGAGTCGGATTCCAGTTGGTTATCCGAAACCCACATCGAACCTGTGAATCTTTGTGAATGATACATCCACGTGTTTTAAATTAAGCACTCACTATTCGGTTTAGCCGGGAGAGGACTTTGTGTCATATAACCTATTTCGAATATGTGATAGGATGAAATCGATAGCATTTGAAAACGGTGAAGAAGACCTGGCGTCTTTGAGAACGATAGGATAACCTGTCGAATGACTCTGCATTGAGTTGCTCCAGTATAGAGATCTCCATATGTGATGGAGAGTCCGATCGTGATTGTGGATGCTTGGATTGCAAGCGCTTCTTTGGAAGTGCCTTCGGTTCTGTTCGAACCTGGAACAGACATGTACGGTTGTATGTCTGATATTATACTTTGAGATATAAAGCTGATCTCCTTCAAATACATTTATGTTGGTGGCAGAGAATTTATTCTCTTAGATTAACACCCTTCTCTAAGACGTACGAGCTCAGAGGTTATGTAGTTGAAGGTTATCGGTGATATACTCCCAATTTGGTAGTGTGCCATGCTGAGTGCTGCTGTGTGTTGCTGATCATTTGTTGATCGAAGCATGACTTTTGTGAAAAGCATAGCTTTGTGGACGAGACTTCGTCGAACCTCACAAACCGGTTATGGTCGAAACATGAATTGTTGCAGCAAGGTTATTTGGGGCTACCGCCTCCTGAGGGTATGTCCATTTTCTTCTGGATTATAAGTGTAGCATGGTATGGAGCGCAGATAATTAACTTTATGGTTGCTGCAAACTTATTGTTTTATGGTTGTTGGTTGAGAGGAGACTCGGATAAAGGTTGGTAACGACCAGGAGATGGCATACTCGTGTCAGTAGTTACCTAGTTACAAAGGTAACCCGACCTTGTGTAGCAGAGATCCAGTTAGGTTCTCGGGGGCGTCCCTCCAGAGGCATTCCATTTTGTGTGGAAAGTTCCTTTGCCTGACCATTTGTTGCAAATCCAATCATCCAATACGAGCCCTTTACGGATTTAGTTGTATAACCTGCCATTTACTAATGGTGGCCACCACTGTTTAGATGGTAGCTATAGTAGGCATACAATAATGGTTGTATGCTGGCTAAGATTAATATTATACTTTCGAAAATATTTTCTACCCTATGCACTAATAATAATATCAAAAGAGTTTCTCGTATCAAGCGTGTTTGACTACCATAAGAAGAAATCTCCTCCAATTCCGCGATTGTATTATGTGTGTGGCGGGAGGTCTTATGGTAGTTTCATTTTCCAAAAGCATGTCGGATTTCTTTTATAAACTGTTTTTGTTTCAAACAACCGCTTTTGTTTACTCATACAAGTCTCATGACTGACCTTGCTTAATACAACGTGATAGGCGGTTCTCGCTTTGCGTTTGGTGGCGAACGGGAGACTCTTACCTATTCATGTCCCCGGAGAAGGGTTGGTTAACTGAGTAGGTGAAGAAGTCGAAAGGCTAGCCGTAAAAACAAGGGCAGGGTACCATTGAATGCCACGGCGGGGCTGGGATGGTTGAAAAGTCTACCAGTCGAGAGTGGCCGCTGTCGATGGTTGAAAAGTCTAGACCGTGACAAGTGGTATTAGAGCTAAAGGTTGAGTAAGAACTTTAACTACGGAGTATAACACATTAGGTGGCTCATTAGAGATACGGTGAAGTATACGCTAGAATGAGTATAATCCGAGAGGCCGAAACCCTAAATTTCTTGGTATATTCCTTTTAAACTGTTGATATTCCCTAAGATATCTTGTCTGTATGCCTAAATCAAGTTTTCTTACTATTTACAGATAGTTAGAATTAGCGGAAGAAGATGAGAAGGTAGGGGATAGGGAAATACCACTGCAACTGGTCAAGTCCCTTCAACAGCAGCTACACATACTCAACCTCAGCCGAATCTGACAGATCTATATAGAAGTTTTTCCAGACTGGGTGGAAAGCCGTTTACTGGCAAGGAGTCTATTGTTGAAGCCCAACCTTGGATCCGATCTTGCGAAAGGATTTTTAAAGGATTGAAATTGGAAGACGATCAAAAGCACTAATACCTTCTTGGCAACTCCAAGAAGAAGCATTCGCTTTGTGGGAGACAGTTACTGTAGATGAGTCGGAAGATGAGTTTACTTGGAGACTAACAACCCAATAATTTTTAATAACTGTATTTGCTTTAATTATTTAATTAGTTGAATTTTTGTGAAATTCAAATAATAAAATTTTGAAATAAAAATTTAATATTTGAAATACGCATATTTAAACATAGAAATTGTTAAATTTTCGTCAGATAATATTGAAATTTATTTCATTTTGTAATTCTATTTCAATTTATATCAGTTAATATTTGGTGATAATGAAATGTTTTCGAAACTTGAATATTTTTATATAGAAAAATCGTAAATCATCTTCTGAGCAAGATGTCATATTTCGTTTCCCCAAATTTTGACTACTATCGTTACGTTTATCTCATATTTAGCAAATTAGAAGCATTTCCGGTACCGAATATCGACTTTTGATAGGATAGCCCTATCACATATATCTGTGTGCCGTTTTGATCTTCTCTCTGTGCTGATCTCCGTAGTATATTCATATTTGTGTTTCGGTGTCCGTTACGCGGCAAAAACTCATGAAACGGTTAGCCAAGTTGGCATCCACTTGTTTTAACCTTTGATTTCCCGCGTCCATTCAAGTGTACCAATGGTGGAAAACAGTGATTTGCATTGATTACTTCCTGAATTCGTGTGCGTAGCTTTTTCTATTCCTAGAAATTTATTAGTGTTGTTTGTTCCCATTTCTAGATGAATGTCTAACTTTACTGTTCTTATATTTCAAATTTTATTTGGGTGGTTTCGTTCTACTTTGCCTTTATATTTTCATTGGTTTCATATTTTTCCTACTCAAAACTGTATCATCTCCTCCTCTTCCCTTTTCTCTTTTCGGCCATGCTTGTACCCAAAACAAAAAATATTTCAAAAGAAGTGACAGCAACCACCTTCGCTCAAGCCGACCAAACCGAGACTTTCCCTCCTCCCAGCGCCGCTACCACCTCCCCATTAGTCGCCAGCCACACGCGAAAACCCATGCTCCACCTATTTCTATCCACCATGTAGCCCATACGCGTCAATTCCCTCCACGCAACCTCCTTCCGCCCTGAACGTCTCCGCCATCACCTCGTCCGCCTCCGAGCCTTTAGCTTCCTTATCGGCCGCCTACTCCACATCGACCCCAAAGCCGACTCTCGACCACCTTCATGCTGCCGCGACCCATTGCTACTCTCCAGTAGATAAATTTTATAATATAAGGTATTTATATGATATATTAATATGTTTATTTAAATCTCTGTTGAGAATTTTTAAGTATATATAATACAACAGTTCCGTTTATGTTATTATATTTAGTCATGATACGCAAATGTTTATATTTCAGTTATAAGTTTACGATCTACTTATGTATTAGTTACTTAGATATAGAAGGTTATGTTTATATAGGTGATGAATATATTTATTTATTTATTTACGTGTACACTATGGGTATATAAGTTTATAAAAGCTATATTATATATAGTTATAGTAATGTTATAGATTGGCTGTGGGAAGATTTTAAGTCACATATTATATATTTGTTATATTTACAGTATAATATATATTAGTATATAGTAGCGGTTCTTGTATTATTTAAAGTACTTATAAAATGGTGTAAGCTGCTCTAGTTTTATATATATTCGGGTGTGTTTATATATATACGTTTAAAAATATATTTCATGTGTGTGTTACCAGCCATATCTCTGAATATATATCTAAATAGACATATGTAGAATTTGCTAGTTCATGATATATGTGGTGTGACAGTAAATTATATTATATAAGTTTTATTGTATATATTATAACCTGTTTGTTGTGTATATGTTTTATAATATTATATTTTATTTTATTTCATTATGTAATAATTTTGTATAATTAGTTATAACCTTCCGTTATATATAATAACCGTTACATATATGTTGTTTGAGGTTTTGTATATATAGTATATATATTTTGAACCGTTTGACTATGTAGTTATAATTTTAAATCTATTAAGTTTTTTATGTATAAGTTCAAATTATATATATGTCTATATATATATATATTGGTTTATAAAAGTTACAACTTGGTTTGCTCTATTGTTATATATATATGCAGTTCAAGTTGTTTAGATATGTGTATGTTAGTTTATAATAGATTTTCTTTTTATATACAAGCTGCAGACTTCTTTCTTACATAGTAGTTATATATATATGCTCTTAATATGCAAGCAAGTTTATTTAAATAATATGTTTTAAAAAATATATATATATGTGTGCATATAGTTTTATAAGATTTGGGTCAGTAGTATATTGGTTTTGAGTATTGTTTAATAGGGGAATAAACATAGATTTAAATAAGTGTTTTAAATTTAAACCGGTTTATAAAAATAGTTGTATATATATAGTTATATATACAAGTTCATTTAGACCAATTATCTTCATCGATACAATTCTGATTTGTTTCATAAATTCCTTGTTGTCAGCTTTGATCAGCGAATTCGTGCTTGGATTCGTAACTCAATTTCAGTGTTCGTATCAGTGTGCGTATCCATGTCATTTTCAAAATTCTCTAGCCTCAAAAGGTGAGCAATCACTCACGATTAATGTTCTTTTATTTATTAAATTTTATTGAATTGAAACGACAATTGAAATATGTCGTTGTTAGTTATTTACATTGTTATATATATGCTATTACCTATACCTGTTTACCTATGACATTTGACACCTTTATCTATTATTTATATTGATGATATATGCCTGTTATATTATTATCATATCTGTTATCACTCTGCAAGTTCCCTGTTAGTATAGAATTCACTATGGGTTGAAATGACACATACTCGAGCAGACTTTAGAATAGGAGAAAATCGTTATGGGTTGAAATGATAGACCCAAGCGATTTTCATTGACATTGAATTTGGGATTACGGGTTGAAATGATATATATGCCCATATATATTTAAATTGCGGATCGAAATGATAAATATCCGTATCACTTGACCATAGGATAGAAAATTATATACAGACACCGTTGGTCTATATACAAATGGTTTGAAATGATTACTATGGTTTTGGAAGGAAATATATGGTTTTATATAAATATCGATTTTAGATATTATATAAATGTTATTTTATTTATAGTTAAATTCTTGATTGTAAACTATGCATAAATTTTCTTAATATAAAATAAGCTTAATAATAAAGTTTGATTTTATTAAATTATAATATGGTTAAGTATTTATTTAAATTATATTTTAATATAGAGTTTATAATGGTTAAATAAATTAAGGTTGAGAAGATGGATTTGAAATTAATTTGAAATTGTATTTAATTAAGAAATATATTTAATTACAAACCAATTTGGAAACTTATCGAATTTGAGATTTGAAAGGATATAATTTTTATAATTTGATTTGGTTTAAGGTGATTTAGCGAATATTTCAAGTTTAAATAAGTTGAAGGAAATATTTAGTTTATTTGTAATTTGGGGTTTTATTTAAATAATATTGGATTGTTTAAGTGAATATTTCAAAACTAAATAATAATAAAGTTAAATTAAGATATGCATGAAATTATCAAATTTAGTTTTGAGATTGTGAAATATTTAAAGCTTTGAAAATATTAAAATTGAAATGGTTTATTTTGTGATTAAAAATCTTTATTTGAAATCGATACAATTTGAAAAGGTTTATTGAGAAAGTGAAATAAATTAAAATTGATGATTTGAGATTTGATTAAATTTGGATTTTGGAATTTGAGTTGATTTGAATCGATGTGTGAAATTTGAGGAAGCTATGTTAGTGTATAAAGTATTTTTAAATTTTATTTAAAACTATTTATATATGTAACTTTATAAATTTATTTCATATAAACTATTTTAATATAAATTATTTTTAACATAAACTATTTTAAATTATAACTATTTTTATATAAACTATTTTAAATTTTAAACTATTTTATTTTATATATACTATTATTTATATCTTAACAGTTATGTACGAAGTGTTATGATTCCAAAGCATTATGATTTCTAAATTTTGATTTCAAAAGTATTATGATTTCCAAAGTGTTTGATTTAGAAGTGTTATAACTTTGGAGTACTAAGATTTTTTAAATGGATATATTTGAGACAGATATATATTTAAAAATGAAAATGATATCGTATTGGTATGGTTTTGAAATGGCAATGATATTTTGGTTTTGAAATATAAACTATTTTGAAATTTTATAAAATGACCAATCGGTGTAATAATTATGTAGTTATTGAAGAGTCCGGGATCGGTTAGGGACATACTCTCTGTCTAAACCGAAAACCATTTGAATAACTATTATACGCGGAGTGTGATCCAGAATGAAGTGGTTGTAATGAGGACGTTGCTGGATTTAAAGAAAGAGAACGATAATGGACAACCTTGACACTTGTGTCAAACTTGAAATGACTTAAACAGGAGCCATGCCGGGCCAATGAGGTTAGCCACCTCTAAGCGAACACACTTGTTCGTAAACTACTCATTACCTTTTTTTGATTGGTGCACACCCTTGAATCGAGAGTGTTGTTTTGTGGTGTTGTGATCGTTGCAGCGATGCGTTCTCACCAGTCCGGATCAGGCAAACTGTTGTTTCACTACCTTGGGCATTGCCTCATGTGCCTTGTCATACTCGTATCCCTATGCGCAACCACTATGATTTATTTTTTGTTATACTTATGGATTACTCCCTGATATCCCACTAGTTTACGGTGGAGTTTACAGTGCTGTATAGACTATGATGCTTATGTAAAATGTGTTAAGGGGGATAATGTTAACGCCTTGACGCTATTTTGATACTTTATATTAATAATAGGCATTATCTACTTAGTGTACATATAAATGTTTAACAGATCCTTAGAGGATGGTCATCCCAAACATCGTTTGGGTTATTTGTATTTCCACTTGTTATGTTACTTGAGTTGGATATATTGATATAAGAATGTTAATCCTGACTCGAGTGTGTTGTGTTTTTTTACGCTCGGGTCAGATTGAGTGATACAGTTTTGAGACTCACCTATGGAGTTGGAGCTTCGCTTAGAGATCCAGCTATCTATCAAGCTTTCAGATATTCAGTTGATTCTAGTGATGTATTCTGATTCTTGTATTTGACTATTATATTCAAGATTACTGTTGTAACTTATTTAACTCTGCTATATATGTAGTAGCTTCATGAACTACTATTCATTTTGTTTCCGCTGCATATTGTTATATTACTCTGTTTCTGTGATTCTGTGATTATTTATTTACTGTATAGGCTAAGTTTTGCCAAATATAAACTTACAATCTGGTATTTTGAGCAATTCAATTCTGGCATATTTGGATGCGAATGGTTGAAAATATCAGGTCGTTACATTTGGTATCAGAACTTTAGCTCTAGGCAAAACTTAACATGTAAGTTAAATTTAATTACGGAATCACTTTCGTTCGAGCTTTAATTCTTTCCTCTTTGGTTTGAATTTCCTTTGAACTTTGGAAAGTCCCTCGGTTCCAAAATCCATCATTGCCTCTCCCTATTCGTATTCTGGAGTATCCCATAACTCCACTTTAATGATCTTTATATTGAATCGACGGTTTTGCCAATCTTCGAATGATTTGCAAATGGGAGAAACTCCTTTACAATAGGCATCGATTTACCAGGGATTTCTGTATCTTCGGTTTACGATGTTGTTATCTTTTGCCATACCCGAATTCTATCTCTTGTGATCTGATGCCGATCCGCCTCGGAATTCTTCATCGATCTTATTATTGAAGTCACGATTGACCCGGTTGAGGTTGTCCACGATTTATATAAACTTATCCATCTTTCCATTTTGTTATTTATTCATCTTATCTTTGTTTCAAATCTATCTTCGAATCAAAAAAAAATTGATTTGAGCCCTTGAACTTGAATCTCTATCCTTGGTTTGGAACCTTTTCTGTATAATAGAATGAGGAAGTGTATTTGTATTAATATTAAATTGTTTTATATATATATATATATATATATATATATATATATATAGTGTTGTTTGAGTTTTTGATGTTGATTTGGGTTTTTGATCGATTCGTCTGATCAACGCTATCGATAGAATTTCCATAACACTTGAACAGAGTAAACAGACACAATATTGTTTTCAAATTGGTAAATTTAATAAAGTTTGTATGATTATATTATATATATATAAGTATGAATTTTCTGTAACTAAATTGTTAATAGGTTGATTGTTGAAATGATAATATTTGATTTTTATTTATTGTTTTGTAAACCATTGACTATTCCAATATGATAAATAAATGAAATTATGGAACGTGGTTTAAAATTTTAATTAGGAATTGAAATGGATTTAAATTAGAATTTGAGAATTTAATTTTCGGTGATTTCAAACTTTGATTTGAAAGTTTTAAAGTGTATAGTATTTAAAATATTTTCAAATAGAAATCATTTCAAAGAATTTTAAATGATTAAATTAGTGCTCTCCTCTTTTTTCGCTGGAAAATAATTTCGGTGATGGCGGCTGCATCATCGATATTCATTTTGGAGTTTGGAAGTGGAGAGACCCTTCAGTAGCATTGCTACTCTTTTGTATGGAAAATGAATTTGATTTGAACTTCTTAAGAATGACTTGAATTATAATATATATTATATATAAGTATATGATTATAGATCTGATTTGATATATATAGTATGTGTATATTTATCTATAAAATGGTTTGAAGTTAATCGGAAATTTAATCCTTTAAATTATGTTAAAGGATGATTTTAAATAAAGCCAAAATTTTGAATAAATATATTAAACTTGAATTTTTTTTATATATGGAAATTTTACTTGTATAATACTCAATGGCATTATAAAATATAACTTACCTAAATTACTCAAAAGTTGAATATGTAATTGGATAATATACAATATAAAATGATTTTATAAATAAATTTGAGTGTTTATAATAACTGTTATACACTTAATTTAATTATAAAATGATAATAGAGATGAATTGAATGATAAGTTAATAGAACAACAAATGAGATAAATAAAATAAATTCTGTTTTGATAGAATTAATAAATTGAAATAAAATCAACTCAATGAAATATCTTGAATTAATTGAATTTAAATTGAATTTTATTTTAAAGGAAGCCTTTTTGTATCTAACATTAATAAATGTGAAATTAAATCAATTTAATGGAAACCTTGAATTTAAAAACAAATTGTTAAATATGATTTATTCAAGTTGAAATTTATATGGTCTGAACTAATTGTTTTATTTTGTTTTCAATCTGTTTTCTTTCTAGTTTTTCTATTATCCTCCTTCCTTTTCGGGGACGAAAAGTTTTGAGTAGGCGAGAGTGTAATGACCCGATACTTTTTAATAATTTTATTTGTTTTATTTACTTAATTAGTTGAATTTTTGTGAAATTTATATAATAAAATTTTGAAATAAAAATTTAATAATTGAAATACGCATATTTAAACATAGCAACTGTTAAATTTTCGTCAGATAATATTGAAGTTTATTTCATTGTGTAATTCTATTTCAATTTATATCAGTTAATATTTGGTGATAATGAAATGTTTTCGAAACCTGAATATTTTTATATAGAAAAATTGTAAATCATCTTCTGAGCAAGACGTCATATTTCGTTTCTCCAAATTTTGAATGTTGTTGCTCCGTTTATCTTATTTTTAGCAAATTAGTAGCATTTACAGTACCGAATATCGACTTTTGATAGGATAGCCCTATCACTGTTATCTGCATGCCGTATTGATCGTCTCGCTGTGCTGATCTCCGTAGTATATTCATATTTGTGTTTCGTTGTCCATTACGCGGCAAAAACCCATGAAATGGTTAGCCGAATTGGTATCCACTTGTTTTAACCTTTGATTTCCCGTGTCCATTCAAACGTACCAACGATGGAAAATTGAACAGTGATTTGCATTGATTACTTCATAAATTCACGTGCGTAGCTTTTTACAATTCCTAGAAATTTATTAGTGTTGACTGTTCCCATTTCCTGATGTATATCTAACTTTACTGTTCTTATATTTCAAATTTTATTTGGGTGATTTCGTTCTACTTTGCCTTTATATTTTCATTGGTTTCATATTTTTCCTATTCAAAACTGTATCATCTCCTCCTCTTCCCTTTTCTCTTTTCGGCCATGCTTGTACCCAAAAAAAATAAAAAAATTCAAAAGAAGTGACAGCAGCCACCTTCGCTCAAGCCGACCAAACCGAGACTTCCCCTCCTCCGAGCACCGCAACCACCTCCCCATCAATCGGCAGCCACACATGACAACCCGTGCTCTACCTATTTCTTTCCACCGTGCAGCCCATACGCGTCAATTCCCTCCATGCGACCTTCCTCCGCCTTGAACGTCTCCGTCATCACCTCGTCCACCTCCGAGCCTTTAGCCTCCTTATCGGCCGCCTACTCCACATCGACCCTAAGGCCGACTCTCGGCCACCTTCATGTTGCCACAACCCCTTGCTCCTCTCTAGTAGTTAAATTTTATAATATGAGGTATAATATGTTTATTTAAATCTCTGTTGAGAATTTTTAAGTATATATAATACATCAGTTTCGTTTACGTTATTATATTTAGTCATGATGCACAAATGTTTATATTTCATTTATAAGTTGATGATCTACTTATGTATTAGTTACTAAGATATAGCAGGTTATGTTTATATAGGTGATGAATATATATATATATATATATATATATATATATATATATATATATATATATATATATATATATATATTCACACGCACATTTGTTTACGTGTACACTATGGGTATATAAGTTTATAAAAACTATATTATATATAGTTATAGTACTGTTATAGATTGGCCATGGGAAGATTTTAAGTTACATATTATATATATTTATTATGTTTACAGTATTATGTATTAGTATATAGTAGTTGTTCTTGTATTATTTAAAGTACTTATAAAATGGTGTAAATTGCTCTAGTTTTATATATATATTCGGGTGTATTTATATATATATAATATATTTCCTGTGTGTGTTACCAGCCATATCTCGGAATATATATCTATAGACATACGTAGTATTTGCTAATTCATGATATATGTGGTGTGACAGTAAATTATATTATATAAGTTTTATTGTATATATTATAACCTTTTTGTTGTGTATATGATTTGTAATATTATATTTTATTTTATTTCATTATGTGATAAGTTTGTATAAGTCTGTTATATATAATAACCGTTACATACATGTTGTTTGAGGTTTTGTGTATATAGTATATATTATTTAGACCGTTTGAATGTATAGTTATAATTTTAAATCTGTTAAGTTTTTTTATGTATAAGTTCAAATTATATATATGTCTGTATGTATGTATATATATTGGTTTATAAAAGTTACAACTTGGTTTGCTCTATTGTTATATATATGCAGTTCAAGTTGTTTAGATATGTGTATGTTAGTTTATAATAGATTTTCTTTTTATATACAAGTTGCAGACTTCTTTCTTACATAGTAGTTATATATATATGCTCTTACTATGCAAGCAAGTTTATTTAAATAATATGTTTTAAAGAATATATATGTGTGTGTGCGCATATAGTTTTATAAGATATGGGTCACTAGTATATTGGTTTTGAGATTGTTTAATAGGGGAATAAACATAGATTTTATATAAGTGTTTTAAATTTAAATTGGTTTATAATAATAGTTGTATATATATAGCTATATATAGAAGTTCATTTATACCAATTATCTTCATCGATTCAGTTTTGATTTGTTTTATAAATTCTTTGTTGTCAGCTTTGATCAGCGAATTCATACTTTGATTCGTAACTCAATTTCAGTGTTCATATCAGTGTGCGTATCCATGTCATTTTCAAATTTCTCTAGCCTCGAAAGGCGAGCAATCACTCACGATTAATGTTCTTTTGTTGATCAAATTTGATTGAATTGAAATGACAATTAAAATATGCTGCTGTTAGTTATTTACATTGTTATATATATGCTATTACCTGCACCTGTTCACTTGTGACATCTAACACCTTTATCTGTTATTTATATTGATGATATATGCATATTATATTATTATCATATCTGTTATCACTCTATAAGTCCGTGTTAGTATAGAATTCACTATGGGTTGAAATGATACGTACCCAAACGGACTTTAGAATAGGAGAAAATCATTATGGGTTGAAATGATAGACCAAAGCGATTTTCATTAACATTGAATTTTGGATTACGGGTTGAAATGATGTATATACCTGAAAATATTTAAATTGCGGATCGAAATGATAAATATCTGTATCACTTGACCACAGGATAGAAAATTATATACAGACACCATTGGTCTATATACAAATGATTTGAAATGATTACTATGGTTTTGGAAGGAAATATATAGTTTTATATAAATATCGATTTAGATATTATATAAATGTTATTTTATTTATAGTTAAATTCTATATTGTAAACTATGCATAAATTTTCTTAATATAAAATAAGCTTAATAATAAAGTTTGATTTTATTAAATTATAATATGGTTAAGTATTTATTTAAATTATAGTTTAATATAGAGTTTATAATGATTAAATAAATTAAGATTGAGAAGATAGATTTGAAATTAATTTAAAATTGTATTTAATTAAGAAATATATTTAATTAGAAATCAATTAGGAATCTTATGGAATTTGAGATTTGAAAGGATATGATTTTTATAATTTGATTTGGTTTAAGGTGATTTAGTGAATATTTCAAGTTTAAATAAGTTGAAGGAAATATTTAGTTATTTGTAATTTGAGGTTTTATTTAAATAATATTGGATTGTTTAAGTGAATATTTCAAAATAAATAATAATGAATTTAAATTAAGATATGCATGAAATTATCACACTTAGTTTTGAGATTGTGAAATATTTAAAGCTTTGAAAATATTGAAATTGAAATGGTTTATTTTGTGATTTAAAATCTGTGTTTGAAATCGATATAATTTGAAATGGTATGTTGAGAATCCGAAATAAATTAAAATTTATGATTTTAGATTTGATTAAATTTGTATTTTGGAATTTGAGTTAATTTGAATCGATGTGTGAAATTTGTGGAAGCTATGTTAGTATATAAAGTATTTTTAAATTTTATTTAAAACTATTCATATATGTTACTTTATAAATTTATTTCATATAAACTATTTTAATATAAATTATTTTATAAACTATTTTAAATTATAACGATTTTTACATATACTATTTTAAACTTTAAACTATTTTATTTTATATATACTATTATCTATATTTAAACAGTTAAGTAGGAATGTTATGATTCCAAAGCGTTTTGATTTCTAAATTTTGATTTCAAAAGTATACTAATTTCCAAAGTGTTTGATTTTGAAGTGCTATAACTTTGGAGTACTAAGATTTGTAAATGGATATATTTGAGAGAGATATATATTTAAAAAAGGAAATGATATCGTATTGATTTGGTTTTGAAATGGCAATGATATATTGGTTTAGAAATATAAACTATTTTGAAATTTTATTAAATGACCAATCGGTGAAATAATTACGCAATTATTGAAGAGTCCGGGATCGGTTAGGGACATACTCTCTGTCTAAACCAAAAATCACTTTAATAACTGTTATACATGAGTGTGATCCAGAATGAAGTGGTTGGAATGATGATATTGCTAGATTTGAAGAAAGAGAACGATAATGGATAGCCTTGACACTTGTGTCAAATTTGAAATGACTTAAATGGGAGCCATGCCAGGCCAATGAGGTTAGCCACCTCTAAGCGAACACACTTCTTACTAAACTACTCATTACTTGTTTTTGATTGGTGCGCACCCTTGAATCGGGAGTGTTGTTTCGCGGTGTTGCGATCGTTGCGGCGATGCGTTCTTACCAGTCCGGATCAGGCAAACGGTAGTTTCACTACCTTGGATATTGCCTCATGTGCCTTGTCATACTCGTATCCCTATGCGCGACCACTATGATTTGTTTTGCGTTATACCTTTGGAGTACTCCCTGATAGCCCACTAGTTTATGGTGGAGTTTACAATGCTGTATAAACTATGATGCTTATGTAGAATGTGTTAAGGGGGATAATGGTAACGCCTTAACGCTATTTTAATACTTTATATTACTGATAGGCATTATCTACTTAATAAATGTTTAGCGGATCCTTAGAGGATGGTTATCCCAAACATTCTTTTGATTTATTTGTATTTCCAGTTATTATTTCACTTGAGTTGGATTTATTGACAAAAGAATGTTAATCCTGACTCGAGTGTTTTGTGTTTTGCTTTATGCTCAGGCCAGACTGAGTGATACAGTTTTGAGACTCACCTTTAGAGTTGGAGCTTCGCTTGGAGATCCAGCTATCTATCCAGCTTTCGGATATTCAGTTGATTCTAGTGATGTATTCTGATTCTTATATTTGACAATTGTATTCGAGACTTCTATTGTAATTTATTTAACTCTGTTATATATAGTAGCTTCATGAACAAATATTCATTTTTTTCCGCTGCATATTGTTATATTACTCTGTGTCTATGATTATTTATTTACTGTATAGGCTGAGTTTTGCTAAATATAAACTTACAATCTGGTATTTTGAGCAACTCAATTCTAGCATGTTTGGATGCGAATGGTTGAAAATATCAGGTCGTTAAACGATTTAAAGAAGTGTTTGAGCAACGATACATCCCATCTGCTGGTATCTCCCGAATGTACTAGGACTTCATGGATTTGAAACAGGGAAGTCTATCATTTGAGGAATACATGAATAAATTCAACGAATTGTCTCATTTTGGTCCCGAGCTGGTGAATATAACCTTAAAGAAAAATGAAAGATTCATTCGAGGAATAAATAAGGAGTACCACAAGAGGATGACAGCCCATGTAAAAGGATATTTTTCGGACTTGATCGATATGGGTTATCAAAATGCTACCCTAGATATGCAGGAAGTTCTGGAAGAGAAGGGGAGTTCAAGTAGTTCGAATTTGAAGAAAAGAAAATTCGAAGGAAAGGAGTTGGATCAAGGCAGGGAGAAGAGGAGTAATCAAGAGAACCTAGCTAGAAATATTACTTGTTATAACTGTCAGGAGAAAGGCCATTTTGCAAATGATTGTAAAAAGCCAAAGAAACAAGTAAAGAAAGATCAACCCGTGAAGGCAAGTCAAAGATCCAAGGAATGCTACTGCTGTCACCAGCCAGGTCACGGAGTTAAAAATTGACCGAAATAGAAACAGGCACAAATAACGAAAGTGTACGTAATAAAAGATGACCCCTCAACTTCCAAGGTGGATAAAGGAAAGGGATTTTAGAAGGTAACCTTATTGTTGATGATAGAGTTGTTAGAGTTTGTTCAACATGGGAGCTTCACATAGCTTTATCTCCCAACAAATCGTGAATGACTTAAAACTCGAACTTAAATTTGCCGATGATCCTATTTGCGTGAAACATCTGGTTGGAGGTCCTGCAAATCTTTGTCTATATTGTAGGAAAGTGCTTATCTCATATTCTGGCTATCAATTTCCTATCAACCTTTATGTTCTCGACTTTAACGAATTTGAGATACTACTCGGAATGAAATGGTTAACAAGATATGAAGCCAAATTAGATTGCAACAATCGAACGATTCTGGTCAAAACAAAACTTGGAGATTTCATTGAAATTTCTTGTGAAGACCCTAGCCTGGAAAGAGATAAACTGATGTATACGTTGGGATATCCCGAACCTAGTCTAGAATCTATTCTATTATCTGGCGTTTTCCCGACGTATTCGATGAAGTCAAATCTTTACCCCCATACAGAGAGATTGAATTCAGAATTGACTTATTTCCAAATGCTCGTCCTGTCGCTCATGCAAGTCGCAGGATGGCACCCAGGGAAAGAATTGAAATAGTCAAATAAACCAGTGATTTGAGATAAAGGATTGATACGTCCTATTGTTTCTAAATGGGGTTCACCTGTGGTGTTTGTGGCAAAATCTGACGGATCCTTGAGATTATGTGTGGACTACCGCGATCTCAATAAGCAAACTCTCAAAAATAAGTTTCATTTACCTAGGATCAACGATTTATTTGATCAACTTCACGGTGCATGATTCTTTTCTAAGATGGATCTAGCCCAGGGATTTCATCAGCCACGAATTGCCGTAGACTGTGTTCACCTAACTGATTTTAGGAGTCCAGACATTTTCTACGAATGGTTAATCATGCCTTTCGGACTAACCAATGCTCCTGCATACTTTGTAGATTTAATGACCCACGTGTTTCGTGAAGTGTTGAATAAATTTTTCCTTGTGTTTATCGATGATATCCTAATCTACTCCAAAACTGAAGAGGAGCATGCTGAACATCTCAAAATTGTTTTAGAGATATTGAGGAGGAACATCCAATTCGCCAAATTTTCTAAACGCCACTTTTGGGTCAAAGAAGTCAGTTTTCTCGGCCATATTTTTAATGAAGAAGGAATTTCTGTTGATCCTAGCAAAGTTTCCGCTATTCTTGACTGGAAGCGACCCACAGCTCCGAAAGAAGTTTTAAGTTTTCTCGGTTTAGCAGGATATTGCCGGAAATTTGTTCAGGACTTTTCTAAGATAGCTAGCCTGTTGACTGAACTAACAATGAAAAATGCTAAGTTCTATTGGACTCCAAAGTGTGATGAAGTTTTTCAGGAGTTGAAAAAGATATTGACTACCGCCCATATTCTCGCTATTATTAACGGAGTCCAGGGCTTTTCTGTCTATACCGACGCTTGTGCTGATGCTATGGGTGCAGTGTTAATGCATAATGGCAAGGTAATTGCGTATGCAAGTGGACAATTACGTCTGCATGAGAGAAACTACCCAACCTTGGCTTTTATTTTCGTCTTAAAATCTGGCGAAATTATCTTCTGGGTAAGAATCTTCTTCAGCTTTTCTAAAAGAAAATTTAAAAGTTCAACTTAACTTAATATATACTTAATAAACCCTCTTTCTTTTAGGTGAAAAATTTGAATTATTCACTGACCATGAATCTTTGAAGTGTCTCTTCACCCAGAACGATTTAAATCACGGCAACAACGCTGGTTAGAATTTCTGGCATCTTATGACCTAAATATTCTTTATACGCCTGGAAAAGCCAATGCAGTTGTCGATGCTTTAAGTAGAAAACATGCTATTCTCGCTCATCTTATTATCGCTCCTACTCTTCTTAAAAAGATTGTAAGATAGCACATAGAAGACTAGTTTCTTCAAGAAATGTATAGGAGGATTCGTCGTGGTGAAGATTCCAGTTTTGGAATCGATAGTAATGGAGTTATAAAGTTGAAAGACAGGATCTATGTCCTAGACATTTCGGATCTGAAACATGAAGTTTTGGACGAGTGTCACAAGTCTAAACTCAGTATCCATCAAGGAGTTAATAAGATTTATAAAGATATCAAAAGAACTTTCTGGTGGAAAACAATGAAAAGGGACATATCTATATATGTGAGTCGTCATGCTACCTGTCAATAAATTAAAAGTGATCAAAAGAAAATGGCAGGTTTACTTCAGCCTTTGAAAGTACCGAAGTGGAAATGGGATCAAGTATCGATGGATTTCATCGACGGGTTGCCACGAACTAAGAAAGGAAATGAAGCAATTTGGATTATAATGGACCCTCTGACCAAAATTGCCCACTTCATCCCAGTGAAATCCACCAGAACAGTGGCAAGTTTAGCAAAGCTATATATAAAAGAGATTGTTCGTCTCCACGGTATACCCAGCAGTATAGTGAGTGATCGTGATCCAGTCTTCACTAGTAGATTTTGGGAGGCATTCCAAGCCGCATTGGGAACAATGCTGAACTTCAGTATTTCCCATCACCCGCAGTCCGATGGGCAGACCGAACGGATAAATCAAATTTTAGAAGACCTTTTGTGAACTTGTATTCTCGACTTTGGTGGTTCTTGGGAGGACCATTTACATCAGGTTGAATTCTCATACAACAATAGCTATCAGGCCAGGATCGAGATGGTTCTTTTCGAAGCTTTATATGGTCGTCCACGTCGATTACCTGCATGTTGGATCGAGTCAGGTAATAGACTCGTCCTTGAACCAGATATGATTAAAGAAGCTATAGAGAAAGTTGATTTTATTCGAAAGAAATTAATAACTACTCAAAGTCGTCAGAAAAGTTATTATGATCGCAGAAAAAGAGATTTGCAATTCTAGGTTGGAGATTCTGTATTCCTAAAAGTGTCTTTGATTTGTGGAGCATTGAGATTTGGGAAGACTGGAAAGCTGGAACCACGGTATATTGTTTCTTTTCCTATTTTGGAGAGGATCAGTCCTCTAGCATATCGAGTGTAGCTACCCAGCTGGTTATCAGGCGTGCATGATGTGTTTCACAATTCTAACCTTCGAAAATATATGCACGATCCAGACTGTATTATTGAAGAAGCTGCTTGGTAGGATTTGGAGATCACACCAAATCTAGCAGTAAAGAGAGAACCGATAAAGATCATTGATCGTGGTGAAAACAGCTGAGGAACAAAATGTGAAACTATTTAAAGTACAACGGAGTGGTGATCCAAAAGACTGTACTTGGGAAACAGAGGAAAGCATGGAAAAGTCCTATCCCAATTACAGAGTGGATATTCTAGCTTGATTAGTAAGCCATTTTCCTATCTTTTATATCTTCATATAATTCCTTGTTTGTTTTTCTCTCTCTTTCAAATTTCGAGGACGAAATTTTCTTAAGGAGGGAACCTGTAACATCCGCAAAATATTATAAATTTAAAACTAGTAATTTATTTGAATTTCTGAAATTGAATTTGAGTTAATTTGAATTAATTTTAAATTTTGAAAACATATGAATATTTTGTTTGCTTAATTATATATATATATATGTATGTATGTATATAGAATGGATTGAATTTCAAATTTGAATTTGAATTTGAATTTGAATTTGAATCTAAATTTGAACTTGTATTTGAATTTAAATTTAAAAATAAAATATCTTAAAAATTATTTTGATTCAAAATATTAACATATGTGTATAATTTTATTAATGTATGAATTAGTATTAAAAACATTTTATTTTAAAAATTTATATAAATATAAAAAGAGAATGTAATTATATAAATAAGAGAAAAATAATATAAAAATTTATTTAAATCTTTATGTATGTATTAACAAGTGTTAGAATCATAAATGAATGAATTTACAAGTGTTAATGGATCAAGTCAAATGTCATTTCTCTTTGTGTCATTTTAAAAAGTTTAATTAAAGTAAGAAAGCATGCTTATAAAAACATATCATTTCCTCCTTTATATTTTCTTTCACCTTCATTTTTATTTACAAGCCAGTGCAAACTCTTAAAACAGAAAAAAGAACAAAATTATCAAGCAAACTTTAAACCAAATCAAACAAACCAAAAAGCACTTCAAAATAAATTTAAAACAAAAGGCTTCTTCTTCAGTCTTTGAATCAGCAATTCAAGATCAAAAGCAAACAACCAAGTTTGTAAACAACACAGCAAAGCACCATTTAACAATCAAGTTTCATCATCAGATAAGAAGATCAAGCCCAGAATAATAATTCAGCAATAAAAAATATCCTTTTCTTGTCTTCAGGTTTTGACAACATCAACTTCTTCTTCGCTTTCTTCTTCATAGGTGAGTAAACTCTTTTTAGATTTTAATTGAATCCTATTGTTGTGAAAAATATAGAAGTTTGAATTGAAAATTTGAGTTGCATATATATATATATATATATATATATATATATATATATATATATGCATCAAAATGGAATGTGCATGTTTATGCAGTTGAAAAGGGGTACTGTCCCAGGTCGACAGGCATAAGCCTGATAAAAAAAATTTGACTCCTTCATCTTCGATAAATATTAAACCATAGGATCCAAAAAAAGTTGTTTGTTTAGGCATGATTTAAGTTCTAAAAACATATTTAAGCAAATCAAATCAAAACATTTTCTGAAAAATTGAAATTACAGGCAAAACTTAAACCTATTGGAAATTTAATTATCATAATCTTTGATTTCAATTATATCAATTTAGATGCTTTAGAAAACAATGATTTTCAAAAGAAAAATCATAATCTTTAAATAAGTAATTACTCAGATAGGAAGAGACGAACGTGTTATCCCACTCTTTGGCGAGGCCGCAATACCAAAAGATCGATCGAAAACGGAGAACAGTTCGTCTCAGAGATTGGTCATACTTCGTTCGCTATGGATATCGCTGAATTTTTTCCGAGTCCGAATTGTGCTACAATTGATAGGACAAGACAAGAAAGACCATAGAAGCCTTCATCTCAAATTTCGAGTCAATCCGAGTTCATACGCTCAAGTTATGATCGATTCAACTTGAAGGGGAAAGCACTGGTTTCGAACCCATCGTGGTAGGTGTCTTCGAACCCATCGTCAAACACCATTCGAACCGATCACCTTTGAATCGATGGACTTCGAACCCGTCGGAGTGCATCGGTTCGAATCCATCAACCTCGAACCCATCTAGTTTGTACCGGTGGGCCACATGTCCATGGAGGGGTTGCAAAGCTCGTATCCATCCAAAGAATTCTTGTTCGAATCTACTAAGCATCAGTTATTCGAACCCATTTTTGGAGCCTTGTTCGAACCCATCTGTGAAGCTTCATTCAAATCCACTGGGTCAACTAGCCACGATGACGTGTCATCCATCGGTTCGAATGCGCCTAGATACATGGAGTCGAAGCAGTCAACTCGGAGTGAAGACCGGATCGGTTCGAAGTTTGCGCTCCATGTCACCACAAAGGCGCGTGCCACCATCGGTTCGAAACCATCGGTTCGAATGGATGGTCTCGAACCAAACAGCCACACAATGAACCCCATCTCGAATCCATCATATCTCTCAATCCACTGATCCAAATGCCACGAAATTTTCATAGAAGCTTGCATTCATGTCGAAGAATGTCCACACCAAATTTCACCCCGATTGGATGAATTCTTTGTCGGTTCAAATGGAGTTCGAACCGATGCCGAAGTGGGCCCAAATGTCCCGAGGCTGGACGTGTGGGCCCCCTCACGTGCCAGAAGTGGTCTCCCGAGTTTTCAGCGAAATATCAGCAACCTACGCCTATAAATAGAGCCCCAGAGCCAAAAGAAAAAGGATCTTTCGACTCTCAAGCGCCCAGACTCTACCGGGTTGAGATCTTCATCATCCTACATCGTATACTAGCTGTTGATTTCGAATTTTCAGTTGTAACCTACTGTTGCTTGCTGTAATCACTTGTAAACGTTGAAAGAGAATCAATAAAATTGCTAAAACTTCACGGTGGACGTAGGCAACGTGCCGAACCACTATAAATCGCTTGCCTTTGTCTTTATTTTACTGTTATTTGGATTTTTTGTTAGATAATCCTCATTTTCAATTCATATTCTTCATTTATTATCTCTTCAAAAGACTCCCGAAGAGTGTTGTGCCCAATTTTGGTACAAACACTTTGGTGCTTTCACTGAGAAAACCCAGTTTTTCTCCTGCTCCTTGGATCGGTCGTCGATACCGGATTGTATAAATCTAAGGGAGAGATCCTGATTTCAGTTTCAGATTCCTTCCATTCTATTCAGATTTGCCAAAGTCTAGGGTAGGAGTTCACTATCTAAAATGGTTAGCACAAGAACCACATCTGCCGCTGGTCAAGAAGTTCGGGATAGACAAAATCCCACGCAACTACCTCCACCTAACCAAGATGATACCGGGCATTCCGACCCATCAGGTCCGATCACCAGGCAAGAGTTCCAGACGTTGCTCCAAGAACTAACTCAAAGTTGGCAACAGCTAGCTGAGAAGTTGCGCGTTAACACTGAGTTAGCCAACCAACTAGATCGCCAAGGGCGTAGAAGATCCAAGAGGGATCATGCATCTCGTTCCTCCACGGAGAGTTCTGCTTCATCTGACTACAATCACCGATCCACCCATCCCAGGCTAGAGGAAAATTATGCACATGCCATTGACCACCAGCCAGCATTGACCGTGGGACAGATAAGAGTCGGCCCATCCGCTAGTTTTCATACAGGACCCTCATCCCGAGGGGGCGCGGTTCCGCAACACACCGCGGATAACCATGCCGCCACCGCTGCGGTTGACATATGAGTTGATACCCGAAATCACTCCAACCAGAATTACCACCAGCATGAACGAGCACCGGAACCATATGTCCCGGAAGACGTCATGCCAAGGAGGCGAGACACGGATCGTCGACAGCGTCCGATCCCATCTCGCATTGTGGAACCCGACCACACTTTGGCTCACCACCCTCAGAATGTAGCAACGCCAGACCTCTCAGCCATGGTACGCCAAATGATTCGCGAGAGTCAGGGCTTAACAAATGACGATTGGGGAATCTCCCGAAGTCATACTCCGTTCACCGATGACATATTATATGCTGAACCTCCTCGGCGATTCAGGATGCCGACCCTGCCCATGTATGAAGGGAATTCCGACCCAAATCAACATATTTTGAAATACGATTGGTCGATGACTGCTGCGAGAGCTGATGACGCAGTAAAATGCCGTACTTTTCCTATTTCCTTAGGGGGAATTGCGACAATGTGGTTTACACGACTACCACAGCGATCTATTTCTTCTTTTGATCAGTTAGCTACCAAATTTGTTGAGCAGTTTCGTATGCATATTGCCAGACCTAAAGATGTTAATACCTTATCAAGTGTTACTCAAGCTCCCGGAGAGACACTTAGACGATATTTGGAGAGGTTTAATGCTGCATGCGCAGAGATCACCAACCCCAATGATAATTCTATCCTAATGGCTTTGACTAAAGGAATCGACCCTGATTCCGAGTTTGGAAATTGGTTGGCTGGAAAGCCTCCCGCATCGTTGGACTGTTTCTATTCCAAAGCCGCTCAATTCTTACGGCGAGAGGATGCGAAACAGTCTAGGAAGCAGGACGATGCAAGGCCCAGCAGTGAAGGGATTCAGAGTAATGTTGTGGTTAAACAGTCCGACGAAAGTTCGGAAAAAGTCGAGTTGAATATTCAAAATAAACAGACTCAGCGACCGAAACGGTGATAACCGAAGCAAGAAGCAAGATCAGAGTCGTGGTCCGAGGCGTAGGGCCGCAATGTTTGACAGTTATACACCACTTAATACGTCGCTGGAAAACGTATACCTACAGACTTGTAATACTATGCAATATAAGAAGCCTGCTCCAAAGCCTTCGTCGGAGAGGCAGATTCAAACAGGAAAATTCTGTAGGTTTCATGAAAGTTATGGGCATAACACCAATGAGTGTAGGCATCTGCAAGACCTCATTGAAAAGTTGATCAGAGAGAGAAAGTTGGATCAGTTTGTTCGGGCGTCGCAGTCTGGTTGGGCGGGCCCATCCAATCAAAATCGTACGCAGAATCAGGAAAGGCAGGGTAAACCCGCTCGTACGGGCGGGAGGTTGGTTATTAATACAATAAGTGTGGTCCCCATCCGGCAGACAGAAGCTGGGGGGGAATGAATTCGTATGCCAGTTCGATCAGGCATGCGGACTTCGAGTGTTGTAGCAATTTTGAAGACGAGGCTCCGGCTAAACAACAGAAGACAATGACAGACGACATCGTGTTTAGAAGTCAAGATGCCGATAGAATCGAAGCCCCCAATATCGACCCACTGGTTATATCCGCTCAAGTTGGTCCTGCTTGGATGAGGAGGATCTTGGTAGACAGTGGGAGTTCTGTGAACATACTGTTTAAAAGAGCATATGATTTAATGAAGATGGAAGCTAAGGACTTAAAACCTTGTCAATCACGAGTCCACGGCTTCAACGGAAGTGCGACGATACCAAACGGAATGGTTGAATTGCCGGTGGAGTTGGGAGTGGGAGAATGCCGAAGGGTTCGGATGTTGCAATTTATTGTCTTGGATATTCCTTCTCCGTATAATGCTTTCTTGGGCCGACCGGCCCTTGCTGAATTTAGGGCTGCTATTGCCCCATGGTGTTTGACCCTTAAGTTCCCTACTGATCGCGGGATAGGGGTTGTACAAGGAGATCAAGCTGCGGGGAGAGCTTGCTATGTTGCTGAGCTGCGGGAGGCGCAGCGAAAGGAAAAAGGAAAAGGCGTAGAGGAATCTCTCTGCGTCCGTTTCACCGACAATTGACAATTAATGCCTAGGCCTCGGCCCGGGCATCGCGACCAATTCCAGAAGGATCTAGACCCCAGAGACAATGAGAATAAAGATGAATCTAGAGAATGTCAGGCTTCCCCAGCTGAATTAACAATTGACGTTCTGATCAGTGATAACGATGATTCAAAGATGTTGAAAATTGGGTCTCAGTTAAGCCTGCGAGCACAACGGGAATTGGTCGAGTTTCTCCAAGCAAATCTGGACGTATTTGCTTGGACGCATTCTGATATGTGTGGGATCTCGCCAGACATCGCGAGCCACACCCTAAATATTGACCCGCGGTTTGTCCCGGTCAAGCAAAAAAGGCGTGGTATGGATCCAGAGAGATCTGCCGCCCTGAAAGAGGAGGTCGATAAATTGAAATCAAATATCTTCATTAGATACGCTTTATACCCGGAGTGGGTATCCAACCCTGTACTTGTCCGGAAACCAAATGGAAAATGGAGGACGTGTATTGATTATTCTGACTTAAATAAAGCTTGTCCGAAAGACAGCTTTCCGCTCCCCCGAATTGATCAACTCGTGGATTCGACAGCCGGACACGAATTGCTATCATTCATGGATGCTTACTTTGGCTATCACCAAATACCCATGCATGTGCCCGACCGAGAGCATACGAGCTTCGTAACCGATCTGGGACTATACTGCTACAATGTCATGCCCTTCGGATTGAAGCCGGGGCAACTTACCAACGATTGGTTAATCGGATGTTCGCTGACCAGATCAGAAAAACAATGGAGGTTTATGTGGACGACATGTTGGTGAAGTCACGATACTCTACTGATCATGTTAAAGACTTGAATTCGATGTTCAATACCCTTCGACGATACGGGATGAAGCTCAACCCGCTCAAGTGTCATTTTGGAGTCGCATCCGGAAAATTCCTTGGGTTCATCGTCAACGCCAGAGGAATAGAAGCCAACCCCGAAAAGATCTGGGCCATCAGAAATTTACAAACCTCGAGAACCATAAAGCAAGTCCAGAGTCTCAACGGAAAGGTGGCGGCACTGAGTAGGTTCATTTCAAAGTCCACTGATAAATGCATCCCATTCTTCGATTTTATCCGAAAAGGGATGCGGAACTTCGAATGGACCTCGGAGCGCGAAGACGCATTCAAGTCATTGGTCTAACATCTTTCCACACCGCCGATTCTTTCAAAGCCGATCAACCACGAACAGTTGTATCTTTACTTGGCGGTATCAGAAAACGCGATCAGTGCCGCCTTTGTTCGGGAAGAAGACCGAGTGCAGAAACCGGTCTACAATGTTAGCAAACGACTCACCGGAGCTGAGAGAAACTACCCGAAGCTGGAGAAATTAGCCTACTGCCTAGTCATTGCCTCGAGGAAGCTCCGTCCATAATTTCAGGCTCATCCCATTACTATATACACCGATCAACTGTTGCGACAGGTCCTCACGCGGCCTGAGACGTCTGGTAGATTACTCAAATAGAACATCAAACTGAGTCAATTCGATATTACTTACACTCCAAGGAGAGCTATTCACGGTCAAGTCCTAGTAGATTTTATAGCCGAGTTCACTGTCTCTGAAGACTTACCTGAGACCAGCAAATCTCCTGAATATATCTAGAAGCTACACACTGACGGTGCATCCAACGATCGGTGCTCGGGCGCTGGGGTAATACTTGAAACCCTTGAGGGCCAATCCATATGTTATGCCCTAAGGTTTGAGTTCCATGCAACCAATAATGAAGCCGAATACGAAGCTCTACTTGCTGGTTTAAAGCTGGCCCGCGATTTGAAAATTACCGCGGTGGAAATTTACTGTGACTCCCAACTAGACGTATGTCAGGTCCGGGGAGAATATCAGGCTAAGGATCGATGATTAGCTGCTTACCTAACTCGAGTCCAGGATGTTCTCGATCAGTTTGATTATTATGCCATTTTCTACATTCCCCGGGAGCATAATCAGAAGGCCGACTCATTGGCAAAGTTAGCAAGTACGGGCGAAGGTTAACAGTTGGGGCTCGTTCCCGTTGAAACTCTGTCTTCTCCGAGCATTGATCAGATGGAAACTGGTTGCACATTTGAGGCTACTGCCAGGAAGGAATCATGGACGACCCCCTACCGGGATTACATTGAGCATGGCATACTACCCGAGCGTCGAAGTGAGAGAAGACAGATTCTTCGAAAAGCTTCGCGATTCGTCGTTCAGAATGGAGTTATGTATCGAAGGGGATATTCCATTCCTCTTCTTCGGTATATCGCACACGACGAAATCAAACGAGTGTTACACGATGTGCACGAAGGAGAATGTGGCGATCACATTGGGGGACAAGCACTTGCCAAGAAAATACTCCGATATGGATATTATTGGCCAACCGTAAATCGTGATGCCATGGACTATGCCAAAAAATGTGATAAATGCCAAAAACACGCTCGGATTCCTAGAGCCCCGCCTACTGAGATAACCCAAATGGTAAGTCCATGGCCATTTGCAATATGGGGGATTGATATAATTGGTACATTGCCTTTGGCTAAAGGTGGCGCGAAGTATGCCATCGTCGCAGTCGATTACTTCACAAAATAGGCGGAAGCCGAACCTCTTGCAACAATTACGACGAAGAAAGTTATCAACTTTGTAGTACGCAATATCATCTGTCGGTTCGGTCTCCCGCATACTATTGTCACCGATAACGGAGCCTAATTTGACAGCGCTGAATTCAAGAATTTCTGTCTGCGATTCCATATCCATAAGAAATTCTCCACTGTTGCACACCCACAAGCGAATGGCCAAGTCGAAGCCGTTAATAAGGTCATCAAATCTATTTTGAAGAAACGACTTGAAAAGGCCGAGGGCAAGTGGGTTGATGAACTTCCTATGGCCTTGTGGGCTTATCGGACGACTCACAAAACTGCAACCGGCCACACTCCATTTTCTCTATCTTATGGCGCTGAATCCGTTATTACGGTCGAAATGGAAATTCATTCTCATCATGTGACATATTATGATCCGAAAACGAATGCTATACTACTTGCCGGATCCCTGGATCTGCTCGATGAGAGGCGCGAAGAGGCTGATTTAAGGGAAACTGCATATCGGAGTCGATTCGCCCGAATTTACAATGCCAAGGTCCGACCGCGGACCTTCGAACTTGTCGACCTTGTACTCAAAAGAATTTATCCGGTTCCTTCTCACATGGAGCCAAATTGGGAAGGACCGTATGTGATTTCACAAAAGCTCGGAGATGGCACATTCAAGTTATCGACCGTTGACGGTCTGACTCTACCGAGAGCCTGGAATAGCGAGAGTCTCCGTCGCTACTATACATGACAGGCTTTATTTGTTTTAGCCCGTTATTTCCTTTGCATTTTATTTTCGCATTTTGAAACTTGAACTTGTAATAAGGCAGCTAACTTTGCCATATTTTTTCCATTTCAGCAATAAAATGCTATCTCTTCAGGCCAGAGCTGTGATGTATCGAATACGCCGCAAAGCATCACAATGCACGAAGAGCTAAGTTCCATCATACGGTGGGATTTAATTCAAGTAGGGAGTGACTGTGATACGACCGGTCACTCGCTATGTGAAGCCCAAGCTCGGGGGCATGTCACCACGTTAATATTTAAAAGGATTGATACATGACAATCCTCACACTAACTCCAAATTCCAAGTGTGCGGACTGGAGTATAAACATTGAAATAACTCTAAGTCCCCGGAGCGCGGACTAGAGTGTAAACACTAACTCCAACTTCCCAGAGTGTGAAGTGGAGTATAAATATTCAATAACTCGTTCCCGGAGTGCGAACGGACTCCAACTTCCCAGAGCGTGAATTGGAGTATAAACATTCAATAACTCGTTCCCGGAGTGCGAACGGACTCCAACTTCACAGAGCGTGAATTGGAGTATAAACATTCAATAACTCGTTCCCGGAGTGCGAACGGACTCCAACTTCCCAGAGCGCGAATTGGAGTATAAACATTCAATAACTCGTTCCCAGAGTGCGAACGGACTCCAACTTCCCAGGGCATGAATTGGAGTATAAACATTCAATAACTCGTTCCCGGAGTGCGAACGGACTCCAACTTCCCAGAGCGTGAATTGGAGTATAAACATTCAATAACTCATTCCCGGAGTGCGAACGGGTTTCAACTTCCCAGAGCGTGAATTGAAGTATAAACGTCGAATCCATCATTCTCAGAGTGTGAACGGACTCCTAAAAACCCACATAAATGTGACTAACCATCCAGCGGCTAACTCCAACTTCGCAGAACGTGAATGGAGTATATACATAAATTGCAGGTTCCCGAAGCGCGAACCCAAACATACATGCTACCTCCAAATTCCCGGAGTGTGATTTGGGGCACAAATACCAAGTCAAAGTTCCCACAGTGCGAACCGAAATATCAATACTAACTCCAAGTTCCCAGAGCGTGAAGTGGAGCATAAACATCAATTCTAGGTCCTCGGAGCACGATCCATGTTACAAACATCGATAACTCTCAAATTCCCGGAGTGCGAACCGGGTTATCGGTCTCAAATTATCTTAAGTCCCTAGAATGTGGACATATGCTTAAGGTTTGCAATAAACGCAATCAACCACCAAAATACAACTGTTATTCCCCAAGACTAGGGGGCAAAAAAGCTAAGTGTTAATCGCTAACCAAAGTGATATAGTGTTTGAAGTTCAATTATTCATCGATCACAACTTGCGACCAAGATTCTCAGACTTGGCAAATACAAACGAACTCTACTTGACGGTAAAAACACTACAAACACTTAAGCACAAAAGAAATGAGAATTGAAACAAAGAAACTAAATTTTATTTCGACTAACTGGAGACAAGAACTTACATGCAAAAAAGTTCTTCCAAAGAAAAGAGAATTCCTACTTGCAGGGGCCGAACCTGCATCTATACACGACCTATCTACCAAAAAATCTGCTTAAACGACCCATCTACTTCTTCTTTTTGGATCTCCTTTTCAGCGGTTCGTCTTCGGACTCGCTGGAGACGGAGATCCTTCGTTTGGTGCGCTTCCTCTCCGGTAGCTGCTCTTCGGTGCGGGGCATAATGTCAATGTCCTCCTCAGAGCTCGAATCTATGTGAAGGCTTTCCACCGGAGGAGTAGGAGGAACTGGGTCTGCGACTGAAGGTGTGATAATGTCGCCTGATGATATTACCCTTAAAGATGCTGGGCTATGCACTGCAGTGCTGCCACCAATGCTACCACTTTGCCCCGCAGCCTCTATTTCGGCGTTGATCTCGGCCAATATTTCCTCGTCCCGGACTGATTGGGCCTGACTGGGGGCTGCTGTGGTCTGCGTCACAAAACCAGAGGTCGGCGGAAGATCACTGATGATAAATGGCAAGTCTGTAAAAGGATCACCCTGTTGGCCAAGCAGCTCACTCACCATTTATTCGTCAAGAGATAAAGATCTCCTCTGCGCCACCTCAGTAGACACTGCTGTCGTCACGACAGTTGTTTCAGTGGTGATGGCTTTTTGCCCTTGAATAGATTCCTGAGCCGAAGATGCCGGAGTAGTTTCGGTTACTGAACAAAGAGGAGAAGGGGATATAAGTAATCACTTCAAAACAAATGTTTACTAGAAACACACTTGAGTTATGTTTAAAGTACCATCCTTAGTTTGACCCGGTGACGGTTGGACGGCCGCAGAGACATGCTCCCGAATGGGAGATAACCGTGGATGTTCTGGGTCATAAGCAGGAACAGATTGTGAACCGACCACAGATACAGGCGCTACCGAAGGTGCAGCGGTGATTTCAGTAACAGTAGAGTGATGCTCAACACCTGATCCCTCTCCAACCTCCAGAGATCGGCCACCAACCATCTCCTTCTCATGAGCAATAATAGCATCATGGAGGATCTTCTTCTCATCATCTGTCAGCTACCGGTTTTCGAGTTCGAATCGGTCGACCGATTCATCCGGATGCTCTCCCTCTTCTTCCTCAACCAATCGACCCCAAGCGCTGCGGAGGCGTACCAGGTAGTCTTGGAGACAGGCCAAATTTCTATGTCTCAACACATTGGCATTGTAAGTAATGAGCAAATCTTCAATATCGGCCTCCAGCCTGGCCTTTGCTTGTCGAACTTTCTCCTCAACCTCCGTCTCCACCGCCTGGACCTTGGCTACTGCCGCATCCCGTTCAGTCCGGAGAATCACGGCTTGTTCACACGCCTCCTGGGCTGCGTTGTTCGCATCATCCCTATCCTTGGCGATTTCGGCAAATTTGGACTTAAGCTCGTTTAACTCCTTCAAGGCTGCATCCCTCTCGGCAGTGACCAGGGTGTTTCGATGGCCCATATCCTCTACCGTGGCATAATGCTCACGTTTCATCCTATCCATCATTGCTTGGGCTTCGTCGGCTTTCTTGATAGCCTCCATTTCAGATTTCCGAGAGGATTCGGCTTCAGTGTTTAGCACCTCAATGATACGGCTCTTTTGAGCTAACTCAGCCTGCAACCTCTCGATGGTGGCCCCGCGCTCAAAGGCCAATGCCGACGCTTTGTCAGCCGCTTTCGACCACGCTTTGTACTGAGCATAAAAATCGTGTACATAGTCATGTACCAGCTGCTCAGCTCCCTCCGGGATCTTCTTTAAATGTGGAGGAAAGATATAGTTGTCGAAGCAGATGTTTAGAAAGTCTTTCTTTAACTGAGCAAGCCTGTTTGCTCCTTCCCCTGAAATTTCCACGGGGGGCTGTTCTATAACGGCAGTAGTTATTGTTTCGCTCCTAGAACGGCGAAATTCAGCCTAGAAGATTGAGAGGTCGACATGTAATGTGAAGATTCAGAAGGACGAGAGACATGAGAAGGAGGTTTTATGGGATCTCTGGGAGGAGGAGGAGTACGCGATCGAGATCGACGCTTATAACCTCTGTCTGTATCATATCTTTCTTGACCAGAGTACCCAGAGCGTCCCTGGTCGTAGTCTCTGTCCCCTTCTCGTCTGCGCGAATCATAATATGAAGACTTGCGGGCCTGTCGGAGACTCCCTAACATCGAACCTCGCCTAGACATAGTATCTGCAGAGCAAAATAAAATAGAATTAATCACTCTTCGGTACAGGTGGTTTATAGTCAAAGGTTATGCAGTGTTGTGAAATATGAATGAATGTGCAACCCCCCGACCAACCGGATGTATCTTCCACACCAGTGGGAAAAGATTCGCTCAAAAATAGAGTTTCTGAAAGCTTTTCCAATCCGGCATCGTGCTGCAGGGACACATCGTCCGGAATTGGAATATCGGCGAGCCCTTCATAAAGATTTCCGGTTCTCGGAGGAGACATCTCCGAAATTCTAACTCCGGGAGAGGATCGGGCCGTGACAACCGATTTCCATCTCCCCTTCTTAGTTGACGTAACGGCGGCTGCCTTGCCTTTTATCTGCTCCGCGACACCCTGAACTACATCCGTAGGCTCGGTCAGCGGCTCATCATCGGTATGGGTTCTTTCAGAATCAGCCTCCTCGGGTATAATGACTTTGGGCTTCTTGTGCTGGACTCGTCTTTTCGAGACAGTCCTTAGTGCCCAGTCAAACTGTATGCTCTGCCCTCGTTCAATCAACCCGTAAGTCCGGAGAGTCCTATCCGTCAAGAGCAGCTCAATATCCCTATCTTCACTCGGGACTCCCCAGAGTTTTCTTACTACCTCCCTAAATCGTTCAACTTCAGGTCGCTGAATCGTTGCTGTAAAAAGAAAAAATATAAGTTTCATTTTGACCGCAATTGCCTTAGTAATTACTTGATAACTCAGCTACACTCACGTCTGAATAACCATCGCCGGGCAAACCCCGGAGGACACTTGACATAGAACCATTCCATCCTGTAATAACTCAACCTAGTCCAGGACTCAGTGACCACTTGGCAGTTTCTCACCGCTTCCAGAAATGTGAAGGAAGGGTAATCACCTCGAGTTTTGAAATTAAATAGATATCTGATCTCGGTCGGGATCGGTGGTCTATGAAGGTACTCCATGAAGACGATGAATAAACTATTCACGGAAGCATATCCGTTCGGGTGTAGTTGAGATGGAGCGATCCTCAAAAAAGACAACACTTCCCTTATGTACTCGTTGAATGGAGGAAGCATCCCAGCCGCGCATGCATGGCGATTAAATGCTGTATATCCCTCCGGCGGGTTGTGTGGTATATCATTCGGCCCCGGCAATAACACGTCATCCAGTTACAGGCCATGCCTCAAGCATATTCTCCCCAACATATCTTCAGAAATATTGGATTGAACGGAATCTGACGGATTGGCAATGAAAGACGCATTGGGAAGTTTGTCCGGAGTTGGACCGATGATCTCAGGTTCAATATCTGGAACCTCTAGTCTCGGGGTGACTGTACTTTGAATCCCCTGCTGCTGTGAACTTGAAGGTTCCATAACTAGCTAACTCATGAGAAACCATCGTTAGACCACAAAGGACCCGTGCATTTCCCCAGTGTAAAGTGTATGAATGTATGTTGTACAGTGCCATGCATTACTTGGATAAGTGTCACAGAGTTAAAGGAAATATGCAAACAACAAAGCTAATTTCCCCAGTTATAATGACCGTCATCGCTGACCGTCATCACTAAACCGTTTGTACGATGGAATCTGATTTGGATAGAAGTTGTTATGGTTCCATCGACGAGCTTCGAAAGGTGGTCAAGTATGCAGTGTGATTATCAAGTCCAAATATGCAAGGATGAAGCTCGCCGGAATTATGCTTAGAAAATGTCAAACTTTGGTATCCATCATAGAGGGTTCGAACCGAACAAGGGGAACTCATTCGAACCCATCCTAACGTCACTTCGAATCGATGCAGAAAGGCGCGCTTCGAATCGATGATCGGGTGTCAAGTTCGAATCGATCAATGAAGGATGACTTCGAATCGATCCTTCGTTAGCTGGTTCGAACCGATAAGGAAACTCTCAACTTAACATCAACCACGTTCGAATCGATACCCTCCGTAACGATGCGAAGTTGAGAACTTCGAACCAATAGCTGAGGGATTCGAAACCATCGATTCGAATGGACCCATCAAAGATGGTCAATCGGTGCGAACCGCGTCACCCCCATAAAGTCATTCCAGGGATCGATGCGAAATCCAAGGGGAAATGACGCCGTCATCATCGATTCGAACTCGAGTCCATGAATCGATTCGACGTCCTCCCAAACCAGATCTGGTTTTGCCAATCACCGGAGTGAGCAATCGATGAAGAAGAGATGGGTTCAGAGTAACTTTGCCGTTTGGATTCAAGGTTAATTACCTTATTTGAGTGATGGATTCGAGGAATTAGAGGCTTGGATCTTGAATGGTTCGAACACGTGACACAGTGCCTTCTTCTCTGAGGCTTCGAAACGATGCAGAACACAAAAAATACAAGGCGAAAGTAAAAAAGTGAGAACCCCTGCTATTTATATGAAGCCTAGGAGGTAACCGGGCCGATTCGCATCCCAGTTAACCCAACCGGTCACAACCGGTCAATTATCGTACCGATTCGAGGACAACATTCGAATCCATCGGCCTAAGACCCTATTGATTCGAAGTTACCCACACACTTCATCGGTATGAAACACACAGCAGGGCGACGAGTTGCATCGATGCGAAACAAACAATGGGCACATTGGTTCGAAAGCCCTGTTCACACCAGCAAACCCACAACTCCATCCACAACCTATCGATACGAACGACTGTTTCGTATCCATCATAACCTATCGATGCGAAACTACTATTTCGTATCCATTCATTCTCGTCGGTACTAATGAACGTTTCATACTCGTCCAAGCCATCGGTTTGAATGTCAGATTCATACCCATCATAACATAAGCGTACTCCATCCATACGAATGTAGATTTCGAATCCATCAATGCTCCAACATATCGGTTCGAAGTGTCACATTCACGCAACCCAAAGTAGTTTCCTTCGACCTTCTATATCGGTTCAGGAGAGGATCGATACGAAATTCAATAGCAAATCAAATTGACAACGACTCGTGGACGCACGACATTAACAACGGTCAAACACACATATGTGCATATATGTCGAACTAACATTCGATTTTAAACGTTTAGAGGGATCGAGTACTCACCTTGCTACAAATGCAACAGCCAACGGCTAAGTGCTATCATACAACACTCAACCATATCAACGCAAGGTTACGGCGATACAAGGTACAAGTCTCAAAAAAAAAGAGAGCAATGGTTGTTCAGAAAGAAATTACAGCTATTCAAAGAACGTCATGTTCCCACAAGATGTACTTTGGGGGGCAGAATGTTATCCCGCTCTGTGGCGAGGCCGCGATACCAAAAGATCGATCGAAAACGGAGAACAGTTCGACTCAGAGATTGGTCATACTTCGTTTCGCTATGGATATCACTGAATTTTGTTCGAGTTCGAATTGTGCTACAATTGATAGGACAAGACAAGAAAGACCATAGAAGCCTTCATCTCAAATTTCGAGTCAATCCGAGTTCATACACTCAAGTTATAATCGATTCAACTTGAAGGGGAAAGCACTGGTTTCGAACCCATCGTGGTAGGTGTCTTCGAACCCATCGTCAAACACCATTCGAACCGATCACCTTCGAATCGATGGACTTCGAACCCGTTGGAGTGCCTCGGTTCGAATCCATCAACCTCGAACCCATCTAGTTCGTATCGGTGGGCCACATGTCCATGGAGGGGTTGCAAAGCTCGTATCCATCCAAAGAATTCTTGTTCAAATCCACTAAGCGTCAGTTGTTCGAACCCATTGTTGGAGCCTTGTTCGAACCCATCTGTGAAGCTTCATTCGAATCCACTGGGTCAACTAGCCACGATGACGTGTCATCCATCGGTTCAAATGCGCCGAGATACATGGGGTCGAAGCGGTCAACTCGGAGTGAAGACCGGATCAGTTCGAAGTTTGCGCTCCACGTCACCACGAAGGCGCGTGCCACCATCGGTTCGAAACCATCGGTTCGAATGGATGGTTTCGAACCAAATAGCCACACAATGAACCCCATCTCGAATCCATCATATCTCTCAATCCACTGATCCAAATGCCACGAAATTTTCACAGAAGCTTGCATTCATGTCGAAGAATGTCCGCACCAAATTTCACCCCGATTGGATGAATTCTTGGTCGGTTCAAATGGAGTTCGAACCGATGCCGAAATGGGCCCAAATTTCCTGAGGATGGACGTGTGGGCCCCCTCACGTGCCAGAAGTGGTCTCCCGAGTTTTCAGCGAAATATCAACAACCTACGCCTATAAATAGAGCCCCAGAGCCAACTGAAAAAGGATCTTTCGACTCTCAAGCACCCAGACTCTGCCGGGTTGAGATCTTCATCATCCTACATCGTATACTAGCTGTTGATTTCGAATTTTCAGTTGTAACCTACTGTTGCTTGCTGTAATCGCTTGTAAACGTTGAAAGAGAATCAATAAAATTGCTAAAACTTCACAGTGGACGTAGGCAACGGGCCGAACCACTATAAATCGCTTGCCTTTGTCTTTATTTTACTGTTATTTGGAGTTTTTGTTAGATAATCCTCATTTTCAATTCATATTCTTCATTTATTATCTCTTCAAAAGACTCCTGAAGAGTGTTGTGTCCAATTTTGGTACAAACAGAACGAATTTGGGGTTTTTGGCCATTGCCGATCATCGATGCAATGGGAATGGTCGCGATTGCTCTTAAAGGTGTAGGAAGACTCAGGGGTCATCAGAAAAATAATCGACGATTTTATAATTCATCATGGTGAGCTAACGAGATTGAACTTGGGTTTTAGCCCTGTGTTTTTGCCAATCTTATCCCGAGGCAATGGCATTGTCTAGGTCGAATCGGACTGCACCGGAGTGTGTGCGATCGATATGTTGGAGTTCGTCGATGGTCTGACAAAAGTATCGTGGCCTCTTATAGCCTGTGGTGGCAAAGCAAATCAATGATTGAGGAATCGAGGTTTGTTCCAGTTGTGGAAAATGGTGAAATCTCGAATTCATCGATGTTATGGATTTCTAGGTGCTCTGGTAGTTGATGGAGGTTGTTGCCGACTAGTCAAGGGTTGCGGCGTCGATCGAAGATCGCCAGCGTTCATGTGCATGTGCACACCACTTGATTGGTGTCAGTGGAAAAAGAATTATGGAAGAAGGGTTCAACTCGAAGTTGTCTTCGGGGGAACAGGTCGCAGGCTTGAGTTTCAAATCGAAGTGATTTTAAGTTGCACCGGGTCTTTTCTAAAAACTTAAACAAATTTTTAAATTGAAAGGTGATTCGGGTTGGATTGGGAAAAAACACAAAGCAAATGGGAATTGTTCTCTGGTAAACTCGAAGTTGGTCTCGAGCCTGTCATGTAAAACTGTTTCACTCTAAATAAAATTCAAACTTCAAAACATTTTTAAAACCATGTTTTCAAAATGATGTTTTGATTAAAGTTTGAATTAATGAAAGATTTAAGTAAGATATTTTCAAAGTAACTAAATTTTAATTTATTTAATTTTGTTACATTATTTTATAAAGTTAATTATATTAAATAAATAATGTAATTTAAAAAGGATAATTAAGATAAAATGTTATTTAAACTAATCTTAACCCTTCAAAGTAACTAATGTGATAAGAATGATTTATTAAACAAGGTTTAAAAGATAATCAAAGTAATTAATAAAGATAAAAAGATTTATCTTTTGATTTATTAAATAATTATGATTTGTTAATATAATTACTTAAGAATAATTACTTAATTAATTACTTAATTTTAAGACTAATTAAATAAATGATTAAGGTTAATTAGTTTGTAATTAATTATTAATTAATTAAGGAATAATTAATTAATAAAAGTAATTAAGATTTAATTAATTAACAATTAAGGATTAATTAATCAAGATAATTAATTAAGGAATAATTAATTAATGAAGGTGACTAAAATTAAATTAATCTATAATTAAGGATAATTAATCATTGATTAATGATAATTAATGAAAGTAATTACGTGGTTAATTAATTTAAACCACACGATTTATTCATCTTAATTGAAGGTGATTGGTTATTGTTGAATGTTGTGTATTGGATTGATATCTCTGATATGTGATATTGATGCTATGTAATATAAATTGCTTTGTGCTGAGCTGTGATATCTATGATTAATATACTTCTGTGTGAATGTGAAAACCCATTGGCCCACCAAACGGCACTTGAATTTCGATGCAACAGGGAGTTGAATTCTAGCTGGTTATCCAAAACCCACATCGAACCTATGAATCTTTGTGAATGATACATCCATTTGTTTTAAATTAAGCGCTCATTATTCGGTTTAGCCGGGAGAGGACTTTGTGTCATATAACCCATTCCGAATATGTGATACGACGAAATGGATAGCATTTGAAGACGGTGGTGAAGACCGGGCGTCTTCGAGAACGATAAGATAACCTGTCAAATGACTATGCACTAAGTTTCTTTGATATAGTGATCTCCATATGTGATGGGGAGTCCGATCGGGATTATGGATGCCCGGATTGCAAGGGCTTCTTTGGAAGTGCCTTCGGTTCTATTCGAACCGGCAACAGATGTGATAACCCGGATTTTGAAGCACCTGATAATTGGATTATTAACTGATCTTATTCAGTTGAACAAATAAATTCCTTGATATTTAAAAAAATCTAAATATATATAAGTGGATATATTCAAGCTTATAATGTGTATAGGCATATATATGTGTGTGCCTATGGAATAAATATATATATATACGCACATTATTATAAATATAGTTTGAATATGTACATATTAATATAATACATAAGTAATATAAAAGAAATGTCTATATATCTAAATTGAAAATTGTATATGTATACCATACTATAAGCATTAATTAATAAGCATGAGTAAATATTTGGAAACATGGAATTAATACAAGCATAGCATTTTTAAAAGACATTGAACATTTCTAACAAATTTGGCATGCATAAACTCACAAGTGTTAACAATATTAACAAGTGGCAATAAAATAATTTTTTCTTTTAGTTTAGTATTGTAGAAAATCTAGAAACCAGGTTATATTCAGAAGAAAAAAATCAGCAACGTTTTCAAAACCTGGAACAAAGAAAAGAATCTTGTTCAAAATTTCCAAACTGGAAAACCAAATCAAAGTAAAACTCATCTCAATATCAAAACAAATTCAAATCTTCAACCTGGAATCTATGCTCTCTGTTTCAATAGCAATCAAAGCAAGATTTAATCAGATAACAAATCAAAATTTCAGCAAGCAATTCAAGTTTCAAGGGAATCATAGGTTTCAGTTTCCAAAGTTTCAAAGGCATGTTCCCTGTCTTCAAAACACAGGTGAATAAACATTTTATTTAAAGCTTAATAAGTGATAATCCGTTGAATGTGATTCTTGGATTTAAATTGTGCTTTGCATGTGTATTTATAAGTGTGAATCTCTGTACATGTGTGTGTGTGTATCTATGTGTGTGTGTGTTTGTTCTGTGCATGTTTGGATTTGCCTGTTCCTCTCTGTTTCTTAGTTACAGAGTTTGAAATATAAACCAAAATTCAAAAAAAAATTCTGATCATAGGCTTGGGAATTCAAACACAATATAGTTGTTTAAACACAAATGAAAGCTTAAAATTTGTATTCAAGCAAAATAGGTTTGAAAACCATCAGGACTTGAGTAAGGATAGCAAGGTATTTAAAAGTGTAAAAAAAATCAAAATGGGTTAAAATCAATCATGTTAATTTGAAATTGTGGTTATATATCCATATTTAGTATTGTAAAATTATGATTTTAGATGAAGTGATAATAATTTTTAGATTAGTATATGTTGAGGTTTTTTGAGATGATCAAAAATTGGGTATTTGCCGATTTCCGACGATCGGCGTGTCATCGAGCTCGACGGTGAAGGTTGCTGGAAGGGTGATGATCATAGGAAAAGTGGTCGTCATATTTATCGATGAACGTGGAGGCCAGTCGGAGGCGAAGTAAGATTTTGCTATGGGATTGGTTCGTTTGTGTTTTCGAGGTGAATGCGGTGACGGTGGTGCATCGGAGGCGTTCGCATGTGGGGGAAATGTTGCTGGAGGTCGTAGTGCAGCTGTGGTCGGAAGGATGTAGGCTCCGATGGTTGAATTCGTCGGCGGCGAGGTGATTTGCTAGGTTTGGGTTTTGGTCTCAGTTCGACAGAGTGCTCGATTTTGAATTGTGGTGGGATCGTAGTATCTGTGTGGTCGTGCATGACGGCGAGGTGGTTGTCGACTTAAGGAAGGAGGCGTGGGTGACCGTAGATGGTCGGATTCGCTGTGCATGTGCACGTGCACGGTGGGTTTGTTTAGATTGTTCTGTGGTTTGGTTTTTAGAGAAGATGAAGAGGAGCCGAAGTCATTCTCGAGTTTTTATATAGGGAACTCGAAGCAGGTGGGTGTTTGCGTGGAACTCTGGGTAGGCTCGAGGAAATGTGGGAGTTAGCTTGGGTTTTTGTGAGTGTTGAGTTGTCTGGTTTTAAAGGATCTAGTACCAGATTTTTTTTTTTAAAAGCAAAGAAATCAAAGTTTTAAAGTATTTAAATAATTTGTTTTTAAAAGAAAAATGGTTTCAAAGTTTAAAAGAAAATAAAACGAAGTTTTAAAATGATAAAAGTTTCTAAGCTTCTTTAACAATTTATTTTCAAAGGGAAAACATTTTAACAAGTTTAAATGTATTGAAAATAATTTAGTTTAAAAAGAATATTTAACTAAGTTTTGAAAATACATTTAAAATGAATATGTTTTAAAGAAATGTTTTTTTTGAACGGCAAGGAGGGTTGAATGGACCCTAACCATCTTTATTAAACACACAAACAGTAAACAAAACAGAGCAGGCCAAACTGCTCCAACAAACACAGAGATACAACCTAGAATTGAAAGAAAAACACAAGACAAACAAGCAAGAACACAAGTACATACACCAACCCCTTAATCCATAGTATCATACGCAGATTGATGTGAAGCCTTCTCCCTAACCTTAGCTGTAATAACACTAATTAAGGCAGTAGCAGACTTCCTATTGTTATCAAATTCCCTTGCATTCCTCTCTTCCCAAATTGCATTCACATAAACCTTCAATATTAACAAATGCCACAAGGTTGTTGAAGTCATCCACCTAGTCTTCCTGAACAACCTATTCCACTCAGCATCACCATGCAGTATGGTATCATTGTAGCCAGCACTATTGAGACAAGCTTTCCAAATTTTTGATGTAAACCCACAGCCAAAAAACAGGTGGTCAGTATCTTCAGCAACAATATTGCAGAAAACACACCTCAAGTCCACTGTAAAACCTCTACTACATAATTTCACCTTTGTCATCAAAGCATTTCTGAGAGTCTTCCACAAAGAGAAATTGAGGCTATGAGACGTAAAGCTATTCCACACTCTTGAATGCCATCTAAATTCAGAGTTACCTGTTTCACCAATTAGTGCTTTGTAAATGCAAGCTATTGAATGCCTTTCATGTTTTGCTGCCCATACATAACCACTACCAACAGATGGTAACTTGTAGGCTTTCACAGACTCCCATAGTTGATTGATGTTAGGGTTGGAGGTGTAAGGCAATATAATGACACCATCAACACAGTAATCATTAGCACTTGCATTAATAGGGATGCCAGTTTGAATTACCTGATCATAAGTAAGCATGTTATACAATATCACACCTCTTCTCACCCAAGGATCAAACCAGAACCTTGCATCACAGTCAGGGGAAATGATCAGCTGGACATGGGGAAGTAGAATGCTTCTTAGATTAAGGATGGCTCTCCACACCCAGCCACACAGAGGAGAAGGATCCATAAGCCAAAAATGTTTATTTCCAAGGTGATGTTTCCTCGCCCACTTAACCCAAATGTTAGGCCTGTCATTAATCAGATTATCAAAGTGCTTAGAAAAGGCAGCTTGATTCCAAATAGGCAAACACTTAAACCCCAACCCACCAAGTTTAAGTGGTTTTTCCACTTTGGCAAAAGCAATAGGAATAAGTTTGGTTGAGTACATATTTCCAGTCCAAAGAAAGTGATTCATAGCTTTCCTAATTTTCTGCAGTAGAGAAGATGGCAGCAAAAAGCATCTGCTCCAATACACCGTCATGGCCTGTATAATTGATTTAATGATAGTTGATCTACCAGCCTGAGATATCTTGTTGCTTGCCCACCTGTTCATGGCCTCAGTAATTCTTTCAAAGAGTGGTAAGCACGCACTGGTCCCAATTTTCCTAGATGACAATGGAATGCCCAAGTGTATGGTACCATCAGGAAGGTTGGGAAGCTGATAATCATGAAAAATGGTCCGCTTATCAATCTCATTTAGACCAGCCACCAGGAGGTAAGACTTACTGCTGTTGACCTGAAGACCAGTGCAATTCTCAAAGGAGGTTAGAATGTCTTTGAAACAGTTTATAGTGGAGACAGTTGGCTTCATGAAAAGAATCACATCATCAGCAAAGAGCAGCGAAGTAATGTTAGGATTCCTGCATTTGGGATGTAACTCAAATTTATTCAGTCTGACTTGCTTGTTTATAAGTTGAGTAAAAAATTCCATGACAATAATAAACAGATAGGAGGACATTGGATCCCCCTGCCTGATTCCCCTTTTACTTCTGAAGTAACCAACATTGCCCCCATTATAACATAGGGAGTAAGATACAGTGGATATACACGTATATATCCAACTAACAAAATGGCAAGGAAACCCCATTAAACTCATAATACCAGTTAAAGCTTCCCAACACACAGTGTCATAAGCTCTTCTGATGTCAAGCTTCATCATAGCTCTAGGAGATACCTGGCTACGACCATACCCATTTAGAAGTTCGTGAGTGACCAACACATTGTCAAGGATACATCTATTGTTCAAAAAAGCAGATTGATTGTCAGATATAACAGATGGAAGCACAAGCCTGAGCCTTGAAGCAATGACTTTAGATATGCATTTGTATATAATGTTACAACAAGCAATTGGGCGAAAGGAATGTAAAGTTGCAGCATGTTTTACTTTGGGCACTAAACACAGATTGGTAGCATTGATAGGTAATGGCAATTTATTATGAGTAAAGAAATTATGCACTGCAGCTAACAGGTCATCAGCAACAATATCCCAACATTTTGTAAAGAAGACAGCATTAAAGCCATCAGGGCCACCACAAGAATCTCTCTTCATTCCAAACATAGCATTATATATCTCTTCATTTGTCACCGCAGAGGATAACAGCATCGTATCATCAGCCGTCAAAACTGGCATAGGGGTATTCAAGAGCTCATTTATAACTGGCGTCACTGTTTCATTGGGGGAAAAAAGGTCAGTGTAATGCTTGAGGAAAGCCTTGTCAATGTCATGGGGATTATTTAATATGGAACCATCATCACACTGAATTTGGTAGATGTTTCTTTTGGCATTTTTAATTTTAAGGGAGGTGTGAAACAACTCAGTGTTCCTATCCCCATGCAGATCCCACTCTTTCCTCAACTTTTGTTTCTTCATACTTAGCTCAGCAGTTAGGGCATCAGATAAACGCTTCGTTAACTCATGTTCCTGTTCTGAAAAGATAATATTACCTGGATCTTCAAGCATCCTCAGCTGGATTGTTGATAGCTCTCTCTGCAAGACAGAAGAGTACTTGTTACCGTCACCATACTTGTTCTTGGCCCATTTCTTTAAAGCTTCCTTGGTGGCCTTTAGTTTGCACTGCAATATAGTCATTTTGTTACCACTTTGAGGACATTTCCAAACTTTAATAACTAATGGCATAAATTCTGGATCATTTATCCAGGTATTAAAAAATTTAAAACTTGAGTTTCTTTTAATGGCATCACACTGAGGAGCTAAGAAAACAGGAGAATGATCTGATAGAAGTGGGGGAAGAATATGATTTAGGGAGTTGGGGAATTGCGTTAAGGCTTTAGTGTTTTGAAAAGTCAAGTCCAATCTACTCATGGTCCTCACACCAGAGCGACTTTTGTTATTCCACGTATATTTTGGTCCAACAAACGCTGCTTCATGTAAATTTGAGGTAGTTATGGCAAGGTTGAGAGGGGCAATGTCAGAGATTGAAAGTGGTTTGCCACCACAGCGGTCGTCAGCGGACAGCATGCAGTTAAAGTCACCCATGACAAACCAAGGGTGAGTTTCCTGCCTAAGATGTGGTAAATACCCAAGCATTTCCTGCCTTGCAGTAGGGTGGTTATCTCCATAGATGAAGGTCAGGTAAAAGGATGTAGAGGTTGAATGGTGTAAAGCTTGAAAATGGATGAATTGCTTATGGGATAATATTGGGGTTAGGGAGTATAAGTTGGGATCAGACAGCACCAAAATTCTTCCATATGGTGCCTCATCTAAATTATGATGATAGCTCCATAGTGGGTTGATAAAGTTTGCAGCTTTGAGGGTAAGATCTTTGTTAAGTTTGGTCTCAAGAATGCCAAATATGCCTAAATTATTCTCAGAAATTAAGTGTTTTGCTTGCACAAGTTTGATTTCCAAATGTGCTCCTCGAATATTCCAGAATCCAAAATTTTGTAACATGGGATATTAAGGTAATGGATTTTGTAATCGCGTAGACCTACGAAGGCCTGAGTTAGGTGTTTTTTCTTTATCAGGTAAGGTTTCTCCATATTCAACATAGCAACCTTTATCAAAGTCAGTCAAAGATTTCTCCTTTTTTTCCTGACATTGCAAAGGTTAATATTATTTGGGATTGGAGTGTTGAGATGCTCTTGCTGAGGAGGATCATGTTGTTTTAGATAACCAGGTGGTGGTATGATGTGTGAGTAAAGGGTTTTGGGTAGGTTGCATGGGCGTGTGGATTCAACAGTAGTATGCATACTGATATTGTGTGCATGTGTAGCAATATTTTGCTCATGAGGTAGAATCTGACTATGGGAACAAGAAGCATTTTCATGAGAGGTTTTATTTTCCTCGTTGCAGTATATTAATGAAGGCACAGATATACCATCCACTATGACATTGTTATCAATAATGTTTGCAATTCCTATTGAATCAGGCATCTCCTTTTCTTTTTGTTTTCCTTTTCTCACTTCCTTTCGTTCTGTCCTTCCACTTAGTACCAGCTCCTGAACAAGCTTGCCATACCTAACTGCTAGATGATAGTTTGCATCTAACTCAGCAACATCACAGTGTTTAACATTGTTCATGTTGTTCACCGCATGCATTCTCTCATTAGCCTCTATAACTTCCTTGCAGGCAATAACAGTAGTTGTAATAAACCGTTCATCTTCTTTTTCACTTCCTCCTTCCTCACACTGATCTTCATTTACATCACTTACTTCTTGCAAAACTTGGAATTTATTTCCTAACTTCATTCCCATCACCTCAACAACCTCTCCTTCTTCAACTTGCTCTTCCATATTTCCTTCTGTATTCAGTGTTGCACTTCCTTCTTTTCTTGTTATATTGTCACTTCCATTCCTTGTATTACCTAACCCAGTATTCTCCTTTATCTTAATTGACTCATTTTTCCTTTTGTTTCCATGTTCAACTTTCTTCCATATCCTGACAGAATTATTTTTGGCATTTTTAACATTTTGTTCTTTCTCTGCTGTGTCTTTTTCTGGTACTTGTTTTGGTATGGTATTCTTTTTACTAATCAGATTTTCATCTATCATAACACTATTCTTGCAACTTGAAATGTCGTGCCCAAATACCTTACAAGAAGTACAAGCAAGTGGTCTCCACTGATATTCCACAAATACAGTTTGCCTTGTTCCATCCTTGCACAGTACTTGGAAGTTGTCCACAAGGTCAGAGATAGGTGTCACTTCCACCAATGCTTTTGCGTAGGTTAGCCTTTCCATTTTCTCCGTACTTTCATCTAGACATTTTACACTTCCAATTCTTCCTGCAAGCCAGTTGATACCAAGAGGGGACCATGCTGCTAGTGGGATGTTGTAGATATGTATCCATACTGGCACCGAAGTGACCGATCCACACACGTTACTTACCGTGGGATCCCATTGTTTAATAATAAACAATTTATTCTTCATTATTATCGGATCATCCTTGATGATCTTGCTCCGATCATCCTCATTAGAAAACAGGAATAGGAAGACAACACCATCAGACTTGACTTTTATATTTCCTTTCAATCTCCACACACGTTTGAGATGTTGAACTACCGCAGTAAACGACAGGGGTTTATCAAGGAAGAACCCGACTAAATAATCACACCATATGCTTTGCCCTGCTTCCTGAACAACATCAGGTAGAACAAGAGCATCACCATCAAACATATTGTTAAAGTTAACAGGTATGTACTTCCCCGCATTACGTGGTTTATTCTTGAAAAGAGAAGTCCATGTCTGTTGACTGGAGGTAACGGGATGGGTGGAAGACTGTGCTAACTTGGAAGTATCAGAGGAAAGGGAGGGAGCATCAGTAGGCACAACCAAAGAGGTAGACTGATGCAATGGAGGGGGTTCAGGTTCAGGTAAGGACGACACAAGGTTAGGGGTTGAATGGCCTGCAGCGGGTAGAGGAATGATGTGGGATGGGTGGCCTGGAATGGGATGAGGAGAAGGGAGCTCTGCCATTAAAAAAATAAATGTTCCATATTCTTAATGCATAATCCCAATGTTTTAAAGAAATGTTTAATTTAAGAACAGGAAATTATTAAACATGTTTGAATGAGTTTCAAAGAATTTAATAATTTTTAGGATTTGTTTTGTTTAAAGAAAATTTTATATCTTTCAAATATAAAATTGATTTGAAAATTGTTCTCAAATCTTTCAATTATAAAAAAATTGATGTGCAAAATGTTTTTAATGGGAATTTAACAATATAATTAAGTATAGTATAAAGATAAAAAATTTACCTTCAACTTAATTTAAGTTGTGAATTATTTTTCAATAATTAGTTAGTGAATTAATTAAAATATTTATCACTTAATAAACTTTATTGGTGTAATTAATTAATGATGACATTAATTAAAGATAATTACTTAGGGTAAGTAATTGATGGGAATTTAATGGATAATTAATGATGGGATCATTAACTAGTGATTAGGAATAATTAATTAGTTAATTTAAGATAATTAATTGGTTTATTAATTAAGGATAAACTTTGAATTGTATTAAGTATTAATCAAGTGAATTACTTAGTGGAAGTAACTAATGTGTAATTACTAAATGTAATTAATTAAAGAGGATAATTACATTATGGAAGTAATTAAGGACTAATTACTCAGTATAATTAATTTAAAGGATTAAATAATGTATGTAACTGAAGGATAGTTGATTACTGTATGTGATTAATTAAGGTTGATTAATTGAAGTAATTAATTAAGGATCATTAATGAATGTCATTAATTAATTAAAGGTTAATTAATGTGAATGGTTAAGGATAATTAATCTATGTGATTAATTAAAGATTAATTACATAATGCAATTAAAGAATAATTAATCGAGGAGGATTAATTAAGATTGATGATTATTGTATGATAAATTAATTGGTTTGTAATTAATTAATAAGCAGGATTTAAAAGTAATTTATTTAATTCAATTGTGGTTAATTAAATTAATTAGATTTGGTATGGTTGATTAATCTTGCTTACGAATGATTGAATGATATTGTGTGCCTCAGATTAGTTGATATCTGTGGTATGTGATGTGTGATGCTATGTGGTATAATATATTGGGTTAAAATAGTGACATCCTGTATTTTAAGTTTGAATTGTATTTCATTGAATAACTTGGATTAAGATGACATGGAATTCGAAGAGACCGGAGTCGGGTATTAGTAAATACCTGTGTGACGACCCGGTATTTTGGTAACTTTAGCTTAATAAATATTTAATCCAATTAAATAAAAAGTGAACTTATCATTTTAAAAAGATAAGACTTTTAGAAATATTTGCCATTGTTTATTTAGATTTGTATTTTGAAAAAGGAATTTTGATTTGAAAATTTTAAAAAAAAATAAAATCTCTTAAAAATATTTACAATAAAATATATCTTATATAATTAAATTAAAATGCCTTACCTTATTTACATTTGGTAAAAATATATACATGGATAATAATGTTTGAAATAAAATCAATTTCCATCAATATAAAATATAAGTATAAAATGTAAGTCAAATATATGAATATAATTTAAATATTGATATTTAGAATATAAAAAGAAAAGCAAGAATTAAGTAGTTAAAGTATGCATACAACATATAAGTATACAAATGGATATACATAAGATGAAATATATAGTGTGTAAAATATAAAGTAAATATATTAGACAAATTCTAACATCATCTTAGACTAAACAAAAGAAAATATAATATTTATTTAGGCTTGCATAAGAAGACAACATTTATATGTTCAAGTATGGACAATTGAAAAGAAAATGACAACAACAATTAATGACAATATCTCTAGCCACCATATTATCTTATCAGCCATCAAAAGTAAACAAGAAAATCTGGTAGTCAACAAAACAAGAACAAAAATCTCTGACCTTAAGATGTATAAACAAAAAAAATTATATACCTATATTGTACAAAGACAATAATATCACCTTGTAAAAATGATACCCTATAAACTCAAATTTATATACATCAACTCTTATCCTCAGTTTCGTCCATCAGAAGCTAAGAAAAATCTGAAGCAAGTATTATTTCAAAACTTAGACAACAAATCAGCTTAAAACAACAAAACAACTCAACAACCAGAGATTCAAGAGGATTAAAGATAAGAAGATTTCAGTAAGCAAAGTTCAAAGCCTGTTCAAAACAAAAGAACTCTGTCTATTTTAAAATCCAGGTGAGTAACACTTTTTTTTAGAAAGAAAAAAAAATACAATCTGTTACTTGAATTATTGTCTGAAAACAAGTAAGTTTTTGTATATATATAAGCTTCTTTGCATTTTAGATGAATGATGTATGTATGTTTTACCTGTAAATACCTCTGTTGTAAAGTTCAAGCCAAGTTTTAATTTAAATATCATTACCTCTTGATCCACTTATTATTAGAACTTAGGATCTAAACAACATATGTTTATTTGATTTTAAAATTAGTTTTAAAATTGTATTTAAGTTAAAACAATTCAAACTACTCTGGAAAAAAAGAGACAGTACAAGCTTGAGTTTTGCAAAAACTCAAACTTCCTTAATTCTTAATTCAGGCATATAAGCTTAAACCTTATCTTGAATCATGAATTTTAAAAAAAGAATCATAATTTTTAGATCAGAAATGAAGGTGTATTTTGGGTTGCACTGTTTTGGGAAATTTGGGAATTTCTGATGATCTCGAGGGATAGGGAGGTCGTGTTTCTTCCTCGAGGTGGAAGAGTGATCGGAGAATCAAGTAATAATATTAGATGAGAGTTCAGATGATCATGGAAGCGACAGTGACTGTTTTCAGTTCGTGAACCTAGTTTTGACTAGGTTGAGTATTTTGATCGGCAAGGCTTCTTAGGTTGATCGAGTGTAACAAGGTTCTGGGTAATGGAAGCTTGGATGTTGAGGAAGGATTGGCTGGAGTTTTAGACCTTCTAGGGGTCGGAGATTCGAGAACGTGGCAATTTCAGGTGGATGTGGTGGGTCCCGGTTCTGATTCCAGTTTGGTTTGAACAGATTGATTTTGTTTTCGAACCTGAATCGATGGGATTTTTGTTTCGATGGTCTGAGGTTGTGGTTGTCGACATGCGGGGATCGTAATTGTTGAACGGAGTTGGCCACGTCAACGGTGCATGTGCACGACTGTAGTGTTGTGTCAGTGGTTTTGTTTGGGAAGATGGGCACTCGAGTTTCTCGCGTAAGTTGTGTGAGTTGCTCGAAGTACTGAGAGGTGTGACTCGAAGAAATTGTGGGGTAGGCTCGAATGAGAATTTTGTTACAGGTTTTCTTTTAAAACCTATCAGTTTCTTTTGGATTTTAAATTTTGAACTGAAATTTAAATGTAAGCAAGTTTTAAATCAAAGATTTGAAGCAAAGTGCGACGACCCGGAATTTTCGAGCATTTACAACGAAATATTTAATTGATTTTAAATATTTAAAAGTTAATTATTAACTTGAATTTCAAATATCACTATTTATTTGATAATTAAATTATTGAATTAATTAAATTGAACTTGGGTGACATGTTGAATCTTCAGTTTTAAGCCTATTAAAAACAATTTGAAGGCTTGCAAAATTTATATTGATAGTACTGAGGATAATAGAAGTTGTAAAATTGAAATTAACAGTGATTTGTTCAGTTTTAAAATTTTATAGTTTAAATTGAATTTAAAAATAACCTTCCGAGGAACAGTCTCGGATTTGACGAAACCAGTTCCATTAGATCCGTAATATTGTATTATTATCGGATTTCAAATTTCATAGAGATCGGAATTGTTATGTGAGCGTGCGATATATAAACGCGCTAAAAATTTAATTTATAATAGCCGGTTCGGAATTTAAAGATAAATTATTTCGACTAGTCAAATTTATTTTTACATCATCGTTTCCTTTCCATCAGTTTCCAAATCACTTTAGCCGGGTTGCTCTATCACGCAACATTCCCTGTCTTTCATTTAATCAGTGTCTTAACCTTGTTCTTTTTCATTTCTTAAGTTAAGAACCGAATAAAAAAATAATAAAAATAAAAAATGGCTTCCTTCAGAAGTAAATGAAAAAAAATATCTTGTCTCCTATTACTTCATAGCCGAGCTTCCCCTTTTCCTCAAACCCATCGTTCGATACAAATAAAAGACTTCTTTCTTTTAAAAAAACGAATTGGATCTTCCGTTCCTCTTCAAATCGACTCAAATCGAATCGAATCAATTTCGATTCAAAACCCTAGGGCCACATTCATTCGAACGTGAATCTGGAAGTAAGGGTTCTTATCGAAATTGATCGATGTCAAGTCAGTGTCGCAAAGTGGTTCGAGTGATGGAGATCGTGATGTTGGCTCGGGCTCGCGTGGGGCGGCATTCAAGGAGGATCAGAGGTGGTTCTTGTGGAGGTGTAGGGTCTGACTCGCGACATCGGGAGAGTTGATTAGAGGCGACCTAGGTTTCACCGATGCGGCAGGGTGAGGAAGCGTTCGGTTGGGGTAGGAGGCATGTGAGCATCGGGAAACTCGTGGCCGAGGTAACGTTTGTGGATCATGGGGCGCATTCGAGTTGTCGACGAGGCAGTCTAATCTTGCGATGACTACTGGCGCCGATGGTATGTTCGCGATTTTTGTCAGAGGAAGAAGGCTGTCTCGTTAGATTTTCGTCGGTAAGGTATATACTTATATTTTTGTTTTCAAATCTAAATCTCATTTAATATATATATACTTAGGAAAACAGAAATAAATTGCACCTGTATGTATATACTAAGCAAAGAAAGATAAAAATATAAGTATATTAAGCAGAACTAATTTTTACAGTAGGATATATACACATTTATTTTTTATGTTGTTTTTATTTTATTTTATTTGATACCAGTAAGCTTAAATTGTTAAATTCAAAACAACGAATTTTAAATGTCTTTAAACTCGTAGATGAATGGTTGGTTCTTATTTCACTAAGCGAAAATCAATAAAAGGGTTTAAACTGTTCGTTTAAAAAAAAATTAGATTATGATAATTAGTATGTATATATGTACACACCCTATTTTAGAATTTATCACCTTGTCAGAAAAGAAAATATAAACTAGGTTGGTTTAACTATCATTTAAAATCAGTTAATTAAATTTATTAAGAAGGTAATGGATTTTCGATTAGTCCAGATGTTAATAAATCATATAATGTGGTACAAGGTCAAAACGGTGAAGAAATGGTCAAGATGGAAATTGGTTGCAAACTAAAAAGCAAAGGTGAATTAATCTCACTCGGTTGAATTTAAATTTAAATAATTGTCTGAATGGTGGAATTGATTGATGTGCTATAGTATGGTATATCTTGGAATTGGTATTTTATGTTGTGTTAACATCTGTGGATGCAGGGAAAACAGGTTGGAGAGATCCAACTGGGTCCCTCAACATTTATTTTAATTATTTAATATTCTCTGTTGTGTTTTTGATATTCTATGATGAATTATGTTGGAATATTAAATGTTATGGTTTGATTGGATATATTTGGGTAAAATGAATTACTAAAAATATATATATTGGATTTTGAAAAGAAAATAAAAGAAGTAAATTTGTAAGCAAAATAACTACAGAAAATGTGAATAAAGTAAGAATGAATTGAAAGAAATGGAAGTGATATTAAAATACTAATAAATAACTTCGAGTATGAAAAGATTTTGAATAAACAGAAATTAATGAATTGTAAATTCAAGTGATATTATTTTAAAGAAATAAAGAGTTATTTTATAATTCAAAGTTTAAATTTATTTAAAGGGATAAAGAAAAAATTGAGAAATCTAAAATTGGTATTTCAATTAAAGGTATTTTGAATCAAATTAAGGAATAAAACCTAAAATTAATGGATTTTGAAATTAAAAAGGGAGTAAATTGGAAATCAATTTGGAAATTGATTCAAGTCTTTGAATTGGAGTTTTAAAGAAAAATGTGAAGAGAAGTATATTTCTCTAGATAGCCAAGTACCATTTCAAAGTAATTTTATTATATAAGATAAAAGTTAATGTTGTTTTAGAAAGCATGTTTTAGAAAATTTATTATTTATAATCTTTTAAATTCCAAAGTAAATATTTTTCAAATCTATTATCGTAATAGTTATTTAAAAGGTGACTTAGTAATTCTGTTTAAAAAAAAGTGAAAACCTAGTTTTATATTTTATAAAGTAACCTTATTTTCAAATATTCATATAGTATATATTTTTAGCCAATTATTGAAGTAGTCTTAACTTGAACGTTTTAAAGTAAATTCCAAAGTAAGTTTTTTATTTTAATCTATCATCGTAATAATTATTTAAAGAATGATTTGTTATTTTAAAGAAGAAAATCTAATGTATAATTATAAGGTAACCTTATTTTAGTTATTTCTAGAGCATTATTTTAAATTAAGTATTAAATAAATTTTTCTAAATTTATATTTTGCAATAAAATGTTTTTAAATTATTTTAAAAATCTAGTTTTGTGCTTGCTGGTTCCAGTGGAAATAGAAATACTTGAAATTTATTCTGAGAAAGGAAGATAGTTTTGAAAACTGTTTTCAAAGGGGTTTGAAAAGTGGAAATATATCTTGTGAAGATATTTTTGAGATTAATAAATAATTTGGGAAATTATTTAATGGTTGATGGTTGTTTGTAAATATTAAATGATAGTTAAATCACCGACTATCAATATTGGACAAAAATGCGTTGATCGTTTCGAAGAGACCGGGATCGAGATTTATTTCTCGAAAACCACTTCGATCGGATTTGTACGTTTCGTGGAAATGAGTTTGGATTCGAAGATGGAGAAGTGAAGTGCAAGGGCTAGTCGCTACTAATCCTGAGGATATTTCCAAAATGGATGTAGTAGGAATAGTGCCTTCGGTTCCGTTCGAACCCGAGACGGACTTGTATGGATGAATGCTTTCGTAAACATCGTCAGGTGGATGATGGGCATTCTAAGGGATATGTTCTAAAAAGGTAACGCTTAGCCTCATCAAATGGGAATGAATGAAAATCAGGGGTTATGCAGCAAGGCTAGGTGGGTAGCACCGAAGCAGGGTGAGGTCATCCCTGTCTAGATGTCCCTTTTTATTTCGGCTTAGTAGGCGGTTGCTGATTCCAACCGCTGGGTGATCTCACTCAGGATTATCCTGTAAGGGGTAGTCCCAGTCTTGTGTTGCAGGGGAGCGGGCGTACTCCTCGGTACTGTGATCTAGGCCACGTACTGTGACAGGTGGTACCCCAGTGCCTAGTCATTAGTTGGGAAATCCATTCTCCTTACGAGCCTTGTACGAGTTTTGTTTATATTACCCACTCTGTGGCTAGTAGCTGGAATTTAATCATGTAACAATTTTGGCTATTCTATAAGTATTTGTATTTAGACCCTATTATAATATCAGTGGATTTCTATAAAAAAAATGTTTTAGCTATCGTAAGGTAAAAACCCGACATGTTTATTTGTGGCGTGGTCTTACGAGATGCTTTTGTTTTCAAAGGATTTTTGAAACTTTAATAATCAATTGAGCATGATTTTCTCACGCTGGTATTCCAGACTGACTGGGGTATTATTTAACTGTAATGCTCGGGTCAGACCGAGTATTATAGGATACAGGATATGATGCTGTGGAGCTCAGGAGACGAGCTGGATGACGATACGTACTTTCGTACATGTTATATATATATATATATATTCCGCTGTGTTGTTTAGTTGTGTATCCAGTTGTACGATATTGACGTTGAGCAGTGATCGATGTACTATGATGATGTAATATATAAACAGATACATTTGATTTTTGAGTAAAGACCATTATTATCTATTATATTTTATTCTGCTGCGTTGGTTAGATTCTGTTGTTTCCTATTTTCTTCTTCTATCTCTTCTTCTTTAACCTAAATGGTTCGTGTTTCTGTACAACTTGAGTTGATTGTTGTAAAATAGTGTTGACTCAAGGGGTACAGATTTGCGGGTCGTTACACAAAGATTTGAAGCAAGTTTTAAAAGTATGGATTCATAATAAATTTGAATCCTAGTTTTAATTAGATAAGTTTTATAGGAATGAAATGTTTTTAACAACTTAAAATTGTTAAAGTAATTTATAAAATGATTTTTAAATCTGAAAATAAAGATTTAAACAAAGTTTAAATCTAGGTAAATTAGGATTCAAGTTTTGTTTGAATCCTAGATTTAAATGAAAATAAAGTTTTTGAATTATATAGTAGGTAATTCCTATAGGTTTTTAAAGATGATTTAAATAATGCAATTGAATAAATACGAATTATTTAATAAGGATGGAAGTTGTTTAATGTAATGAATTTAAGGGGATAAACAATTAATTTAATTATTAAGATAATTAGTTAATTAGTTTGAGAAATCAATGTAAGGGATTGATTTATTAATGTAATAAATTCCGACAATTAAGGATGATAATTTAATTACAAGTAAATTACTAAATTGAAATTTGTTAATGATAACTACTTAAATTAAAGAATAATCACTAGATAACATTAATTAAGGTAGGTAATTGATGGGCAATCACTAAATGTAAATTAATAAATAATAATGATTTAATGTAAGTAATTTGAAAGATTAATTTGTTAAGAATTGATGTGTTAAGGATTAAGGAATTAAATTTGTAATTAAAGGTTAAATTAAGTAAGGGTAATTAACCAATGGATAATTACTTAATAAAAGCAAATAAAAGGATTATTTACTTAGTGTAATTAATTCGAGATTAGTTAATTAATGAAATTAATTAAGAAGTATGATTAATTAAAGAATAATTGATCAATAGTGATTATAAGATAATTAATTTGAGTAATTAATTAAGATTCAATGTAATTAATATGGATGGACAAAGGATAATTAATTGAAAAGGATTAATTAAGTTGGATAATTAAAAGATGATTAATTGGTTTGTAATTAATGAACAAGCAGGATTTAAAAGTAATTAACGTAATTGATTTAATTCAATTATGGTTAATTAGGGATGGTATGGTTGCTTAATCTTGCTTATGAATGATTGAATGATATTATGGGCCTCAGATTAGTTGGTATCTCTAGTATGTGATGTGTGATGCTATGAGGTGAAATATATTGGGATAAGCAGTGACATCCTGTATTTAATGTTTAAATTGTATTTCATTGAATAACTTGGATTAAGATGACATGGAATTCGAAGAGACCGGAGTCGGGTATTAATGAATACCTGAAACACTACGATTCTTTATAATTTGATTCATGAAATCAATATGGCTGGAATGAAATGATTTAAGTGAATTTGACCATTTAATTCTAAATTTTGGAACTTAGAAAACTGATGTGTGAAATAAGTGATGCCTATAACAAATTGGAACTTGTTAATTGATACGAGTTACCCGGGTTTTATAAAAGTTGTATGCTTTGTATTCCATGTTGGATGGGTTTACTCACACTGGTTTCCAGCCTGACCCGGGTGTTACTTTGGTGTAATGCTCGGGTCAGACCGAGTATTACAGATTTCCAGGTAAGGACGTTCTGGAGCTCAGGAGTCAAGCTGGATGGTAGGAACGTGTAGAGTATTTCCGCTGTATTATATTATTGTATATCTAAGGCATGGTAATTGTGTATATCTAATGTCAGTATATATGTGACTCTGATGTATTAAAATGTAATCGACAGATATAATATTCTTCTATAAACTATATTATTTATTATTATATTTTATCCGCTGCGAATGTGAGATGTTGATGTTTCTAATATTCTTCTTCTTCTATCTCTTTCTTCTTTTTCATAACTATCTGGAATTTTCGGCTTCGGAAATTTCGCGTCGTTACAACCTGAAGCCACTTCGATTAGAAATTTGCAATAATTCTTTATATGTGATGTCAATAGGCTGAAATGGAATAATATGGACCCTTGAAATAAGTTAGAATACTTAGAATTTGAGTTGTGAAATAAGTGTTGAGCATAACAAGTAATGAACTCGTAGTGAAGTACGAGTCACCCGGGTTTTCTTTTATGGTTTGAACTTAGTATTTCAAATTATATGGGTTTACTCACACTGGTTTCCAGCCTGACCCGGGTGTTACTCTGATGTAATACTCGGGTCAGACCGAGTATTACAGATTTTCAGGTAAGGACGTTCTGGAGCTCAGGAGACGAGCTGGAAGGCAGGAACGTATGGAGTGTTTCTGCTGTGATATATTTCTGTTTATCTGAGATATGTTGATTTGTATATGTCCAGTGGTCATGTATGTGTGTAACTCTGATGTGTCAAAATATAATTGACAGATACAGTATTCTTTGTAAACTGGAATTATTTGATATTATATTTTTATCCACTGCGAATGTGAGAATCTTTGTTGTGTTTCTGTTTCTTCTTCTTCTATCTCTTTCTTCTTTTTCAAACTATACGGAGTTTCGGAAGTGAAAATTTTGGGTCATTACAATTTGGTATCAGGAAGGTTAAGCGAGAATCATGGCTCTGGTGGGATTACTCATTAAGGATAGGGTCAACGGTACCCTTGAATGAGTTGAGGGTATATATATGAGAGCGTACTTGTTATATTCTTATATAAAGATTTTAAATGATTTTATATAAGCTTATATTTTAATATATAAAGTAATAATTTTGCTAATATTAAGGTAATTGGTTGTTAAATTATTGGGATTAAATTAAGTGGTAATAGAAATGCAACCAAATTGAAATTTAATAAAGATAAGTTTGAAAGGGATTTAAACTGAAATTAAAATCTTGAATTTGTAAAGGATTTTTCAAAATAAGGTAATAATGAATTGGTTTCCATGATTATTGTGTATAATAATGAAATGTGTATTAATGAGTAAGCAAAATGAAATGTTTTAGGTAAGTAAAACATTTGGGTAAGTATGACTTATAAATTGGAATTGAGTCAATTTAAATAGAAGTGGAAATTTAAATTGAAATGTTTGGAAATGGAGGTTGGAAGTTGAACAGTTGACCCTGGATTATTTTCAAAATAAATTGTTTTAATATAAATCTATGTTTCCCAACTATGTACTGTGACGACTCGGATTTTTGCCCGCTCGAAAATCGACATACATACTTCAAATCGTATTCGAATGCCATAGATTCGACCGTTCAAATCCGATTCGCCGGAGCTTATAACAACATTAAGTAAATAACACAGCGGGATAAAAGAATAATACATTGATATACAGCTTTGATACAATATTTGATACAATAGATGATCCAATAGATATCAATATACATCAGAGATATGATACAATAAAATAGCAGCAGAAAAGAAAATAGATGACATCTAGCAGCGGAACAATATAAATCTAAAATAGTCTTCAAGGAAGAACTCCAAAAATAACTGCAACTCCATCTCCAAGAATCAATCCAGCAATAGCTCGAACTCCCAATAACGATGCACCAAGCTAAGCAAGAATGGTGTGATCCAAAGACTGAACTAACTCCAGATAACCTACTAATCTGACTATCTGAAAAACCCAACTCTAGACTGCTCGTGTAGAAAATAATGAGCATCTAGAGTTTAGGAAAGAAACAATAAACTCCGGATCAGTCGTGGGACTGGTGTGAGCAACAAAAACAGTTTATCTTTAAAAACATTCAACAAAAGATTTTCAAAGTCAATTCGCAATGCTTTTTTAAAAATGAGACTACCATAAGGCCTCCCGCACACACACACAATGCAAACGCAGAATCGGAGGAGATTTCTCCTTATGATAGTCAAAGATGCTTGGTACGCATTAAAAAAACATTTGATATTATTACTAGTGCATAGTGTAGGAAAAATTCATTTCGAAAGTAGAATATAAATCTTAGCCAGCATAGACATTCCGAACTATGCCTACTATAGCTACCATCCAAACAGTGGGGCGCCACCATAAGTGAATGATAGGTTCTACAACTAATACCGTACAAGATCGTATTGTTTCTTTGGATTTCCAACGAATGATCAGGCCAAGGAACTTCCCATTGCCACATGAGAATGCCTCTGGATGGACATTCCCGAGAACCAAACCGGATCTCTACCAACACAAGGCCGGGTTACCCCTAACTGAGTAACAACTGACCGAATATGCCATCCCCCGGTCCTTTGGGACCTTTCATCCGAGCGCTCGTAATCAATTCACACAATCATAAAGTGTTTTCAACATGAGTAAGTATCTGGGCTCCCTACCATGATACCACCCTTTTCCAGAAGGAAATGCAAATATCCTAAAGGGCGCTACCCCTCATAAGCTTGCCGCATCTTTCCTGTTTTGACCATTCCCGAGGTGTGAGGCTCGACGAAGTCACGTCCACAAAAACATACTTTATACAAAAGCCATGCTTTGGGTCAACAAATGATCATAGAAATGATCACCAGGATAGACGATCAAATAAATGATCCTATCACAAATAATCAACACAATGATCATTTCACAGCAACACTCAGCATGTCACATTACCAAATTGGGAATATATCGCTGATAACATTCAACTACATAACCTCTGAGCTCGTACGTCTCAGAGAAGGGTGTTAAGCTAAGAGAATAAATTCTCCGCCACCAACAGAAATATATTTGAAAGAAATCGGCTTTATATCTCAATTTGTAATGTCAGACATACAATCCATACAAGTCTGTTCCGGGCTCGAACAGAACCGAAGGCACTTACAAAGAAGTCCTTGCAATCCGGATATTCACTAATCACGTTTGGACTTCCCATCACATATGGAGTCTCTATACCGAGGACCAGTCGATGCAAAGACATTCGACGAGTTGTCCTTTCGCTTTCAAAAATATCCGGTCTTCAACACCGGTCTTCAAATGCTATCCATAACGACATATCACATATTCGGAATGGGATATATGACACAAAGGTCCTCTCCCGGCTAAACCGAACAGTGAGCGCAGTATTTCAAAAACATATGGATATTGGGATTTCAATTAAGTCACAACTTAATTATTCAAACATTTCTTTCAAATGGTTTAAACAAATTACCATTTCAAATCTTTAAACAAAAAGATTTATTTCACAAAGATCAATTCATAGATTTCCAAAACAATTCCATTTCAATTGTATTAACTCGTTAAATCTTTAAATCAAAGATTTAACTTATAGCTTTCAAACCGTTTCTATAACTTGGAAATCATTTTCATTTTAAACTAGAAATCTTTTTAACACAAATTGGAAGTTCATTACTTCTATGAAAGCTTAAATTAATTGAAAACAAATAGTTTTCGTTTCAGAAAAATCCAATTATATTTACACGAGTTAAAGTTCTTGAATTATATTCACATTCCTAAATCAATACTTTTAAAATAGTTTAACCCGTATATAACTGGTACAACATTGCTAATCCCTAGTTTTAAATCATAGAATTCAATTTCAAATCTTGAATTTAAGTTCAAATCAAAATTATTCAACTTCATATTTTATCGAGTTATTCAAAATAAATTTCATTTATGAAATTCCATTTCAAAAGCATTTCACTTTAAACCCAATCCATTTCCAAAACATTTGAATTCAAATATTCAAATTTAAAACTATTTCAAAAATCTGTGACTTAATCGATTTCCCCGTGAAATCCATATTGGTGTGTGTATAAGTGTGGTCCAGGGGTTTAACACAATAGTGCAACATCATTCAATCATCACAAATCAAATATAACAATATATCCGATAAGCGATATAAACTATAACGCTTATCTTCATTCACAGATCACAGATATATATACAGATGTATCATCAATAAATGAATAAAATTATACATAGCACAATCAACATATCAAAATATCACAGATCAGATAGGACAATCAATCAGGGCATTTCATACAAAATAATCATTCATAAGTAAGGTCAAGCATTTAATAATCATTTATAAGCAGGATCAATTAATCGTTTAATCCTAATCAATTCGATTTATTTCCAATTAAATTCATTACTTATGAATCTATTACCCAATCCCGATAAATAAATTACAAATCATTTGATATAATAAATTAAGTTATCAATCGCTTTAATTAATTAAAATTTTCTTAGTTAATCATATTAATTAAATTAACCTCCGAACCAATTACATAATAAATTAACCCCTTGATTAATTATCTTAAGAAATTAAACTTTTAATTACTTATCATAAAGTAATTATCTCATAACAAGAAATCATTAATTACCAATTTAATCTAATGATTTTTTTAAACTAAATTAATTAACTTTAATAATTAAAGTATCCAAAATTAATTACAATGAGTGATTAATCCTTAATTACTTTCATTAAGTAATTACATTTAACAATTTATAATTGATAAATTTAATACAAATTGTAAATTATTCATCCTAATTAACTCAATAATTAATGGATTAGAAATCATTAAATCTTCATTAACTCAAGTTTAAACTTATTCTTATTTATGATTTAATCGTCACTCACAATATGTTAAACATTTATATTCAATCCACTTTTAAATTCACATATTTAAAATGTACCTTACCTTTTTAAAACTTATTTAAACATTTAAATTTATAAATCTTCATTAGATTTCAAAATCTGGAATTCAAATATAAGTTTAAATCCGGGTTTTCAAAAATTTGATTTAGCTATGGTTTATAATTCAAAGTACATTTTAATTTCAAATTCTTTTAAACATAAACTTAGAAAACTCATTTAGTTTGTTTTTACAACTTATATTTCTTATGCTTTCATAAAACTATTTCATAATTTACTAAATTTTAAACTTGATCTTCCTTTAAAAAAAACAGATTATCACTTCAAACTTGTACTTATCTTTATTTGAAACCTGAAATCTATTTTACCATCCACATAAAAAACTGAACAAGTTACTATACAACTCCTTAATTCTGGAAACAAAAGAACTCCCTTTCCCAAACTTAACTTCACCAGGCAACTTCCTTCCATATGCACAACCTTGCACGGTGCACGTATACCGACGCACCACCCACCTCCGGTCATCCTCCTGATCTCCCATAAGTCGACAATGACCTCGACATCAACCACGTATCATGAACAATTCAATTTCTTCGTCGATCAAAATCGATCACTTTGACTTGACTGGGACCAAATTTGCCGATGGAAAAACCTCTTCGCCCCGACGAACTAGCTCACCAGAACCTCCACAACTTCGTCCAAAGCATCGGCACACATCAACGCTCCGATCCCCCACTATCCGATGATCGCCGATGGCCAAGAGTCGATGCAGTGACCAACTTTTCGACCTCAACACATTTTGAATTCTAAACCCTAAATCCAACTCGTCCACCACCCACGATGAACTGAAATTTATTCGAGCATTTTTCCCAAACTACTCTACCCCCCAGCAAGCTTCATCCACGATCGCGAGGCAAACTATGCTACCGATCACCAGAGATACCTCAAAAGCCAAATTCCATTCAACCCCCATTTTCTCGCAATTTAGTGAACAAAAGAAACTGAAGTGATTTGCTAAAATCACCATTTTCGAATTCGAATTTGTTTATCAATTCAAAACAAAAAAATTCGATCATTAATTTTTGACCCAATTGTATACATTACTGTTATTTACAAAATTTCGAGACAAATATTGAATATGAATTCCTGTGATTATTTTTAATAATAATGTTACATAAATTCAATCATCTTTCATTTATGAATCAAGACTTAAAATTGATTGTGTGTTCAGATTTTGAATTTGTTGAGTGATCCAAACTTGTAAACTACATAGAGCCTACTTATATATATAAATATAGTCACTATACAAGCATATCATCTTTATGTACATACCTGCAATCATCTTCACGAAACAATTGCAACTATACTACTGCATAAATCCTCACAACATAATCAATAAAAGAATAGTTTGCTCACAGATTCACAGGCAATGGAAGAAGAAAAAAACTGGTTTTAGAAAAATTTGAAGTTGCTCACCTGGAAATAAATTTAAACAGAGACTTCTTCCATTTTGAAACAGACTTGCATTTTCAAGCTGAAGCTTTTAATTTGATCCTCTGGTTTGAAGTTGATTGTATTGTTTAAGTTGAATGGTGTTTAAGTTCGAATGATTTGTTTACTTCAGATTTTAGCTTCAAGGAACGAATTGATGAAAATATATAGGAAAGCAAGTTTATAGGTTGATATATATAAAAGAGGAGTTGTACAGGTTGATTATTATTTTACACAAGGTGATGTTACCTTCTCTTTGTACTATAAGCATGGTTGAAGATGCTTTCATCTTTTTTTTTTTACTCGGTTGATGATTTCTTTTGTATGCTAGAGGTATTTGCATTTAATGCATGTGTACATTGATCTTTTGCCATACTTACTTTTTTTATTTATTTCCACTATGCTAAATTTGATTTCGGCTGAGATGTTGTATTTTATACTTGCTTTTATTTGTTTATAGGTTGAGATGATGTAGCTTGCTTTCCCAGGTTGCTTCTTGTTTTATATTCTTATTTTTATTTTGCCAGGTTGCCTCTTTTCTTCATGTACAAATATACTTTCTTCTTTTATTTGTTTGTACTTGTTACTTGTTTCATACTTACATACCTATCATCTTGCTTATATTTTTTTTATTGATGTGCATTGATTTTATAACATAATGTTAATTGTTTTAATTTACATTTCGCATTCATTCACTTTTTTTTTATATATGTTTATTTTCAAATATCCAATTTAATCCTCGATTAATTAAAAATTTATATTAAAATTTTATTTCAAATCCAATATATACATATATATTCACATATATACAAATTTTCAAATTCATATGACTTAATATATCTTCTATTTGAATCGGGGAAACTCGCTGCCATTAAAAATCAATTTTAAAATTTTAATTCAAAAATTCATTTCAATTATCAATTTAAATTCATATAAAATTCGGGGTCGTTACAGACTTCCCCCCTTAAAAGAATTTCGTCCTCGAAATTCGCAAGCACGAAAACAACACAGAGATAGAAGAACAATTCTCCATGTCAAACTAGATACCTATTCTGCATTTGGCTTATCAAATCAGAATATCAACAATAGATACAAGAAATTACAATAGAATTTCAAATTTAGTTTTAAACGAAATCGTTTTATCGATACTATTCAAATTATCCTTCATATTCTATTAATCAATTTTAACTCAATTCAAAATTTCTAATTTATTCAAAATTCCCAATTTCAAATTTCATATTCGTATTCATTAAGGTTTAAATCCAAAACTGATAAGAAACCGATGAAATACGAAGTAAGAATCTTCTGCAACGATTCGTAGAGCATCAACGCACCGAAACTTCTTTCTGGAGCTGTCACGAAGCAATCAAAAGGATTTGGAAACGAATCAAAGAAAATTGATAGAGGAAAATTGTTTCCATTGTCGTTACAGAGTATTGACCATTTATAGTCGCATTCCCCTGTTCCCTATCTCGTTCTCTTCTTGCACTCATACTCACTATCAGTGGATAGCAAGAGAATTTACTGAGGCATTCAAACAGATATCTTAGGGATTACTCATTCTAGGATATACTTCATCCCATCTCTAATGAGCTACTTAATGTGTTACACTCCTGAGCTAAAGTTCAACCTTAGCTCTGATACCAAATGTGACGACTCGGATTTTTGCCCGCTCGAAAATCGACATCCATACTTCAAATCGTATTCGAATGCCATAGATTTGACCGTTCAAATCCGATTCGTCGGAGCTTATAACAACATTAAGTAAATAACACAGCGGGATAAAAGAATAATACATTGATATACAGCTTTGATACGATATTTGATACAATAGATGATCCAATAGATATCAATATACATCAGAGATATGATACAATAAAATAGCAGCGGAAAAGAAAATAGATGACATCTAGCAGCGGAACAATATAACTCTAAAATAGTCTTCAAGGAAGAACTCCAAAAATAACTGCAACTCCATCTCCAAGAATCAATCCAGCAATAGCTCGAACTCCCAATAACGATGCACCAAGCTAAGCAAGAATGGTGTGATCCAAAGACTGAACTAACTCCAGATAACCTACTAATCTGACTATCTGAAAAACCCAACTCTAGACTGCTCGTGTAGAAAATAATGAGCATCCAGAGTTTAGGAAAGAAACAATAAACTCCGGATCAGTCGTGGGACTGGTGTGAGCAACAAAAACAGTTTATCTTTAAAAACATTCAACAAAAGATTTTCAAAGTCAATTCGCAATGCTTTTTTAAAAATGAGACTACCATAAGGCCTCCCGCACACACACACACAATGCAAACGCAGAATCGGAGGTGATTTCTCCTTATGATAGTCAAAGATGCTTGGTACGCATTAAAAGAACATTTGATATTATTACTAGTGCATAGTGTAGGAAAAATTCATTTCGAAAGTAGAATATAAATCTTAGCCAGCATAGACATTCCGAACTATGCCTACTATAGCTACCATCCAAACAGTGGGGCGCCACCATAAGTGAATGATAGGTTCTACAACTAATACCGTACAAGATCGTATTGTTTCTTTGGATTTCCAACGAATGATCAGGCCAAGGAACTTCCCATTGCCACATGAGAATGCCTCTGGATGGACATTCCCGAGAACCAAACCGGATCTCTACCAACACAAGGCCGGGTTACCCCTAACTGAGTAACAACTGACCGAATATGCCATCCCCCGGTCCTTTGGGACCTTTCATCCCAGCGCTCGTAATCAATTCACACAATCATAAAGTGTTTTCAACATGAGTAAGTATCTGGGCTCCATACCATGATACCACCCTTTTCCAGAAGGAAATGCACATATCCCAAAGGGCGCTACCCCTCATAACCTTGCCGCATCTTTCCTGTTTTGACCATTCCCGAGGTGTGAGGCTCGACGAAGTCACGTCCACAAAAACATACTTTATACAAAAGCCATGCTTTGGGTCAACAAATGATCATAGAAATGATCACCAGGATAGACGATCAAATAAATGATCCTATCACAAATAATCAACACAATGATCATTTCACAGCAACACTAAGCATGTCACATTACCAAATTGGGAATATATCGCTGATAACATTCAACTACATAACCTCTGAGCTCGTACGTCTCAAAGAAGGGTGTTAAGCTAAGAGAATAAATTCTCCGCCACCAACAGAAATATATTTGAAAGAAATCGGCTTTATATCTCAATTTGTAATGTCAGACATACAATCCATACAAGTCTGTTCCGGGCTCGAACAGAACCGAAGGCACTTGCAAAGAAGTCCTTGCAATCCGGATATTCACTAATCACGTTCGGACTTCCCATCACATATGGAGTCTCTATATCGGGGACCAGTCGATGCAAAGACATTCGACGAGTTGTCCTTTCGCTTTCAAAAATATCCGGTCTTCAACACCGGTCTTCAAATGCTATCCATAACGACATATCACATATTCGGAATGGGATATATGACACAAAGGTCCTCTCCCGGCTAAACCGAACAGTGAGCGCAGTATTTCAAAAACATATGGATATTGGGATTTCAATTAAGTCACAACTTAATTATTCAAACATTTCTTTCAAATGGTTTAAACAAATTACCATTTCAAATCTTTAAACAAAAAGATTTATTTCACAAAGATCAATTCATAGATTTCCAAAACAATTGCATTTCAATTGTATTAACTCGTTAAATCTTTAAATCAAAGATTTAACTTATAGCTTTCAAACCGTTTCTATAACTTGGAAATCATTTTCATTTTAAACTAGAAATCTTTTTAACACAAACTGGAAGTTCATTACTTCTATGAAAGCTTAAATTAATTAAAAACAAATAGTTTTCGTTTCAGAAAAATCCAATTATATTTACACGAGTTAAAGTTCTTGAATTATATTCACATTCCTAAATCAATACTTTTAAAATAGTTTAACCCGTATATAACTGGTATAACATTGGTAATCCCTAGTTCCAAATCATAGAATTCAATTTCAAATCTTGAATTTAAGTTCAAATCAAAATTATTCAACTTCATATTTTATCGAGTTATTCAAAATAAATTTCATTTATGAAATTCCATTTCAAAAGCTTTTCACTTTAAACCCAATCCATTTCCAAAACATTTGAATTCAAATATTCAAATTTAAAACTATTTCAAAAATCTGTGACTTAATCGATTTCCTCGTGAAATCCATATTGGTGTGTGTATAAGTGTGGTCCAGGGGTTTAACACAATAGTGCAACATCATTCAATCATCACAAATCAAATATAACAATACATCCGATAAGCGATATAAACTATAACGCTTATCTTCATTCACAGATCACAGATATATATACAGATGTATCATCAATAAATGAATAAAATTATACATAGCACAATCAACAGATCAAAATATCACAAATCAGATAGGACAATCAATCAGGGCATTTCATACAAAATAATCATTCATAAGTAAGGTCAAGCATTTAATAATCATTTATAAGCAGGATCAATTAATCGTTTAATCCTAATCAATTCGATTTATTTCCAATTAAATTCATTACTTATGAATCTATTACCCAATCCTGATAAATAAATTACAAATCATTTGATATAATAAATTAAGTTATCAATCGCTTTAATTAATTAAAATTTTCTTAATTAATCATATTAATTAAATTAACCTCCGAACCAATTACATAATAAATTAACCCCTTGATTAATTATCTTAAGAAATTAAATTTTTAATTACTTATCATAAAGTAATTATCTCATAACAAGAAATCATTAATTACCAATTTAATCTAATGATTTTTTTAAACTAAATTAATTAACTTTAATAATTAAAGTATCCAAAATTAATTACAATGAGTGATTAATCCTTAATTACTTTCATTAAGTAATTACATTTAACAATTTATAATTGATAAATTTAATACAAATTGTAAATTATTCATCCTAATTAACTCAATAATTAATGGATTAGAAATCATTAAATCTTCATTAACTCAAGTTTAAACTTATTCTTATTTATGATTTAATCGTCACTCACAATATGTTAAACATTTATATTCAATCCACTTTTAAATTCACATATTTAAAATGTACCTTACCTTTTTAAAACTTATTTAAACATTTAAATTTATAAATCTTCATTAGATTTCAAAATCTGGAATTCAAATATAAGTTTAAATCCGGGTTTTCAAAAATTTGATTTAGCTATGGTTTATAATTCAAAGTACATTTTAATTTCAAATTCTTTTAAACATAAATTTAGAAAACTCATTTAGTTTGTTTTTACAACTTATATTTCTTATGCTTTCATAAAACTATTTCATAATTTACTAAATTTTAAACTTGATCTTCCTTTAAAAAAACAGATTATCACTTCAACTTGTATTTGTCTTTATTTGAAACCTGAAATCTATTTTACCATCCACATAAAAAACGGAACAAGTTACTATACAACTCCTTAATTCTGGAAACAAAAGAACTCCCTTTCCTAAACTTAACTTCACCAGGCAACTTCCTTCCAGATGCACAACCTTGCATGGTGCACGTGTACCGACGCACCACCCACCTCCGGTCATCCTCCTGATCTCCCATAAGTCGACAATGACCTCGACATCAACCACGTATCAATGATAAATTCAATTTCTTCGTCGATCAAAATCGATCACTTTGACTTGACTGGGACCAAATTTGCCGATGGAAAAACCTCTTCGCCCCGACGAACTAGCTCACCAGAACCTCCACAACTTCGTCCAAAGCATCGGCACACATCAACGCTCCGATCCCCCACTATCCGATGATCGCCGATGGCCAAGAGTCGGTGTAGTGACCAACTTTTCGACCTCAACACATTTTGAATTCTAAACCCTAAATCCAACTCGTCCACCACCCACGATGAACTGAAATTTATTCGAGCATTTTTCCCAAACTACTCTACCCCCCAGCAAGCTTCATCCACGATCGCGAGGCAAACTATGCTACCGATCACCAGAGATACCTCAAAAGCCAAATTCCATTCAACCCCCATTTTCTCGCAATTTAGTGAACAAAAGAAACTGAAGTGATTTGCTAAAATCACCATTTTCGAATTCGAATTTGTTTATCAATTCAAAACAAAAAAATTCGATCATTGATTTTTGACCCAATTGTATACATTACTGTTATTTACAAAATTTCGAGAGAAATATTGAATATGAATTCCAGTGATTATTTTTAATAATGATGTTACATAAATTCAATCATCTTTCATTTATGAATCAAGACTTAAAATTGATTGTGTGTTCAGATTTTGAATTTGTTGAGTGATCCAAACTTGTAAACTACAGAGAGCCTACTTATATATATAAATATAGTCACTATACAAGCATATCATCTTTATGTACATACCTGCAATCATCTTCACGAAACAATTGCAACCATACTACTGCATAAATCCTCACAACATAATCAATAAAAGAATAGTTTGCTCACAGATTCACAGGCAATGGAAGAAGAAAAAAACTGGTTTTAGAAAAATTTAAAGTTGCTCACCTGGAAATAAATTTAAATAGAGACTTCTTCCATTTTGAAACAGACTTGCATTTTCAAGATGAAGCTTTTAATTTGATCCTCTGGTTTGAAGTTGATTGTATTGTTTAAGTTGAATGGTGTTTAAGTTCGAATGATTTGTTTACTTCAGATTTTAGCTTCAAGGAACGAATTGATGAAAATATATAGGAAAGCAAGTTTATAGGTTGATATATATAAAAGAGGAGTTGTACAGGTTGATTATTATTTTACACAAGGTGATGTTACCTTCTCTTTGTACTATAAGCATGGTTGAAGATGCTTTCATTTTTTTTTTTTTTTTTACTCGGTTGATGATTTCTTTTGTATGCTAGAGGTATTTGCATTTAATGCATGTGTACATTGATCTTTTGCCATACTTAATTTTTTTATTTATTTCCACTATGCTAAATTTGATTTCGGCTGAGATGTTGTATTTTATACTTGCTTTTATTTGTTTATAGGTTGAGATGATGTAGCTTGCTTTCCCAGGTTGCTTCTTGTTTTATATTCTTATTTTTATTTTGCCAGGTTGCCTCTTTTCTTCATGTACAAATATACTTTCTTCTTTTATTTGTTTGTACTTGTTACTTGTTTCATACTTACATACCTATCATCTTGCTTATATATTTTTTATTGATGTGCATTGATTTTATAACATAATGTTAATTGTTTTAATTTACATTTCGCATTCATTCACTATTTTTTTTATATATGTTTATTTTCAAATATCCAATTTAATCCTCGATTAATTAAAAATTTATATTAAAATTTTATTTCAAATCCAATATATACATATATATTCACATATATACAAATTTTCAAATTCATATGACTTAATATATCTTCTATTTGAATCGGGGAAACTCGCTGCCATTAAAAATCAATTTTAAAATTTTAATTCAAAAATTCATTTCAATTATCAATTTAAATTCATATAAAATTCGGGGTCGTTACATGCACTATACAACTTTTCTTTTTAAACCTAAAACTATCTTATACTTGTTATACAATTATTTTCGAAACTATTTAACAATTTTTCGTTTTTTATAAACTAATTACTATTTTTCAACTATTTTACAAATTAATTACTATTTTGCAATTATATAAAATTTCTGAAACTATTTAACAATTTTCCAATTATTTTACAATTACTTAACTATTTTACAGCTATTTCACAAACTATTAATTGCTTTTCAACACTCATCTATTTTTAAACTTTTCAAGCTATTTTCTAAATTTAAGCTGGACAGAGTTCAAACTATTTAAGATTAAATATCTATTTGAGATAAGAATTGAGGTGATAATCCAAATGGAATTGAAGCAATGGTGAATAAATGAATAAGAAACTAAGGGAATGTGAATAGAAAAAGGAGATTGATTTAGTTAATAATCAATGAAGATAAATACGTAGGATGTACGTATATTATTCTATTTGCATAGTGATTTGATCTAGATTCGAGCATAGAATTTCGAGATAGATGTATCGATCCGAGTTAGGATTTTTCACTCGATTTTCGACGGCGAACCTGGATATGGTTTGTTGATTGGTTCTGGATATTCTCTATCATAGGTATGGCTATGCAAGGAGAATGACGGTTTCTGATCAAGAAACCAAATCTGAGTTCGCACTAGGAAGTCGGGTGGACGATACTGGTCCGAAAGTGAAATTGTGTGATCGACTGAGCGATCAGATTGATATAGCATACAGATGATATGTGTACATCGTACGAGTTTGAATGAAATTGATACTGGAAATTTTTGGATAAGAAATGTAAAATGGTTTTTGAAATGAATGGTATATTTTGTGAAATATATGATAAAGTAAAGTGGAAATTGGATATTTCTATGGTTACTTTATGGAAGTAAGTAAACTGGTAAGTGAATTACAGAGTATCAAATTTGAATATTTTATTTGTAATAAACAAAGTTATATATCTTTGTTATATAAGGTAAATCTCCCCTTGTTGAATCTATTGCCGGAAGGAAAGGATTTTTGAAAGTATTTGAAGTATAAAAGGGAATTTATACAAGTTTGAAGTGATCCAAAGATTTTTAAAAGTTATATATATATATATAAAGATCTGAGAGAATGATTTTGGAAGAAAGGTTTTTGGAACCTTTGGATTTGGAAACGCTTTTTGATTTTTGGGAAAATCAATATTGGAATTGGGAAAGCATGATTTTGGGATAATCGATTTTGAGAAAGGAGATTTATATGAGAATCATACTAGGTGTATGATTTGGAATATACTATATGTGTATAATATAAAGTGTTTTGAAAATGGATCTGGAGAAAAAGGCGCTCCCTTGGAGTGAACTTCTCAGGAGTGCCACAGGGTGGTACTGCCTTGAATCCTAAGGGGGATTCTGAAGTTGATCCTGTGAGGTGTTCGGACAAAACTAGTTCCTGAGGATTTTGTGTAGTGTGTAGCGGAAGTCGAGGGTGCTAACGCCTACAGAGGCATTTGAGTTATGCTGTGACGACAGTTTAACTCGATGTCACTGCGATCTACTATGGACCATTGCGAAAGTCGTGTGTGATGCTGAGAGCCAACAGTCTGCGTTTGATTTTATATCGTTGGACTGCGACCTATGGTGACATAGCGAAAGTCATGTGTGCCGCTGAGAGCCAACAGTCTACGTTTGATTTTAGATCGGTATACCGAGACCTATGTGGGAGTGGAGAAGTTTCATTTTTGGCAGCGAAAATCGAGGGCGCTGAGCCTACAGTTACATGGACGTTTGTTGTGATGGCAACGTAATCCTGAAATGTAATTGCGAACTGTTGTGGGTTCCATGGCATAATCGAGGGGCATGGAGTTCCTACAGTTACATGGACTTTTGTTGCGATGGCAACGTAACCCAAGATGTAACTGCGACCATGGATGGGGGTGATGATTTCTAGAACATTCTCACTAAAGATATTTCCTCTATTTTAAAAAGAGTTTTCTATATTTTCAACAAAATATTTTCCAAATATTTTCACTGGGTGTTAAAACGGGTCTGCTAGGTACTTATAGATCTTCAATCCTACGCCTGATCAAAGTACGACCGAATTTCTGTGAGAACAAGGATGGACTTGTTGAGACATCGAGTTATAAAAAGTATTTTTATAAAACTATTTTATAACATTATATGAATTTTAAAAGTGTTTTAAAAATAATCAAAGAAAAATTTATCTGATTACAAGCATTTTAATAAATTCTGGCTTCGTTCCTTTTCGTGGACGAAAAGATTCAAAGGGGGGAGAAATGTGATAACCCAGATTTTAAAGCACCTGATAATTGGATTATTAACTGATCTTATTCAGTTGAACAGATAAATTTCTTGATAATTGAAAAAATATGAATATATATAAGTGGATATATTCAAGCTTATAATGTGTATATGCATATATATGTGTGTGCCTATGGAATAAATATACATATATACACATTATTATAAATATAGTTTGAATATGTACATATTAATATAATACATAATTTAATATAAAAGAAATGTATATATATCTAAATTGAAAATTTATATGTATATACCATACTATGAACATTTGTTAATAAGCATGAGTAAATATTTGAAAACATGGAATTAATACAAGTGTAGCATTTTTAAATGACATTGAACATTTGTAACAAATTTAGGATGCATAACCTCACAAATGTTAACAATATTAACAAGTGGCAATAAAATAATTTTTTTTCTTTTAGTTTAGTATTGTTTAAAATCTAGAAACCAAGTTATATTCAGAAAAAAAATCAGCAAAGTTTTCAAAACCTGGAACAGAGAAAAGAATCACATTCAAAATTTCCAAACTGGAAAACCAAATCAAAGTAAAACTCATCTCAACATCAAAACAAATTCAAATCTTCAACCTGGAATCTATGCTCTCTGTTTCAGCAGCAATCAAAGCAAGATTTAATCAGATAACAAATCAAAATTTCAGCAAGCAATTCAAGTTTCAAGGGAATCATAGCTTTCAGTTTCCAAAGTTTCAAAGGCATGTTCCCTGTCTTCAAAACACAGGTGAGTAAACATTTTATTTAAAGCTTAATAAGTGATAATCTGTTGAATGTGATTCTTTGACTTAAATTGTGCTTTGCATGTGTATTTATAAGTGTGAATCTCTATATATATATGTGTGTCTGTTCTATGCATGTTTGGATTTGCCTGTTCCTCTCTATTTCTTAGTTACAGAGTTTGAAATATAAACCAAGATTCAAAACTTTTTTTTCTGGTCATTGTTAGGCTTGGGAATTCAAACACAATATAATTTTTTAAACACAAATTAAAGCTTAAAATTTGTATTCAAGCAAAATAAGTTTGAAAACCTTCTGGACTTGAGTAAGGACAACAAGATGTTTAAAAGCATAAAAAAAATCAAAAAAGGGTTAAAATCAATCATGTTAATTTGAAGTTGTGATTATATATCCAGACTTAGTATTGTAAAATGATGATTTTAGGTGAAGAGATAATAATTTTCATATTAGTATATGTTGAGGTTTTCTAAGGTGATCAAAAAATGGGTATTTGTCGATTTCCGATGATCGACATGTTAAGGTTCGTCGAGCTTGACGGTGAAGCTTGCTGGAAGGGTGATGATCATAGGAAAAATGGTCGTCATATTTATTGATGAACGTGGAGGCCAGTCGGAGGCGAAGTAGGGTTTTGCTATGGGTTTGGTTCGTCTGTTTTTTCGAGGTGAACGCGGTGACGGTGGTGCATCAAAGGCATTCGCATGTGGGGGAAATATTGCTGGAGGTCGTGGCACAGCTGTGGTCGGAAGGATGTGGGCTCCGGTGATTGAATTCATCGGCGGCGAGGTGATTTGCTATGTATGGGTTTTGGTCCCAATTCGACAGAGTGCTCGTTTTTTATTTTTGGTGGGATCGTAGTATCTGTGTGGTCATGTGTGACGGCGAGGTGATTGTCGACTTAAGGAAGGAGGCGTGGGTGACCGTAGATGGTCGGAGTCACTGTGCATGTGCACGTGCACGGTGGGTTTGTTTAGATTGTTCTATGGTTTGGTTTTTGGAGAAGATGAAGAGAAGCCGAAGTCGTTCTCGAGTTTTTGTAAGGGGAACTCGAAGCAGGTGGGTGTTCGCGTGGAACTCGGGGTAGACTCGAGGAAATGTGGCAGTTAGCTCGGGTTTTTGTGAGTGATGAGTTGTCTGGTTTTAGAGGATCTAGTGCCAGATTTTTTTTTTAAAAGAAAAGATATCATAGTTTTAAAGTATTTAAATAATTTGTTTTTAAAGCAAAATGGTTTCAAAGTTTAAAAGCAAATAAAACCAAGTTTTAAAATGATAAAAGTTTCTAAGTTATTTAAAATTTATTTTCAAAGGGAAAACATTTCAACAAGTTTAAATGTGTTCGAAATAATTTAGTTTAAAAAGAATATTTAACTAAGTTTTTAAAATACATTTAAAATGAATATGTTTTAAAGAAATCTTTAATTTACGAATAGGAAATTATTAAACAAGTTAAATGATTTTCAAAGATTTTACTAATTTTTAAGATTTGTTTTGTTTAAAGAAAATTTTATATCTTTCAAATATAAAATTGATTTGGAAATTGTTCTCAAATCTTTCAATTATAAAAAAAAATTGATGTGCAAAATGTTTTCAATGAGAATTTAATAATATAATTGAGTATAGTATAAAGATAAAGAATTTATCTTCAACTTAATTTAAGTTGTGAATTATTTTTCAGCAATTAATTCGCGAATTAATTAAAAGATTTATCACTTAATAAACTTTATTGGCGTAATTAATTAATGATGAGATTAATTAAAGATAATTACTTAGGGTAATTAATTAATGGGAATTTAGTGGATATTAAATGATGGGATCATTAACTAGTGATAAGGAATAATTAGTTAACTAATTTAAGATAATTAATTGGTTTATTAATTAAGGATAAACTTTGAATTGGATTACGTATTAATCAAGTGAATTACTTAGTAGAAGTAATTAATGTGTAATTACTAAATGTAATTAATTAAAGAGGACAATTACATTATGGAAGTAATTAATAAAGTAATTAAGGACTAATTACTCAGTATAATTAATTTAAAGGATTAAATAACGTAAGTAATTGAAGGATAGTTAATTACTGTATGTGATTAATTAAGGTTGATTAATGGAAGTAATTAATTGAGGATCATTAATGAATGCCATTAATTAATTAAAGGTTAATTAATGTGAATGGTTAAGGATAATTAATCTATATGATTAATTAAAGGTTAATTACTTAATGCAATTAAAGAATAATTAATCAAGGAGGATTAATTAGGATGGATGATTATTGTATGATCAATTAATTGGGTTGTAATTAATTAATAAGCAGGATTTAAAAGTAATTAAAGTAATTGATTTAATTCAATTGTGGTTAATTAAATTAATTACAGATGGTATGGTTGATTTATCTTGCTTATGAATGATTGAATGATATTGTGTGCCTCAGATTAGTTGATATCTTTGGTATGTGATGTGTGTTGCTCTGTGGTATAATATATTGGGTTAAAACAGTGACATCCTGTATTTTAAGTTTGAATTGTATTTCATTGAATAACATGGATTAAGATGACATGGAATTCAAAGAGACCGAAATCGGGTATTAGTAAATACCCGAAATAATTTCGATTAGAAATTTGCAATAATTCTTTATATGTGATGTCAATAGGGTGAAATGGAATAATATGGACCCTTGAACTAAGTTAGAATACATAGAATTTGAGTTGCGAAATAAGTGTTGAGCATAACAAGTAATGAACTCATAGTGAAGTTCGAGTTACCCGGGTTTTCTTTTATTGTTTGAACTTAGTATTTCAAATTATATGGGTTTAATTACGTTGGTTTCCAGCCTGACCCGGGTATTACTCTGATATAATGCTCGGGTTAGACCGAGTATTACAGATTTTCAGGTAAGGACGTTTTGGAGCTCAGGAGACGAGCTGGATGGCAGGAAGTATGGAGTGTTTGCGCTATGATATATTTCTGTTTATCTAAGATATGTTGATTTGTATATGTCCAGTGGTCGTGTATGTGTGTAACTCTGATGTATCGAAATATAATTGACAGATACAATATTCTTTGTAAACTGGAATTATTTGATGTTATATTTTGAGCCGCTGCGAATGTGAGAATCTGTGTTGTGTTTCTGTTTCTTCTTCTTCTTCTATCTCTTTCTTCTTTCTCTAACTATATGGAGTTTTCGGAAGTGAAAATTTCGGGCCGTTACAACAGACTTGTATGGTTGTATGTCTGACATTACACTTTGAGATATAAAGCTGATCTCTTGCAAATAAATTTCTATTGGTGACGGAGAAATTATTCTCTTAGCTTAACACCCTTCTCTGAGACGTACGAGCTCAGAGGTTATGTAGTTGAAGGTTATCAGTGATATACTCCCAATTTGGTAGTGTTGCATGCTGAATGCTGCTGTGTATTGCTGATCATTTGTTGATCGAAGCATGGCTTTTGTGAAAAGCGTAGCTTTGTGGACGAGACTTCATCGAACCTCACAACCCGGTTATGGTCGAAATAGGAATCGTTGCAGCAAGGTATTTGGGGTTAGCACCCCTTGAGGGTATGTCCATTTTCTTTTGGATTGTAAGTGGTATCATGATATGGAGCCCATATACATAACTTTATGGTTGCTGCAAACTTATTGCTTTGTGGATGTTGGTTGAGAGGCGCCTCGGATAAAGGTTGGTAATGACCGGGAGATGGCATACTCGTGTCCAGTGGTTACCTTGTTACAGAGGTAACCCGGCCTTGTGTAGCAGAGATCCGGTTAGGTTCTCGGGAGCGTCCCTCCAGAGGCATTCCATTTTGTGTGGGAAGTTCCTTTGCCTGACCATTTATTGGAAATCCAATCATCCAATATGAGCCCTTTACGGATTTAGTTGTATAACCTTCCATTTACTTATGGTGGTCGCCACTGTTTAGATGGTAACTATAGTAAGCATACAATAATGGTTGTATGATGGCTAAGATTAATATCATACTTTCGGAAATGTTTTCTACATAATGCACTAATAATAATATCAAAAGAGTTTCCTCGTATCAAGCATGTTTGACTATCATAAGAAGAAATCTCCTCCAATTCTGCGATGGCATTGTGTGTGTGGCGGGAGGTCTTGTGGTAGTTTCATTTTCCAAAAGCACGTCGGATTTCTTTTATAAACTGTTTTTGTTTCAAACAATTATTTTTGTTTACTCATACCAGTCCCATGACTGACCCGGAGTTTATTGTTCCCTTTCTAAACTCTAGGTGCCTCTAATTTCCACATGGGCATGCTAGAAGCAGGTTATCCATGTTTTGGAGCTAGCTTGGAATTTGAAGTCTTTTTGAAGCTATCGGATCCTGGAAGCTTCTGGCAGTGGAAACCTTTTGAAGTGTTAGAGTTTTTGAAGACTTTATCGAAGTTGATGTATGTTGGAAACTTGTTGAAGTTTCTGTTGTCATTTTATTGTAGCATCATTTGTGTATCACTCTGATATTGGTGATCGATGTTACAATGGATATTTATCATAGTTGTATATGTGTTGTGTTCAATGATATTCATTTTGTTCCGCTGTTTATTTTCATCTAATGTTGTTATAAGCTCCATCCGAACTGGAGTTCAACGTTTGAATCTCCGGCAGTCGAATACAAGTGAGGTATTTGATGTCGATTTTCAATCGCTGAATTTCAAGTCCTGACAGAATTTAAGCACTCAAATTCTCTATTTAAATTATTTTTAAATAAAAGAAATATTCTCACAAATCCATTTTAAAACATCAAATTTTATAAATCATTTTTCAAATATTTATTTCATACTATTCTAAATTTTTTAAAACATCTCCTTTAAAATTAAATTTTACCCCAACGTTAACTTCGAACGCCTTATAGTCGAACTATGAAACGTAATTCACAAGGTGTTCATTTCAATGTTCCCATATAGTCTGTCTATCCAATCCATATTTCACTAAGGAAAATTTCTTATGAACGGCTCGATAATAATTAATGCTCAAATTAGACGAGCATAACTAAACAAACCCTAAATGATAATAATAAAATATTATCATCTCCTAACAATCAACACATCAATATAACTATATTACTTTTGGAAATCATTTTTTTATATGTATAAAATATATTTCTAGGTAAGATTATTTCATTTACCACTTTCAAAACAATAGTGTGTAAATTTGCCTTGTTAAAGAGATTAAAAAACCCCTACCGATACACTTGTACCTTCTGTATTGACCAGATTTCATATCCATTCAACAGATAAATCAACGCAATATAAAATATTTTTATAGCATTAACGAATATGCACTCTAAATATATATACACTCAAACTCATTACATGATATTACTAAGCCTGTCTCAAATAAGTTTAACCCACCAGGGCCTAGGTGTTCGCTTAACCTATGCTTTGGCACCAACTGTTATGACCAACCTTTTAGACTCCTAGGAACGACACATCATACACCTACATTATTCGTATGTCGTTGCTCAAGCGTCCGTATGACAAGTTGTCATGGGGTAAATAAAAAGCAAAACCTGACAGAATAAAAAAACCTTACAACGAAACGGTCACATATGAAAAAATATTGCAAAAAAGGATACTCCTTACATGGAGTTATCAGAGTTATATAAAAGTACTATAACTATCAGACTAGGTAGTTCTACATTTTACTATTGCACAAAATACACACACATAATAGACATAACATCAAAAATAAGTAACTAGATAGATAAAGGAGCCTCCTTCTCGCTCATAGTCCTAAAAAGCCTAAGGAAACCTGCTTCTCTCAGACTACTCAAATATAATTGAGTACCCGAGAATTTGGGAAAAACAAATAACTCAGGTTGAAAAATTAGTCTAGTATGAGTAAATCTCTAAACAAAAGAGTGAAAATAAAAGTAATATGCGAGGCTATCTACCATTTGTGGAACTGTTTTCCTCACAATAACATCGTCCAATCTCAACCTTAGATACAAATAATTGAACATCACGAAGTGCTCCCAACACTTCTTAATGCAACTAAGAAAGAGGTAAGTTTGGAAATTCAAAATTAATGGAAAGGAAAGGGAAATTTCCAATAAAAGGCTAGGAGGGTGCTCCCCACTTACTGAAAGTATACCTATGGAAATTTACTTGAGAACTCTGATGGCTCTCGAAAACCTTCAAGCTGGACCCCGCCAACTGTTACCGATTATTTCACGTCTCAATATGCAAAATCGAATCGAATAGAGTGGATATGAAAAAACCTTAATGGGAGCAACTCCACATAGCTTGGCTCCCAGTCGCTCTTTGGTTTTAGTCATTTTCGACAAAGGATATTAAAGCTCAAAAGAGCAACAAATCATCTTAGATTGATGATACATTATAAAGAAAGCTGAACTAATAGATAAAAAAATCAACTATCTGGGATAATTAAAAATGATCGTATATGGAAGTGAAATTTCATATTCTTACCACTACTCATCGATTCCAAACAATTGCTATCACTTGATTGAAGATGAAGCCGGGCAAGTTGAGACAATGTCACATCTATGCATTACCTTGACTATATTTTTAACTTTCAATATAGAAACGAGTCCAAGCCTCGATGTTTAGTTTTAAAAGTATGCTAAATCCTTTCCATATAAGCAATATCGGATTACGAAAACTTCTTTTCCATAATCGAACCAAACTTTGACTTTTAAAACCAAACTTGTGCTAGGATTTCACATTATAAATATTAACTTCAAAAACTTTATCAAAATGGTTGATTTACTTTAAACACAAATTAATTACCTCGGTATCATTATTTAAAATGATCATTTAACTTTAATCAATTATTAATTACTTCAACATCTTTATTTATAATAATTAGTTAGTCTTAATTTTGATTTATTACTGCAAAACAACTCTATTTAAAAAGACAAATTAACTTTAACCATTCTTGTTTAAATGATTAATTAACTTTAAAAACATTATTACTAGAATAATAAATTAACCCTTAAACATATTTATTAAAATAATTAACTAAATTTAGAACATTGTTATTAAAGTGATAAATTAATCTTAAAACATTATTAGCACAATATTTCATTAATTTTAAAACACCATTATTTTAAAATAATTAATTGATTTTAAATCCTTATTATTAAAATAATCAATTAATTTTAAAACCTTATTATCTGAATAATTAATTTATTTTAAACCATCTTTATTTAATTAATAATTTTTGTAAAACACCTACACAAGATTTAACAAAAAATTTCTAATGGGATAACCTTTCCATTAAAACATCACATAACATAAGTGTGGTCATAATACTAAAGTGAATAACAACTTTACAACATATATATCGTGTAACATTCCTGAAAATTTACCAAGTTCAATTTGGCGATTAAATTAATTTTTGAAAATAAATTGTGAATTAATTAGAGATTTCTAGGATAAATGAATAATTTTTGATTATAAATAGAAATTTAATTTGAAATTTAAGCATAAGTATCTTACAAATAAATATTGGATTTGGAAAGAATAAGTGTATTGAGAATAAATAGAAATTTGATTTAAAATATAAGAATAAGTATTTTATAAATATTGGATTTCAAAATAAAATATAATAAAAATAAAATGGAAATTAAAAAGCTTGAGATTAATAAGAAGTTAATGATAGTTGTTTTCTAAATTTTTAATTATATTAAAATTTAGGAGTTGTAATAAAAAGAAAAAAATTATTAGTGTACTCATTTCCAAAATGTTATTTGTAAGTTAATTTTTCATATATGAGTAAAAGTAATTAATTTTTAATATGAAATCAAAGTATTTAAATTCATTCTTTTCTTTTTATAAAATTATACAAAGATAAATAACAATAAAATGTATGAATGTAAATTGTATAAATATATAAGTGTGTAAACATGTTGAACAAAAATTAAAGGTTTAATGTGAAAATAATATAAAATTTTATTTAAGTGTTATTAACATTAGAATGTAAAATGCAAACATATGTACATGAAAGACTTTAGTGGATATGATATAAAATTTATTTTTTTAAAATTCTTTTGTCTTTGTAAATTTATAAATATCAAACATTCATATGTAAGTATAAAATTTACAAGTGTTTAGATTTCATAATCATGATGATCTTTACAAATGGCATTCACTATATTTAATTGAATAAAATAATGGAATTTAAAATTATAGAAACTCTTGAGCTCCCCTATATGCAATCATATAACTTTTCAGCAAATCTAAGAATACAGTAACATTAGATTGAGATCTCAAATCTGAAACAATGTTTAAAACTAAAAAAAATCAGAAAAAGCTGATCATCATCTTCATTCCTCAAATATTAATCAAATCAAAATTTGACTCAAATATGCAAATTGAAGTCAACATTATCAAGCAATGCAAAGCTTCAGTTTTTCTTTCAACTCTGAGATTTCCTGGAGCAATCAAAATTTTGTGCAATATCAACTCAAACCTAGAAATTTAGAAAATGAAGATCAATGCAAAAGTTCTCAACCTGGGAATCAAGAGCAACATAACTAATCCAACTTCAAGCAAGATCAATCTCAGGTAAGTTTTTAACTCTAAAGTTTAATGAATTTGTAAATTCAAAAATCAAGTCTTTAACATAAAACAAATTCAAAACTGCATATTTGTAAATAAAAACACAGCTGCAGTTTGAACCAGAGACAGTGCAAAATTTTGGGAAATAATCAAAGGAAAGTGACTTTCTTTAAAGTTTTGAATTTATAGTGGTTAACTAGTAGCAAAGAAAAGATTTAAAGAAACTAAATCAATCTAAGTTGCAGATCTAAGCTTCAAAAAGATTAAAGAAGAAAATTCCAGTTCCAGATCACTTCATCCCCAGGCTCTATTCTTCAATCATGACTGTGAGCAAACCCCTACACCTTATTTACCTTGATGATCATCTGGAATGTGCCTAAATAATTGTGTGAACATGTTTGCCTGTCTGTGAATTCTATGAATTGATGGATACTTGTCTATGTCTATGCATGATTTTCTCTGTTCTACATACAGAGTTTAAAAGCATGATCAAAGGAAAGAAAGAAAATTCAAACCACCCTACCCAAACAGTTTTAAACCTTGATCTCTAGACGAAAAGTGTTTGTAGATGTATAACTTTATTTTTAAAAATAAATTCAAATAAAAATATTGAGTAAAACTTTTGAAAATATGAGAATACAGTAATGAACTAATTATAAGTTGAAAGTCAATGAATTAAATTTCATGTTTTAATTCCATAATCTGGTTCCTATTAATAAATGATGATTTTAGAAAAAAATTCACAATTTTTAAGCATGTGAAGATCGAGATTTTTCGATGACCATTTTGTGGTTTTTCATCAAATTCTGTTGATCGAGATGGTGGTATTCATCGTGGTCATGGTCGTATTTTTTCTGGGAGTTGTCAATCACGAGAAAAATGGATTCGTATTTTTTTGGTGGTCGAAGTAATCGGTGTTCGACGAAGTAGGTTTCTGACCTAGTTTTTAGTTGATACGAGGAATCGGGTTGATGCATCGTTGTGGGTGATCTGCAAGCGATCGCATAAGGGGGGTTTGACGCGCGTGAGCGTGACGAAGCTTTGGAAGTGGTGGCGAAGCCTCAGATGATCGTGATTGTCGTCGGAAAGTCAATTTTCATTGGGGGATTTGGTACCAGGTAGTGCCAGACACACTAAATTTTGGGTTCAGCAGGGTTTGACATTTCTGGATGATCAAGTCGATGGTCGGAGTTATTGGTGACTTGTGGAGGATGTCGGCGACGACCAGAGATGGTCGAAATAATGATGCATGTGCACACATTCATGTTTGTGCATCTTGGATTACATGGTTTGGGAAGAAGGTGAAATCTTGAGTTCGTGTTCGAGGGAAACGTAGTTTTACTTGAAGCTGGGTGATTTCACGTGAGTAGCTCGCGAAAGACTCGGGGATTTTGTATGATTAGCTCAAGTTTGATAACATGGAAACCAGATTTCCAGATTTTAAAAGAAGTCATGTTTTGAGGTTTTAAATTTAAGAATAGATTATGTACTGATTTGAAGACAAATAAAGATGTGAAATTAGATTTTCAAATACAAAGGCAAAACAAAGTTTAAGAAAATATAAGGGTGACATATGAAGGTTTAAAGCTAAAATAATTTTTATAATAAATAAGTTTAATAAGAAAATAATCCAAGTTTTCGAGTTTAAATAATTTTTTCAAAGACTTGGCTTTAAATCTAGAAATATGTTAGAATTGTTTGAATAATTATATTGAAATAATTATTCTTAAGTGTTTCAAACGTTAAAGTTAATTAACTAAGTAATTAAAGAATAATTAAGTGATTAATTAAAGGGGGAATAACTAATGATTTAAGGGTCAATTAATTTATGATTAAAAAAGATAATTACTTAAGCATGGTCAATTTAAGGTTAAATTGAGATTAAAGATTTACTAATCAAGCGTTTGAAAGTTAACTAATTAAAGATAATTAATTAATGTAATTAAAAGTAATTGATTTAAGAAGTGATTAATTTGTTAAATATTAGTTAATTAATAAAAATAATTAATTAGTTGAAAGTAATTGAGGATGTATAATTAATGATTAAAGTTAGTTAATCAAGTAATTAAAGAATAATTTAATTAAATGGTGATTAATTAGTGTGATTGATTTATTAAGGTAATTGATTTGGAAAAAATTAATTATTTTAAAAGATAATAAATTTATGAAAGTGATTAGGGATGATCACTTAGGGTAATTAATTTAGAATAATTAATTAAATGGTAATTAATTAAGGTTTAATTAATTAATGTAATTAATTAAGGATGATTAATTAAAGAATAATTGGTTATTAAAAAAGGGTTAATTAACCCATGGTTAAAGAATAATTAATCAAAAATGATTTGTAATGTTAATTAACCAGGATTAGTGATTCATGAGTAATTAATCTGATTTGAATTAATCAGACAATTAGTTGATCTTACTTATGGATGTTTGGATTCTATTGGATGATTGTATTGTTTGATATCCCTGATTGTGATGCTCTGTTTTGATTTGAGCTATGTTACTATAGTTTATTATCTGTGATATATATATATATATATCTGTGATCTGTGAATAAAAGATAAGCGTTATAGTTTATAACGCTTATCAAATATAACTGTTATGGTCTATACCGCTTATCAAATATAATTACTGTATTTAAATCTGTGCTGATTGATGATGTGGCACTTTTATTGTGTAGAACCCCTGGACCACACTTATACACAAACAAATATGGATTGCACGTGGGAATGGGTTAAGTCACAAATTTTGAGATATTTTTAAAGATTGAATTTTTGAAACCAAAATAGTTTTGGAATTAGAATTGAAAGCTTCTGAAAATGGAATTTCAAAAAATAAAATTTATTTTGAATAACTTGATTAAGTTTTGAAATTTAAGTAATTTGATTTAAATTCGAGTTCAATATTTGAAATTGAATTCTATGATTTGGAAACTATGGTTCAAAAAGGTTATTCGACTTATAAATGTGTTTATATGGTTTTTTAACCTTTAAAAAGTGTTGTTTTGGAAATTTGAATTTAAACCAAGCTTATACTTGAACGGCTTTAACTTATGTAAATGTAATCAGTTTTTTCCCAAAACGAAACCCATGTTTTTTCAAATAACAAAAGCTTTCACATAAGAAATAAACGTCCAATTTGTGTTAAAAGGATTCCAAGTCTAAAGTAAAAATGATTTTCCAAGTTAGGAAAACGGGTTTGAAAGCTATACGTTAAATCTTAAATTTAAAGATTTAACGAGTTAATCCAATTGAAATGAAAATTGTTTTGAAAATCTATGAATGGATCTTTGTGAAATTAGGTGAACTTTGTGAAACGAATCTTTTTGTTAAAAGATTCGAAATGGTAATTTGTTTAACCATTTAAAGGAAAGCTTTGGATTTTTAAAAGTTGTGACTTGACTGAAATCCCATATCCATATGTTTTTAAATATTGCGCTCATTATTCGGTTTAGCGGGGAGAGGACCATGTGTCATATAACCCATTCTGAATAGTGATACGACGTTATGGATTGCATTTGAAGACCGGTGTTAAAGACCGGGTATTTTTCGAGAACGATAGGATAACCTATCGATTGTCTCTGCACCGGGTAGCTACGGTATAGATATTCTCTAAGTGATGGGAAGTCCGATCGGGATTGTGGATACCCGAATTTGCAAGGGCTTCTTTGGAAGTGCCTTCGGTTCTGTTCGAACCAGGGACAGACTTGTATGGTTGTATGTCTGACACTACACTTTGAGATATTAAACTGATCTCTATCAAATACATTTCTGCTTGGTGGCGGAGAATTTATTCTCTTAGCTTAACACCCTTCTCTGAGACGTACGAGCTCAGAGGTTATGTAGTTGATGGTTATCAGTGATATACTCCCAATTTGGTAGTGTGGCATGCTGAGTGCTGTCGTGTATCATTTGTTGACCAAAGCATGGCTTTTGTATAAAGCGTGCTTTGTGGAATAGACTGCATCAGGACCTCACACCCCGGAAATGGTCGAAACAAGAAAGATGCGGCAAGGTTATGAGGGTCGCGGCCTTTAGGTTGTGTCATTCCCTTCTGGAAAAGGGTGGTATCACGGTATGGAGCCCAGATATTTCACTCATGTGGATATCGCAAATCTATTACTTTGTGATTGCTTTGTGGTTGTTGATTACAGGTACCTCGGATAAAGGTCCCAAAGGACTGGAGGATGGCACGCTCGAGTAGTAGTTACCTAGTTACAGAGGTAACCCGGCCTTGTGTTGGTAGAGATCCGGTTAGGATCTTGGGACGTCCCGCCATAGGCGTACCCATGGACAGTAGGAAGTTCCTTAGCCTGACCATTTGTTGGAAATCCAATCAAAACAATACGAGCCCTTTACGATTGCAATTGTATTACCTGCCACCTCAGGTGGTAGCTATAGCTGGCATAATATCATGGTCCCTATGCTGATTAGGATTAATATTATACTTTCGAAAGGTTTTCCACTATGCACTAGTAATAATATCAAAGAATTTTTCTCGTATTAAGCATATTTGACTATCATAAGGGGAAATCTCCCCCAAGTGTGCGATTGCATTGCGTGCATGCCGGGAGGCCTTATGGTAGTTTCATTTTCTAAAAAGCATTGCGGATTTCGAATTTAAATTCTTTTTTTGTTTTAAAGATCAAATGTTTTCGTTTGCTCATTCCAGTCTCAGGACTGACCTGGAGTTTATTTTTCCACTCCTAAACTCTGGGTGCCTTCAATTTTCCCACACGGGCAGTCTAGAGTTGGGTTTTTCAGATATTCGGGTTTAATAGGTTATCTGGAGCTAGTTCAGTCTTTGGATCATGACTGACCTTGCTTATCTAGGTGAAACGTGATAGGGGGTTCTCGCTTTTTGTTTGGTGGCGAGCAGGAGACTCTTACCCCTACACGTCCTCTTTAAGGGGATGGTTAGCCGGTTATGCGTGACAGTCGAAAGAATGGCCGTAAAAGCAAGGGCAGTGTACCAGTTTCTTCCACGGCGGGGCTGGGATGGTTGAAAAGCCTACCAGTCGAGAGTGGCCACTGTCGATGGTTGAAAAGCCTAGACCGTGACATTTTGGTATTAGAGCTGAAGGTTAAAACTTTAGCTCAGGAGTATAACACATTAAGTAACTCATTAGAGATAGGGTGAAGTATACCCTAGAATGAGTAATCCCTAAGATATCCGTTCGAATGCCTCGGTAAATTCTCTTACTATCCACTGATAGTGAGTATGAGTGCGAGAAGAGGACGAGATGGGGGATAGGGAGTACCACTACAAATGCTCAATACCCTGCAATAGCGGAAATAATTTTCTCTATCAATCTCCATTGATTCGATCCTAAAATTCTTTTGATTGCTTCATGACAGCTCCAGAAAGAAGCGTCGGTGTAGTGGTGGCCCTACGTATCATTGTAGAAATCCTTACTTCGTATCTTCATGGTTTCTTATTAGTTTTTCCATCTAAAACTTTAATGAATTTGAAATTTTAAATTGAAAATTTTAAATAAATTGGAAATTTAAAATTGAAAATTTTAAATAAATTGGAAATTTTAAATTAAATAAAAATTGGTTAACAAATATAAGGATAAATTTGAATTGTATCAATAAAACGATATCAATTAAAACCAAATCTGGAATTCTATTCAATTTCTTGTGTACATCAAAGTCCGAAGAGGACAAATTGGTATATACTTTGGGATATTTCGACTTGAATTTGGAATCCATATCTAGTGTTTGAGAAATTATGGAAGATTAGATCCGTTTATCTATTATCTAGGATCTGATATATTCTATAAACGATTAGTTACCCCTTCGAAGTAGTCAGTGCCCTTGCATATTTGTAGACCGGTGGACCCAAATATCTTGTGTAATATTGTATGAGTTTGTTCTCATATTGTTGATATTCTGATTTGGGTAAACCAAATGCAGAATAAATATTTCGTTCTGATCTGATCAATCGTTTCATTATCTATCGTCTATTCTTTCTCGTCTCCCTTGCAAATTTCGGGGACGAAATTTTTTTATGGGGAATCTTTAACATTCCTGAAAATTTACCAAGTTTAATTTGGCAATTAAATTTATTTTTGAAAATTAATTGTGAACTAATTAGAGATTTCTAGGATAAATAAATAATTTTTGATTATAAATAGAAATTTAATTTGAAATTTAAGCATAAGTATCTTACAAATAAATATTGGACTTGGAAAGAATAAGTGTATTGAGAATAAATAGAAATTTTATTTAAAATAAAAGAATTAGTATTTTATAAATAAATATTGGATTTCAAAATAAAATATATTAAAAATAAAATGGAAATTAAAAAGCTTGAGATTAATAAGAAGTTAATGATAGTTGTTTTCTAAATTTTTAATTATATTAAAAATTTGTGAGTTGTAATAAAAAGAAAAAATTATTAGTGTACTCATTTCCAAAATGTTATTTTTTTTGGCAAGGCCGACGGGGTTAGATGGTCCCCGACCATTTTATTGCAGCACCATCAGAACAACATACATCAGAAAAGCATAAGAAAAACAAAGGGAAACAAAGCGCTACAAACACAACGGGAAACAAGCACAAAAAAGAAGAAAAAACAAGGAAACACTTGAGAATACTCAGCAAGTGAAAGACTGAATAATCCCAGGGTCAAATGAGAACTGCAACATTCCCAAGTCACGCCTTATTTCATGCATTACCCATTGCTGAAGCACAGTACCTCTCTTCGAATTCACACAGTCAAAAACCCTTACATTTCGCTCTGTCCAAACTGCCATAATGAAACTCTTCAATACAGCAGTTGAAAGCTTCTTCATCACCTGATTGCACCCAGTGTTAGTATAGATGTGGTTCCATTCATCCATATTATGATTAGCAACAGTATTACGCCAGAGCTTGTTCTTCACGACAGACCAAATCACATTGATCACCGAGCATTCAAAGAACAGGTGCTCAACAGTTTCAGGATGATCCATACAAAAGGTACATTATATGTTTACATTCATACCCATGACAACGAGTTTGGCTCTAGTTAGAATGGCACGGTTCAGAACTTTCCACAGCAACAAGTTCTCACGCAAGCTACTATCCTTGTTCCTTGTTCGCCTCCACCACTTCCACTTTGGAAGAAGATTGTTCTTCATCAAGAACTCATAAGCTTCCCCAATTTTGAATTTACCTTTTCTCTCCCCCCAAATAAGTTCATCAGGAGACGAGTTGAAAGGCACATAGTGTCTGATCATGCTCAGGTAATGCTGAATTCTCGAATTAGATGAGAATAAACTAAACCGTTGGCTATCCTGAACAACATCCTTGACCTTAGTCATAGGGTGAATACCAGATTGCAACATATCACAGTGAGTTAACTGTCTTCTTAGAATCAAACCCTTTTTAAGCAAAGGATCATCCCAGAAACTAGTGTTATATATTGGGTTGGTATTTATACATATGATAGGAAGAAAAGTCTCCTTGAGTTTAAAGATACACTGCCATGTCCAGCTGAGATTTTGTGGTTTCTGCATATTCCAAAGCCTCCTACCTTTGATGACATTTCTTCGAGACCAGGCAGCCCAGAGACTGGTGGAGCAATTAAAGAAGGTGTCAATGTGTTTTGCGAAAGCTGCTTGGTTCCATTGTGATATGTTGAATAAGCCAAGCCCACCTTTATTCAAGGGACATTCAACTCTGATGAATTTAATAGGAGCAATATATCTACCACAACTTTTTCCCATCCAAAGAAAGTTCATAAAAGCACTGCGTAACATTTTAACAAGTTTAAAGGGAAGAACAAATGTCCTTGCCCAATACACCTGCATTGCAAAGAGCACGGACTTGATTAAAGTGAGCCTTCCAGCTTGACTAAGCTTCCTAGCTGTCCAACAATCAAGTCTTGCAGTAATCCTGTCAAACAAGGGGAGGCATTGTAAGGTTGTAATTCTAAAAGATGCAAGGGGAAGCCCTAAGTAGGATATAGTATTGTGGTTTGGTGAGAGACCAGAGACACGAGAAATTTCAGCTATCTGATGTAAACTAACTCCAACAATTTTGATATAAGATTTGAGAATGTTAACCTTTAAACCAGTCAACAAATAAAACTGATCAAGGGTTAGCATAATATTCTTTACAGTTTTAAAGTCCGGAGAACAAAAAATGATTAAATCATCAGCAAACATGAGAGAGGAGATTTGGGGTTCTTTGCAAGCATGATGAAGAGTAAAGCCACCAAGACTTATAAGCTTGTTTATCATTCCTGTCAGCAGTTCCATCACCATAATGAAGATATATGCAGAAATAGGATCCCCCTGCCGTATACCTTGCTTACCACCAAAGAATCCAGTAGTGTTACCATTGACAATAACAGAAAAGTTAGGAGTTGAGATACATTTGTAGATCCACGTAATAAAGTGCGGCGGGAAGTTCATGTAACCCATAATTCTCACTATACTGTCCCAGTGGACCATATCGAAAGCCTTCATGATGTCAAGTTTAAGCATAGCTTTAGGAGTAGATTGCTTTCTATTATACCCTTTAAGAAGTTCATGAGACAGCAGGATATGGTCAAGGATATTTCTTCCAGGTAAGAAGGCCGCTTGGTTATTGGAAATGATGGAAGGAAGCAATTCCCTAAGTCTAGATGCAATTATTTTGGAGATGCATATATATAGTGTTGCAACAAGAAATAGGGCGAAAGTCATTCACATTATGAGCATTCTTAATTTTCGGGATAAAAGCAATATTGGTGTAATTAAAGGATCTATAGATTTTGGCCTTCAGAAAGAACAACTTGATTGCATTACACACATCAGTCGAAACAAACGTCCAACAAAAAGTGTAGAATTTGGCATTTAATCCATTCGGACCACCACAAGAGTTGGCATTGAGAGAGAACATTGCTTTTTCAATTTCATCTTGAGTAACCTCTTTGCCTAAGGCATCATTATCTGCCGCAGATAATTTAGGAAGAATATCATGAGGAATTTCATCAATAGAGGGGGTGAAGTTGGTGTCATTGCCGTAAAGGGAAGAGAAATAATGGACAAAGGCAGCTTTCACTTCATCATCAGTGGTTTGAAGGACACCATGTCTATCATGGATAGACACAATGTTCTCACGTTGATGCTTATTCTTGAGACTTGCATGGAAATAAGAACTGTTCCTATCTCCTTTCTCTCCATTTTTTTTCTAGACTTTTGACGTATCATATCACTTTCTTTAGCTAAAGCTTCATAGTACTTTTGGGACAGCAAACTTTCAGTTGCAGCAAGGCTTTCATCAGCAGTATTATTCATCATAGCATTTTGCACCATAACAAGCTCAGCTTCAAGCATCGTGCTCATTTTAGCTCCTTTACCAAATCTCTTAAACGACCACTCCTTCAAGACTTCTTTCATATCTTTGATTTTCTCCTGCAAAATATATAAGTGATTACCATACTTAGTATTACTCCAAGAGGCTAAAGCTATTGCTTTAAAATCAGGTTCAAGCACCCAAGAATTAAAAATTTTAACATTTGTTTTTCCTCTCTTTTCAGCTTCTCGAAGATGAATAATTTGAGGAGAGTGGTTAGAGAGAAGAGGAGGAGGAAGGTTAGTGTAAAGCAGAGGCCATTTATCAAAGTAAGATTGGTTTGAGAAGGAGTGGTCAATTCTAGAGAAGGTTCTATTGCCTTGCCTCCTTTTATTATTCCACGAATACAACATTCCAACCGATTTAATTGGGACAAGATCAGCTTGTTGAATTGAGTCGGCAAGAGGCTGGATTTGATTGCGAGATAGGGGGTTGCCACCAACTCTGTCAGAGAGTTTGTAACAACAGTTGAAGTCACCTGAGATCAGCCACGGGTGGGAGGACTGTCTCAGAGCAGGGATAAGAGAATGAAAATAAGAACGAGCAACGACAGTGTTGAAAGCATAGACAAAGGTGACATAGAAGTTTGTATTGTCAGAGAAGTTATGGGCTAGGCAATGAATTAGTTGGGGAGTGGAGAGAATGATTGTTAACTGAACTTGAAGGGGATCAAAAAGAATCAAGATTCTACCGTATGGTGCATCATCAAGGTTATGGATGAAGCTCTAGTCAGATTTAACATATTTAGCTGCCTTGATAGTCAAGGCAAGGTTTAACTTGGTTTCAAGAATAGCAAGAATCGACAATTGATGTTTGCTGATAAGAAGACGACATTGATCTAGTTTGATAACGTGGTGACCTCCACGTACATTCCATGCTCCAATGTTCATCATCATTGAAGAGCACTAGCATTAAGCATTTCAATTTTCATTCTCCTAGTCACTGCTTGAAAAGAGTTCAAGTAGCTAGGAGTTTTATCCGATTGGGGTTTGTTAACACTATCCATTATTGTAATATTACAACTAGGCAGATCTGAAGCAAGAGGTGCAGTGGATGGAGATGTGGTTGGAAGGGAGGGTGGCGATTTGTAGGCAGGAGGAGGCATGATGTTGTAGTAGAGATTATTGTGCGATTTGACATTACTTGGGAGGGAAGAGAATACACTGTTAACTGCAGTGATGTCAGCCGTGCTTGGTTGTGCACAAGAGTACATGACATCTTGTATGCATTCTGCACCTTTGTGAGTTACTTTCTTCTTTTTACCCTTTTTGTTCTTCATTCCACTTGAGCTAGGCTCCATACCAAGTTTACTCTTTACATTGATACTACTTTCTGCTTCACCTGTATTGTTAACAACTAAGTCTTCAGTTTTGTATTCTTTTTCTATCATCAGCAAAGAGATATCAGTTTTCACAAGATTAACTTCTTTATGTGATGTGTTATTCTGCTCTGTTTGGACTTCAGCTTCTATATTAGATTGGTCTGCCCTATTACTATTTACAGCATCGCATAATCCATCCACCTTCAAACACTGTTGATGCTTCTTAGTAAAAGTATTTGCCTCATCCAAATTCTGCAAAGCGTCAAATTTGTTGAAAACTACCAAATCATTATTATTGCCATCATTTTTATTTACTTCATTATGCACATTTCCTATCTCATTGTCCACAATGACAGTGCTAGTTTTACTGGGTATATTTACACTTTCTTTACCTACCACGTGTTTCATACTTCCCATGCATGTTTTGTCCTTTTCCTGAACAACAATTTCCCCTTCCTCAACATATCTATCTTCATCAATTCTTTCATCTACTGCTATATTAACTTCTAATTGTTTCACTATTCTTGCCTGTTCCATACTACTATTCTTCACCATAGATCCAAGATGTTTACCTTTTACACGCTGCCATTTTCTAATGACCTGTTGCCTGAACAGTCTGACTTTTTGACAAAATTGTTTGGTCACTTTAGCTTCATCACTTTCTTCCCCACTTTTAGCATTTGTAACTATTTTATTACTTTTTGTTCCTTCATTTTTGTCACATTCAGCTGTTGTATGTCCAAAGTTCTTACAGTTAACACAAACATGCGGCCTCCAAAGATATTGAACAGTGATTTTCTGATATCCCCCCTCAACTAATTTGACCATAAAATCATCTACTAACTCCTTATCAGGTGTGACTTCAATCAGGCATTTTGCATAACTGTGACAACCCGGAATTTTCTAGCAATATCAATTTAATAATCTGCATTAAATATTAAATTGATTTGATATATTTTTGTTAATTAGATCTGAATTGATACTTTTCTTTTAATAAATATCTAGTTGGTAAATTTTATCTGTTAAAATAAATCCATTGTTTCTATTTATATATGTATATATTTGTATACATTGTAAATAGATGAGATTTGTTTTAAAGTTCAACTAATAAATTATGTTTTAAATTCTAATATACATTTTAGTGAATTGGAAATTATGTTTTATTTAATATAAACTTGTCAAAGCTAATAAATAAATCAATATAGGGTTTTAAATACATAAGATAAATGCTTAAATAGTTTAAGAACTTATTTTAACTTAAGTTTAAATTTAAATTTTTATTAACAAAAGATTTGTTTTCTTTTCTTTTTGGTATAGCTTGATTAAAATATGGATTTAAAAGTATATATGAGTTTTAATATACATTAATAAAATAAGCAATTTATAATAAAAAGATAATTTAATTTATTTACCATTTCAAATTGATAGATGAGTTCCTTTTAAATAATGTTAATAAAAAAATACAAGATTATAAGATAAATTAGGAAAAATATAAAGTAAGTACATTGGTTAAATTATAATAACATAACAGCTATAAGGTTCATTTAGTTTTCAAACAACAAAACATAGAATAAAACAAAATATACATAAAGTTATAAATTAAAAGTTAAAATATTGTATGTAATAAGTTAAATAAGAAGTAAATATATGGGATAAATTCATAGATTATAAAGCTAAGTATAGAACTTCACAAAATAATGATAAGACAATAATGAAAACTAGAAACAAATAATTTTCAAGTTTGTAAACTAACACAAAAATGAACTGCAGTATATATATATATATATATATATATATATATATATATATATATAAGTGTAAAGCATCAAGACCAATATATGGTAGTACTAACAAATCTAAAGTGTGCAGGCTGAAATAAAACAAAATAAAGATATAAAAATATGTGTGTGATAGGCATGAACCTGAAAGCAAATGTCAGTAACAAAGAAAAAAAACAAATGTATGTATGAAGCTTGCTAAGGAAGACAGTGTAAAGTATTCTTAAGAAAACAAACAAAAGTCATTAATGAAAAATCTTTCTAGTAGTGCACTGCATATCAGCCTCCAACCTAATAAAAACATCTCTGTTTTAAAATCTGTACAAACAAGATTTTTATGCTATGTTGTACCAAGTATTGTCACAATTTCATGAAACATAATTATATAACCCTGTCTTCTTTCTTTCTATAAATCTGCATATTCAATTCGAACTAAGTAAAAACTAAAATAAACTTCGTTAAAAACCTAAACAAACATTCAAAAACAACTTAGCAAACCAGGGGATTAAACAGAAAAGATTTTTAGTTGCTTCAGGTTTCAAGTTTAAGGACCTGTTCAAATTTGTAGGCTCTGTTCTTTTACATTTCAGGTGAGTAACCTTTTAAATCAAACCCAAATAAAATAGATTCCTGTTGCTTGTAAGTTCTGTGATGGATGATACTTGTTTATGCATATATAGTGATATCTCAGTGTTATAAATATCTGTAAATATGCATGACTGGACTGTATATTTGGGCATCTACAACTTCTGTTTCTTTTGTTCTGAATTTACAGGTGTTGAATTATAAATTTAAAACTAAATTTATGGAAATAATTAATCATGGGATTTCAAAAAAATAATCTGCTTAAAACAGAAATCTAGTTTCTTCTTGTATTCAGGCCTGTTCAAAGGGATATCAGTGTTATGTATTCACTATTTTGAATTCTAAAACAAACTTGGCTTTCAAAACTCATTCCTACCCAATCTACTGGAAGTTTTGAGCTAGAGTTTAAACAAAAACTGTTTGCTTGACATTGAATTAAATTTTAAAAATATGTTCAAACTAAAATAACTCAGTAGCAACTCTGGTAAGCGAAATACATAAGCACAACTCCAGATAAATCAAATGTTGAACCTTTTAAATTTTGGAATTCACGTATACAAGATGAATCAGTGAACAATAACAGATTTTTAAGGGTTAAATCATAATTTTTAGTGGTGTGTTTTGAGGGCAGCTTGGGTTTTTCTGTTTGGAGCTTATTGAGCCGCCATGGGCGATCAAGTCGATCTGGTGGTTTGAGCTTCGGTCAGGGGGTGGAGGTGGCTACCATGGATCGAGGAAAAATAGTGGGTGGCGGCGAAATGGATCGTGGAGGCGTCGACGTGGGTTTAAAGTTTTTAAACCTAATTTTTACTGTTATTTGAATTTTGATCACCGCTGCCAGTGTTTGCGTTCGAGTGTCGCGTGGTTTTGTAGGGAGGTAGAGGGGAGATGGTCGATGACGTAACCGGAGTTTGGTGGCCTCCGGTGGTGGGAACATCACGTGCGTGGCGTTGACAGGCATGGAGGGGAGAAGAGTGTTGTGTTTCCAGGTTTTATATTTTTTTTCATGTTGATTTCGCGCGCGCGCCTGGTGAAAACTCGAAGTAGGTAGCTGATTTTCTCAGGAAACTGCGTGGGATTACTCGAAGTAAACCAGAGGGAGGGGCTCGGGTTATTAATTTTCAGGTTTTTAAAAACCTGTAACAGGTTTTAACAGTTTTCAACTATTTTGAGACTTTTGTTTAAATTTAAAATCAAAAGTTAACTAGTACTAAATTAAAGTTTAAAAGTGGATTTAAGTTAGTTTTGAATATAGTTGGAAATAATAAAGTTTTCAAAATTTAAATAACTTAACAGTGTTTAATAATTAAAGTATTTTCAAACTAGTGCCGAGTTCAAATGAAATATAAACTGTTAAGAAACGATTGAAATAAATTAACTCAGAAATTGAGATCAGAACTTAGATTTGAAATTCTAGATTTGGAACTAAATAAAGTTTTTTTTTAATTTAAATTTATTCAAATAAGTTTTAAGTCCAATTAAACATGTGAGTTTAAAAGTGTTTGAAAAAATAGTTTTAAACTTTATTAAGGATAAAATTGGAATTTATGTACAAAGTAATTTGAAATAGATGTTTTTAGAACATTTGGAAGTAGAAAATTTAATCAATAATAAAAATGGTTTACTTTAAGTCATGAAGTTTTAGAATTTATATGCATTAACCTTTAAGTTAATTAAGTAAGAATAATTAATGATTGATATTAATTAAATTAGTAATTATAAATTTAAAAGTAGTAATTAAAGTTAATTAATTAATTAATTAACTAATATGTGATTAAGGACCATAGATTAGGTTTTGATTTAAATTAATAAATTTTAATGGTTAATCAAACTTATAATTAACAATGATAAATAGAAGGGAATAATTAAATAAGTGTTAATGAAGGTCATTAACTAGATTATTTATAATTAATTAATGTAATTGATTTTTAATAAATTAATTGGATTAATTAATTCGATAATAATCATAGTAATAGTTTAAATGTAATTATTTATTTGGAAAGTAATTAGAAATTAATTACTTATAAATTGTATAAATTGATTTGAGTTAATTAATTTAGATTAATTAACAGATATTTTGGAATTGAATTACTTAGAGAAGTAATTGATGGATAATTACTAGAAGTAAATAACTGGATGATGTTGTTAGTTGATGTAATTAGAATATAATTACTTGAAATTAATCAGGGGATTAATTAAGAGTGTTATTGAGAAGTAATTAATTATGAATGATTAATTACTGTATGTTATTAATCAAGAGGACTAATATTTGTGATTGGAAGATTTGTATTCTTAATAAAGTTAACAAATGAAAATGTAATTAGAAATCATTCATTAATATAATTAATGATGGGATTAGAGATTGATTTATTTGGGAATAATAAATCAACAAGATAATTAAATGGTAATAAATCAATATAAATGTAATTAATTAATGGATTTATTCAAGTTTAATTTCTGTAATTTAATTAAGGAAAACTACTGAAAGATATCAAAGGATATTTAAATCAAAGACGATTGGATTATAAAATTAATTGATGATAAGATTAAATTATGTTAATTAATTTTAGAAATCATTTGATGATTTGGTATGTGTAATTACTTAGTGTAATTAATGAAGTATAATTACTTAGGAAAGTAATTAGATAATAATTGCTTGATGAAACTCATACAAGATGATTTGTAAGTGGAGTAATTTGAGTAATTTCTTTTGGAATTAGTCAAAGGATTAATTTATGGAATTAATAATGGGATGATTAATAAGTAATTAAAGGTAGTTAATTCCTGGTTTGTTATTAATCAAGGAGTGATTAATAATTGTGTTAAATTAGAGATTAACTACATAATATAATTAATTTAAATAAAGCAAATTGATATAAATTGAAGATAATTAATTAATATAATTAATATAATGTAATTAAGAATTGTTTAATTAAAGAATAATTAATAGGGAAGTAATTAAATGTTAACTGCTATGATTGATTTATAATAATTCATTTGGGAAATTAATTAAAGACTAAATTACTTCTTGTAATTAGAGAATGATTAATTAATTTGATTTATAATTAATTAATGGTTGTGAGAGCAGGATTTATGAAATGAGTAATTAATTTAATTTATTTTAAATTAATTAAAGATGGAAGTAGTTAATTTAATTCATTTTAAATTAATTATAACTTGTGATTCATAAATCATTGCTGATGGATGATATTGATATTTCATTGATTGATTGTGATCTCAGTATGAGATGAGTGATATCTATGTGATATGGATGCATGGTTTAAGTATGATAATATTTAATTATCTGTTTTGATGATGATATTAATTAACTGTTTATGATAATGTGATTATCTATTATGAGACGTGAATTATCTATTTTTGCATATTGATAATATTGAATTCATTGTTAAGACTAAATAGACAACTTGGCCTTAAAAGACACGTTTTGGATTTCGATGAGACCGGGATCAGTTTTCCTTATTTGGAATATCCGAAAACCACATCGATTCCAAATTTACGATAGGTCGTGAATCTGAAGTGAAGATGAAGGTTCAGAATGCAAGGATTATCGTCGTTAACTCTGAGGGTGATTCCAAAATGAGTGTAACGAGATGATGCCTTCGGTTTCGTTCGAACCCGAAACGAAATTGTATGGATTGAATGCTTTCAGCACATCGTCAGGCGGACGATGAGCATTCTAAGAGATATGTTCTATAAAGGTAATCGTAACCTCAAGCCTCATCAACCGGGAACGGCTAAAACAGGGAAGGTGCAGCAAGGTTAGGTGGGTCATGCCCAAGCAGGACAAGGATATTCCCCTGTCTAGATGTCCCTTTTTATTCGGCTGTGTGGGAAGTTGGTCTGCAGCCAACTGCGGGGTTTATCTTGTTCGGGACTGTTCAGTAAGGAATGGTTCCGGCCTTGTGTTGCAGGGGGTCGGGAGTGATCCTCGGTACGTTGATTTAGGCCACGTACTGTGACGGGCGGTACCCCAGTAGCCCTGCTATTGTATGGAATCCACAATCCAATAAGTGCCTACGGTTTTGATTGTATTACCCACTTTTGTGGCTAGTAGCTGGAATTTAATGAATGTAACAATTTCGGCTATTTTCTATTTACTTGAAAACCCTAGACCTATTATAATATCACAGAATTTCCTATCAAATGTTTTGGTTAGCGTAAGGTAAAAACTTTTCCATGTTTATGTGTGGGGAAGTCTTACGTGATACCTTTTGTTTTCAAAAGATTTTTCAAAATTAAGCAACTTTAACCTGTTACTCATACCAGACCCATGTCTGACCCGCAGTTTATTTTTATTTTTCATAAACTCTCGGTTACCTAAATTTTTACGGGTAACCAAGGGATTCGGGTTTAGCTTTGACGAATTCTGGAGGAACAATGGAGCAGGAGGCTTCAGCGTTATAGATATATATATATAGTTCCGCTGTGTGGTATCTCTGTGATGTATTATGTATTGTGTTGTATTAACTAGACAGGTGTTTATAACTGTCTAGTATGTGATGTATTATATGTATCACTCTGATTGATGTTATATATTATGTAAATACTTATGTGATTATTATATTTTATTCGTTCCGCTGTGAAATTCTGATGTTGTTGTTCTTTCTTCTCTATCTATTCTATTTTCTCACCCTTTTCTTTCTTAAAAACGATGCGTCTTCCTAGGCGTAGGAAGCGGGGTCGTTACAGTGGTATCAGAGCGCTAGGCTGAGTGATACCTAGGCTCTTAAGTGTTTTCTTTTCTGAGAGAGCGTATTTGTAATTTTGATATATATATATATATATATATATATATATATATATATATATATATTTCTACCTATTTGTTGGGTTACCTGTTCGGGTTTTCCAATAAGCTATAAAGGTAGATAGGGTGGTGTGTGTAACACAACTACCAATGGTTGGAATTTGAATGATTGAAGTTGGAAGTAAGTCTGATGAGACTGTAGACCTAATACCGTCTCGAGTAAATTTGTGATGTAAGGATTTCACAAAATCTCTGGAGGAAAACTGTTAAGATTTGGAGACCATTTTTGGTAGTACAAGTTTGGATGAGTAGAATTTGGATTTTGTTAGTTGAGCGGAAGCTAGAAATATTATCTTGGTAACTCAAGAAGTAGTGGTTGTGTGTTGAGATGCAGTAGCGATGGATTGTTTCCGAAGAAGTTCTCAAGAATTTTTGGATAAGGAAGTGTGTCTGAATTAGTTTTGAGGCTGAGTTCAGCTGAATGTGGTGTTTGGCTTTGAGGCCCGAGTTTTTCGAGGGGATTTGGATTAAGGAATTTTTGGGCATCAGTAGCAGTGTTGCAGCTCAGATTGTTCTGCCGGCATGCGAGGAAGTCATCTGTCAGTAGTTCTTTAGAGGAGAAGTTCAGAGGCAGTTTTGTGAATCCATTTCTTCGATGGGTGGGCTAGATAAGTTTAAGCTGTTCAGATTGGTAAGGAAAGAACAGTTTTCTTGGGATATTAGCCTGGGTTGATCGCAAAAGTGACTTGCGATAGTTAAGTATTCTCTAGGATGGAAGAAATTCTTCTGGATATCTTTGAAGAGGTCGGTGGTTTGCCTTAGCATCTGAGGAGTTGAGTTTGGTATCGACTGGATTTCAGAAGTAGTGCCGATGGTTCAGCTTAGTAATAGAATGGTTTCGAGAGAGATTGGTAAAGCGGCTCAAGTTTTGGAGGAACTTCTGAATTTTATTTTGGATCTGTTGAACCATATTTTTGTAATGTGTTGTCCAGTTTGTGCTTATGTGTATCATCAGCATTTTCATCTACCCCAGATCAGAGTTGTGCAGCGAAAGTTGTTGGGAGTGCATTTGTTTTTCTTTTATGGAAAACAGAAGTTGTTTTCTACTGAGAATAATAAAGATCGTGTTCTTGGTTTGATTGGTTTTGAGAAAATTATTCTACTGGATTGTTTTCGGATTCAGATTGTTTTAGGACTTATCAGCAAAGGTTGAGCTGATCAGTAAGTTGAAGGCAGCTCTGGATTATCAGAAGAATTTGGTGGATAAGAGACAAAGGAATTTGGATTTCAGACTCGGAGATTTGATTTTGGATGGATTTTCTCTGATTCAAAGGAGTTCTGTAGATTAGTAGTATAGACTGTTTGGATTCTATAGATCGAGTATTCCGGTATTATACTGGGAAACTCTAGGGAGCTCTATCCAGAATTTTGTCTGGATAGTTAGCTTTGTTGATTGAGTAGATTGGTTGTGATGATTGTTAGCATGTGATTGATGTATGCTTATGATTTAAAATTAATTTAAAAATCTTAAATATATTATTAAATTACCTTTGCTTTTAAATTTCGGGGACGAAATTCTTTTAAGGGGGGAGGAATGTGACAACCCGGAATTTTCTAGCAATATCAATTTAATAATCTGCATTAAATATTAAATTGATTTGATATATTTTTGTTAATCATATCTGAATTGATAATTTTCTTTTAATAAATATCTTGTTGGTAAATTTTATCTGTTAAAATAAATCCATGGTTTCTATTTATATATGTATATATTTGTATACATTGTAAATAGATGAGATTTGTTTTAAAGTTCAACTAATAAATTATGTTTTATATTCTAATATACATTTTAGTGAATTGGAAATTATGTTTTATTTAATATAAACTTTTCAAAGCTAATAAATAAATCAATATAGGGTTTTAAATACATAAGATAAATGCTTAAATAGTTTAAGAACTTATTTTAACTTAAGTTTAAATTTAAATTTTTATTAACAAAAGATTTGTTTTCTTTTCTTTTTGGTATAGCTTGATTAAAATATGGATTTAAAAGTATATATGAGTTTTAATATACATTAATAAAATAAGCAATTTATAATAAAAAGATAATTTAATTTATTTACCATTTCAAATTGATAGATGAGTTCCTTTTAAATAATGTTAATAAAAAAATACAAGACTATAAGATAAATTAGGAAAAATATAAAGTAAGTACATTAGTTAAATTATAATAACATAACAGCTATAAGGTTCATTTAGTTTTCAAACAACAAAACATAGAATAAAACAAAATATACATAAAGTTATAAATTAAAAGTTAAAATACTGTATGTAATAAGTTAAATAAGAAGTAAATATATGGGATAAATTCATAGATTATAAAGCTAAGTATAGAACTTCACAAAATAATGATAAGACAATAATGAAAACTAGAAACAAATAATTTTCAAGCTTGTAAACTAACATAAAAATGAACTGCAGTATACATACATACATACATACATATATATATATATATAAGTGTAAAGCATCAAGACCAATATATGGTAGTACTAACAAATCTAAAGTATGCAGGCTGAAATAAAACAAAATAAAGATATAAAAATATATATATGTGCGATAGGCATGAACCTGAAAGCAAATGACAGTAACAAAGAAAAAAAACAAATGTATGTATGAAGCTTGCTAAGGAAGACAGTGTAAAGTATTCATAAGCAAACAAACAAAAGTCATTAATGAAAAATCTTTCTAGCAGTGCACTGCATATCAGCCTCCAACCTAATAAAAACATCTCTGATTTAAAATCTGTACGAACAAGATTTTTATGCTATGTTGTACCAAGTATTGTCACAATTTCATGAAACATAATTATATAACCCTGTCTTCTTTCTTTCTATAAATCTGCATATTCAATTCGAACTAAGTAAAAACTAAAATAAACTTCGTTAAAAACCTAAACAAACATTCAACAACTTAGCAAACCAGGGGATTAAACAGAAAAGATTTTTAGTTGCTTCAGGTTTCAAGTTTAAGGACCTGTTCAAATTTGTAGGCTCTGTTCTTTTACATTTCAGGTGAGTAACTTTTTAAATCAAACCCAAATAAAATAGATTTCTGTTGCTTGTAAGTTCTGTGATGGATGATACTTGTTTATGCATATATAGTGATATCTCAGTGTTATAAATATCTGTAAATATGCATGACTGGACTGTATATTTGGGCATCTACAACATCTGTTTCTTTTGTTCTGAATTTACAGGTGTTGAATTATAAATTTCAAACTAAATTTATGGAAATAATTAATCATGGGATTCAAAAAAATAATCTGCTTAAAACAGAAATCTAGTTTCTGCTTGTATTCAGGCCTGTTCAAAGGGATATCAGTGTTATGTATTCACTATTTTGAATTCTAAAACAAACTTGGCTTTCAAAACTCATTCCTACCCAATCTACTGGAAGTTTGGAGCTAGAGTTTAAACAAAAACTGTTTGCTTGACATTGAATTAAATTTTAAAAATATGTTCAAACTAAAATAACTCAGTAGCAACTCTGGTAAGCCAAATACATAAGCACAACTCCAGATAAATCAAATGTTGAACCTTTTAAATTTTGGAATTCAGGTATACAAGATGAATCAGTGAACAATAACATGATTTTTAAGGGTTAAATCATAAATTTTGGTGGTGTGTTTTGAGAGCAGCTTGGGTTTTTCTGTTTGGAGCTTTTTGAGTCGTCGTGGGCGATCAAGTCGATCTGGTGGTTTGAGCTTCGGTCTGGGGGTGGAGGTGGCTACCATGGATCGAGGAAAAATAGTGGGTGGCGGCGAAATGGATCGTGGAGGCGTCGGCGTGGGTTTAAAGTTTTTAAAACCTAATTTTTACTGTGATTTGAATTTTGATCACCGCTGTCAGTGTTTGCGTTCGAGTGTCGCGTGGTTTTGCAGGGAGGTAGAGGGGAGATGGTCGATGACGTAACCGGAGTTTGGTGGCCTCCGGTGGTGGGAACATCGCGTGCGTGGCGTTGACAGGCATGGAGGGGAGAAGAGTGTTGTGTTTCCAGGTTTTATATTTTTTTTCATGTTGATTTCGCGCGCACGCCTGGTGAAAACTCGAAGTAGGTAGCTGATTTTCTCGGGAAACTGCGTGGGATTACTCGAAGTAAACCAGAGGGAGGGGCTCGGGTTATTGATTTTCAGGTTTAAAAAACCTGTAACAGGTTTTAACAGTTTTCAACTGTTTTGAGACTTTTGTTTTAAATTTAAAATCAAAGTTAAAACTAGTACTAAATTAATGTTTAAAAGTGGATTTAAGTTAGTTTTGAATATAGTTGGAAATAATAAAGTTTTCAAAGTTTAAATAACTTAACAGTGTTTAATAATTAAAGTATTTTCAAACTAGTGCCGAGTTCAAATGAAATATAAACTGTTAAGAAACGATTGAAACAAGTTAACTCAGAAATTGAGATCAGAACTTAGACTTGAAATTCTAGATTTGGAACTAAATAAAGTTTTTTTTAATTTAAATTTATTCAAATAAGTTTTAAGTCCAATTAAACATGTGAGTTTAAAAGTGTTTGAAAAATTAGTTTTAAACTTTATTAAGGATAAAATTGGAATTTATTTACAAAGTAATTTGAAATAGATGTTTTTAGAACACTTGGAAGTAGAAAATTTAATCAATAATAAAAATGGTTTACTTTAAGTCATGAAGTTTTAGAATTTATATGCATTAACCTTTAAGTTAATTAAGTAAGAATAATTAATGATTGATATTAATTAAATTAGTAATTATAAGTTTAAAAGTAGTAATTAAAGTTAATTAATAAATTAATTAACTTATATGTGATTAAGAACCATAGGTTAGGTTTTGATTTAAATTAATAAATATTAATGGTTAATCAAACTTATAATTAACAATGATAAATAGAAGGGAATAATTAAATAAGTTTTAATGAAGGTCATTAACTAGATTATTTATAATTAATTAATGTAATTGATTTTTAATAAATTAATTGGATTAATTAATTCAATAATAATCATAGTAATAGTTTAAATGTAATTATTCATTTGGAAAGTAATTAGAAATTAATTACTTATAAATTGTATAAATTGATTTGAGTTAATTAATTTAGATTAATTAACAAATATTTTGGAATTGAATTACTTAGAGAAGTAATTGATGGATAATTACTGGAAGTAAATAACTGGATGATGTTGTTAATGGAAGTAATTGGAATATAATTACTTGAAATTAATCAGGGGATTAATTAAGAGTGTTATTGAGAAGTAATTAATTATGAATGATTAATTACTGTATGTTATTAATCAAGAGGATTAACATTTGTGATTGGAAGATTTGTATTCTTAATAAAGTTAACAAATGAAAATGTAATTAGAAATCATTCATTAATATAATTAATGATGGCATTAGAGATTGATTTATTTGGGAATAATAAATCAACAAGATAATTAAATGGTAATAAATCAATATAAATGTAATTAATTAATGGATTTATTCAAGTTTAATTTCTGTAATTTAATTAAGGAAAACTACTGAAAGATAGCAAAAGATATTTAAATCAAAGATGATTGGATTATAAAATTAATTGATGATAAGATTAAATTAAGTTAATTAATTTTAGAAATCATTTGATGATTTGGTATGTGTAATTACTTAGTGAAATTAATGAAGTATAATTACTTAGGAAAGTAATTAGATAATAATTGCTTGATGAAACTCATACAAGATGATTTGTAAGTGGAGTAATTTGAGTAATTTCTTTTGGAATTAGTCAAAGGATTAATTTATGGAATTAATCATGGGATGATTAATAAGTAATTAAAGGTAGTTAATTCCTGGTTTGTTATTAATCAAGGAGTGATTAATAATTGTGTTAAATTAGAGATTAACCACATAATATAATTAATTTAAATAAAGCAAACTGATATAAATTGAAGATCATTAATTAATATAATTAATATAATGTAATTAAGAATTGTTTAATTAAAGAATAATTAATAGGGAAGTAATTAAATGTTAACTGCTATGAATGACTTAGAATAATTCATTTGGGAAATTAATTAAAGACTAAATTACTTCTTGTAATTAGAGAATGATTAATTAATTTGATTTATAATTAATTAATGGTTGTGAGAGCAGGATTTATGAAACGAGTAATTAATTTAATTTATTTTAAATTAATTAAAGATGGAAGTAGATAATTTAATTCATTTTAAATTAATTATAACTTGTGATTCATAAATCATTGCTTATGGATGATATTGATATTTCATTGATTGATTGTGATCTCAGTATGAGATGAGTGATATCTATGTGATATGGATGTATGGTTTAAGTATGATAATATTTAATTATCTGTTTGGATGATGATATTAATTAACTGTTTATGATAATGTGATTATCTATTATGAGATGTGAATTATCTATTTGTGCATATTGATAATATTGAATTCATTGTTAAGACTAAATAGACAACTTGGCCTTAAAAGACACGTTTGGATTTCGATGAGACTGGGATCGGTTTTCCTTATTTGGAATATCCGAAAGCCACATCGATTCCAAATTTACGATAGGTCGTGAATCTGAAGTGAAGATGAAGGTTCAGAATGCAAGGATTATCTTCGTTAACTCTGAGGGTGATTCCAAAATGAGTGTAACGAGGTGATGCTTTCGGTTTTGTTCGAACCCGGAACGAACTTGTATGGATTGAATGCTTTCAGCACATCGTCAGGCGGACGATGAGCATTCTAAGAGATATGTTCTATAAAGGTAATCGTAACCTCAAGCCTCATCAACCGGGAATAGCTAAAACAGGGGAGGTGCAGCAAGGTTAGGTGGGTCATGCCCAAGCAGGACAAGGATATTCCCCTGTCTAGATGTCCCTTTTTATTCGGCTGTGTGGGCAGTTGGTCTGCAGCCAACTGCGGGGTTTATCTTGTTCGGGACTGTTCAGTAAGGAATAGTTCCGGCCTTGTGTTGCAGGGGGTCGGGAGTGATCCTCGGTACGTTGATCTAGGCCACGTACTGTGACGGGCGGTACCCCAGTAGCCCTGCCATTGTATGGAATCCACAATCCAATAAGTGCCTACGGTTTTGATTGTATTACCCACTTTTGTGGCTAGTAACTGAAATTTAATGAATGTAACAATTTCGGCTATTTTCTATTTACTTGAAAACCCTAGACCTATTATAATATCACAGAATTTCCTATCAAATGTTTTGGTTAGCGTAAGGTAAAAACTTTTCCATGTTTATGTGTGGGAAGTCTTACGTGATACCTTTTGTTTTCAAAAGATTTTTCAAAATTAAGCAACTTTAGCCTGTTACTCATACCAGACCCATGTCTGACCCGCAGTTTATTTTTGTTTTTCATAAACTCTCGGGTACCTAAATTTTTACGGGTAGCTAAGGGATTCAGGTTTAGCTTTGACGAATTCTGGAGGAGCAATGGAGCAGGAGGCTTCAGCGTTATAGATATATATATATATATAGTTCCGCTGTGTGGTATCTCTGTGATGTATTATGTATTGTGTTGTATTAACTAGACAGGTGTTTATAACTGTCTAGTATGTGATGTATTATATGTATCACTCTGATTGATGTTATATATTATGTAAATACTTATGTGATTATTATATTTTATTCGTTCCGCTGTGAGATTCTTCTGTTGTTGTTCTTTCTTCTCTATCTTTTCTATTTTCTCACCCTTTTCTTTCTTAAAAACGATACGTCTTCCTGGGCGTAGGAAGCGGGGTCGTTACAATAACTCAACCTCTCCTGCTTTTCAGTCATTTCATCCATACATAACAATTTACCCAAGTGGCTACAAAGCCAATTTATTCCCAGAGGCGACCATGCAAAGATAGGAAGATTGAACAGGTGAACCCAAACTGGAACAGCAGAGACAGTACCAGTAACATTACTAACACCTGCATCATACTGTTTAATGATAAATAACTTATTGTTCATAATAATAGGGTCACTCTTTAAGATTTTGTCCCTGTCATCAGAACAAGAAAAATTGAATAAGAATATGGTGCCATCTGATTTGACAGTAACCGAACCTTTTAATCTCCAAATATTTTTAAGCTTCTGAAGTACAGCAGTATAAGATAATGTCCTATCCAAGAAGAAACCAACAACTGTATCATTCCATATAACATCACCTGCAGCTAGCACTTCAGGCGGAGGCACTAATGCATTATCTTCATACACTGGTAACATGTCAACGGGGATGTACTTCCCAGCGTTTCTGGGTTTACGCTTGAAGAGAGAAGTCCATATCCGTTTACACCGATCAGGAGGAGGGGAAGCAACCAACAGAGGTGAAGGAGAAGAAGTGAGAGGAGGACGAAGAGGGGGGAAGGGGATCAGGGGGGACATGAGTGGGGTGACTCGGTGAGTTAGCAATGAGGACAGAGGAGGACGAGTGAACAGAGGCATAAAGGGTAGCGGATAGCCCATGACAGGATGGTGGAGAGGAAAGTGGGTTAGTTGAGATGGGTGAAGGGACAGAGACGATGGGAGAGAGGGGAAGAATGACTTGGTTGACAATGGGAGAGGGAGGAGGTACGAGTGAGTTGATGGGAGGGAGATGGGGAAGTACTACAGAGCAGAAAGTATGGGTGAGGGGAGGGAGTTCCGAAGAAGCGGACATGAGAGAGGAACGTTTTGTGATTTGAAAGCAATTTAATCCAAAATGTTATTTTTAAGTTAATTTTTCATATATGAGTAAAAGTGATTAATTGTTAATATGAAATCAAAGTATTTAAATTCATTCTTTTCTTTTTATAAAATTGTACAAAAATAAATAATAATAAAATATATGAATGTAAATTGTATAAATATATAAGTGTGCAAACATGTTGAAAAAAAATTAAAGATTGAATGTGAAAATAATATAAAATTTTATTTAAGTGTTATTAACATGAAAATGCAAACTTATGTACATGAAAGATTTTAGTGGATATGATATAAAATTTATTTTTTAAAAATTCTTTTGTCTTTGTAAAATTATAAATATCAAACATTCATATGTAAATATAAAATTTACAAGTGTTTAGATTTCATAATCATGATGATCTTTACAAATGGCATTCACTATATTTAGTTGAATGAAATAATGGAATTTAAAATTATAGAAACTCTTGAGCTCCCCCATATGCAATCTTATAACTTTTCAGCAAATCTGAGAATACAATAACTTTAGATTGAGATCTCAAATCTGAAACAATGTTTAAAACTAAAAAAAAAATCAAAAAAGGCTTATCATCATCTTCATTTCTCAAATATTAACCAAATCAAAATATGATTCAAATATGCAAATTGAAGTCAACATTATCAAGCAAAGCAAAGCTTCAGTTTTTCTTTCAACTCTGAGATTTCCTGAAGCAATCAAAAATTTGTGCAATATCAACTCAAACCTGGAAATTTAAAAAATAAAGATCAATGCAAAAGTTCTCAACCTGGGAATCAAGAGAAACATAACTAATCCAACTTCAAGCAAGATCAATCTCAGGTAATTTTTTAACTCTAAAGTTTAATGAATTTGTAATTTCAAAAATCAAGTCTTTAACATAAAACAAATTCAAAACTGCAGATTTATAAATAAAAACACAGCTGCAGTTTGAACCAGAGACAGTGCAAAATTTCTGGAAATAATCAAAGGCAAGTGATTTTCATTAAAGATCTGAATTTAAAGTGGTTAACTAGTAGCAAAGCAAAGATTTAAAGAAAATGAATCAATCTAAGTTGCAGATTTACGCTTAAAAAAGATTAAAGAAGAATTCAAGTTCCAGATCACTTCATGCCTAGGCTCTGTTCTTCAATCATGACTATGAGCAAACCCCTAAACCTTATTTATCTTGATGATCATCTGGAATGTGCCTAAATAATTGTGTGAACATGTTTTCCTGTCTGTGAATATCTGTGAATTGATGGATACTTGCCTGTGTCTATGCATGATTTTCTTTGTTCTACATACAGACTTTAAAAGCATGATCAAAGAAAAGAAAGAAATTTCAAACCACCCTACCCAAACAGTTTTAAACCTTGATCTCTGGACGAAAATTGTTTATAGATGTATAAATTTATTTTTAAAAATAAATTCAAATAAAAATATTGAGTAAAACTTTTGAAAATATGAGAATACAGTAATGAACTAATTATAAGTTGAAAGTCAATGAATTAAATTTCATGTTTGAATTCCATAATCAGGTTCCTATTAATAAATGATGATTTTAGAAGAAAATTTCACTATTTTAAGCATGTGAAGATCGAGATTTTTCGAGATGACCATTTTGTGGTTTTTCATCAAATTCTGTTGATCGAGATGACAGTGTTCATCATGGTCATGGTCGTAGTTTGTCCGGGAGTTGTCAATCACGAGAAAAATGGATTCGTATTTTTTTTTGTGGTCGTAGTAATCGGAGTTCGATGAAGTAGGTTTCTGACCTAGTTTTTCGTTGATACGAGGAATCGAGTTGATGCATCGTTGTAGGTGATCTGCAAGCGATCGCACAAGGGGGGTTTGACACGTGTGAGCATGACGAAGCTTTGGAAGTGTTGGGGAGCCTCAGATGATCGTGATTGTCGTCGGTAAGTCAATTAGCGTTGGGGGATTTGGTACCATGTAGTCCCAGACACACTAAATTTTGGGTTCAGTAGGTTTTGACATTTCTGGGTGATCGAGTCGGTGGTCAGAGTTATTGGTAACTTGGAGGATGTCGGCGATGACTAGAGATGGTCGGAATAATGGTGCATGTGCACGCATTCATGTTTTTGCATCTGGGATAACGTGGTTTGGGAAGAATGTGAAATCTCGAGTTCGTGTTCGAGGGAAACGTAGATTTACTCGAAGCAGGATGATTTCGCGTGAGTAGCTCGCGAAAGACTCGGGGATTTTGTGTGATTAGCTCGGGTTTGATAACATGGAAACTAGATTTCCAGATTTTAAAATTTTAAATTTAAGAATAAATTATGTACCGATTTTAAAACAAATAAAGATGTAAAAGTAGATTTTCAAATACAAAGGCAAAACAAAGTTTAAGAAAATATAAGGTTGACATATGAAGTTTTAAAGCTAAAATAATATTTATAATAAATAAGTTTCAAAAGAAAATAATCTAAATTTTCAAATTTAAATAAGATTTTCAATGACTTGGCCTTAAATCTAGAAATATGTTAGAATTGTTTGAATAATTATGTTGAAATAATTATTCTTAAGTGCTTCAAACGTTAAGGTTAATTAATTAAGTAATTAAAGAATAATTAATTGATTATTAAAGGGGAAATAACTAATGACTTAAGGGTTGATTAATTTATGATTAAAAAAGATAATTACTTAAGCATGGTCAATCTAAGGTTAAATTGAGATTAAAGATTTATTAATCAAGCGTTTGAAAGTTAACTAATTAAAGATAATTAATTAATGTAATAAAAGTAATTGATTTAAGAAGTGATTAATTTATTAAATATTAGTTAATTAATAAAAATAATTAATTAATTGAAAGTAATTGAGGATGTATAATTAATGATTAAAGTTGGTTAATCAAGTAATTAAAGAATAATTTAATTAAATGGTGATTAATTGATGTGATTGATTTATTAAGGTAATTGATTTGGAAAAAATTAATTAATTTAAAAGATAATCAATTTATGAAAGTGATTAGGGGTGATCACTTAGGGTAATTAATTTATAATAATTAATTAAATGGTAATTAATTAAGGTTTAACTAATTAATGTAATTAACTAAGGATGATTAATCAAAGAATAATTGATTATTAAAAAAGGGTTAATTAACCCATGGTTAAAGAATAATTAATCAAAAATGATTTGCAATGTTAATTAATCAGGATTAGTGATTCATGAGTAATTAATCTGATTTGAATTAATCAGACAATTAGCTGATCTTACTTATGTATGTTTGGATTCCATTAGATGATTGAATTATTTGATATCCCTAATTGTGATGCTCTGTTTTGATTTGAGTTATATTATTATAGTTTATTATATGTGATATATATATATGTGATCTGTGAATAAAAGATAAGCGTTATAGTTTATACCGCTTCCAAATATAAGCGTTATGATTTATACCGCTTATCAAATATACTTGCTGTATTTGAATCTGTGCTGATTGATGATGTGGCACTTATTATGTATAACCCCTCGACCACACTTATACACACATAAATATGGATTGCACGTGGGAATAGGTTAAGTTAGAGATTTTGAGATAGTTTTAAAAATTGAATTTTCGAATCCAAAATAGTTTTGGAGTTAGAATTGAAAGCTTTTGAAAATGGAATTTCAAAAAATAAAAGTTATTTTGAATAACTTGATTAAGTTTTGAAATTTAAATAATTTGATTTAAATTTGAGCTCAATATTTGAAATTGAATTCTATGATTTGGAAAATATGGTTCAAAAAGGTTATTCAACTTATAAATGTGTTTATATGGTTTTTTAACCATTTAAAAAGTATTGTTTTGAAAATTTGAATTTAGACCAAGCTTATACTTGAACGGCTTTAACTTATGTAAATGTAATCAGTTTTTTCCCAAAACGAGGCTTTCACATAAGAAATAAACGTTCAATTTGTGTTAAAAGGATTCCAATTCTAAAGTAAAAATGATTTTCCAAGTTAGGAAAATGGGTTTGAAAGCTATACGTTAAATCTTAAATTTAAAGATTTAACGAGTTAATCCAATTGAAATGGAAATTGTTTTGAAAATCTATGAATGGATCTTTATGAAACTAGGTGAACTTTGTGAAACGAATCTTTTTGTTAAAAGATTTGAAATGGTAATTTGTTTAACCATTTAAAGGAAAGCTTTGGATTTTTAAAAGTTGTGACTTGACTGAAATCCCATATCCATATGTTTTTAAATATTGCGCTTATTATTTGGTTTAGCCGGGAGAGGATCTTGTGTCACATAACCCATTCCGAATAGTGATATGACGTCATGGATTACATTTGAAGACCGGTGTTGAAGACAGGGTATTTGTCGAGAACGATAGGATAACCTATCGATTGTCTCTGCACCGAGTAGCTACGGTATAGAGATTCCCTAAGTGATGGGAAGTCCGATCGGGATTGTGGATACCCGGATTTGCAAGGGCTTCTTCGGATGTGCCTTCGGTTCTGTTCGAACCCGAGAAAGACTTGTATGGTTGTATGTCTGACACTACACTTTGAGATATTAAACCGATCTCTGTCAAATACATTTCCGCTTGGTGGCGGAGAATATATTCTCTTAGCTTAACACCCTTCTCTGAGGCGTATGAGCTCAGAGGTTATGTGGTTGATGGTTATCAGTGATATACTCCCAATTTGGTAGTGTGGCATGCTGAGTGCTGCTGTGTATCATTTGTAGATCAAAGCATGACTTTTGTATAAAGCGTAGCTTTGTGGACGAGACTGTATCAGGACCTCACACCCTGGAAATGGTCGAAACAGGAAAGATGCGGCAAGGTTATGAGGGTCGCGGCCTTTAGGGTGTGTCATTCCCTTCTAGAAAAGGGTGGTATCATGGTATGGAGCCCAGATATTTCACTCATGTGGATACCACAGATCTATTACTTTGTGATTGCTTTGTGGTTATTGGATTAGGGGTACCTTGGATAAAGGTCCTAAAGGACCGGGGGATGGCACGCTCGAGTAGTAGTTACCTAGTTACAGAGGTAACCCGGCCTTGTGTTGGTAGAGATACGGTTAGGTTCTCGGGACGTCCCGCCAGAGCCGTACCCATGGACAGTAGGAAGTTCCTTAGCCTGACCATTTGTTGGAAATCCAATCAAAACAAAACGATCCCTTTATGATTGCAATTGTATTACCTGCCACCTCAGGTGGTAGCTATAGCTGGCATAATACCATGGTACCTATGCTAGTTAGGATTAATATTATACTTTCGAAAGGTTTTCCACTATGCACTAGTAATAATATCAAAGAATTTTTCTCGTATTAAGCATACTTGACTATCATAAGGGGAAATCTCCCCCAAGTGTGCAATTGCATTGTGTGTGTGCCAGGAGGCCTTATGGTAGTTTCATTTTCTAAAAAGCATTGCGGATTTCAAATTTAAATTCTTTTGTTTATTTTAAAGACCAAATGTTTTTGTTTGCTCATACTAGTCCCAGGACTTACCTGGAGTTTATGGTTCCTTTCCTAAACTCTAAGTGCCCACAATTTTCCCACACGGGCAGTCTAGAGTTGGGTTTTTCAGATAGTCAGGTTTAGTGGATTATCTCGAGCTAGTTCAGTCTTTGGATCAGGACTGCACTTGCTTATCTTTGTGCATCGTTATTGGGAGTTCGAGCTATTTCTGGATTGGTGCCTTAGAGATGGAGATTACCGATATTGGAGTTCTTTCTTAAAGACCATATTGGAGATATTGTTCAGCTGCTGGTGTTATCTTTTCTTTCCGCTGCTATTGTCTTGTATCATATCTCAGATGTATATTGATATCTATTGTATCATTCATTTGTACCTAGATATTGTGTCAAATGTTGTATATCAAATGTATTATTCTTTTTCTTCCGCTGTGTTGTACTTAATGTGTTATAAGCTCCGGCACGACTTGAATTCCAACGTTTGAATCTGCGGCATTCAAGTATAAGTGGAGTACGGATGTCGATTTTTAAACGCTGAAATTTGGATCATGACAGATCGACACTTGTAAACAACTACATAACATAAAGATGGGCATAAGTACTAAGGCAAATAACAACTGTGTATATATTTATATATAGAGCATCTCTTATCTAATATTAATTTATAGCATACAATTAAATGTCCAATCGATAAAATAAGGAACGGAGATTTATTCTGCTAAATGGATGTCCAAATAATCTACATAATTTTAATTATAGCAGAATGAAGATTTATTCTGCTAAACATATGACATTTATAAAGCATTCATAATTATTACGCTAAATGGTATAAACAAGAGATTCTTTATTCACAAATCAACTTACTTTAAGAAATCTGTCTTCAAATAGAATAGATAGAGTTTAAAATAAAACCTTTAATTAATAATGATTTAATGTCAACTTAATGGCTAATTAAATCCAAATTAACTTTTAATTAAACCATAATTAATTATCAATCAGCAATTAATTAAATATTAATAAATCTAAATAATTAAACCTGGATTTATTTTACCCTCATAATTAATAATTATTAAATACTTAAACTCTAATAACATAAAAATTAATTAAATACTTAATTAAATCTTATTAGTTAATAATCAACTAAAACTTTCTTAATTAACTAATTATAACTAACTTAATTAATATTTAATTACTAATTAGTTAACTTAATTTCTAATTAACTATTAATTATTCTGAACTAATAAATAAATAAATTATTTAGTAACCCATATTTAATTTACGGAAATAATTATCTTTTATACATAATTAATGATTTTGAGAAAGGTTTTCAAAAACATTTAAAAAGGTAACACTTCAATTTATAAAACGTTAAGTTTTTCCAAACTTTATCAATAACAACTATCGCTATGGATACCAAAACTTTACAACTTGTTTTACATCTCAAATACTCCTTTACAACATTTACTTTAACTTATTTAAACTTGTATAAGGATTTTGGAAATTAAAAAGTTAATTTCAAAACTTTAAAATTTTCTAGAAAAGACTTAAGTGAACAACGATTTGAAAACAAGGATCTTGATGTCTCAACAACCACAAATCAAGTGCTAACCTACTTCTTTAGCATTCCAAATCGATATACAAGAACACATACAAATATATACTTAAATAACCAAACACATGCCATAACAAAAGCATAGATCACACTTTACAACCTAAATACATGATTTAGATTCCTATTTAAAAGTTGAACACCATATCACTTACGAGCAACATATATACTTAAATTTTAGCCAAAAGAAGAGGGTATTAGGTTCGGCCTTGTTGCCTTGGGATTGACCTATGATGGCTTAGGCTCGGCCATAGGTTTTTAGAGGTGGGTTTTGATTGATTTTTGAAGTAAAAGTGGAGTAGAAAGAAGGATTGCGGTTTTAAACAAGTTTGAAAAGGTTTAAAAGGAAACAAATTTGATTTTAAAACTTCAGAAATTAAAATAGAAGCCATTAAAGGCTTAAAAGTTTAAGAAAGAAGAAGTAAGGTTTTGAAATCAAGAAATGAAATGAAAAAAATAAGAAGGAGAAAATAAAGAATTCCTTTTACATAAAATGAAATGATAAAATTACTAAACTAACCTTAGTATCTTACCCTCCACCTCCTTGCGCTACCTCACCATGCTTTCTTTCACCCTTGTACCTCATGCCTACCCCTTTGTTCCCCTCATGTGCATCTTGGCCAACAAATTTAAACATGTCTTAGTACTTAATTATGCTTATGTTAGCTTATGATGTGACACTTTCTTTTTATTTAATTATGTTTTAAACCTTAAATATTTAAGTATATACATTTATGTATATGCCAATATATGCATACTAACTTATTACAAATTTACTAAATATATTTACACTACAGCTCACAACGTTTCCGATAACTTTTAGCTGACGGGAAGTTGAAGATTCAGAGAAGGAATTCCTATCATGTTTTTTTTATTTTTCATCGAACTAAATATATTTTTTAAACAAATTTGAAAAAACATTTCACCATCATTATTTATCATCTAAAAGAGTTTTATTTTAATTACAAAATGAATTATTTGAATATTTTAAATTAATTGAATATATTAGAAAATCAAAGCACTGAAATTTCGGGTTGTTACTGCCTAGCCTACAAGCACCTTGATCTGCCCACCACCACCATCTATATCGTCCGTGTCTGCCTTACCTCCACAGCTCCACCTGCCTACACCACCCCAACCCACATCGATAGTGCCCATCCCGCTTATCACCAGCCACCATCCTGCTGACCATCGGCATTACCTCAACTACCAGCCTGCAATCGCCATGCCTTCCTCCACGTGTAGATCCATGACTAGAGCTTTGACTCAGGTGAGGTCGAGCGATTCTCTTCCATGATCACATGTGTGAAGTGCTTAAGTTGATCGTTGTCGTGCTGTCATGCTCTTGTCTCACTTGATCTGGTTTTGGAATTCTAATGCGATAAATCAAAGGTGAGATTTTTTTTAATTTCATGATCTGTATTTTTCTTATGGGATTAAATTAAAATCTGGTTTGGTTGAATTTAATCTGAATTTTATATTGTGTCATACTATTGAAAATAATTTGAATTTAATGTTGACGTTATAATTTTGAATTTAAATAAATTTAATGGAAATCACTTGTAATTCTTTTTTTTAGAATATATATCTGAATTTAATATTTTATTATAAGTGGAAAATAAGGAGAAGGAAAAACATAAAGAGATATTTTGGCACAAAGATAACACATTTTTTCTAAGCATGAAGGCCAAACTTCCTACAAAAATTAATCGCAACGCCAAACTTAGGAGATGACTACAGTGGTGGTAGCTTGGCAGGCGTCGCCATGACAAATGAGGCTTGCGACAGTAACGAGGTGGCAGCGGCATGGGATGGCAACGGTGTTGGTCGAGGTAATGAGATGGCGGCAGCTTAAGAGGCGAAAAGGTAGTTGGTTGACGTGGATTAGGAGGCGATATAAGAGAAGAGTGTTGGAGGAGTAGCCATGATGGTCAAGTCGTGGCATCGATGAAGGTCTGGTCGAGGTGGATTGGGAGGCGACGACGACAGTGTTGAAGGCGGTTGATTTTTTTTGAATAATTAAAATACGAAAATGCTAAATGGAACTAGCATTTCCATAAGTGGAAATTAATATAGCATTATACGTATATGACACTAATCTAATGTAGCATTTTTTGAACCGTAAAATAAATTATAGTTCTAGTAAAATTTATCACTTTTAAACTATTAAAAATGAATATAGCACTATATTGATTGTATACTAGTTTAATTCAGCATTTTTTGAACTACAAAAAATGAATATAACATTGTATGTGTATCATGCTAATTCATTTTAACATATTTTTACCCTATAAAATGAATGAAAGCTTAATATAATATTTTATTTATGGAGTACACTAATTTTTTTGAAATATGCAAAGTGGTAGCCTAATGTAGCATGTTAGTAACAAAGTATAGTAGCGTGTATATGATATCTAAAATGATTGTGTAAAGTGTCATTTTAGCTAAAAGTGCAAAAGCAATTTTAAAAATTCCAAAATGATTAAGGTAGCATTTTAGTTACAAAGTCTAGTAGCATTTTTATGATATTTGAAATGATATATTGATGTAGCATTTTAATTATGAAGTATATTAGCATGTTTAGGATATGCAAAATGATAGTTAAAAATAGCATTGTATTTTCAAAATAGAACTATCATGTATGAAATATGCTAAATGATAGTTAAAGGTAACATTGTATTTTTAAAATGAACTAGCATGTGTAGAATATCTGAATATGCTAAATGATGGTTAATGCATTTTTAATGTGAACTAGCACGTGTAGAATATGTTAAATGATAGTTAAAGGTACCATTGCATTTTTAAAGTGAACTAGCATGTATAGAATATAATAAATGATAGTTGAACATAGCATTGTATATTTAAAGTTCTCTAGCATATGTTGAATATACAAAATGATAGTTAAATGTACTATTTGTATTTTAAAAGTGCACCAGCATTTGTATTTCGAAAATGCTTTTTTTTACATATCATTTTAAATTTGTCATGCATATATTTTCACTAACAAGAGCTAAAAAAAATTGGACAACCAAATTTCCATCCAAATAAGGCCCGGAAACAAAAGGATGGTATGTGGCTTAATAATAGTGAAAGTGTAAAATTCCTATTGACATACTTTATGTTTTAACATGGAGTTCTAATGGCATTGTTCAATATATATTGACATGCTTCTTCCATCTAATGCAAATTTATAAAATGATTGGTGGATTAACTTTGTTTGCAAAATGATAATTAATTTTAGCATTTTCTGAACTATAAAGAAATGAATATAGTATTATGTCGATTTAATGATAATTTAATTTAGCACTTTTTTTTATTATTGATTTTTTAAAATTTAGATCGACGTCCACGATGATGGTGCAACCCTGAGGTGGTACAATGGGGATGGTCGCGATGATGAGGTGGTATGGTATTTGTTTGAAAAGTCTACGAGCTTCTCGTCGACGAAGAAGAATGGGAGAGCGGCATCAACATCGGCGAGGTAGAGCAGGGCATGGTGCAAGTCATGGCCATGGTGGTCCATGTTGAGCAGTTGCAGGCGATAGTGATGCGAGGGGGAAGGGATACAAGGTGGTGGTGTTGACGATTGAAAGAGACAACGATAGTTGAATGTGAAATCAGAGAAAACATGGTTTTGTCCTTAAGCCTAAATTTGAAAACTTCTGGACTGGATCTAAAAATTGACTAATGTTTGTCCTTTTGGCTAATTACCTCTTATTATAAGCATAAGTTGGATTGAAACTGATATGAAAATAAGATAAAATTTTCAGCGTTTGGAATTGAGATATGAAATTTACATTGATTCGTTATAGATGTTATGTTGATTGACTGTATTGTTGAGTAGTTGCTATTGTTGTATTGTGAATCTGAGGTGATTGTGATTCACTATTCTATGTCATTCTAATTAGTTAATAATTATGACACCCTATTGGCACTGTAGTACACCCTATCATCATTGAATGTTTATGGATGTTATGTTGATTTACGGTATTATTAAATAGTATAGATTAAACACCACTGATATTATGGATGAATGTTTGAAATTTTTTTACAAATGAATATGTTTATTTCTATAGTTTTGATATATTATAGTAAATGATATTTTGAATAGATAGTCCAAATTTGGGTAGGAAGTTTATCTGTAGATTTTTCTGAATAAATTATTTAATTAAGTATGAATAAATAAGTGATTTGTAAAAGATATCATTTGAACTTGAAAATTTTGTTGTAATTTCATTTCAGTAAAAGAAAATTATTGTGTAAAGAAACCTATACTGAATTATATCAACTAATAATTTCAATATTTTATTCTTTAAAAACAGAATTATTGAAATTTTGTAAAAACATTAAAATGATGTGTATCTTTTTCTATATCACCTGCATATTATTTGATAAATATTTAATAAAGGGACATACATTCAATTAACCATCTAATAATTTTGATGATTTAATATCTGAAATTAGCCGTTTGGAAATTAGGGAAGTTGTTAAACTGATTCTATAGAAAAATTTGATATTTTATTGAAAATTCTATAAAATGTTATAAGAACTCTGAAATTTAAATAGGAATTTTTCTACAAATTTTTAGGCTTTAATAGTTTATTTGGTGCAAAAACTAATGTATTCTGACTTTTAAAAATATTGAATATTTCTGGAAAATTCTTAAAATTTATGTAGATTCTTGATGTAATGTGTAGAACATTTTATTGTACAACTTTATGAAATTCCTAACTGATTTTGCTATAAAAAAATTAAATTTGTCAAAACAGCACCCTTTTATAAAATGAACGATTGGTTATTAAAGGGACTGGGCCCGAACAATGGCATACTCTCTATCATTTACCGGAAACACTTTAATAACCATATACATGGAGGATGTTTTCAAAATGTAGAGGTTGAACTGGCGAACATTTGCAGGAATGGAGTAAGAGAACACTGATGGATAACCCAGGCACTTTTGTGTCAATTTGAAATTACTAAAACATGAGCTACACTTGGCCTATGAGGTTAGCTACCTCTAGCAAACATCGTTCCCTCATATTACTATCTTTATTTTGAACTTGGTCGGTGCATCTTGATTTTGGATTGATGGATGCGGTCGACCATTAAGGGTTACAACTAGCTAGGGAGAGAAAAATGGTAGTATCCTACATTGGGCATTGCCTTGCATGCCTTGTCATATGATTATTCCTGATGTGAGACCACTACCATTTTATTTTAGTATTGTACATATATGGGACTCCCTAGCTACCGACGTTATTGGTTGTGTTACTGGACCGACATAGACTACATACGTAAAAATGTGTTAAGGGATATCAGTGTAAAGCCTTAATGCTATTTTAATATTTACATTATTAATAAACATTACATATATTTTGTATCTTACTATATGTAAATAGTTTAATAGATCCTTTGAAGATGGAAATCTCATAACAACTCTTAAGTTATTGTACATTATTTCTTGATTTAAATTTACTTGCATAAGAATGTATAGTCCTGACTCGAGCGTATTGTTTTCTTTTATGCTTTGGTCAGCTTGAGTTGTTTTAATGTTTCGAAAGCGTTTATTTCTCGAAGATAAAAATGGAGTTGGTGGACCATATCTACTAGTATTATTCCATTACATTTTTTTGTTATATTTGTTAAATATATAACACTAAATATATTATAAGAGGAAATCAAATGTATATTGTGAAATCGCTTCATGAACTATTTACATAATTATTATATTTTGTTATTTTGCTATGAGATTTTGTGTATTGTTCTCTTCGCTTCTTATATTCTTAAACAAACCCTATGGACAATCCACCTTTTCAATAGTTTAGGTTGGATATGTGGTATATGGTTGACTTGAATCGTTTAAAATGGCGGGTTGTCATAGGTTTTATATTTTGGGCTATTAATGGTCGTTCTTTGTAGGATTAAAATCAGTACAAATGGTTTGTCAAACCCTTCACTGAATATTAAGATGGATTTGGAAAAAACTAGACTATAATATGCACTTCTTTGTTTCCCAATTCCTGGTGAATACGGTAATTTATAACCGTATGTTTTCATAAGTGTACAGATTGGCGAAACTGACCAATAGTCCCTATTCTCTATATCCCATTGCACATCGTGGATGGTAATTCATAGCCAAATTAATAATAAGATGAGGTGCATTTCAAAATCAACAACCATATATAATGTTACTATTACGTAAAAACTGTTCAAGCGAAAACATAAGACCATGTCGGTCCTAAATTTTCATAGTTCACCCGATCGAATGGATAACAATAACAATTTTTTATCTGAAAACCATAGCAACACACAAAAATATTAATGATTTAAATAGTTTGATATAAATAAGATGAACACATAACCAAATTTTGAAAACCATCATTTCATCTGCTCCACCAGAAATTTTTTTTCCTTTGTCCTTACCATGGAAGATGACTTTATCTAGTTAGCTCGAATCGACAATGATAAGTGCGCGCGATTTTGCAAAGTGCTGAAAGGTGAAAGAAGTTTAATGCATTTGAATAAAAACTACTTGAAATGAGAAATTGGGGACCAGAAAGGTTTTAAGTGTTTTGTTTTTAAGAAAAGGAAACGAAAGCAATTGCATGGAAAAAGTTTACGATTCGGTGGGTATGAGTAGTGTTTCAGTGGGTAAGGGAACAAATAGGCGAGGAATTCTATTTTGGAGTGTGTACATAGTAACACTCATAATCAGTAGGGCTTCCACCGGCTCAAAAAATTCACTAACTCCTTCTGTAGCAACTATCACTTTATTACTGCCAAGAGATTTACAAAACCATGCAACACATGATACATGCAATAGCTCCCATCATGCTTTTCCTAAACGCAACTCAAAATGCTTCCCCAAAAAATAAACATTCGAAACACTCCCCAAAGGCTTTTCAAAAAGTCCACATTCTGAATTCCCAAAAAAATTTGCTCCTTTTCTCGATTGCCTTGATAAAATGCCTAACCATATTAACTCGTCCCCTGATCTCAATCCTATTATTGGTGTCAATAGCCACTAGGGCACAGAATTCCATAATCAAACACCAAATAATGTAAAAAACAATAATTACTTATATCTCTTGATTCCTACTAGATCCGAAGATTGATTCATCAGAGTTTAGGTGTTATTGATTCATTGTTCAAGGTGTAATTTATAGGTAACATCCTAAGGTAATTCTCTAATTGATTAATTTATATGTTTTTATCATTCATGTGCTTGGGTTTTGTATGATTCAGCATATGTTTTATTGATCTTCTTATAAAATGTAAATCAAAATCCCTCTTCCATTTCAACTAAATGTATGTCTAATAAATTGTTTTAGTTTAGATCTATATATGTTCTTCATCCCTTTATAATATATGTTCATCTCAAAATATGTTTAGATTTGCTGTCACCTTTGCTAACTAATTGTTATTCTCTAAATTATTTAGATTTGATTGCTCTTACAAAGAATTTATATTTTTTTAACTTGTCCAATTTCATTTCTGTTCTTTTGGAAATTTTGTTATAAAAAAATTCAAAGCTAATTTTAATTATTATCTATTTTATAATTTTATACCATTTACAAACACAAATGTAAATGAATTGCATGTGTTAGTTATTTGTTAATCCTTGAAAATTTCGCAAGTTAATGTGGTTAATGCTTGGATATAAGCATTTAAAATTGTTCATGTGAGAATGAAAGGTTTTGAACTAAAATTTATTAATAGACTTTTATGTAAATTAAAAAAGAAATTGTCTCCTTCTATAGATTTATATTTTTACGAAAAATCATAAACTCTAATTTCATTTCGAAACTAATAGTTTAATGTACTCAAATCTAACTTATTTACACACACATATAAAAACATATGTGTGTGTGAAAGAGTTAGGAGTATGCCCTAGAAGTTATTCTGTAATTTATTATAAATTAGTTAACTCTGTAATCAATTCTCATTTGTAATAAAGGTGTTTTTATTTTTGTTATATATTTTTATGGTGTGCTATAAATAACTAAATATTTAATTAAAATATATTTAATAGAAAATCCATAAATGGTGTGTTTGTGATAGTATTTACAAATAGTTGTAATCATAAGTCTTATATCACAATATAATAAACACATCATTTTAATTATTCCTAATTAAGATATCTCGAGATGGGATATCAACGTATCAATCGAGATTAGAGTATGAAACACTCTCCAAATATTGGACAGTATTACTCATGACTAATGAAGGCACCAGTGGGTTATATACTAATAGTTATTGGATAACTATTGAATGACACATCGGTAGTTTTCTGCTGATTAATACAATTAAGATCAAAAAGAAAATATCATTGTGACTGATTTACATAATTCTATCGACTTGAGAATATTTTCGATCTTCAATATGAAAGCTCCACTTTGATTATAGTCAAATCACGGCACAACATCCATCTAGTGATTATAGTTGGATCAAGTGGAAGTATTAGAAGTGAAATGCTATTCAAGAGATGATTCGTACTCTCACTTATATCGGGTTAGTATCGCGGTTTGATGAAGTCAACTCAAAGTCAAAATATCTGGCCAAAGTATTTCGGCTAATAATAATTGTTATTATTGAGCCAAAAACTTTGTATTTGGACTATAGACCTGAATATGGACAGTATTGGAATGTTGATTATTACCGAATTGCATAAGTCCAAAGTGATATTGTTTGACAAAGAGAATTGGTTTAAAATAATAGTCACTATTAGCTAACACTTTATACAGCAAAAATTGGATTTTGTTGAAACTATACAAGTGATAAATTTAGCCAAAATATCACACCGTCTAGTAAGTGATGTGTGAAAGTTAATATTCGAATAGTTCGATATTAATCACTGACCAAATTTACACCCAAAGGGTTACGCAATCGAAACGTTAAGTACTCTTTTGATAAAAAGATTTAATTAATTTGTAATTGTTATAAATTAATATATATTTGTGAAATATTAATTATAAATTTTATTTTGGTTTGATGAATAAATGTTATTAAAATATGTTTATAGTAATTATAAATATATTAATTGATATACGATATCAATATGCATTTAAATTAGATTTAGATGCAATATTTGTTCAAGCTTTAAATGGGTTTGAAGCCCATATAGGGGCTGGTGTGTTCGGCCATGATTGAACATGATAGGTATGGTGATATGGTGGAAAATAAGTGCTTGATTTTATATGATAATGAAAGAGGATGGGTAAGAGAGAAAAGCGGATCTAGATCCTAACTCATCTCTTCATTCCCTCCTCTACATAAGCGTCACTACCCTTATTCATTTGCTACTTTTAGAGCCTCCATCTGCATTTATTTTTAGCTGAAATTATACACCATCTCCCCCTATATTTCTGAGTCTCAAATCAAATAAAAAAATTGTATTTGATAATGGGTAGTTATCGATTCAGAAGCGAGCACATTGCTGGATTGGAAACTAGTTTAAGTTGTTGATTTCATCAATTCAAGATGTACTAATAGCCATTAGGGAAAAAGTAATTTCTGATCTATAATTATAATTTAATGTCTATGTAGTTCATATATTTTATATTGTTTTATTAGTTAAGTAATAATTCTAATATATCAATATATTGTCACACTTAGAATGGTTGTATGATTATATATATATAATTATTTTGTGACACACACAAGCCATTACTGGTTATGGCTCAAAATAAAAAAAAATTATTATTAATTAATTTAATTGCGATGACCCGGAATTTTTGATATTTGAATTTTAAATATTTAATTGATTTTAAATATTTGAAAGTTGGTTCAACTTGAATTTCAAATATCATAGTTTATTTGGGTAATTAAATTATTGAATTTAATAAATGGAAATTGGGTAAATTATTGAATCTTGATTTTTTAGGCTTGTTAAAAAATTTTAAAGGGCTTGAAAAATTATATTTATAATACCGAAGAAAATAGAAGTTTTAAAATCAAATTTAAAAGCAGTTTGTTCAGTTTTGAAAATATGTCGTTTAGATCGATATTTAAAAATAGCCTTCCGAGGCACAGTCTCGGATTTCGACGAAACCATTTCAGTTAGATCCGTAATAGTGACTTATTATCGGATTTCAATTTTCGTAGTAATGGAGTTATTGTTTGGTCATGCGGTAAATAAGCGCGCTGAAATTTAAATCGAAAATTCAGTATAATAATAAGGTCCAAAAATATATCTTCTCCATACAATCGAATTTGGACTCGAAAACTTTTCCATTGCATTCGAAATAGGGATTTAACATTTTAAACGCCTAGCGACACGTCTTGATAGGAGGTCAAAATTTTGAATGGTGATTTCGAGACGATTCTAATTCAAATTTAAATAAGTTAACTTGTCAAATTTGTTTTGTTTTACTTCATTTTTATTTCTGTATCACTATATCACTCTTTCAAACACCGTACACTCAAAAAAGTAGATGTTTTCCATTTTTCAAACACATAAGATTATTTGAAACGTATATCTTCTTTCAAAAAATATATAATAGATCTTCTTTAAGAAAAAAATCAGAAGAAGAAAAATGCGCAGTTTCAAAAGAAATATAAATCATGGTCAATGACTAAGAATTAAAATCTCCTTCTTATCGATTCAAATACAAATCAATTCGATCGTTCGAAATGAAAATACAAAATGTTGTTCTTCCTCTTCTCCTATTGCAGTTCAATCAAAGTGAATCCCCCCTCTTTTCCATTCTATTTGAAGCAAATCCATAAATTTATCACGACTATTATTCCGATTCCATTTTTTATTCAACCGAGATCGAATCTCTTTCAAAAGAATAAAGGAAACTTTAGGAGTGTCCCATGTAGAAAAGAGGTTCGCGAGTTCGAAAATCTCAGGCACGAGTGTAGTTAGGGCGTACATCGATCGGAGTCGCATCAAAGGAAGGAAGCAGCGCCGTCGATGAGGTTGCGTTGTCGATTTCATCACCCATGAAGGTCATGATTTCAATTAAGGATTTAGGGGCCGATCGCGGTGGCGACGATGGCGACACTTGAGGTTTGGGGATGGTGTTGGTGGAGCGCTCGATCCACGTAAGTGGGCTGCGACAATGTTCGTCCCTAGGCTTGAGATACGATCCATTGTTTTTATTTTTAATCTAAATTTAATTGATATATTATATACACAAAAAGAAATATCTATACAGTGAAAAATATATACGCAATTTTCATTTATATATATATATGCATCCACGAAAATATAATTTTTATGGTGAAGTACAACAGTCAGTAATATATTTATATATATGTGTGGTATTTTGGTAGAAGTTTTTAAAATATTGTTTTTGAAAACAAAAAAATTAATTTATATAGATAATTTAGAAAATAAAAAGGGGTTTTAAAATGTTGAATCAGCTAGGCATATATATACATTTATGTAGACAGTAAGGTAATTTTATAATATATGGAAACAGTTAACTTTTTTGTTAATTAATATATTTATTTGGGTAATTAAAATGTTTGTATATATATAAGGTTCTGGAAAATATTAAAGCAAAATAAATATACAAATATTCATTTTAAATTACTAGTTTATTTTTAAAAGGTGTTGAATTTGTTTAATTAACCTATTTATTTAAGTTAGTTGCTAAAGATTTTTAAAAGGAAAGTTATTAGTTTGAAATAAATCATTAGTTAATTAAAATTATCAAATGGAAATTTAATTTGTTCGACTGGTTTGAATATTAATAAAATCGTATAATGTTTGTACAAGGTCAAAAATCGTGAAAACAAGCCGGAATGAAAATGGGTTGCATGCATAGTCAAAGGTGAGATCTTCTCAGTCAATCAGAATATTTAGAATTTAAATTATCGGTTGATTGTTTGGATGTGATATTATTTATGATAGTGTGTGTGTGTGCTGGAGTGATCAATTTTCCATATTATATAGCGGATGAGACCCTATGCGCCCCGCATAATAGCGGAAGACCCCATATACCACGATATTCCACCTCGAATTGGAATTGGTATTTTATATTGTGCTAACATCTGTGGATGCAGGGAAACAGGTTGGAGGGATCCAACTGGATTCCTCAAATGATTGAATTTATTTCATATGTTGTGATATGATTTATTGATAAATCTATGATTGATCGTATCAGTAATCGAAATTATTTGAGGGTATGGTTTAGCCGAATATATTTTGGTATTTTAAAACACCAGAAATATAAAAATTGGGCTTTTGAAAGGAAATTAAAATAGAGACTTTCATTCAAAATAATTTTAGAGAATTGGGTAAATTAAAAGAAGGAATTTGAAAAGGATAAAAGCTGATTTTGAAATCCTATTGAATAAATTCCAAGTATGAAGAAAACGATTTTTTTTATAAATGGAAATAAATGAATTTTGAGAACTAAAGTAATATTGTCTAAAAGTTGAAGAATTTATTTAAAATTCTTATTTTAAATGGTTTAAGAGAAATAAAGGAATTTATTTAAAAAATGGAGTTAGTTTTGGGAAATCAATTTGAAAAATGATTAATTGTTTGAAACTGTGTTTTGAAACAAGGAGACTATGGAATTTATAAACTGGATTTATAAGTGGAATAATATATCAGTGGATATTTGAAAATATAAATTCATGATGGAATTTATAAAGGAATAGGTAATTTGTTTTAAAAATAAATGTTGGTTTATTTTCAAAAAGTGTGGAAAGAAAATTTACGAATTTGGGATGTAAATTGAGATAAATCGAGAAAGATTTATTAATTGATTTAAATGGACTATTTTGGAATGGAAAGTATATTTTCCCTGGAAAGCCGAGTATGTTTTCAAAGTGGCTTTTAAGTATAAATTAAAAGTTCTAAAGTTGGTTTTAAAAAGAATGTTTTGGAGAAAATATTTTCTTAAATTGTTTTAAAATTTTAAAGTAAATATTTATTAAGTTAATTATAGAAGTGGTTTGTTTGCACCCAAATTGGGCAACACTCTTCGGAAGTTTTTGAAGAGATAATAAATGAAGAAATCAAATTGAAAATGAGGATTATCTAACAAAAACTCTAAGTCACAGAAAAGTAAATTGCACGGAAGACAGTAATTTAGAGTGGTTCGGCAATTTGCCTACGTCCACTATGAAGTTTTATCACTTTATTGCTTGATACTTAAAGATTACAAATTTTCTTAAGCGAAGTACAGTAGATAATAAGCTTAAATTCGAGATTAATAGCAGTGACGACGATATGGAATGATTCTAGCAGCGTCCGGGCGTGCTTTATCTCTAAAATTCTCCCATCCCCTTTCTGAATGACCAGGGGCTCTATTTATAGGCGTAGGATGCTGATATTTCGTTGAAAATTTGGAAGACCACTTCTGGCACGTGAGGGGGCCCACAATCCCAACCTCAGGAAATTTGGGCCCACTTTGTGATCGATTCAAACTCCATTTGAATCGATCAGAAAATCATCCAATCGAGGTGAAATTTGGTGTGACATTCTTCAACATGTATGCAAGCTTCTGTGAAAATTTCGTGGCATTTGGATCAGTAGATTGAGAGATATGGTCAATAGGAAATGGGGTTCCTCGCGTGGCTGTTTGATTCGAATCGATTCGTTCGAATTGATCGCTTCGAACCGATGGTGGCACGTGCCTTCGTGTTGATGTGGAGCACACACTTCGCCTTGATTCGGATTTTGCTCCGAGTTGACCGCTTCGACTCCATATATTTCGGCGCGTTCGCATCGATGAATGACAGGTCACCATGGCTAGTTAACTCGATGGGTTCGAATGGTTCCATATTCATGGATACGAACTGTAACTGTTGGGGGATACGAATCAGGGTAACTTGATGGATACGAAGTGCTTCGAACTGATGGATTCGAACACGGCCGAGTCGAACCGGGGTTCTACTTTGGATTCGAACTGATCGATACGAACCGAGGTACTTTGATGGTTTCGAAGTTGATCGATACGAGGGGCGGCACTTCGATGGATAAGAAGTCATTGCAGCCTGATCGATACGAAAGTGATGGATACGAAACCGGTGCTTTTCCCTTCAAATTGAATCGATCATAACTTGAGCGTATGAACTCGGATGGACTTGAAGTTTGAGATGCTGACTTCTAGGATCTTTCTTGTCATGTCCCGTCAATTGCAACTCAAACTGGACTCTGAAAAAATTCAGCGATATCCATTGTG